>CM033357.1:23208459-23952625 GCA_019395295.1 Osmanthus fragrans
ACAAACAGCAAAGATTGAAAATCTTGTGCAATGAAATTTTGCGACACACCTGATCAGCTATAGTGGGTGCCTTAACACAGCTGTGAAGATGGAACTCCCATAGAGCAGGACCAAAGATTATATTCTCCTCCCTAACAATTGCGACCGCCCTGAGCAAGATGAAGCAGTTGCTAATTGTATGGTCCACACAGATTCACAGTTCCTCCCTTCTCATATTGGCAGCATCGGTGGTCCATACTGAACTTCTGGCTAAGGTGTTGCTAAAGCAATTCTCTTGCAATCAATTTTGATACCCAGTTCCTTTTAGTAGCTAATACAGCACAATATGCACCGATAGGATTTTGAGCTCCACCTTCAACTACTAGATGATCACTAATGATAGTCATATTGATTCTAGACACACTTTCTCGCTTTTGTTATCAACAGGCTCCGGGGAAGCTTTTCAGCGCCTGTAATTTTGGAAGGTGTGGGAGGAGGAGGTTGTACTGTAAAGGTATAAAAACTGTTAACAAAGACAATATTATAACAAAACAACCAAAGCAAGCAAAAAAAAGGAAGAACCATACACAAAGAGGGCTGCTGTTTACCTGATATATGTACCAATAGACGTATGCATCCATGGCAGCATATTTTAGTTGTTCCTTTGATAGAACTTCAACCTCCCAATTTCCTAGTCGGATTTTGTTTGGCTTGGGAAGCTACAAGAGACTCAAGTACATCAGATTCCATATGTATAATGCTTGTTCATATGAAAATCACGTGCTAGCAAAACGTCAGAAACCACAGAACACACTTTTTAAAACAACATGGAGTATCTTATGAACCAGGTAATCAGAGTACCAACATCTATCATTGTTTACTATTTTTATGTTTCTCCCAGCAAGAAAACCCAATTTCTTCCAACGCCATTGGCTTAAGTAACAAGTACTTCAAATGAAGCCTTGTAATAAAAACATAGCAGAAAAAAGATGAAACAAGCGGAGATAAACATTTTCAACCCGAAGAAATTCTCGTATAATCAAATAATCCATGACGCACCCGAGTGTCATGCCAGGTAATCAACTCATTTTATTAATGAAGGGATAATACACAAGGTGTGCATTATCAATTTAAACATGATAAGGACAAAATAAAATTAGGCAGCCCCTCTATCGGGTTAGTAGCCGCCGCATTAAACCAATTAAACAATGTCATATAAAATAATTCCCTAAACTGCTCTATCGACCGTGCTTGATTTTCAAAACAGCGGTTGTTTCTTTCCCTCCACACACACACACACACCATACAATGCAACCTAGAATAAGGTCCCAGATAAGTTTACTATTCTTATCTCGAAATTTTCTCCTCCATGCTAGCATCGCGTCCTCTATACGCCTTGACAACACCCAATTCATCTGTTGAATAGCCAAAATATCGTTCCACAGCCAACGCACACCATCGCAATGAAGAAACAAGTGGTCAATCGTCTCCCCATCCCTCTTACACATATAACACCACTCTGTAACATAACAACCATTTCTTCGAAAGTTATCCACCGTTAACACCCTCCCTCTCATAACTGTCCACAGTAAAAATGCCACCCTAGGAGACAATTTACATTGTCATACCCTCTTCCAAGGGAATGAATTATCCACAGGTTCCAATAAAGATCTAAAATATGTGCGAACTGAGAAAATACCATTTGATGCCACCCTCCACCTACAATCGTCCTCTCCTGCCCGGATGTGCACCTCGTGCAAGGATGTCAGAAACAGTGCATAATCATCCAATTCCCAATCCTGTAAACCCCTTCCGAAGACGATGCTCCAGTTAGGACTTCCATCATGGATAGTTAATGCAGTATTCACCATGGCAGAAGGTTCCAAAGCGATGCTATGTAGAGTAGGAAACCTCATCTTTAGTAGTTTGTCTCCATACCAGCAATCATCCCAAAATCTGACTTTGTCACCATTACCCACCACAAAAGTCAATCTATTCTGAAAATCACTCCATCCTTTTCTGATATATCTCTACAAACTCACCCCATACGAACCACGATCTTCATCTGAGCACCAACCCCCCTCCATAATACCATACTTCGCCCCTATGATTTCTCTCCAAAAGCTCTCCCTCTCCACTCCAAATCTCCACAACCACTTACCCAATAAGGCCTTATTGAACAGTGCAAGGCTCCTCAATCCAAGACCCCCCACCGTAATAGGGGAGCACACGTTGCCCCAATTAACCAAATAAAATTTCCTTTCCTCCCCCAACCCTGCCCAAAGGAACCCCCTTTGAGAGCGTGGACTTAATGAGAGTAAGTCGACCTCCTTTAGAAAGGTACATGCGCTTCCACCCCGCTAACCTCTTCTCCACCCTTTCTACAATACCATTCCATATTTGTATACTTTTAAATCGTGCACTTAATGGAAGCCCAAGATATGAGATAGGCAACTGCGCAACCCTACAGTCCAATATGGCAGCCAGCTCCTCCACATTAGCGACCTCTCCCACTGGAATAGCCTCAGATTTTCCCAAATTTATCTTCAGTCCAGATACTGCTTCGAAACATAGGAGCAACCGACGCAAGTTTCTAATTTGCTCCTCATCTGCATCATAGAATAACAGTGTATCGTCTGCAAATAGCAAATGGGAAACCTGCAGATGACCTACCGTAAAGCCTCTTAATAGACCCTCCCCCACTGCTTTCTCAATCATCGTACTGAGTGCCTCCATTACAATAACAAACAGCAACGGGGATAAAGGGTCCCCTTGTCTCAACCCTCTACTACTCCGGAAATGACCATCGGGTGTGCCGTTGACCAAAACTGAGAACGACACCGTCGAGATACAAAACTGAATCCACTTACACCACTTATCTCCAAAGCCGCAACGCCTGAGCATATACATAAGAAATTCCCAGTTTACATGATCGTACGTCTTCTGAATATCTAGCTTACATAGCATTCCTGGAACCCCCAGCCGTATTCTCGAGTCTATACATTCGTTTGTTATAAGAACAGAATCCATAATCTAATGCCCTTTTACAAAAGAATTCTGGAACTTAGGCACCACTTTTCCCAATACCTCCTTTAACCTATTCGCCAGAACTTTAGCAATGATTTTGTACATCCCGCTGACTAAACTTATAGGACGAAACTCCTTGATATCAGACACTCCCGGTTTCTTGGGAATGAGCACAATGAATATTGCATTAGCACTTCTGAGAAACCTGCCACACTCGAAGAAATAAGCAAACACATTCATGATATCCGATCGCACCACCTCCCAACAAGCCTTAAAGAATGAGAACGAGAAGTCATCCGATCCAGGGGCCTTGTCATCATTCATACTAAACACCACCTCCCTAATTTCATCTTCCTCAAATGGTCTCTCAATGCAACTAGCATCCTCCTCGGTAATAGTGGAAAAATCCAACCCCTCCAGTTGTAGCCTCCACTCAGATTGCTCCTGGTAGAGATTTTGATAAAAATCTACCAGTTGAGTCCCAATAACATGTAGGTTCTCATAAGTAATCCCATCTACCTCCAATAACGTGATCGAATTATTGCACCGATTGGAATTAGCAACCCTATGAAAGAACTTGGTGCATTTATCCCCCCTCTTTCAACTATGTGATCCTAGATTTCTGGCGTCAAGCAATCTCCTCCATCTCCAACAATTTCTCCACCTCTCTCCTTACCACTCCACGTCTCTCCCTCACCTCCCCCTCCAACCCTCCCCTCTCCTCCTGTCTATCCAACTCTTCAATTTTTGAAAGACACTGCTTTTTCCGACAATTAACATCTCCCACCACCTCTTCATTCCAACCCTTTAAATCACATTTTAAAGCCTTCAGTTTCTGATCGAACACAAAACTTGGTGACCCCCTGTAATCATAGGAGGCCCACCAATTTCGTACACGCTCCCCAAAACCTTCTACTTTCAGCCACATCTTCTCAAACCGAAACGGTCTTCTTTCACCACCCCCTTGTGTTCCCAGATAGTGCAATAGGAAAGTGATCTGAGTAAATCCTCAATCTCTTCTGAATAACATCAGAATACTTAACCTCCCACTCGTCACTAACCAAGAACCGATCTATTCGAGATTGAACAGGCCGATCTCGATTAGATGACCAAGTAAAATTTCCTCCAATCAAAGGCAGATCCACCAACATATTGTCCCTGATGAAATTTGACAAGTCCTCCATTGTCTCTGTCAGTCTCCCGCCACTCGACCTCTCAGTAGGAAATCGAACCACATTGAAGTCACCGCCGATGCACACTGGGAGGTTCCACCAAGCAATCATACCCGCCATCTCATCCCACATATCCCCTCTATTGTCATCCGCGTTAGGCCCATAGACTCCAATAAACATCCACTGAAAATTATCCTCAATATTTCTAAACGATAACGACAAAGTGAATGACCCTGCACTGACCTCCTCCATATCAAAAACTCTTGCATCCCACATTATTAGCACGCCTCCTAATGCCCCTGATGATCCCAAAAACTGAAACCCGACATGCTGTCCCCCCATAAACTACTAACAACAGCCCTTGACACGACCTCCAACTTTGTTTCTTGTAAGCAAACGAGGTCAACCCTCCATTCCCTCAACATATTTCGTATACCTAACCTTTTCCCAACTTCCTTAAATCCCCTTACATTCCAACTAATGATTTTTGGGATCATTTTAACTCTCCTTCATCCCTCCCCTGCATCCCTCTCTTTAACTCCCCTCCCTTAATGTCATAATTTATCGAACATTCGAGCCGCTTAAGCTCACGGTCTCCCTTTCTTCTTGCTTTATCTCCAAGTGTACACATCCCCTGTCCCCTGCTAGCTTTCAGCTCCTCAAATAATTGCACGAGTCTACATTCATATCTATCGCACGACACACCCACCATCTTGCTGAAATCAACAATTTTTTGCAGAACCCAGTTCGAAGGTGGGGATCTACTGTCAAGCACATTCACTTTCATTATCTCATTTGCATACCTACACCCAATAGCATCCACGATATGTCCCTCCACCTCCACCACCTGTATTGCATCCTTGTTTATTTTCCTTTTATTAGCGCTATCGACCCACACCACCAGTGTTTTTTCAGTCTCTGGATCATTTTCATGTATAGATTTATAACACCTCCTATTGTAGGTGTTCACAATCATGGTCGCTGAACCTGTCGTCCCTTGCTCTTCCTCAACTGTCAGATCTGTTCCCTGTGTCACTACGAGTTCCGTCTCTTTTTCAGCCGACTTCGAAATCAACGTTGTCAATTCCCCTTCATCTGACCGATGTACCTCCTCCTGATATGCCTCGGTCCCCGGTTCTTTTCCATCAGCATTCAATCTTCCTAAATCTTTTCCATCTCCGTCCTCTGTATTTGCCTCTTCAGTCTGCACGCTAATGGCCTCAGTCATGGCCTGCTTATCATTAGTTTGGACCAAGTTCGATGGTAGTTCCTTCTCTGGATACTCATCTACGCGTACCCCACACTTATGACAACAAATCGTCCTAGAGCCCACTAGAGGCCCATTACCCACCAACCTAAGTAGTTCATCCACTTCTCCTTTCACAGCCTGGATACGAGCTCTTATTTCAGCATTGCTCGAAAAACTGTCATGTGTCTCATATGACATTGTTGCCTTAAGCTTAGGCACCAGTGGTTGGCCCTCATTGGTAAGAGCATCAAGCCATGTTTGAGTATCACTCCCACAATCCTCCCTTTCGCTACGCTACTTCACCCTTTCATCTGCATTCTGAGTGGCTCATAAGTTTGCCGTAACTTCAGCATAGGTCCTTCCTTGCTGATGTCTCACTTCGACTGCTTGACGCTTCAACTTCTCTTCGACGACCAGAAAATCGACAACTGCCTGAAACACCTGTGAGATTGACACCCATCCCTCTCCATTCACACCTTCTGGCACCATCACAACTCCTTTCCGACGCCTCTCCCCATACTGTGCTATTGTCAAATACCTACCGCACCTGTTCTTGCATCGTTGTGCTAAAAAAGCTCTGAAAGACTCACTAAACTTAGCGATAAAATCCTCTAGCGTGCTGGCCACTCTCAGCTTACTTGCCATATTAACCATCCAAAGAGCACCAAACTTTCCCATACTAATTGCATTTGATGTCTTCTGTCCCCATTCTATCAGCTTCACAATACCGACTTCATTAACAGACACTACAAACTCCTTCGCCTTCACTCTAAATCGAGAATTGAAAATTCTCTTACCGTAGGCATGTCTAGGCCTCTGAAATTGCACCGTTGAAGCATCTGACAATAAAACCTGCGTGCAGACTGACCTGGGCTCATCAGGACGGACCTGCAGGTTTTCCATCGCCGGCGCGTGGGGCCTGTTTGCCCATCGTCGGCGCCGGAATGGCCTGCACAGGCCGCCGGTCCGGCGCGTCTGGCTTGGCTACGAACGGATTGTGGTGAATCAGATTTCTGCTCCCTATTCGCATATCCATTCCAGCCGGTCGTATGCCCCATTCTCCATTCTGTTTGGCTGCGCCTGAGGTCTCCACATCTACCCCAGAAGTCTCGCCTCCCCGTGTTGAGTATCTCCGAGCGGCGGCACTATGGTTTCCACCTAGGGCCGCCGCCTGCGCGTGGTTTATTTGGCCGGATTGGCCATATTTTTGTGGCGTGAGGCCGGTGTGTTAGGGGTGACCAGCCGGATATATGCCGTCGCCGGTGATGAACGGAGTTGTTGGTGGTGGTTGGGTAATTTTGGATTTTAGGGAGAGAATCTCCATAGACGGGATTCACAGTCTAGAGAGTGACCCCGCTAAGCTGCGACATCTTCTGGATCAAACTTCTCCCTTTTGGCATAAAAGGACAATATATCTCCAGAGTGTTATATTCTATGCAGGTCAAGGTTACAAAATCCTCGAAAATTTGCAGTAACGTTCATTCTATTACAAAGCGTTTTATGCATGTAACAGTAGTACTGTAGTAGAGTCCACCCAGTTGTGCATGTAATGCTTCCATTCTAGGTAACATGCTTTGATTGATGATATGAGATTGTTTGTGCTTCAAATAGTGTCCTAAAATTGTTTATTTTATTCCATTGTTTGCAAAGCTCCCATTGAACAATATTGCAATGCAACAGCGAGCTTCTGGTGGAAGTAGCCACAGTTGTGCATTACTTGCCGCAAGGTGTGCCTTTCCTGAGCCACAAAAAGGCTCTCATGACACAAAGAATGGCATTCACTGATATATATATATATATATATATATATATATATATATATATATATCGTTTCTTAATGATGTATATAGAAACATTGGAAAACTAAAATTTGAAAAGGCAAACTCGAAGTAGTTAAGCAAATGAAGTTCTTTACATGTGGTTCCAAGAAAATATGCCTTCCAAGCTACATATGCCAAAGTTTTGTGAATGAGATTACCAAAGTTACAATCCAAATGAATGAGTATCACCATGTAGTAACTTCGAAACAAACAAAAAGAGATGAAACCAGAGAACAAAAGGAAGGAGGACTGGAATTCAATTCAAGACAGCAGAGGCACAGGATGGTGAAAAGAATATCCAAACATCAGGTAGGATTAAAAGTTACTTGACTGAGAATAGTCATCCATGTTTTGTGGAATAAGAATGAAGAATTATGGAAATGTATAATTGAAGTACAATCAGTAGTTGAGTAGTTCCCTCAAAACTTGGAAAGCAAAATCATTCATTAAGGTAATCAACATGGTCAATTGAAATGAGCAGAAAAGAAATATCTTTTTTGACTTTTTTTAATTAAATAATTGAAGAAAATGAAGATAATATGAGCATGCCACTAAGGGTCTGACATTTAAATGGGGATCTGTACATAGTGGAAATGTATTAAAACCGCACAGAAGATGATAAAAAGAATGCTCTCCTGATATATTCATTAAAGAAAAAAAATTCTCAAATGAACTTCAAGTTGCACGTGACAGCGTATTGTTTCTGAACTTCATACTCCTTCACATTGTAAATGTACCTTTTTCATGTTTAGTTAGCCAGAATTCTTCACCAGCTTGAGATGGCAAAGAATTCTTTTTCCACATCTATCCCTTCCCATCAAAATGCCACACGTGGCTCACCCTCAATTATAAATCCCAGCACATAAGATTAGGCAGACAGAAATTAAGACAGGGAATCATACATTTGATATTGCAGCGAAAAGTATCTGAGATCTTCTAAGTACCAGCCTGCAGATAAACATTTCAGTTAGACTTGCTAGGCTCCACTTCTTTGGATCCCTACCAAGCATCCGATTCCCTAGATTAGAAAGATCTTCTAAAGCCTTTATACATGCGTACTGTATTGAGTTGTTTTACAACACAATACTTGAAACTGTAAAAAAGTAGAGTTCAACAGAAGTTTCGAAAAGTACTTGGGGCAGCATGTTAAGCAAACATTTAAAGAGGTGGTGTCCCTCGAGAAGAAATTGCAGTTTCCAGAATGAATTATATGCAACACATGGCAACTGTTATTTTCCCCACAAATAGCAGCCATCCCAGGTGCAACACTTGCACAGATTAGCAATGTTTTTAATATAAATAGCACAAGAACCTATCAAGGTCTCTCTCAGAATGTAAATTATAAACGTGACAAAAAATACAACGTTTAATGTCACCTAATTGATGGAAAACAATAAGAGGTTATCTACAGTGTATGCACATAATATACTGAAAGAAAAACAGAAGTAATGAGTAATATACGAAGTAAAACATTTTGAACAGTAACAAAGAAAATAGAAAAACATCAATTATTGACTAAAAATAATATAATCTCTGTTGACATGTCACATTCAGTTATTTGTTTTAAGAACAGAATATATAGCTGTCCGGCGTGATAGCTTGGTGGGAGTTTTAACACAGCAAGCCTGTCTAGCCTCACAGATATCATCTGTGTGCTCTTGGAAGGTGAATCCATGACCTCAACTTTCGCTTCCTTTAGCTTTCACTAAAGGGGTAAGTGATTGTCTATCTAAACTTTATTTGGAAATGTTAGGCATAAAAATCTTATTGCAGATGTGATCATAAGAAGCAATACAAAAGATAAAATATAAAATTCAGTAACCCTAGAGAAAGAAGCAGGACTAGAATTGTTAGCTGGATAGAACTGTTGCATTAAAACTCCAATCAGAAACTGACCTGATGGCTCCTAGTTCTGAAGTTATGTTCATAATAACTTCTTCCAATAGGTTATCAACTGCTAATAAAGATTTCAAAATTTTCATTTACTCGTGATACATTTTCGTCTATCTTTTCAGATTCGACTAGTTGCATTCTGATCTAAGCATTGTGAATTAACATTTCCAGATAAATATTCGGTGGGATCTCCTTGGGACTTGCGTTACAAATAAAGCTAGCCATATTCATTGATTGAGTTGAAGCTACCTTTTCTAAAAGTGGGTCTCCACTCAATATCCAGACCTAGATGCACTCGCCCTATTTACTTTTCTAAGCTTCTACGAAATGTAGTGGCTCATCTGCAGCCTTTTCTACCTCTTCGACAGTTCTGCTCTATACTATCTGACCTCCAAATTTCATTCCTGAGTACCAAAAAAAAAATTATAATAATAAAGCTTGGGGCAAAGACCCTTGTATAAAATGTATAGTAGCTTATAGTTGAAAAAAGGAAAGTAATACGAAACTCCATGCCTCTGAATAACATTAAAAACAACTAATTTTTCAACATGAAAATATATATATATTTGAAGAAATCGTTTCTTTTCAGTATTTTTTATGAACATTAAGTTAATTGTATACAATTAGTTTTTCAATTTTCAGAATTAAATTTCAAATTTGAAATAAACAAATTTATTGATAGTCAACGACGCTTTGTCAGCCCTATTCTTCTAGAAAATTTACGATTTCTAGAGCAAGGAGAAAAAGAGAATGATGTGTACAGTTCTCTCCGGGAAGTAAAAAGAGAGGCGGGCAATTGGCAGCGGGTCTTGGGAGGCGACACTATGGAGGCATGGTTGTAGGTGCAATCCGGCACGGGGCGCCTCTTGATTGGCGTAGACGAGAAGGAGATGGTGGCCGATCTGCATAGGCGTCGATGGCTTCAAGTTCTTCGTCGGTGAATGCTGACTCCAATCGAAATATGCAAAGAAGGGTTCCGTTGCAATTTTTGTACGATAGTTTGAAGAGGCGGACGGACGGGCGTTTTTCTTGAGATTTGTTCTTTGATTTTCATTTTTTTGTAATAATTGTTTGATATTCCATTTTTAGAAGTTAAGTGCTACAGTGAACAAAAAACAACGCAGATGAATATATGCACTACGGGAAAAAAATATATATATATTTAGGCCCTGTTTGATATGTGTTTTATGTCATGACCTAATTCCTACTTTTAGGTGTTTGATATGTTAAATTTACTATAGAAATTTTTTTCCTCCTTCCACTCATACGTGCACATTTTTTAATTTTTTGGTGTAAATATTTTCCCACCATTTTGGTGGGTTTTGATTTTCCAAGTTTCTTTTTTTTGCAATAAAATTTTTTTTAGATCCAATGGTAGAAAAATTTATCCTTTTAATAGATAATTTGCATAAAAAAAAAAGTCAAACGAATGATATTCGGTATGTTAAAATTTTTTTTTTTTTTTTTTTTTTTTGCAATTGGAATAAATTTTAGACCCAATGATGGAAAAATTTATCACTTTAATGAACAATTTTTATGAAAAATAAAGTTAAACGAACACCCAAACTTTCAATATTTTTCAGGTGAAAAATTATACCAATCAAACACAATTAATTACAATTCCTAGACAAACGAATTCTACGCAAATCAATTTTCTGTCATTCATTTTCTTTCCATCTATTTTCCACCCTTACAATCAAACGGACCCTAAATGTATTTCTTGTGCAATTGATCTCTACCCCCCTAAATTTTTTTATTAATGGGACAAAAAATCTTACTTACAGTAAGTGTCTATTTGATTGTGCGTTATTTTTCCTAAAAGTTGGAATTCGAATTCCAACTTTCACTTTTGGCTTGTTTGATTGGCCAAATTTTCTATAGAAAACGTTTTTCAACTTTTGAAATTTTCCTTGATTTCAAAGAATTCATTTTCCCACCACTTTGGTGGGAATTGAAATTCCATATTTTTTTTTAAAAAAAAAAAATTAGTAATAGAAACAAATTCTAAGATAAAGTGTAAAAAAATTTATCCCTTTAATTGACAAATTCTATATAAAACAAAACTAAATGAACACCAAAAATTTTTCAAATTATTTTTTTTTAATTTTTTGACAATCTAAACAAATTTTGTCCCCAATGGTAAGAAAATTTATTTATTTAATTGACAATTTTCATGAAAAATAAAGTCAAACAGACACTAAAAGTATTATATTTTTCAAGTGAAAAATTATATCAATTGTTGTAAAAGGAAAGTTTTTTAGGGTTTGTAGTGAATGACAATTATACCCTTGTAGCCCTAGAAATTATTACTACTGTATCCCTGATTCTTACCTATAAATATAGGGCTTTGGTCATTAATAAAATACACACAAGGTATTGACTTTAATTCTCTCTTCTTCTTCTTCTCTATTTTATAACACGTTATCAGCACGATTACTTTTAACTAATTATTAATTTTTCTTACAAAAATTTTTAGTGGCCTATTCATCTGAGCCCAAATTTACAAATAGTAATTTTGGAGCATCCCATCTCTATGCACCTTTCTCAGCACTCATATTTATGTTGTGATTTTTGAAATCCCTTGAAGTGTATCATGTGTATTAAACAAGGGATCGACAAACATACATAAAAACAGGAATGACTTATCTCTGTGCAGTGGACTACATGGAAGTTTTGGCCAATAATACAAAATGATTGCCGAGCACGAGGCCATAAAATTGTGAAACAAAATACGAAACGGTAAAGGCACGCACAAAGGCATGGATTGTTATGTTTTTAATTTATTTGCTTATTGTTTATAATTCGATTAATTATCTCATTTTTTATCAATAATTTGTTATTACTCATGAAATAACACAACATTATATAATTAATATTCCAGAAGAATATTAATTGTAAATTTATCAATTACAAATAATTTATTGTTACTCCTGAAATAGCACAATATTATAATTGATATTCTTGAAGAATATTATTGCTCATGAAGAGCATAAATTATAATTTTCAATATTCCAGAAGAATATTGATATATTGTTCTTGAAGAAACAATAATAAAATACAACGTGCTCCCGAAGTAGCACATATTTCGAAGTACATATTATTTTAAATTAGGGTGCGTTTGATTGTAAGTAGGAAAATTGCATGGAAAGAAAATATTTTCTAGGTAATTGAATTGCCTAGAAATCATTTCCATGGAAATTGTCAATTAAATGCGTTTGATTGACTTAATTTTCCACCTAGAAAATGTTGCAATTTTCCATCTTTTTGTGTTTGATATACATTATTTTCCTTGGAAATGATCATTTTTTCCAACTTTACTTGTTTGATAACCACTTTTTTATATGGAAATTGTCACTTTTTCCATGGAAATTTTCAATCAATTTTTAGAAAAGACTATACAATTGTATCTTCATAATGAAGTTAGTATTGCATGCACACCGTGATTATGATATTTAAAAAAAATCATATTTCGATGATAATGTGATAGAAAATAATAAAATTTATAACAAATAAGGAAAACGTCTGTACAAATTCAGATTTCTTCTCATATTTGTGAATTAATTATTCTGAACTCCAATCAAAAGTAAGTATCAGATAATCAAATACTCAATTCCATGCATAATGATCAAATATTGATTAGATAGAGAACATAAGAATTACAAATAACAAAAATAAAAAACTCCCTACTGTGAAAAAGTAGCAATTCAAATCAACATAAATATCATACTTTTACATATGTATGTTGAATTATCCAAGCACGTCATCTTAAAGTATTGGAGGCGGATCACGACCAAGATTCTCAAATACGAAATCACGCATGAATTCTTCATCGGTCAAGCTCATAAATACTCTAGCCAGACTCTCATCCGATCTAAATACTTTCATGAGTTGCATTATGTCGCGCTTGTCTACGTTCATGCCTTGTAATTTTTCAAGAACCAATTGCCAGTTGATATGATTTAGCGTATCTAATGTTGCTTGAATTTTCATAGCATTAGCAATTTCTTTAGACGATTCAGCAATGCTTGATAGGGCAATGAGACTCTCATCATTAGGTTGGGTACGTCGACGTCTAGTTTTGTTGGTTCCCCCTTCGGTGTTACGCTTAGGAGCACGAATTGGGCATGGATTAGTATCTTCATTTTGACCATCTACTTCATTCACATTTTCATCTGAAAAATAATAATAATAAATTGTTAGAATCTTTTATATATAATGTGAATTATATATTTTTTATGTACGGTATTATACAAACCATGAATAGGTGATAAATTGTCATTGCCAGTTAAAGCGCGATCTCCTGTAGCAGAATCATTTCCAAATATAGCTTCCAAATCATCATAACGAGGACAAAGTTTTGTCCTCCACTTTCCAAATTCTGGTTTGCCCTACAAAAAAAAAAGTGAAATATTTTTTATGCATAGTCAATGTTCAAAATAAATTATATTAGTAATATATAATGACTAATAATTTAATTGGTCGTTGATATGTTGTACCTTCATAAACTCCTCCCAAGCCAGTATATCGGCTGTGACACGTCCAGTGTCAGGATCTAATCCAAAACCACTCATACTTAACAACTGACGAACTTCAACATATTCTTTTTTTAGAGTCTTCAATCGTGCCCTCACATTTTTATCTGACACGACGACTCCGCATCCAATGAACACGCTCTCAATTGCTTTGGACACATGATATGATGAAAAGCCATTGTCGCTCCTTTTGTGACTGGACAACACTTGATGCAGTAGGGCAGCTATCATAAAACCATCCATTGCATCACTCCAACGTACTTGACGAAGCCTAGAATTAGGATCCACTTGGTTTGAGCTCATGTCCTCTACATCTGAATGTGAGTTCGGTCTAGGAACTCGAAAGGGTGCTGTAGAGCTTTGTTGATTATGTGCCATAAAATCTGTATTGCACGATTAAAAGTTGTTGGTCAACCATTAAATAAGAGCATGTAAAAGATAAATATACATGTCAACAATTTGTCTCCAATAACAAGAATTATAATTAAATGATTCAAAATTATAGCAAGAGGATGTCAACCATTACATAAGGACATAAAAACAAAAATCTGCCTAATATCAATATGTTTTCAGATTAAGAAATAACTAAATATGAAAGTCTATCAAGTTTATGTCCATTACAAAAGAACAAAAAAATAAAAAATAAAATCGAATTTTAATCGAAATCAACTCCTGCATTCTGATTAGGAAGATAATCAGCCCACATTAAATCAGCCATTGTATTCCTCTTATTACACCATCCTTCCTGAGCTGTGAAAGATATGTGAGCATTTGGAGTTTCATCTTCAGGTACATCAACATGTGTAGGGTTAACATCATCATCACTACTACTATCTAAGTCCGCCTCACAAACATCTTCTACGTCATCAATCCTTAGAAAGTTGTGGACGGCGGAACAAGCAAGGACTATCTTTGCTTGTGTGTCAATATCGTGATAGGGTTGATGTCTCAAATATGCAAATCTCTTTTTAAGCAAACCAATTGTCCTCTCAATAACATTACGCAGAGATGAATGTCGAAAATTGAACAACTCCTTACTACTTTCTGGACGTTGACCCACAATGTCTCTACGATGATAACGGGTCCTACGATATGGTGCAAGAAATCCCGAAACCAACGGGAAGCCGGCGTCGACAAGATAATATTTACCTGTTAAAGAGTTATTCATAACATAGTCGTTATTTAGATATTATAACTTCTACGTGATAGAAATGTCTTCAAATTAGTGATACAAACTTACCAATAGGAATTGTTAGCTTATGTCCTTGGCGTATTATTGCACTCCGTAATAATCGACCGTCATGTGCAGATCCCTCCCAACCGGCAAGTACATATGTAAATTTCATATCAAATGTGCAAGCTACTAAAACATTTTGAGAAATCACTTGCTTTCTATTGCGATACCTAGCTTGGTCCTCTAAGGGTACATTCGCAGCAATATGTGTACCATCTATGGCCCCAACAGCATCCTTTGAACAAGAACATTTTCAAAATATTAGAATCTTGAATTTCTACAAAATATTATTAAATGAGTACAAACTCCGAACCTGAAAAAAGGAGTACCATGGCTGCACATTTTTTTTCTCGTATGGCGAGTTATGAGGAGTGGCGTTAATCACAACATCTGCATACAGTCTAAGACAAGCATGCAACACTCTGTGGAAGTAAAAACTCACTGTTTGACCAGATCGAAAAAAAGTGAAACGTCCAACCCGATTACGTTGGTAATGCTCGACGGTATTCAAAAAAATAGCCACTTGTTCCTCAATTCGGACATATCTACTATCATCCAATCCATAAGTTCGCAAACGAGCACATAATCTTTGAAATGAACCTATTTTCATCCTAAGTAGATCACGACATATTGTGTCACTCGTACCAAACATTCGTGTAAGTGTCATTTCTCTTTCAAAATCCCAATTTATATGAGGAGCTCTAGGGAGATGTTGCTCACGACGCCTAATATCATTATATATCACAATCGCTTGCACGACCATCGTCCAAAATAAACATAAATGTTGTCGTTGGCGTCGACGTTCACTCCTTCTCGTGGCCATGTTACGAACTATCACGTTAAATAAAAATTCAAAAAATTCTATATATAACTTAGATATTATAATTATGTAAGATAAATAATAAATTTAGTCATTTGGTCATTTTTTTAATCTGATATGATTTGGGCATGTTAAACATGGGAAATGAATAATATAGTTGAGCTGTTCATCATTCTTGCCAAAGTGCAAATAAATATAAGCTTTTGAATAAAACTAATATCCACGAAGACAAGTGCATGCAGAAAATTAAATTTGTATTCTGTTAATTGATCCTTTTTTCATATCAACAACTAGAAAATCTAAAAAGAATCTTTGGTGGAGCACTTCACATAATACAAAAATTATAAGTGCAGAACAAAGCCCCTAGTGTTTTGTTTGTGTTCACCAAGATGTGCATTTTAGCATACTCACTTCCAGTGAGTGAGTGCGCAATTGGTTGTCATATCCAAAAGGGAAAGAATCAGCAGAACCCAATTCCATCCACAAGCAGGAAATGTACTAAAAAATAGGGTAACAATTCCACTTAAATTTAAACAATAATCTTGATATATTTTTACCCTTAATGTCGACTGTTCCACATGTATTTTCTTATGCAGTGCATTATCTAACCTCCGATGCCATAGAAGATTTATAGAGGTTAATATCATTGTCATTTACCTAGTCTGGATAGTAATAGAAGTTAGAACACAGCCTGACAATTTGGTCATCACCAAATAATGGAGTAGCAGTTTATAACCAGCAGGGTGACATCAGAGATCATATTCTCAGAAATCAACATTAAACACAACAGAAAAAAGCTCATCCCATGGCAAATGTAATAGAAAATTTCAATGACAGCATGGTGATGAGAAGCAGACTTGCAACTGAAAGTAGTCATGTATGTTATACCTCTCAGATTGAGCCAAAAATTGTGAACGGTTCTCTTGGTGACGAAAAATGGATTTTGCAATGCAATAAGAAGTGGGCTAGTTTGAAATAAACATGATGAAAAAGATACTGTGTATAATTCCATATTGCAATGCAATGTATAAATCCATTTTGTAACGGGACGAACTAACACCTACCAAATTTGAACAAACAACCACGATATGTTTGGAAAGTAGAGCTCCAGCAAATAATGTTAATACCTGCAAAATGGAAACAGTTAGGCAATATGTTAGTAACCTAATAATGTCGATGACATGTCTAAAAGTCACCATTAAAGAATTCCTTAGCATATTAAATACTTCACCATTAAACAATGTTTTAATTTTAAGTCTCTCTCGGTCATGAAAAGGGAAAAGGGAAATGAAGGTTTTGTTAAATGAAATTAGAACCACTTGAAATTGAAGAACATAAATTATATATTTCCAACAATTTTTGTGGAGTAACGTCAATGGAGGAACCAGACACTATCATTTGCCTTGCAATTGAAGAACATTATTTATATATTGCCAACAAATTGTGCGGAGAAACTTCAACAGAGGAATCAGACACCACCCTTTACGGGATTATTTATATATTGCCCACTATATTTTATTCCTCTCCACAAGAGAAACAGGATTCATCAAACTTGAAATAGAAAACTATGGCTACATCGTTCTGGAAATTGAACTAAACACACAAAGTTTAAGAAAAATTGCCTGTTTTTAAAATTTTGAAGTTCTTCTTGAAGCTTTTCTCAAATCTCAATTATGGGTCTTTGATTTCTTCTTCTTTCTGGTTCAGATGTCAATGATTTCCTCTACCTTCTGGTTCGTTGGGTGAGAGATGAAAGAGGGCAAGGACTTTGTACGTGGGTAGAGAGAGAGAAAGACAGAGAGAGAAAAAGGGAACGTGAGTGGACAGGAGTGTTGAATTCCAGGGAAAATAAAATCTTGCTCGACCCAAAAAAAATATTTTCCCTGATTTCGTGGAAAATGTGGTCACGTGATCAAAAGTGGGAAAATATTTTTTATGGAAAAAATTGTCAATCAAACAACGTAAAAGTTGAAATTTTAATGGGAAAACACATTTTCCATGGAAAATATTGGGCAATCAAACGCACCCTTAGTGTTTATCTCTGAAGGAAAACACGTAATTTATGTTGATATTGACTTTAAAAAAAAAAAAAAAAAAAACCCAGTACCTCGGTCCTCAATCGACCCTCAGGCAACCCGATATTCAGTGCATGAAATGACAGTACCTTGCGCTCTCTAACTAGTACTCTGCATAAAAAAATCCACTCCCAAAATGAGATTCATTTCTCCGAGACCCATTTTCACTCTCTTCTCTGTATTGAACCCCAAAACAACCCTTTTCAAGATTTTCCATTTATCAACTTCCACCCCATCATTTCATTCTTCTACCAGTTCCACCTACCATTACCGCCGCCATGAGGAGGAGAGCCGAAATGTCCAGGTTTCGGTCTGGTGGGATTTCGAGCACTGTGATTTGCCTTGTGATGTGAATGTATTTAGAGTGGCACAGTTTATTACCAGTGCCATAAGGAAAAATGGGATTAAGGGTCCAATTCAGATCACTGCCTTTGGCGATATAATGCAACTCTCCAGGGCCAATCAAGAGGCTTTATCTACTACTGGGATTAATCTCAATCATATTCCTTCTGGTAAGTTTTTCTTCTCGCTTTTCGAGCTATTTCATTGAGTATTTACATGTTTTTTTTTATTTTTTCTTCGTTAACCTGGTAAAAATTGCGATTTAAATTAAGTATCATTATTTATCTATTAAAAAGGTATGAATGAAGGTCGTGGGTCATGAAGTGCGGGGTACTGATATTGTAGATTCATGTATTTCACTTAAAAGACCTGAAGTAGTAAAGCCTTAGGTAAAAATTGCACTTTGGTAGATCATTGTGGTTAAAAAAAAAAAAAAAAAATTGATTTTTCAAGGTATTGAACTATAATAGCTCAGTATCCTTTTATTTCTGCTTGACCGTGAAAAATAGGTATCAGGAACAAATAACTATAATAGCTCAGTATCCTTTTATTTCTGCAAAACCCTCGAAGTAGCACATTTTCAAAGAATATATCATTTTAAATTCATGTTTAACCCTAAAGAAAAACATATAACTAATGTCATGAGGATATTGATCAGTTTGACTATTTGAATGATATATGATTATTCTTTAAAATTAAATAATTGAATTATATCTTATATTGAACCAGAAGTTCAATTTTGATTTTACTATTTGGCATAATCAGTTAGACTATCACTGGATAAATAATGATGCGAAATTAAAAAATTTAAATGGATATTCAATGAAGAATCAGAAGGTTCTTCAATTCAATAAATTTCGATATATCATTTGTTCTCTTTATCGACAATTGACACTAAACATCACTAGCTAAAATAGGGATTAAATTCCCTATATTTTTGAAAATTAATTAGGGTGATATATGGGGCCCCGTCACCCACCACGTCGACCATCTAAATATTATTTGTATCTAATAGATTTGATACAAATATTAGATGATTGCATGATGTTCGCAACTTGAAGTTTGCGAAATTATTGCTCAAGTTATGAGCATAATTTTCAAATTATATAATCAAGATTGTGCCTTATTAATGCTAGTGGGCATAAATATCAATATTTGAATAAGTGTTAGTTAAGATGTCGATAAGTGATTTAACACTATTGTTAAATGCCTCCAATTAATTTAATTGAGAGCAAAGTGTTTTTCCCTTTTTGTTTTGGTAATTCTATTACGCATCATTGTCAACATCATAGTTCTCCCTATTACAATTGGCTTATGGTCAGAGCCTAATTTTTCATCTAATTATTTTGATAATGCAGTATATGCAAAATCAACTCACCACAATGCACTGAGATGAAAAAATAAAGAATGCTGAGAATAAATGCATAGTTTGAACTCTTATCCCAAATAGGTGATATTTTATAATGCTAAAAAAATTATTGTCAAATTGATTGGACAATTCTTTCAGCATTAGGGGGGAGGAATTAAGAAGTTTAAAATAATGTACAAATACATCATTATCTAAATCCTCGCAAAATATCATTCGAACCAGAAGTTCGAAAGATAATTTATTTAGATGCATTTACTGATCAAAAAGATCAACAATATATAACGCACCAATTTTAAGTGATCCAATATGAATTAACGTCCTAAGAGGACAATTTGATAGCAATGTATTTGATATACATATGACACGCCTGAAGCGTGATGTGTTCGATTCTAATAAACAAAAAATAAAAATCTTCGAACGAAAATGTGAGCAAGAGATTGAAAAAATCATTCATTCGCAAAGAGTTGCAAATCAATTACCCGATATATTTGTTGACACGAAAAAAGTGACAAAATCATATATACCAGCAGAAAATATTCCAGCAAAAATTGATGTCCCTGCAGGACAATCTGCTGTAGCAAACGAATCTAACATACGTCAGAAGCGTAGTCGACCAGTTGGTTCAAAAGACTCTGTACCTCGAAAAAGAAAAGTACAAGAGA
This sequence comes from Osmanthus fragrans, assembly GCA_019395295.1. Lineage (NCBI taxonomy): Eukaryota > Viridiplantae > Streptophyta > Magnoliopsida > Lamiales > Oleaceae > Osmanthus > Osmanthus fragrans. The sequence continues at coordinate 23,228,634 of CM033357.1, forward strand.
AAAACCAACCAAAAACTTTGGAAGAAGTAACATTAGAAAAGATTGATCAATCAAATATTGAAAATATGGTTCCTGAAGAACCACAAGTGTCCGAAAATAATGAGATTTCAATAAATTATATGTTATCTCATAAATTATGGGAACGGAATAATGTTGTTATAGACAATATTTTCGCATTTAATGTGGCTCTTGATAATATGCAAAATAAGGATCTTGAACCACAGTCAGCTAAAGACTGTCAAAATAGAAATGATTGGCCAAAATGGAAAGAAGCCATATAGGCGGAATTGAATTCCTTAGAGAAACGAAAAGTGTTTAGACCTGTAGTTCAAACACCTGAAAATGCAATCCCTGTAGGATACAAATGGATTTTTGTACGAAAGAGAAATGAAAATAATGAAATTACAAGATACAAAGCCCGACTAGTAGCTCAAGGTTTCTCACAAAGACCAGGTATTGATTATGATGAAACATATTCTCCCGTAATAGACACCATCACTTTTAGATTTTTGATTAGTTTGACTGTGTCACAAAAACTTGATATACGTCTTATGGATGTAGTAACTGCATACTTATATGGTTCACTTGATAGTGACATATATATGAAAGTCCCCGAAGGACTTAAAGTGCCAGGAGCAAACGATACATGCCCGAGAACCATGTTCTCAATCAAATTGCAAAGATCATTATATGGACTGAAACAATCCGGACGCATGTGGTATAATCGTCTTAGCGAATATTTGTTGAAAGAAGGTTATAAAAATGACGATGTCTGTCCATGTGTTTTCATAAAGAAAACAAATATTGGATTTGCAATTGTCGCAGTTTATGTTGATGATCTAAACTTAATTGGAACTCCTGAAGAGCTCAACAAAACTGCTAATTATTTGAGAAATGAATTTGAGATGAAGAACTTAGGAAAAATCAAATTTTGTCTCGGGTTGCAAATCGAACACTTCCTAGAAAGATTGTTTGTTCATCAATCTACATATACAGAAAAAGTTTTAAAACGATTTTATATGGATAATGCACATCCATTGGCATCACCTATGATTGTTCGATCACTTGATGTGAAAAAGGACCCATTTCGTCCACTTGAAGATAGAGAAAAGGTTCTTGGTCCTGAAGTACCATATCTTAGTGCAATTGGAGCATTAACATATCTTGCAAATTGCACTCGACCCGATATAGCTTTTTCTGTAAATCTCCTTGCAAGATATAGCTCTACACCAAGTTAAAGACATTGGAATGGTGTTAAACACATTTTTCATTACCTAAAGGGTACGATTGACTTGGGATTATTTTACTCCCAAAAGTCGGGATATCTGACCCACATAAAGCTAAATCACAAACAGGATATGTGTTTACACGTGGAGGAACAGCTATATCATGGAGATCTGTGAAGCAATACTTGACAGCAACATCCTCAAATCATTCTGAAATTATTGTAATCCATGAAGTAGGGCGAGAATGTGTATGGTTGAGGAACATGACCCATCATATCCAAGCATCATGCGGGTTAACTTCAACAAAAGAAAGTCCAACAATTTTGTATGAAGACGATGCAGCTTGTATTGCACAACTCAAAGGAGGCTATATCAAAGGTAACAGGACGAAGCATATTTCTCCAAAATTCTTTCATACACACGAGATTCAGAAGAATGGCGACATCGATGTTCAACAAATTCGCTCAAGTGACAATTTGGCCGATTTATTCACAAAAGCACTGCCAACATCTACATTCAAGAAGTTAGTCCATGAGATTGGAATGCGTCGACTCAAAGATTTTTAGTGATCAATATCAGGGAGAGTAGCTGTACTCTTTTTCCTTCGCATAGGTTTTATCCCACTGGGTTTTCCTAACAATGTTTTAATGAGGCAGTATTTATTTTTAATACTTCAAAATAACTGTACTCTTTTTCCTTCGTTTGATTTTTTTGTCCTATTAGGTTTTTATCAAACAAAGTTTTAACGAGGCAGATATTTTGTAATGTGTCATTCAAGGGGGAGTGTTGTAAAAGGAAAGTTTTTTAGGGTTTGTAGTGAATGACAATTATACCCCTATAGCCCTAGAAATTATTACCATTGTATCCCTGATTCTTACCTATAAATATAGGGCTTTGGTCATTAATAAAATACACACAAGGTATTGACTTTAATTCTCTCTTCTTCTTCTTCTCTATTTTATAACACAAATCAAATACTTTTAATTATAATTCTCAGTAAAACAAATTCTAGACAATTCAACTCCCCATATTTCATTTTCTTTCCACCCAAATTTCATCTTTCTATCAAACGAACCCTAAGTTCTCTGAATCGGAGAGAACTGACTGCCCATAGATAAGTTCTTTTGCCACGTCAACGATGTGAAATTTTTATCGTGTTCACTGAGGATAAGAGATGAGGATTGTCATTTCTTATAATATAAAGTTATCTTCAAAGCATTTTATAGATCAAAAAATCAGAAAAAGACATGTTATTGATCATCACTAATGTTAAACATCAATTTAGATGACAATTACATGACATTAAGAAGCTGTCTGGTGCAGATTATTTTTGCCTAAAAATGAATTTTTTGCCCGTTATAGCCCACAATTTTTGACCCTCTCTATCAGGCGTGGGACCCACATTTCTCTCCAACGACCATAATCTTGATTTTAATCCAGGAAAATAGAGATACCAGGCAACTTCTAAATAATAAATTAATTTCAATGTAAACACATCACCCTTTAAAATTTTAAATTATTTATTACAGGAACATTCTCCACCAGACATTTATATAATAGAATATTCTACGCACAAACCAATAAAGTTTCTTTACTTTTTAACCACACATTTTACAATAAACCAATAAATATTATTTATCAAATAATAATGGGTGACAAACAAGCTTTAAAATAGGTAAAAAAAAATACATTACTACCGTTAAATTTTTTGTGTGGAAGCTCTACCACTACCAGGGGTGGATTCAACACCTAGCGAGATCTTGCAGCCGCCATTGCTGGATCCGTCGGGAAGATTTTTTTTTTTTTTTTTGGAATAGATAAATTTTTTTTATATTATATATCTAATAACTCCTTTCATTTACAAACAACCTTGGTAGCTCAGTCGGTTGGGCGTCACTTTTGTAACTCGGAGGTTCCAGGTTCGAAAAATAGTAATGGCAATAATGTGTTATGTATTTTTTGAATTTCAATAATATTTACTAAAAAAACATATTTACCAAAAACAGTTGAAAAGTGTTTCGAACCAAGGACCTTCCCTATAGAATAATGACGCGTTAACCACCATGTCAAACATTGATTTTAAACAAATTAATATGTGTTCATTTTACCGGTGTTAATGCAATTTTAGCCGATGATTTGCCTCTCTTCTTGATTTTTTTCTAATAAATTGATTTGAGAGTTTGGTCAATTAACAAAGAATGAATTTGTAATAAAATTAACCTTAGTGTCATAAGGAATCTTTCAACAAAACTTATTTAATTAATAGAATGTTCCATTTTTCGTTCACAAAAAATCGATTGCAAAAAAGTGGGATCACACAAGCACATAAAATTGATATAAGCACGTAAATAATTTCAACTTTGTTAATATAATAATGTTTGTTTAATTAACTTTAATTGTAAATTGAATATTGACATTTTGTTAATATATATTGCATGTTTGATTAAAAATAAATTAAAACATTTTGCAGATTATAGAACAATTTTTTCATCCGAAATGAAAGTTGGTATATAGTTCTAGTTCTAGTGGTGTATCTAGTTCTTCTAATTTTAGTCTGTACGAGTTTTTGAATATTATTTAATTAAATATTAATAAAAACATCGATATCACGAACGTTAATCGTTTATAGTAAACGTTCAATATTTGCGGTACGTCCTAACTGAACTCGAATCATAGATTCCCCTCTTATCACTACCATTGTAGTGGAATGCATTATTAGCTTGCAGTGAAATATTTTGGAAATTTTGTCCCTTTGAACTTTAAAGAGCATTTTTTGTTTTCTTTCAATTTATTGCACTTTATTCTTCAATCTTCAATTTTTGTAGCGTCTGAAACCACGCTAATGATCACCCATATATACTACGACATTGCTCAATGACAATAGCCCGGCTTTTATATATACTAGCAGTAAGTACGTACGTTGCACATCTTATGTATCGCAAGAATGATATGAGTAATATTTTCTTTAAAGTAATTGATGTAATTGATATTATTAAAAAAAAAAAAAAAGCATTGAGTTTAGTAAAGGATTCAACCTCTCGTTCGTACGACATACCCCAACGATCTGTACGTCTAGAGTTCATAGTCATTATAAAATCTCATCTTTCCGATGGCTCTATTTTAGGACATGTTTGGAAGCCATTTTTTGTATCAAAAATTCATTTATTGACCGTTAGTTATGCAGAAAGTGGGACCCTATGTGAGAGGAAAAGTCAACAAAAGTGGCTGGGCCTCCCTCCAACGGTAGGAAATTTCATTAAAATGGAAGAATAAATGGCTTCCAAACAGGCTCTTAATAGACAATCCCTATCTTCATACTTCATGAAATCTCCATTAATTTTCAAGTAATTGAAACATTCTATCAATCAATACACTATCTACACTGTAGATATGGTGATCGTTTTGAAGATCATTTCTTCTCTAAATTATAACGACTTCTTTTATAAGAAATTTCAAAGTTAAACACTATTTATATCATTAATTGTATATATAATTTTGTTATATTTATAAATTTTATATATTAATATTAATTGAGTTAATAGTCTATGTCATTTCATGTTAATTATATATGTAATATTATTATAATTTTTATTTTGATTTTATATAAGTTTTTATTAATCATATATTGATAATTAGTAATAATAGTGTTTAGTGTAAATTAATTGACTTAATTTTTAAAAATAAATAATTTTAATTTTAATAATAATTGAATTTAGTTGAAATAAATTTAATTTTAAGGGTATAATTGACCATAAACATAAAAATGTAAGGGTAAAATGAAAAATTAAAGATATACGGATAAATAAAGGTATATTGGACATATAGCTAATTATGTAAAGATAAATTGGATAATAAAAAATTTCTTCTCAATCCACACTTTTAATAGATTGTAGATGGATGATTAATCAACACTCTAAATGAATAATATTATCCATTCAATTCAAAATTGTCATTAAAGTGTTATTAATAGCATGTGAAACTATGCATTTGTTTGATCTTTTTCCTATCATATATTTTTTTCTCTCTTACTTTCAACAATACAATCTTCCATAAAATAATACTACACGTAAATTGAAAATTTTTCCTTCTTTTTCAACCACATTCTATAAAAAAATAAAAACATTATTCCAAATATTATTTTTAAAAAAATGAGACTCAAACAAGGGCTATTATATGAGCATAAGCATGACGTCATTTTCTTCCCCCAACTGCCTTTAAGCTCTTGTTTGACTCTCATTAATTTAAAATTTATTTTTTTCTCTCTTCTTATTAATCACATATTCTTTAATAAAATAATATTACACGTAAATTTAAAAAATTTCCTCTTTTTTAATCACACATTTTTTTTTTTTTTTGGAATTTTCAAAAATATCACTTTTTTTGAAAATGCATAAAACAATTTCATTGGCACTTGATTTGTTCAAAAATGTCACTTTTTGAATGCGAATAGTCCATATTACCCTTAAACTCACAATTCTAGGAGCATTTAATGCTCATTAATACTATCTATCATTATTATTAATGCTTTGATGTGATGATTTAATTTTTATATTATAAATAGTATATTATATATATATATTGTTTAATATGAATTTTCTTAATACAAAAAAAAAAGATAAAAGAAGTGTGAAAATTCTACTATCAACCACACAAATGTTGAACTATTTCCGACAAAATTATTAACATGAATAACAATGAGAAAATTAAGAAAAAAATTAATTAAAATTTGGTGGTCAATAAAATGGTGTAAACAAATAATTTAAGGAAATCATAATAATTATTTAAATAAATTTAGTGTATTGAACTAGACAATACAAAATATGATTCGTTACAACTGATTTTAATTTATATTTATTTCAAAAAATTAGACACGTATTGTTACTCTTTAACGAATAGCAATATCAAACTATATTTTTTCAATTTTTTAAAATGTTGCGCCAATTTTCATTAAAGAAAAATAGCATGTCAAGGTTGTCGTAAAATTGAACTCTTTTTTTTTTTTTTTGGTTTCTTCTGTTTCTTTAGCCCTTGTTTGACCTCATTATAATGAGAATTTGGGAAAATGTATTTTGGGATAGTAATTTTTTGAATAATGTATGATTATTTTTGAATAATGTGTGATTAAAAAAGAATGAAAGATTTTAAATTTATGTATAATACTCCCTCCGTCCCAAATATATAACCTGAGTTTCCTTTTTCGTTTGTCCCAAATATATAGGCTGATTTCTAAAGTTAGAATATTTTGATTTGTTACTTTACTAATATGCCCTTATTTACTTTACATAGTTAAAATCAATATTCTCCATTTTATTTATGGTTCCAATGAATCTCATCAAAATAATTTATGAATGTTAGAACTAAAAATTAAATCATTCAATTTTTTTACTACTTCCAACAATAATTTATTATTTGTTGCTAAAAATTAAAGGGGTAAATTAGGAAAGTTCTTGACAAAAATTACTTTTTCAATAACATTAATTATGTTTTCTTAATCCATATGAAAAATCAAACAAGCCTATATATTTAGGACGGAGGGAGTAATATTTTATTGAAAAATGTATGGTTGATAAGAAAATAGAGAAAAATGAATTATAATTTTAATTACGGCCAAACTAGACTCTACATTAACAATTTTGACAATAATACAGTTGAATTGCATGTGATCCGAAACTTATGGAAAATGATTCATGAAAGTCGTGATAGCCTTACCAAAAAAAAAAAATTGAATATAACCCTACATTAGCATACGCAAAAATAGGATTCACCCATCTGTCGAGAATTATAGAAGTGAACTGTCGAGAACAACATTTAATCTGTCGAGAATGATATTTCATCTGTCGAAATTCACCCATCTGTCAAAAATTACTACGATGAATTGTCCCATCAGTCAATTCATCCTGACATTTTACACAATATAAGTACAATTTTTCATCACCTCATGTCTGACTAAAGTACAGGACCTGTAAGGTATTGAAAATTTTCAGAAGGGCAAAAATGTCCAAAAGTGACATTTTTGAAATAACTTTTAAGATGTGACATTTATGAAATTATAAAAGAAAAAAATGATACCTAGTGTAATTTCCTCTTCTTTTTTTTTAAATTACTATTCATTTCATCGTAATTTAAAATGATGGAGCCCAAACAGGGGTTATTTTCAGCCTTTCACAAACACAGAACCTATACAGCAGAAGCATAATTCCTACTCTATAACAACAAGAACCATGGAAAACATGGAAATTGATGATCTTCAGAAAATACTACCAAGTGACGTCAAATTAAGTGATGAACCATGGACCGAGAACTATGGAAAACATGGAAATTGATGATCTTCAGAAAATACTACCAAGTGACGTCAAATTAAGTGATGAACCATGGACCAGTTACTTCATCTCGGTCATCTTGAATCCCGGCACGTCGAAGGATGACGAGAATTTCTCAACGTCAGCCTTGAGTTCCCCAATCTCTTTGTTGTTCACAAGGCCCTTGTTAAAGTCCTTCAAAACCTTCCCATACTCGTTCTGGATGTTCAAGGTGATGGTCACGCTCCGGTGGAGGAATTCAGCAATCTGCTCAAAATCTTTCTCGACCAGACCCCTCCATGTCATAGCAGGAGCCCCTGCACGAGAACATGTTACTTGATCGTGTGAAGAAGTTGCTCCTACTATCAAGGAATGTGTAATTCGATCGGAAGCTCTGTAATATAATTTACATTCAAGAAATATAATTCCTACTTAACTCCAAATAATATTAACATGTGAGAGTATATCTAAAATCATTTTAACGTCAAAGTAACTTTGAAGGAATACCAACTAACCACAATGATCTAAAAGAAACAAAATAAACCATATTTAGTGTGTTTTTTGTGCACATTTTTGGAGTAAAAATGCATTTTTACTGTAGATGTGACGGGGAATATGTGGTTGAAAAATAAGGAAATGTTATTGATGTGATGAAAAATATTATTTTATTGAAAAATATGTAGTTGAAAATGAGTAGAAGAATGAAAATGTGGCTCAAACGGGCCCTTAACTACAGTTGGCCTCATTATTTTAGCTTTCGACCAAAAATTTATTGAAAAAAAAAAAAAAGTACAATGAAATTTTAAAAAATCTTAAATCAATTCCGTTTTCTACCTCAAGAAATAAAGACTATATACATAATAACTTACAAACGCGAAATACTCCGGGCGCATATGCACTGCTGTCACCAAAAACAGCATTCTTGTTAACAGTGATATTACACAGGTCACATACCTTCTCAACCTTGTTTCCTGGAAATACGACCAAATAAATGTCTCCTTGAAAATCAACTCTCTACAAACGCTATCTTGTATAAACTAATTAAATTTAAAGATATTACCTGTCAATCCAAGAGGGCAAAGATCCCACAGGACCAAGTGGTTTTCTGTTCCACCAGTGACGAGCTTGTATCCTTTGGTCGTCAGATAATTGCCAAGGGCAACTGCATTGGCCCTGACTTGCTTAGCGTAGGCGTTGAATCCAGGCGACATTGCCTGTTTCAGGGCTACAGCAAGAGCACCAATCTGGTGATTGTGGGGACCACCTTGGAGGGACGGGAATACAGCAAAGTTGATCTTGTCCTCGAAGTCATAAACTGCATCCTCCGGCTGGCCTTTCTTAGGTGGCTTTGGACCCTTCCTGTAGAAGATCATGCCGGCCCTAGGACCTCTCAGACTCTTGTGAGTGGTAGTTGTGACAATGTCACAGTACTCAAATGGATCAGCCGCTTCCTAAAACCATGAACCATGATCAAGATTGTCAGATAAAGGCAAATAATTGTACAGGATTTTATCATTTTTCAAACCTTTAAAGCCAGTTTTCTTTCATAGATTTTAAGCTCGGGATTGAAGAATATATTAAATCCACACCACAATTGTAATAACCCAATCATGTTGGGTATTTAGAGGAAATCAGTCCATTAGGACTAGGTGCTCAATACTCTTTGGAGATAGACGTGTTAGTTAGAGATATACACTATCCCTATCTTTTGTAACCTATTTGGGTTGTCCTTGAACTCTATCTTGGAGGAGAAATATCTGGGAAATCTTGGAGAAATTCGTTTGCCCCTTGGCCTATAAATTGGAGTCTCTTGGCTCAATTATAAGCACACCAAAAGAGGAAGAAAACTCTCTGCTTTGTACTCTGAATCCCAGCTTCTGCCTCTTATTCCTGCCTTCGTGTGCCTTTGTGTGCCCTTGCAGTGTGTATCTTGGACTCTAAAAATCTCCTGTTGGTGTTACCTTTGTGGCAGTGAATCGAATAATTTCCGAGCCTAACAAAAAGGGGGATTTACTGTTATTCTTCATTTTTTTTTTTATTCCTTCTTCATTAGTTATTGATAATTCTTTCACTTACATTGTTTGATTGTAGGTGACATTAACTTCAACACATCAAACATATCTAACCATAAAAATATAATTGGACTAATTCAATATGATAAGATTTTGATGTTGAAAAGAAAATTACTGTTATCAATACTCTCAAGTCTCAACCAGGAAAAGGCTAAAATACCATTCATTTATCTTAAGATCCAAGACAAATAGACAATTTAACAATAATTTGCAGGTCAATAACAATGAAAAGCAAACAAATCAAATCCATTAAAAATCTTGAATACCTGAGCAGCAACAAGCCCACTAATGTGAGCCATGTCGCAAAGCAAAAGCGCACCGCATTTGTCCGCAACCTCCCTGAACCTCTTGTAATCCCAGTCTCTGGGATAAGCACTTCCTCCACAGATAATCAATTTAGGCCTGAAATCCATGGCCTTCTCCTCCAACCTATCGTAATCAATGTACCCCGTCTTCGAATCCACCTTATAAGGCAAGCTCTCGAAGTAAATCGAAGTGGCACTGATTTTCTTCCCACCGGCGGTATAATACCCATGTGTCAAATGCCCTCCAGAAGGCAAATCAAGACCCATGATCCTGTCATGAGGGTTGAGAACCGCCGTGTAGGCTGCGAAATTCGCCGGAGAGCCACTGTAGGGCTGCACGTTGACACCCCACTTTGTGGGATCGAGGCGGTAGGCCTGGAGAGCGCGGGAACGGGTGAGATTTTCGATCTGGTCAATGTATTCATTTCCTCCGTAGTATCGATTCCCAGGCATGCCCTCGGAGTACTTGTTAGTGAGGGCGCTGCCAAGAGCCTCAATGACGGCGAAGGAAGTGAAATTCTCGGAGGCGATCAGCTCGATGCCGCGGCACTGGCGGCGCTTCTCCTTCTCGATGAGATCGTGGATCTCGGGATCCATGGTGGCGAGAGGGTAGATGCTCCAGGTGGATACGGGATCCATTTTGATCAAGATTGCTAATTGGGGAGTCAAACTTCGGGAGCAAGTTTCAACTTGAAATTCATTTAATCTCATGTTTATACAAGCTAAAGAATATTCTAAGAATATTCTAGGCCTACAATCTCAGCTGTACAGGTATGAGATATAATCAACGGTAAACCATAAAAGATGGAGAAAGAAAATAAATAAAAAGAAAAATTGTAGCCACAATCCCTAATCTTTACATTTTTTTGTAGACTTTATCTTAACTTTCAATTTATACGACCACTAGTCTCAAACATTTTATATATTAGTAGCCGCAATCCATAATAACGGAAAACGTCAATTCTATTGTCAATTGACTTTAAAAATGGAGAAAGGACAAATTTTGACCAATTTAAATACCATCAATTGACCTTAAAAATGGAGAAAGAACAAATTTTGACCAATTTAAATAGGAACATTTTCGTCAAACTCTATTTCTTCATTTTCACTGTACTAACCGCAACTCATTTCTCTCCTTTTTCTAGATCTTCTATATTCTCTCTCTTCCATTTTTAAGATATAAGCTTAAATATGGAGTACAATGTATGTAGATGCAGTGATCCTGTGCAGATGAAGACCTCGTGGACGAACATGAATTTAGGAAGAAGATTTCTCACTTGCCCACGTCGTCAGGATGTTGCTGGATGCAACTTTTTTTTACTTATACAATCCTCCAATGTGCGGCAGCTCAAGGGAGATAATCCCTAGATTTCTACGTGTTAGAGAGATATGGAAGTTGAACTAAATACCCTACGTGCAAGAAGTCGTGGTTCATGGAAGACTTGGATATTAAGATTTGTATGTGGCATTTTTGTGAAATGGGTCTGTGCGTAGATCCGTGTTAGGCTTGAGATTAGAAGTTGTGTTTGTATTTTGGAATGGGGTTTAGGGGTTAGAAATCGAGTGTTATCTATGGTGTTGTAACTTATTTCCCCTTAAATAAGACTTGATATTATTCAATAGTGTTGCCTTAATTTTCATTTCTCGCAGTTCTTCCCTCCCCGTGTGCAAATGCTTCAGAACAAAAGGAAACATCCAATAGAAAACATGTTGTAGATGGTGCATTGTAGGTCTCAAACGTTTTCAACTCCTCGTACGTAAGGACCCAAACCTTTTAATATGTCTCAGCGTAGGTCCCAAACATTTTGCACTTGAATCACCTAAAGTCCCAAACCTTTTTAAGCAGTTGAGTGTAGGACCCAAACCTTTCAAAGAGTCGAAAATTATCTCCCCATCCTTTTATTGAAGTCAACATACATGTTTCACTGCTTCGGCACCTATTTGACTTATATAGCATTCAGAACACAATTATCAAACACAGAAAGGGATTTGAAACAACAAATTTTGCATTGAAATATTAACGTTTTTCATCATCGTTCGATCGAATATCATATAAAAGTAAACCCAATTTACAACTTTTTATCAAAAGGTAATCACCAAAAAAAATTAGTCATACATCAACTATGTTCAAAACGACCATCCTACAGAAAGCTATGTTTTTTTTTGTCCACGTCACTTCTTAGTTATCTGACGCTCGGTCTGAGTAGAAGTCTTTCTCTCATCCTTGCCTTGTGACGAAGTTGGCGCTGTATCATGGGAGCTGGGGTTTCCAAAAGTTTCCAATACCTCACCGGTGTCAACATCGACTACTGAGATATCATGCCCGACTTTCTCGTCCCATGGCAATTCCAACACATCAACTACGGGCACGCACCACATCTCAGCAATCATATTGTCACCAAGCAACCCAACAACATTCATAAAGTCTACATCTTTTACCATCCAGAACGATGTCTCACTCAATCACTTCTTTTCAATCTTATACAAATACCTCATTTGCCCCAAATTGTCAACCATCTTCATAGCATTGTCGAGGAGAAATCTATTAAACCAATCGGGGTGCATGTAGTCTATGTATGCTATCTTCCTATGCTCGTATACAAAATTTTGCATCTTATGGAGCAATATATCGCCGTAATGCATCTTTATGGTGAAATAACTTGTATTTTCATCTGGACAAAAACAATCAAAACAAAAAATCATCATCAATCTCAAACCCTAGTTGAATGAAAAGAATGTGAGAGCAACGTGAATGAAATTGCGAATTGAATGTCGTTCCAACTCAATAACATGCTTCAAATGAAGGAACATGATCACACTTCGAAATCCACGGTTGTCTACAACCAAATTTTTTTAAAAAAATTTAAAAACTTACCGTGTACAGGTTCGGGAAGACGGCCTCGAATCTGACATGCAAAATCTTTTCGAATTTCGTCGGATTGTTGGCTTTCTCCGGTGGACATTGTAGAAGACTCTTCGGCTTCTTAGCGTGAAAGATAATGGAGAGAGAGTAAGATTATAACTAACCAAAAGATTTTTTAAAAGGAGGAAATAGAGTTGGACGAAATGCCCCTATTTAAATTGGTCAAAATTTGTCTTTTCTCCCTTTTTAAGGTCAACTGATAGCGGAACTGATGTTTTTCGTCATTATGAATTGCAGCTGCTAATATATAAAAGGTTTGGGACCAGTGGTGGTACAAACAGAAGGTTGAGGTAAAGTCTGCAAAAAATACAACGGTTAGGGACTGCGGCTGCAATTTTCCCTAAATAAAATGCTAAAAGTTAAAGCAGGGAGAGGACTCGGCAACAGAATTCTGGCGCGCACACTCAGATCTTTCTAGAAAAGTAATTAGAGAATATCAAACTCGTGTGTGTGACAGAAATGTATTTTCATTTCCATTCTTTGCTGATTAAAAACGTAATATGAGAGTAGCAACTTTAGCTTTAAGTTCCAACACCCTCTTTCAAGTTGGAGGGACTATTGATACTCCAAGCTTGTCTTTCAAATAGGCAAATCTTGAATGAAAGACACATTTTGTCATCAGGTCAGCAATTTGATTTGCAGTGAGAACATATTTGACTTCCAACTCCTTTGCAAAGACCTTATCTCTTATGAAGTGTATATCCAATTCTATATGTTTGGTTCTAGCATGAAATACAGGATTGGTTGCCAAAGCTCCTGCAATTAGGTTATCACACCAAATGATTGGAGTTGAAGTTTGTAATAGCTTGAGTTCTTTAAACGGGATTGTATCCAGGCTATTTCTGATGCTGCAAAGGCTAAGGCTCTGTATTATGCTTCTGTATTTGATCTAGCGATTACAATTTGCTCTTTAGGTGACCCAGATACTAAGTTGTCTCCTAGATAAACACAATAGGTCGCCACTGATCTTCTATCATCTAGACAAGACGACCAATCTGCATCTGAGTCCCACTTATCATCAAATTATTATTTCTTATTATCCGTAGCCCTTGATTGATTGTGCCTTTTAAGTATCTCAATACTCTTTTCATTGTTTGCCAATGTACTGCAGTTAGTTCTTGCAGAAATTGACTGAGTTTGTTGACAGCAAATGTTATATCTGGTCTGGTATGAGACAGGAACTACAGGCCTCCAACAACATTTCTGTAAATTGAAAGTTTTTTTTTTAAAAAAAAACTCACCTTCATTTTTGGACATTGTTTTCCCAATTGCACTAGAAGTAGGGCATGGTTTGAGATTTTGAAAGTCAAACTTTCTAAGCAACTCTAATATATATCGTGATTGAGTCAGGTGAAGTCCTGTACTGTGCTTGTGAACTTCTATACCTGAGAAGTGATGAAGTTCACCCATGTCCTTTAGTGCAAATTTTTTTCGTAGTTCATTTATGAAGTTCCGCAGCAAATCACTATTGTTCCCAATAACTATTATATCATCCACATAAATGAGGATGAAGATGATGTTGCTTTCTGTTTTGAAGAAGAAGAGAGAGGTATTTGCCCTTGATTGGTTGAACTTCCAATCTATTAGAGTATTCTTCAACTTGTCATACCAAGTCCTTGGTGCTCACTTAAGTCCATATAAAGCCTTTTGGGCTCTATCTCATTCAATTTGTAATCTATTGACTGGCCAAAGAATACTTTAGGTTTGAATATACCAGCATTTGCTCTTGTTATCATGGAGTGTCCAATTTTCTGCCTTTCATCACTATTCACCGGTGAATCCTGAATTTCACTGATATCCTGATTTCTTGTCCCAACATTTTCATTGCCAAATGATTCACCACTTTGCTCAGATTCAATGTGAGTATTGGAATTACTATCTTCAATTGCATTGTTGAACTCATAATGAGGTAACTCTGCTGATGGTGGAGCATCAGAGGGAGTTGTATCGGCTGAGTTATTTTTAGTGAAGGAATTGGAATGTTGAGAAGGTAACTGGAAATAAGATACCACAGTTTGTAGTTCAGCAGATTTTGACTTATTGTTTGTAAGAAAGATTGACTTAAATGGGAATTCAGACTCATTAAATATAACATGTCTAGATATGTATGTTTTGCCAGTAGGACTAAGGCACTTGTAGCCTTTGCGAGATGGACTGTAGCCTAGGAAGACACATTTGACAAAATAGAAACCGAATTTATGATTTTAGTAAGGTCTTAGACAGGGATAGCATAAGCACCCAAATGTTTTGAGAGATGTATAGTCAACTTCTTTATTATACAAAACTTGGTAAGGGGATTTCATTTGAAGGACATTGTGGGAATTCTATTGATAAGATAGGTTGCAGTTTGAATTGCTTCTCACTAGTATCTTAGTGGCATTTTGGCTTGAGCTAGTAAGGTTAGGCCAGTTTCTGTTATCTGCCTGTGTTTTCTTTCAACCCTTCCATTTTGTGCTGATGTGTAAGGACAAGAGTGCCTAAATTCAATCTCTGATTGTGAAAGAAGGTTAGCAAAGTTTCTGTATTCTCCTCCCCAATAGATTGAAGGATTTTGATTTTTTTGTCAAACTTATTTTGAACTAGTTTTTGGAATTGAATGAAGATATTCAAGGATTCAGACTTGTTTTTCATTGGATATATCTAAGGGTATCTACTGAAGTCATCTACAAACGCTATGTAATATTTGAAGCATGAAATTGAAGAAATAGGTGAGTGGCCCTAGACATATGTATATATAAGTTCTAGTGAAACTTTGACATGTGAAGTGGATGCATTGAAAAGCAACAAGTAAGATTTTCCATACTGACAGGTATCACAAAACGATTTGAATTCGTTTATTTTCAAATTCTGATTATAACTTTTGAGTACTTAAGACAACACCTGACTAGATGCATGTCCAAGCCTTCTATGCCAGACACTCATTAGGGAATTTAAAGACTTATAACTCATGACTTTACTAGACTCGACCGAACATACTGAGTTGCAGAAATTATTCGGATATACCGACTTTAGAGAACTTGATTAAGGTTTTAAGTTGAAGTTGGGAAGTTCTAGCTGATACAGTCATTCTTTAAGCTTTCCCTACAGAATTGTTTCCTCCTTGACTTGTCCTTAACACAACAATAATTCGAATGAAATTCTATAAACACATAATTATCAGAGGTTATTTGGGAGACACTTTTAACGTTTTTCTTAATTTCTGGCACATAGAACAGTTTATGCAAAAATAGATGTCTATTAGTCATTGTTGGCATTCTAGTTGTGCCTATGCGTGAAATATTGAGTTTATTTCCATTAATAACCATAATTTTCTCCTTACCAGAGTACTTACTGGCTTGACTGAGATATTCAACATTTGAAGTGACATGATTGCTAGTTACAGTGTCAGCAAACCAGGCTGAATCATTGAGTGAATCTGGTGAGGCAACAAAGACTAGTGGTGTTTGATTTCTGAAATTGTTTTGATGAGGTGCATATCCATTATAGCTCTCATCATAACTGTAGTTACATATATTTGCCTTGTGTCCAATTTTTCCACACACTTGGCATGTAGGTAGAGTATTATAATTATATCTACCTCTATTTCTGCCTCCTCTTCTACCACCTCTATAGTTGCCACTATTTTGTAATCTTCCACCATTGTATGGTTTGTAGTTTCTACCAGAATAGTAGTTGTTTGGAGACCTTTGAGTGAAATTTGCAGAAGACTGATTCAAATTGATTCCTGCCATTTCATTTTTAACAGCATTAATGTGATCAAATCTACTTTCATAAGTTATGAGGGTAGAATGAAGTTTCTCCCAAGAGATAGAATCCCTACGGTTGATTTGTACAATGGGTGTGTACTCTTCATCCAGACTAGCCAAAATTTGAGTCATCAAGTCAGGAAGTGCTATAAGTTTTCCAGCAACTTCTAGGTTATCAGCAAGGAGTTTGACCTTGTTTAAGTATTGATCAATACTTGAACTATCTTTTCTGGTTTTCTAGAGTTCACCAATAAGAAATGTGATTCTGGCCTTGTTTTGAATATCGTAGCTCTCCTTGATTGCAGTCCACAGTTGAAAAGAGCTGGTGGATCCCATTACTGTCATTGTAATTTTTGGAGTCATTGTAGCGTAAAGTCATCCCATGAGCAACTGATCAACAGATTTCCATTGATTGAATTCTGGATTGGGCGTCATCTCTACACTAATACCTGATTCTCCAGTAACTTGGGTGCTAATGAATTATGTTGGGCATACCTTAGTTCCCAGTAGATACCCTTCCAGATTGTGGCCTCGAATGATAGGAAGTATCATGTTTTTCCATAGGAGATAATTATCCCTGTCAAGCTTGACAGAAGGTGTTTGAGTGAGGTTTACACTAAAATGGGTAAGATGGTTTCTTCCCAACGTTGGAGACACCATTGTATTTGAAATTGAGGCTGATTGGGTTTGTGGACTGTTAATTTCAATATTGTTGGTGATCGCCACCAAAGGGGCGTTAAAAATAAAACTTCCTTACTTTCCTAAAAATGTCGTTCAAGTAGTATAATGCAAACAAGGGTCAATACCCGCAGAGGATTGGTTCAATTATGTTAATTGCACAAAATAAAATAAACGGCGAAAACATATAAATGGGGGGGGGGGTTTGATTTGTTAAACAAAGAACACAACAAAATAAAAATGGAAATGACGAAATACTTGAAATGTAATAAAAATTAAATAACAAAGGCGATTAGCCAACAAAAGAAAGAGTGTGATCGGGGTATAATTCTTTACCGCGGGAATGATTTTTCAATACAATTTTCACAAAGGATTTTCGTTCAAACGATTAACAACAATTCGAGAATAATCACAAACTCGATTACTTCAAACTCTCCTTAAATTATAGTTGAATAAAATAAGCTCTTTACCCAACCCTAATCATCAAACAACCTAGGATAAGATCGCTAGATTAAATTTAACGAAAGCATTCATACAAGAGAGCCGAATTGAATTAAGCACAAACACACAAGCTCGATTTGTTAACTTAAGTGATAATCCACCTACATTTAACAGAAAATTTCACATAATCCATCAAAATATAGTCGCTACTAGGATTTGGTCAAATTAGCAATTACGGACTAAAAATCCCAACTTAGCAAATATCGAAACAACCCAATCATCTAGTAGCGCTCCTAAACAATCGAGAAGAACAATATAAACAATAAACTCAATGGATTCATCACATTAATCGAAAGAACTATAAAGCACAAAACTATTGAAATTTCATTTCTCGGGTCAAAAATTACCCCCAATCACATCTAGGTTTAGTTATCCATAAAATAATTACAAGTAGCCATTGAAATCTTACAATACATGGAAACTATATAGATTAAAACAGATAAAAAGTTTATTGATGAGAAGAACAAAAGTTTGAGTCTTCAATGTCAAAGGAGCTTCCTTTTCTTCTTCTTCTTCAATGCTCCAAAATCGCCCAATTTCAAACCAGATTTTTCTTCCCCCTCTTTGGTCGATTTTCCCCAAAAGCTTGCCCTAGAAATGGTCTCTAAGGTGTATTTTATAGTGTAGAGAGGTATGGAGACAGGTCGGGTTGAAATGGGTCGAGAAATTTTAAATTAGGAGTTCGCGAGTTTTTCCTGGGTTTTGCTCCAAAAATACCATGTGCGTATGTATAGCTTTGTATATGCATATGCACAATGGAACCAAATTACTTTCAGTCGATGGCTTTGGCAGGTGTGCGTACGCACACTCTGCAGGCCTGTGCGTACGTACAGGCAAATTCTAGACTGTCTTCATTTTTTTCTGGTTTTTCACTCGACTTCAACCCGCAATCCACATTTGTTCATATAAACATTCATGGTTTTGCTTGCCAACCTTAGGCATTCTCGCATCACAATTGTTTTGCCTATTTTCTCGCTCATATGCTTCACATTAATACTCGATTCGGGTTTTCGCCTAAAAATTAAAATATAACTAAATTAAGCGACGAAATAAAATTGGAAACCAAACAAATATTGAAAGTTAAAGAGAAAATAAGTGTGAAACCCGCACTTATCACACCCCCAAACTTAAATCTTTGTTAGTCCTCGAACAAAGCCAAACAAACAAGCACGCAAATACACAAATTAAAACCAAACAATAATATAATAACAACAAACACACAAGAAAGATAGCTTGCCAATTTACTCCAAGCATCACATCAAACATAACTTATGAAATGTTTACAAAAATGTTACACAAAACACTTTGAAACTCAAACCATGCAAGACTCGTGTGTGTGTTGCCAACCAATTCATTGTCATGTACAAGTTAGTGGAATCCCGACCCTCAAAATTTCAAATTTTTCTTTCTCGCTCATGGGAAGCACACTCCCCCAAACTTGTTATTTTCTTTCTAGCCCAAGGTGCCAAACTTAAGGTTGCTCTCAAATCACTCATTCTTTCCGCTCAAGTTGGGTTAGATCGAACCGGAAAATTAACCACTTAGTCATGCATTAATTCCCCAAAATTTAGAATGCTCAAACCAAACAAAATTTCATCAAACACCAATTTTTCAACAACAATTCCGGATGCTTCTTCCTTTTCTTTTTCTTTATTTTTCCAATGTAGGTAGTTCACGCTCTAGTCCCTAAGCCTTATTCATTGGTAGATCGTCTCCTACACATTGTGATGCATAGGGCTGAATTACTCAATGTTGACTCACACTCCTTAAGGTAGACAACTTTTTCCTACAGATTTTTTTATTTTTTATTATAAGCACAACAACAACCAACATCCAAAGAGGTTCGAAAGCACTCCAATAGATCCATCATAAGAGCAAGGGATTAACACACTTCTAAATGATCTCCTTCACCGATTCAACCACCCCCAAACTTATACTTATATAGGTAGTGATTGAGGAATTTTCTTCAACACATGGTCATTTAAGTTCAAATTAACCTCAAGTGCCACCATCAAGTGCAAACAATGAATCTCATGACACAAGTGCTCAATAATGAGTCCAACATGGAATGAGTGGATGAAACTAAACAAGTAGCATTAATGTTCACACTTCATAAATTTGTGTAATGCAACTATTCGAAAGCGAACTAGCAAAGCAATCCAACTCCACAAGCAAGCATACAAACACAAATATATAACCCGAAAATTGAGTATTGATGAAAAATTTAGCGAAATTTTTTAGCACAATTTAAGCACAAATCACAACAATCACGAGCACAAGCATAAGCATAAGCACAATACCACACCCCCAAATTTAAACTGTACATTGTCCTCAATGTAAACGTAAGAAATAAAGCGCAAGGGGTTCAAGTACTCCCCTAAATTTGGTTTTGACGGTGATGGTTGTGCAAATGCTTGTTGCTCATTGTCATTCATTGGAGTTCAACGTTTTGATCCGGCACCATGAGAAACTGTCACATGGGAAACAAAAAGATGTGATCACAAAAGAATGTCAAAAAGAATAATAATGGGTTGCCTCCCATCCAGTGCTTCTTTATAGTCTTTAGCTAGACTTTTCCTCTTCAAGATTTTTCAATTGGGTCTTCTAGTTGCATTTCCTCCATGTCTTGCGGTGTGAATGGTTCAAAATATGGCTTCAACCGATGCCCATTCACCTTAAACTCTTTCTCAGTTTGGAGGCTTTTGATTTCAACTGCACCATGAGGAAATATATTAGTAACAACAAAGGGCCAACCCATCTAGAACGAAGTTTACTTGGAAAAAGTTTAAGCCGTGAATGGAAGAGAAGAACTTTTTGCCCAACAACAAAATTCTTCCTAGAAATCATTTTATCATGGCAAGGTCTTTTCCTTGTAAATTCTCGAGCTCTCATAAGCATCGTTCCGGATTTCCTCGAGTTCATTGAGTTGAAGTTTTCGTTGATCTCCCGCGCCTCCAAGATCCATGTTAACTTGCTTGATTGCCCAAAATGCCTTATGCTCAAGTTCAACCGGTAAGTGGCAAGGCTTTCTATAAACCAACCGGAAAGGAGACATGCCGATCAATGTTTTGTATGCTGTTCTCTAAGCCCAAAGTGCATCGTTGAGGCGGAGACTCCAATCTTTTCTATTTGGATTCACGGTTTTTTCGAGAATAGATTTGATCTCCCTATTCGATACTTCAACTTGGCCACTTGTTTGCGGATGGTAGGGTGTGGATAACTTATGCGTGATGTTGTATTTCTTAAGCAGGGCCCAAAAAAAGCGGTTGCAAAAATGAAGTCCCCCATCACTAATAATAGCTCGAGGTGTTCCAAACCTTGCAAAAATGTTAGACTTGACAAAATCTGCAACCACTTTAGAATCATTAGTTCGAGTGGCCCTTGCTTCCACCCATTTCGATACATAATCAACGCAAGAATAATGAAAAGATTACCATATGATGAAGGGAAGGGTCCCATAAAATCAATGCCCCAAACATCAAAAATTTCAACAAGTGTAGGGGTTTGTGGCATTTTATTTCGGGCACCCAACATACCAACCCTTTGACATCTATCGCATGTTTTACAAAAAAGGAATGCATCCTAAAAAAGGGTGGGCCAATAGAACCCGCTCTCAAGCATCTTGAGAGTCGTCCTCTTGGAACCAAAATGTCCGCCACATGCATAGGAATGACAAAATGAAAGAATAGAATGAAATTCATTTTCGGGTACGCACCTTCTTATCAATTGATCCGCGCAATGCTTCCACAAATATGGCTCGTCCCACATAAAGTACTTGGCATTTTTCTTGAGCTTTTGCCTTTGAGCATCGGTCAAGTCACTTGGAATCTTCTTGGTTACTAAGTAATTGACGATGTCTGCAAACCAAGGATGTGTGTCTCAGACTTGGAGCAATTGTTCATCAGGGAAGCTTTCTTGCAATGGTAGTGTCTCTTTTTCATGAACAAGGCGACTGAGATGGTCGGCTACAGAATTTTCACTCCCCTTTTTGTCTTTGATTTCAAGGTCGAACTCTTACAAGAGGATTATCCATCGGACGAGCCTCGGCTTTGCATCATTCTTAGTGAGCAAGTACCTAAGAGCTGCATGATCAGAAAAGACTGTTACTTTAGTGCCAATAAGATATGAGCGAAATTTTTCTAAGGCAAAAATAACTGCTAAAAGCTCTTTCTCGGTGGTAGAGTAATTGAGTTGGGCGTCATTCAAAGTTCTCGATGCATAATAGACAACATGTGGTGTCCTCCCATCTCGTTGTCCTAAAACTGTCCCCAATGCAAAATCACTTGCGTCGCACATCAACTCGAATGGTTTACTCCAATTTGGTAGTTGGATGATAGGTGCCGACGTCAAGAGTTCCTTCAAACTTTCAAATGCCTTCTTGCAATCTTCATCAAAGTGAAATGACACCTCTTTTTGCAAAAGTCTACACAATGGTCTAGCACACTTTGAGAAGTCCTTGATAAACCTTCGATAAAATCCTGCATGACCAAGAAATGATCGAATCTCCCTCACACTAGTTGGAGGGGTTAGAGAACGGATTATATCAATTTTTGATTTATCTACTTCTATCCCCTTAGATGAAATAACATGACCTAGTACTATCCATTGGTCAACCATGAAATAACATTTTTCCCAATTAAGTACTAGGTTAGTGTCCATGCATCTCTTGAGCACAAGTGTGAAATTTTACAAGCAATTATCAAATGTATTACCATACACACTAAAATCATCCATAAACACTTCAATAATGCTTTCAATATAATTAGAAAATATACTTATCATGCATCGTTGAAATGTCGCTGAAGCATTGCAAAGACCGAAAGGCATGCGTCGATAGGCGAATGTACCAAATGGGCAAGTGAATGTTGTTTTCTCTTGATCCTCTGGAGCAATTACAATTTGGTTATAACCTGAATAACCATCAAGAAAATAATAGTGAGAATGACCCGCCAACCTTTCCAACATTTGATCAATAAAGGGCAAGGGGAAGTGGTCTTTGCGGGTTGCACAATTAAGTTTTCTATAGTCAATACAAACCCTCCAACCCGTTTGGACCCGGGGTTGGTACAAGCTCATTTTCCTCGTTAGCTACCACGGTGATTCCGGACTTCTTTGGGACAACTTGAACCGAGCTTACCCACTTGCTATCGGAGATAGGAAAAATTATACCAACATCTATCAATTTCAAGATTTCTTTCTTTATCACTTCCATCGTGGGGGGATTCAAGTGGCGTTAAGGTTCCCTTGATGTCTTTGCTCCATCCTCAAGAAATATCTGGTGCATGCACATGGATGGACTTATTCCTTTGATGTCGGCTATTGTCCAACCGATAGCCAACTTATGCTCTTTGAGTATCCGGATGAGTTTTTCTTCTTGGAGCCTTGTGAGGTTCTTAGCAATGATTACCAGCAAGGTCTCCCTTTCTCCCAAGTAGACATACTTTAAATACTCAAGGAGAGACTTGAGTTCCAAAGCGGGGGCCTGCATCACCGAAGATAGAATTTTTTTCTTCAGAAATTGGAAGAGTACCATAAGAAAGATCATACCTCGGTGGAACACTCGGAAGTGTCTCAAGTGAGGCCACCATCTCAACAATGTCCTCACAAACTTGTACATTCTTACTCAATTTAGTAAGATCATCAACATCAATGCTTTTAATCAAAGTGGTATTCAATGCATCTTCACTTGATAAGTCAAAATTTTTTTGCACTAAGGAGTCAACAATATCAATGGAAAAGCAAGAATGAACATCACTAGGATACCTCATCGCTTCAAAGATATTGAAGCGGATAATCTCACCATCAAACTCCATTGTTAAAGTACCGTCATGTACATCAATCTTTGTCCTCGCCGTTCTCATAAATGGCCTTCCCAAGAGCAAAGGCGGCGATAAGGATGTCGACTCATCTTGCATGTCAAGAACATAAAAATCTGCTGGAAAAATCAATTGGTTAACCTGTACCAAAACATCTTCCAAAACACCCTTTGGAAAAGTATTAGATCTATCTGCAAGTTGAATTATAACACCGGTTTCCTTAAGTGTGCCTAGATTTAGTGAAACATAAATAGAATATGGCATGACATTTATGGATGCTCCTAAATCTAGCATGATTTTTTCTACCCTTGTGTTACCAATAATGCATGGGATGGTAAAACTTCCCGGATCTTTACATTTTGGTGGGAGTTTTCTTTACAAAATGGCCGAAACATTTTCTCCTACACTTACCACTTCATTTCTTTTTAGCTTGCGTTTATTAGTGCACAATTCTTTGAGAAATTTGGCATAACGTGGCACTTGATAAATGGCATCTAAAAGTGGTATGTTTACTTGCACTTTGCGAAAAGTCTCTAGAATTTCTTTCTCATGTTCCTCTTTCTTAGCCTTAGCAAATCTACTAGGAAATGGAGGGATAGGAACATAAGTAGAGATGGGTGTTTAGGAGTTACCTTTGTTTCCGAAGTTGGAGGAGCATTTTCCACTTTCTCACTTGATGAGTCCTCCTTTTGCTTTGGCTCCTCAACATGAACATTCATTTCCCTTGGTGCCTCCTCTAAAATTTTTCCATTTCTAAGCGTCATGGCGTTGACATTTTCTCTCGGGTTGATAGCTTGAGAGGGGAGTTTTCCCGATCCTTGAGCCTCCAACTTACTCCTAGAACTAGCCAATTGACTCATTTGTATCTCCAAGCTTTTGATTGAGGTTTTAGTCTCTTGTTGGAATTGTATAGAGCTTGAGGTAAGAGACTTAACCATGTCTTCAAGTGACATACTTGAACGTGAAGGCGGTGCTTGTTGGCGAGGTTGAAATTGTTGTTGCGGCCTTTGTTGATTAAATACCGGGGGAGGATTAAATTGAGCTTGTAGAGCTATGAAGTGATTTTTCCCATAACTAAGATTTGGGTGATCTCTCAACCCGGGATTACATGTGTTGGAGTAGGGATCATATCTTTGCCTTTGTTGCATTGGGAATCCTCCAATGACATTTGCTTGTTCCGTGGTCCCTTCTTGTAGTGTTGGGCATGTATCGGTGTGGTGACCCGGACTAGAACAAATCCCGCACACATTAACTTGTTGCATTGACCCACATGCCATTTGTTACACAAGGGATGTAAGATCGGATAGTTGCCTTTCAATTTGGAAAGTGGCACCCACTTCATTCACTTGTTTAACCGGCACATCTGTTCTACTCCCGAATTGTTGAGAATTAGCGGCCATGTTGGCTATCAATTCTCTAGCAACCGCCAATGTTTTATCCATTAAAGCTCCATCACTCACCGCATCAATCATACTTCTTTCCATTGGGAGCAACCCTTCATAGAAATATTGCAAGAGAAGTTGCTCGCTTATTTGGTGGTTTGGGCAACTTGCATAAAGTCTTTTAAATCTTTCCCAAAATTCATAAAGATTCTCCCCTTGTGATTGTCGGATGCTACATATCTCTTTTCTAATGTTTGTAGCCTTTGAAGTCGAAAAATACCTCTCCAAGAAGAACTTTTGCATCTCATTCCATGTGGTGATGACTCCGGAAGGTAGATAATTGAGCCATTCCTTAGCGGTATCCGCAAGAGAAAAAGGAAATGCTCGCAATTTTACTTGATCTTCCGATATTCCCGTTGGTTTCATGCTCGAGCAAACCACATGGAATTCTTTTAGATGCTTATTGGGATCTTCGCCGGCGAATCCATGGAATGTGGGGAGAAGATGGATCATCCCGGATTTAAGCTCAAATCCCCCTTCTATTGGAGGATATTGAATGCATAGAGGTTGTTGGACAAAGGTTGGAGCGGCAAGTTCCTTAAATGTTCGATTAGCATCCGCCATTTCGGGCTCAATTTATTCGGACTCACTCGAAGAATCAATACCCAAGTTCCTTAGAAATTCGGTTGGACAATCCTCTTCCTCACTTCCTGATGTGTCAACCTCTCTTCTTGATCTTAGATTGTAATGTGATGTTTGTTTTTTGCTCATTCACAACTTAAGAGATCAAGGAAAGCAAAAATAAGATAGAAGCAACAAAAGGAAAGAAAAAAAAAACAATTAACAAATTGATAAAGAATTCCCGGCAACATGGCGTCAAAAATAAGAATTCCTTACTTTCCTAAAAATGTCGTTCAAGTAGTATAACGCAAGCAAGGGTCAATACCCGTAGAGAATTGGTTCAATTACGTTAATTGCACAAAATAAAATAAACGGAGAAAGCATATAAATGGGGGGGATTTGATTTTTTAAACAAAGAACACAACAAAATAAAAATGGAAATGGCGAAATACTTGAAATGCAATAAAAATTAAATAACAAAGGCGATTAGCCAACAAAAGAGAGAGCGTGATCGGGGTATAATTCTTTACCGCGAGAATGATTTTTCAATACAATTTTCACAAAGGATTTTCATTCAAACGATTAACAACAATTCGAGAATAATCACAAGTTCGATTACCTCAAACTCTCCTTAGATTATAGTTGAACAAAATAAGCTCTTTACCCAACCCTAATCATCAAACAACCTAGGATAAGATCGCTAGATTAAATTTAACGAAAGCATTCATATAAGAAAGCCGAATTGAATTAAGCACAAACATACAAACTCGATTTGTTAACTTAAGTGATAATCCACCTACATTTAATAGAAAATTCCACATAATCTATCAAAATATAGTCGCTACTAGGGTTTGGTCAAATTAGCAATTACGGACTAAAAATCTCAATTTAGCAAATATCGAAATAACACAATCATCTAGTAGCGCTCCTAAACAATCGAGAAGAACAATATAAGCAATAAACTCAATGGATTCATCACATTAATCGAAAGAACTATAAAGCACAAAACTATTGGAATTTCATTTCTCGGGTCAAAAATTACCCCCAATCACATCTAAGTTTAGCTATCCATAAAATAATTACAAGTAGCCATTGAAATCTTACAATACATGGAAAATATATAGATTAAAGAAGATGGAAAGCTTATTGATGAGAAGAACAAAAGCTTGAGTCTTCAATGTCAAAGGAGCTTCCTCTTCTTCTTCTTCATCAATGCTCCAAAATCACCCAACTTCAAACCAGATTTTTCGTCCCCCTCTTTGGTTGATTTTTCCCCAAAAACTTGCCCTAGAAATGGTCTCCAATGTGTATTTTATAGTGTAGAGAGGTATGGAGACGGGTCGGGTTGAAATGGGTCGAGAAATTTTAAATTAGGAGTTCGCGAGTTTTTCCCGGGTTTTGCTCCAGAAATACCCTGTGCGTACACATAGCTTTGTATGTGCGTATGCACAATGGAACCAAATTACTTTCAGTCGATGGCTTTGGCAGGTGTGCGTACGCACGCTCTGCAGGCTGTCTTCATTTTTTTCTGATTTTTCACTCGATTTCAACCCGCAATCCACATTTCTTCATATGAACATTCATGGTTTTGCTTGCCGACCTTAGGCATTCTTGCATCACAATTGTTTTGCCTCTTTTCTCGCTCATATGCTTCACATTAATAATCGATTCGGATTTTCGCCTAAAAATTAAAATATAACTAAATTAAGCGACGAAATAAAATTGGAAACCAAACAAATATTGAAAGTTAAAGAGAAAATAAGTGCGAAACCCGCACTTATCAGTTGGTGTTGGCTATCAACAGCTCTGATACCAAGTTAAACTTTGGGAATAAATTTCAATTTCAATATCTGAAATTCTTTTAGTTACAATTACAGTGGAGGCTGAGCTTATATTTATACAAGCTAAAGAATATTCTAAGCCTACAATCTTAGCTGTACAGGTGTGAGATATAATCAATGATGGACCATAAAACATGGAGAAAGAAAATAAATAAAACACTAAAAGTTAAAGCAGAGAGAGGGCTCAGCAACAGAATTCTGGTGCACACACTCAGATCTTTCTAGAAAAGTAATTAGAGAATATGAAGCTCGTGTGTGTGACAGAAATCTAGTTGCATTTCCATTCCTTACTGATTAAAAACGTAATTTGAGAGTAGCAGCTTTAACTTTAAGTTCCAACATGGGGAAATGGAGAAATCAGAGAGAGTGAGCGAGGGAGCGGGCAAGGTGGAGTACGAGACGGGGGTTTGATTTAACGAAGTTGGAGTGTGGGTGGGTGGGGTATCATAGGAGGGGTAGGTGAATGGACAAAAATGTCCTTTGGTTGGTGGGGTTGGTGGACCATGGACAGGGGTTTATCTTTTCAACAATGCTACATGTACACACATCCCCTTACACAATGTCCTACACCCCCCTCACATGAAGGGGGACCCACAAATATTTTATTATGTGTGGGCCCCCCTCCATGTGAGGGGGGTGTAAGGGATTGTGTGGGGGATTGTGTACAAGTAGCTTTATTCTTATCTTTTCCCTTTTTATTGTTTGGTCAAGTAATTTTGCACGCTGCTGGATGCGATCCCGTTCCATAGAGAATTAAATCAAACCGAGTATCAATGTATATCTTACAAATGAAAATCATCGATTTTGTTCCTAAGAATGGTATTGAATAGGAACAAAATAGTTTGATTCCAATCTCGATGCAAGCCAATTTGATTCATCCAACTAAAGTTTTAAATTGGCAATGATAATATGTATTCTCTATTTAATTAGTGAAAAATTTAAGAAGACACTTAATGAGGAGTTAGTGAACATGTGTTTTCAATTAGTGCGGGGCATTTATGAGTAACGTCACTATTTTTCTATTAAAAAATTGTAAATTATGATTTCATCACTGATAAAATTACCTTATACCAAATGTTTTAAAATTGAAGTTATCTAAAACGTGCTAGATGTTCGATTAGTCATATGCAATACTAACTGGCAAAATAAAAACACATGTGAATTGTGTAAATATGTATTAAACATGTCTAAGTCGAGATATGGTGACATTCAAACGTATTTGACTTGCAAGATTAAAGTAATCAAATAAAATTTAAAAATAAACAAAAGTGTCGATATTGCCTAATCCAATATAACAAGGACTTTGACATTTGTACGTTGAATTTGTACATCATGTTTAACACTTGCATGATTATAAAAAATAGATGAATGGAAAAATAATTTTTTAAACTATCAAATCACATTTTACCATGTGGATAAATGTAAATAAAGGTGTACATTTTGATGTACACCGAGCATGATTAATATAACAAACACTTTATAGTTTATAAATGTTTTTGTCACTGGGTTGGTAAAAAGATGGTTGTCGATTCCCCTTTCCGGAACTCTTTGCTTTGGGAGTTGTTGAGGGGCAAATTCGTCTCGGAAGATACCAACTTTGATGTGGACATCATCCAACCTCTGCTCACCCAAATATGACTTTTGGTTAGATTTAATTAGATTAATAAAAAATTTACAATAATTTCATAAAATTTATACAAGGTTTGAACAAAAGAAAAACACGTACAACCACGTTTTACTACGAGTTTTGTATTATTTATCATAATGGACTTGGAGCATGTTTGATTTGGATTTAAATCTGATTTTAATTTAAGTTAAGGTCAAAAATCAATATTAATTGTATTTTTCATAGGTTTCACAATTTTTCAACCACGTATTTCAAAAACTTCTATCACAATCTATTAAAAATTTAATTTTAATTCTCACTAAATACCCTCTTGATTATTAAGTAATTTTTTGAAATAAAAAATAATTTGGCAACATTTCACCAAACACGCAACAACCAACTGAGATCTATTCTTGTGGCCCATGAATACACCACTTGATCCAAATACGAATCTTGTTTTTTTATTATTTTATTTTTAAATAACAATACTACTTATACAAAACTTTTATTGAACTCACTCAACAGTTTAAACCAAGCAACGACAAAGTAAGAAGCCACGTAAGGTTCACACTTTGAGTCGTCTCGCCTCTCTCACACTCTCTTCGAAGCAATTAGGAAGTTATTAAAAGAGTCATGCTACTTTACCCACTTGGTTGACACACTCTCCTCATATTAGGAGAAAAATATTATTTAAATCACGCGGGATCCACACACTCATGTGAGAGGATGTCAACCAAGTGGGTAAAGTAGCATTTTTATTATTAAAAAGCCTCATTCAAAAATACATTCCGTATAAATCATAACTTATAAATAGTTAATAGCACTAAAAACAAACACAATTATCAAAGTATCAAAATATCACCATGCTATTTAATACAATCCAAAAATAGCGTATTTTTTGTTCTATAAATTTTTATTAGGAAAAATATATGTGCTTTCTAATAAAATAGTAGGGTCAAGATAATAGCCTCATTCACATTGTGTTGCTAGTTGACACAACTGAATGTTGAGAAATAAAACGGATCGAGATAGTATATATGACGCGATATGAAGTGCGTGATCGCAAACAAACAACAAGATAAAAGATAAAGAATTAATTGATAGATGAATGAAGTATTTTATTCAATTGACTAATATGGAGAAAACAAATATAATAACTCTACCTGCGCAATTATTCCATATTTCAAAAATAAATCAGCTTGTAAAGAATAAATGTATCTTCTTCATCAATTGATATGAGTGTCGAAGTGTCCCGATCGTCGTATCCTATTGGAGTTAATATCACAAGTTGTTTAACATGGCTGTCCAAGTGTGCAGTCGACCTCACTCACTCTTACTTATCAAACAGAAGCAAAAATAATGGCACACAGCCCAACAGGCGGATCTACATAGGCGTCGATGGCTTCAAGTTCTTTGTCGATGAAGGCTGACCCCAAACAAATCTGCAACAAGGGTTTCTGTTGCAATTTTTGCACGAGAGTTTGAAGCGGAGGACAGGCGAGCGTTTTTCTTGAGAGTTGTTCTTTGATTTTCATTTTTATGTGATAATTGTTTGATATTCCGTGATTTTTATCATAAGTGCTACAGTGAACAAAAACGACACAGATGAATATGCACGAATATAAAATACATTTTCTTTCTTTTCAACTACATATTTTTTAATAAAATAATATTACACGTAAATAAAAAAAAATCTTCTTTTTAACCACATATTCTCCCAAAAAATATAATTCTATAATATATTTCACCAAAATTTCTCATTATAATGGGTGTCAAACAAGGGCTAAATGTATTTCTTGTGAAATTGATCTCTTGTCCCTCAGTGGGGAGAATAAAATTTTCTTTATTTATGTGACAAGAAAATTAGTAAGTTATCTAAAACAGAGAGAACCATAAGTAAGAATCTTTTGCCACGTCAATAGTGTAAATTTTTTATCATGTCCACTGAGAAATAGAGATGATGAATGTCATTTCTTATATTATAAAGTTATCTTCAAAGCATTTTACAGATAAAAAAATCAGAGAAAGATAAATATTATTGATCATCACTAGTATTAAACACCGGTTTACATGACAATTACATGACATTAAATAATAAATTTATTTAAATGTAAAGTCACATAAGTCGAAATAGGTAAAAAGTACGTTATACTTCTTATTTCTACCATTAAATTTTTGTGTGGAAGCCCTACCAGTACAGTGGAATGCATTATGATTACGAGCTCGCTGTGAAATTACACTTGTTTTGGAATTTTTGTCCCTTTGAACTTAAAGAGCACCTTTTGTTTTCATTCAATTTATTGCACTTAATAACCCGGCTTTTATATAGATGGATGATTAATCAACACTCTAAATTAATTACATTATCCATTCAATTCAAAATTGTCAATAAAGTTTAAGTAATAGCATGCGAAACTATCATATGAGCATAAGCACGACGGTCATTTTCTTCCCCCAACCGCCTTCATTGGGACCCAATGCCAAGCTCAATAGCTTTCTTATTGAAAATGGGATCTGAATCTGATAAAACAAAAAGCAAATAAAGTAATATTAAATTGCTTGAGCATTATTTTCAGCCTTTCACAAACACAGAACATATAATAACTTTCAATAGCATATGCATAATTCCTACTCTAGAACAACAAAAACTACGGAAAACATGGAAATTGATCATCTTCTTCAGATCGACATTAGATCACTTTCAGTGGAAAAAATTAAGAGCAACTCAAAAAACACCAGAAAATACTACCAAGTGACATCAAATTAAGTGATGAACCATGGAACGATTTAGTCACTGGTACTTCATCTCGGACATCTTGAATCCCGGCATGTCGAAGGATGACGAGAATTTCTCAACGTCAGCCTTGAGTTCCTCAATCTCTTTGTTGTTCACAAGGCCCTTGTTGAAGTCCTTCAAAAGCTTCCCATACTCCTTCTGGATGTTCAAGGTGATGGTCACAGCCCGGTGGAGGAATTCAGCAATCTGCTCAAAGTCTTTCTCGACCAGACCCCTCGATGTCATAGCCGGAGCCCCTGCAAGAGAAAACCATGTTACTTGATCGAGTGAAGAAGTTGCTCCTAATATCAAGGAATGTGTAATTCGATCGGAAGCCCCATATATGGAGTGAACCACACCCACAATGTAATATAATTACATTCAAGCAAGATAATTCCTACTTAACTAAAAATAATATTGACATATGAGAGTATATCTAAAATCATTATAACGTCAAACTAACTTTGAAGGAATACTAACTTACCACAATGATCTAAAAGAAACAAAATAAACCTTACTTAACTACAGTTGGCCTCATTATTTTAGCTTTCAACCAATAATTTATTGAAAAAGCAAGTCGAGTGAAGTTTTAAAAAATCTTGAATCAATTATATTTTCTACCGCAATAAATAATGACTATATACATAGTAACTCTTACCAATGCGAACTCCTCCAGGCGCCAATGCACTGCTGTCGCCAAAAACAGCATTCTTGTTAACAGTGATGTGACACAGGTCACATAGCTTCTCAACCTTGTTTCCTGGAAATACGACCAAATAAATGTCTCCTTGAAAATCAACTCTCTACAAACGCTATCTTGTATAAACAAATTAAATTTAAAGATATTACCTGTCAATCCAAGAGGGCGAAGATCCCACAGGACCAAGTGGTTTTCTGTTCCACCAGTGACGAGCTTGTATCCTTTGTTCATCAGATAATTGCCAAGGGCAACTGCATTGGCCCTGACTTGCTTAGCGTAGGCCTTGAATCCAGGCGACATTGCCTGTTTCAGGGCTACAGCAAGAGCACCAATCTGGTGATTGTGGGGACCACCTTGGAGGGACGGGAATACAGCAAAGTTGATCTTGTCCTCGAAGTCATAAACTGCATCCTCCGGCTGGCCTTTCTTAGGTGGCTTTGGACCCTTCCTGTAGAAGATCATGCCGGCCCTAGGACCTCTCAAACTCTTGTGAGTGGTAGTTGTGACAATGTCACAGTACTCAAATGGATCAGCCGCTTCCTAAAAACATTAACCATGATCAAGATTGTCAAATAAAAGTAAATAATTGTATAGGATTTTATCATTATTCGAACCTTTAAAGCCTGTACATAGAGAATCACAATGCAGAAACCAAATTTTAACCAAATGTATTATGTACACGAATGCTGAAATAAACTGAAGATTTGAAGGCATTATAATGAAATGGAATCGTCATACAAGTTAAAACAGAGTAACGATTCACAATTGACCACAGAATTAGCAATTTATGGTTTCCATTTAAAGATCTGAACATATATATATGAGCAATATTTTTACAAGAAAAGGATCAAATGGATTCTGATTTCCCTTCCTGCAGCTTGAAAATTCAACACTCGAATCAATCCAAATCAGAATTCTGAGAAACATCATTCGTTTCAATTCTTGTTTCTGCTCTCTGGATCTACATCTAAATTTTCTTACAAGTCAATATGTATTGCAGCAGCTTGGAAATGCAAAACCAGATAACTATGAATCATCAAAACTCTAAATCCTGATTAAGAAAATCTGCAATCTAGGTTCCATCATATATATCTAACCATAAAAATATAATTGGACCAATTCAATATGATAAGATTTTGATGTTGAAAAGAAAATTACTGTTATCAATACTCTCAACCAAGAAAAGGCTAAAATAACATTTATATATCTCAAGATCCAAGATAATTAGACAATTTAACAATAATTTGCAGGTCAATAACAATGAAAAGCAAACAAATCAAATCCATTAAAAATCTTGAATACCTGAGCAGCAACAAGCCCACTAATGTGAGCCATGTCGCAAAGCAAAAGCGCACCGCATTTGTTCGCAACCTCCCTGAACCTCTTGTAATCCCAGTCTCTGGGATAAGCACTTCCTCCACAGATAATCAATTTAGGCCTGAAATCCATGGCCTTCTCCTCCAACCTATCGTAATCAATGTATCCCGTCTTCGAATCCACCTTATAAGGCAAGCTCTCGAAGTAAATCGAAGTGGCACTGATTTTCTTCCCACCGGCGGTATAATACCCATGTGTCAAATGCCCTCCAGAAGGCAAATCAAGACCCATGATCCTGTCATGAGGGTTGAGAACCGCCGTGTAGGCGGCGAAATTCGCCGGAGAGCCACTGTAGGGCTGCACGTTGACACCCCACTTTGTGGGATCGAGCCGGTAGGCCTGGAGAGCGCGGGAACGGGTGAGATTTTCGATCTGGTCAATGTATTCATTTCCTCCGTAGTATCGATTCCCAGGCATGCCCTCGGAGTACTTGTTAGTGAGGGCGCTGCCAAGAGCCTCAATGACGGCGAAGGAAGTGAAATTCTCGGAGGCGATCAGCTCGATGCCACGGCACTGGCGGCGCTTCTCCTTCTCGATGAGATCGTGGATCTCGGGATCCACAGTGGCGAGAGGGGCGATGCCCCAGGTGGATACTGGATCCATTTTGATCAAGATTGCTAAATGGGGAAATGGAGAAATCAGAGAGAGGGAGCGACGGAGCGGGCAAGGTGGAGTACGAGACGGGGGTTTGATTTAACGAAGTTGGAGTGTGGGTGGGGTACCGTGCAAGGGGTTGGTGAATGGACAAAAATGTCCTTTGGTTGGTGGGGTTGGTGGACATGGGTTCATCTTTTCCCTTCTTATTGTTTGGTCAAGTAATTTTGCACGCGGATGGATGCGATCCCACTCCATAGAGAATTAAATCAAATCGCGTATCAACGTGTGTCTTACAAATGAAAATCATTGATTTTGTTTCTAAGAATGGTATTGAATAGGAACAAAATAGTTCGATTCCAATCTCGATGCAAGTCAATTTGATTCATCCGACTAAAGTTTTAAACTGATAATGATAATAGGTTTTCTCTATTTAATTAGTGAAAATTTTAAGAAGGCACTTAATGAGGAGTTGGTGAACATGTGTTTTCAATTAGTGTAGGGCATTATGAGTAACGTCACTATTTTTCTATTAAAAATTTGTAAATTATAATTTCGTCACTGATAAAATTACCTTATAACCAAATGTTTTAAACGTTGAGGTTATCTAAATTGTGCTAGATGTTCGATCAGTCATATGCAATACTAACTGGTAAAATAAAAACACAAGTGAATTGTGTAAATATGTATTAAACACATCTAAGTCGAGATATGGTGACATTCAAACGTATTTGACTTGCAAGATCAAAGTAATCAAATAAAATTTTAAAATAAACAAAAGTGACGATATTGTCTAATCCAATGTAATAAGGACTCTATCATTTGTACATCATGCTTGACACTTGCATGATTGTAAAAAATTGATTGGAAGGAAAAATATTTTTAAAATTGTCAAATCACATTTTGCCATGTGGGTGAATGTAAATAAGGGTATACATTTTGATGTATACCAAGCATCATTGATATAACAAATACTTTATAAATGACTTTGTCACTGAATTGGTAAAAAGATGTTATCGTTTCCCTTTTCCGGAACTCTTTGCTTTGGGAGTTGTTGAGGGCAAATTCGTGTCAGAAGACACCAACCTCTGATGTGGACATCACCCAACCTCTGTCCACCCAAATATGACTTTCAGTCAGATTTAATTAGATTAATAAAAAATTAACAATAATTTCATAAAATTTATATAAGGTATGAACGAAAGAAAAAAACACGTACAACCACGTTTTACTACGAATTTTTGTATTATTTATCATAATGGACTTAGAGTCTGTTTGATTTGAATTAAAATTTAATTTAAATTTAAATTTAAATTAAATAATTAATATTAATTATATTTTTCATGAATTCCACAACTTTTGAACCATATATTTCAAAAATTTCTATCACAATCTAATAAAAATTTTAATTTTAATTCTCACCAAACACTCGATTATTAAGTAATTTTTTAAAATAAAAAATAATTTGGCTAACATTCCACCAAACACGCAACAACCAACTGAGATCTATTCTTGTGGCCCATGAATACACCACTTGATTCAAATAGGATTCTTTTTTTTTTTTTTTTTTTTTTAAATAACAATACAATTTATACAAAACTTTATTGAACTCACTCAACATTTTAAATCAAGCAACGACAAAGTAAGAAGTCACGTAAGGTTCATACTTCGAGTCGTCTCGCCTCTCTCGTGCTCTCTTCGAAGCAATGAGGAAGTTATTAAAATGTCTCGTCCGAAAATACATTCCGTATAGATCATAACTTATAAATAGTTAATAGCACTATAAACAACACACAATTATCAAAGTATCACAATATTACCATGCTATTTAATACAATCTAAAAATATTGTATTTTTTGTTATATAAGTTTTTATTAAGAAAAATATATGTGCTTTCTAATAAAATAGTAAGGTCAATATAATAGCCTCATCCATATTGCATCGCTAGTTGACGCAACTGAATGTTGAGAAATAAAACGGATTGAGATAATATATATGACGTAATATGAAATATGTGATCGCAAACAAACAACAAGATAAAAGATAAATAATTAATTGACGGATGAATGAAATATTTTGTTCAATTGACTAATATGAAAAAAAAAAAAATAATAATTGTGTCTGCACAATTATTCCATATTTCAGTAATAAATCAACTTGTAAAGAATAAATATATCTTCATCATCATTTGATACGAGTGTCAAAGTGCCCCGATCGTCGCATCCTGTCGGAGCTACTGTCACGAGTAGTTTAACGTGGCTATGTAAGTGTACAGTCAACCTCGCTCACTCTTACTTGATCAAATAGGAAGTCATGCTCGAACTCATAGAACATATCAAGTATCAACATAGATTGCTTAAAAAAATATCACATATACAAAATGTATATAATGTTTTTCTCTAGTATAATTTAAATGGGGCTATATTAAGTTGATGTCGCAATGTCTTTTTTGATGTAAAGTCCCTGTTAGATGAAGTGATTCTACAAAATTCAAATTATTTCTTTTCCTCTCCTCTTTTTATTATTTTTTCTTATCGAATAAATTTAAAGTCATAGACAATACTAACTAGAGAGGAATTTTGAACTCGGTCATCTATTCAATTAAATGGATTTTAATTCGTAAAAACATTGGAAACACTCTTGAACTTTTAATTTTATGAGTTTTAAACACAGTAGAGGATGTGTAATGTTATTAGCACGGCATACTACTAGTGCACATACATGCAAAAGACTGTAAGGGGTCGATTCGACCTTTCAACAGGGGCGAATTAGCTCTGTCCTCCAACCCAAATATTAATAAAAAAAGATTAAATTTTTTTTATGCGTAAATTTTTTTTTTTTTTTCATATTAGTCCTTGTTTAATTTTTTTTCCGTATTAGTTTGAGTAAAATTTTTTTCTGAATCCGTCCGTCTTTCGGGAATTAGTCTGTCTCCAGTATTGTCTATTTTTGTTCAATTTTTAGTACTCCTTTAAGCGGGGCCCTTTTGTTGTCGTATAAATTGAAGTGCACATGATTTCGTAAGACGCGGTCCCAATTGGAATCAGATTTTCAGCCTTTGCTTCACCCGTTGCTCGTGCATCGTGTGCACCAACAGCGGAAATTTACTATTTTTAGCACCACAGGAATTAAAAATGTGACACCCGGGTGGGATCCACACGGTCCAATATATTTTTGGCTGGATCTGGATCTGGATCTGAAATTATACACGTGACTACTATTTTTCTGCCAATGTTGGGAAAGAATCTATTCCGACACAAAAAGAGTAATTAATAATTTCCTCTTTTCAAATATAGTGGTAAGTTATTCAGTCACCTTAAAAATTTTAATTGGTTTGCTAAATTTTATGTTTTCTTAATTGAATCACTTCAACTTCAATTTAATTTCAAATCTCACCACCATATTACTTTTTGTCACCTATTGTCTCTTTGACTAACAAAATTCCTTGATCACATTCATATCGTGCATGTCTAATCTCCTGCTTTCAGTGAACAAGATAAAAATTCTCACTACTGACGTAGTAAAAGAACATTGATTATGGTTCTTTGAGACAGTCTCAGAGAATCATAATTGAGGTTCACTTACGACTTTTGCGGTGAAATTTTTTTATCTTATTCACTGAAGACAGGAAATTAAATTTCTCGTATCACAGTTGGACTTTTTATGTAATTGTTAAATGGCATCCTAAAAAGTGAAAATTCTAAAATAAAGATTGCGACAAATTTAAATCAAAAAGCCAAAGTGTATATTTTTTAAAATACTTTTATGGGGTAGTGTAAGTTAGGATGTCTAACGAGTAAGTGGAAAATCTATTGCCATATGATAGCAATTAAACAGTCTCCGTCTATTTGAGAGATTAAATATGACAAAGTGGCAAAATTTGAGACGAAATTAAAATTTAGTGACTTAATTAAAAATTGCATTGCAATTTCAATGACCATAGATGTAATTCACCCTATATGGCTAAATTTCTTGAAATGACACCTGCTAAGCTCACACTCCATTTTTTAAAAACAATCATGCTACGTGTACATTTTTTTTATATCACATGACAATACGTGACTGAATTGTTTAAAAAAAAAGGCTTTCCCGCCCAAACACTTTGAATTCCCATACATTGTACACTAAGACATAAGTTTGTAACTCATGGAATTAAAGTGATGTTTAGTTCACATAGAATTAAATTAGTACTTTTTTGGTAGAAAATAAAATCTTATTTTTAATTTAAGTCAATATCAATAATTGATTTTAACCACACATTTATGTAATTTACAAATTTTTAACCATATATTTATCAAATTTTATTAAATCTACTAAAAAATTGATTTTGATTTTAACCATACATAGACTTAATGACCATATTATAATAATTTAATTAAGGGAATAGCATATTTGGTCTCCAATCTTCAAAATTGCACGAGATATACCACCAGCATTAAAAATGATATAAGACGTCCCCACATTTAAAAACCGAATCATACTGTGTAAAGGGCATCCCCACCTATAGGGATCGCCCAGTACTACAGCCCGTGTGACCCTATACAACCATCTTAATCCTTAGAAAATAGGCATGGTAAATTCTTAATGATAAAAATTGTCCAATTGAACAGTTAAGATTGCATAAAAAGACAAAATTGTCATCCATATAAATAAACTAATAAGTCGAACAAAAAAGAAAAATAGGAAAAAGCCAAAGGTACCCCAAAAATGAAGAATAGCAAAGAACCTTTTTATTTGCTAACCCCAACCACCAAAAGCAATCACCGCCTATTCCATCGATCATTTTCTTCCTCCCCAATCCCTCCACTTTCCTAAATCAGCCGCCATTGCAACTATCACCACCAATGGCGGAATCATGATCTTAGAGTTGACGGGTCCTAAAATGAAAGATATTGAGATGAAGGAGCTGCCCCTGATTTTTTTTTTTTTTTTTTTTTTGAGTTGAGAGTAGTACAAATATTCATAATGATTAAAGAACCTGTACAATTAAAATGATAGTAGTTTGAAATACATATTATCTTCCATTCTTAAATTGTCGCAAAAATGAAAAAAATTATTAACTCGGAAACGCTCATCCAACCAATTACAGTAGTAGGCTGGCAAACTGAAATGAGAACTACTTTTTAATTGTGTTTGGCTGCTCGAAATCAAATTCAAATATGTAGATAAGAATTTTCATCCAATTTCGAGGCATCAACCCATGCTACCAAACAGTTTCTTCAACAATTAGACGGATCTACTACAAGAGGTGAAAGCACTTCGTTGCTACTGGCAATTAACAACCTCAAAAAGAATCAAATATACAACTAAACCAGCAAAACGGACAAAAGAACAACACCTTAATATTAAATCAAATCACAACCTTCAACAACTCTCTGAATTCAAATCTTAATTAACTAAAATTCATTTCCAAAGTCAGATTTTCGATTTTCCATCTAAATCTGTACTTATATTTAACATGTTATAATGAAAAATTATAGTATACTTTATAAATGTTATATCCCAAAATCTGTACTTATATCTAACATTTAACATGTTATATCCCAAAATTATAAAGTATTTTAATTAAAAAAAATGAAAAAAATAATATTCTGGTTTGTCCTAGGACCCACCAGGTCCACTGGTGGGTCCGCCCCTGATCACCACCATACACGACCACGTCGCTTTTGCTACTACCTTTACCACCTTCTTTTGTGAAAGAAAAAAAAGGCTTGTCTCCTAAAATTATGTAAAAAATGACACTAAATTGGGGGATAGCAGAACGGGAGGGCGAGAAGCCCCCCTTCCGCCATTCAAATTCTGAAAAAAAGGTAGAAAAACTCAAATTCTTCCCAAAAAATAAAAAATAAAAAATAAAAGATAAGAGAAGAAGTTTCACCGTCCTTTTTGCATGATCCCCCCCCCCCCCCCCCTTTCCTTTTGTTCCACCATTCTGCAAATTTTCTAAGATCTTGCTACGTGTAAATCAAAATTTACATAAAGGATTACACAATATCAAATGACGTTCTATCATATGTCAATTTAAAATACAATCAATTTTTTTTCTCCACATCATTTTTGGTAACTGTTTGTCTACCAGTTTGATATACAAGTAGTAAAATCATTTTTTCTCTGTCATTAGGGACCTATCATGTTTATTCCCTCAAGTGTTGAGCTGTATTGCTCTGTTTTTAATAGTTAGAAATTTTAAAAGGCCAGGGATCAAATTTGTTATTTTCCTTTTAATTAATTAGGTCTTTCTAAATTTCTCATCTATTAACTCACACTCCAAACTCAAAATTCTTGCTTGTCTCGGCATAAAACTAATGTTAATTATTTGTAAGAGAACAAACATTGCCTTTTAAAGTATATATTAATGTGTTGTTTGTTCACCTAGCACATGTTTGATTTTGTGATTATAAGTACTTATAAGTATTGAGATTCACTTAGGGTGTGTTTGACTGGGATAAAAAATATATCCTAAAACAGAAAAAAAAAAATTGTTTTGACGAAAATAAAAAGCTACCTCACCCATAGAAAATGTTATTCTCAAAAGCAAGGAAAATTGAGCATATTTCAAAGATTGAAAAATATTTTCTATGATAAAAATAACAATCAAACAATCAAAAAATTAAAATTGAAAAAAAAAATCATGTTTACTAAAAAAAATTGGGTATCGCTATTTCTATCCACACTTTTTATATATTCATCACAGTCTAAGTTCATCCCTATTTAATTTAAATTTTTTTTTTTAAAAAATTACTATTTACATCCATGTTATATTCTAATCTTGTCATTTTTAAATTCATTCATTTAATTACTATATATTCAAATGAATTTTATATATTCATCTCACTTTAAATATATCTCTAACATTATAGATTCATATATTCCCTAAAATCATAAACTATTTTAAATCAGATGAACGAAATAAGAACAAATGTGAACTAATTGAATATTATATAAACATATATTATTCATTTTGTCTTTTAAAGTTTTAAGTATTAGAATGTTTCAAACATATTCATGTAATTTTCTCTGATCTATTAGAGTTCTAGTTAAATACAAACTGTAAAAGAAGGTAAAAAGATTTAGGATAATTTAATGAAAATAAAAATAAGTGGATGAATATAGAGTAATCTATTTTTATTTAATTTTATTTATGTCTATTTTAATAAATTTATATAGAATTTAAAATATAATAAAAAATTATTTTTAAATGTGGATGTAAATACAAAAAATGTGAATAAAAATAGCAGTAGATAGGGATGTCAACGAATCGAATAGGTTCACGAGCTCGAGGTGAGAGTTTTTTTTTTTAGTTGAGCCGAGCTTTTGCTCCTCCAAAAAAAAGAGGCTCGACTCGAGTTTTTGACTTTTTTCTTTTACCTTCTTGTTTTGCTGTCAGGGTTTTTTTTTTTCGTCAAGCTACAGGTCGGCTCGAGCTCCGCTCGCCGCCCTAAAATGGACTTGGCCGGAACAGAGGGTCGATTCTTACGAGCCTCGAGTCGAGCTTGACTTGAGCTTTTCCCAAACCGTTTTCGAGTGGGCATGAACTTTTTTGCCATCCCTTACCCAAAAAATTTCCAATCAAACAAACTTTTCAAATAAATAATAATGGCCTTTTTACCAAATCTCAGATCCACCAAACCCTCTACATCTCAACCGTCTATTTATATCCTCCTCCTACCTCCAATTTCTCTGCCACACTACCAAAGTATCCCAAATCTCAGATCGGATTACACCAAATGGCTCTTCTAGTGGAGAAAACCACCTCCGGCCGCGAGTACAAGGTCAAGGACATGTCCCAGGCCGACTTCGGCCGCCTCGAAATCGAGCTGGCCGAAGTCGAAATGCCCGGGCTAATGTCCTGCCGTACTGAATTCGGCCCCTCCCAGCCCTTCAAAGGCGCCAGAATCACCGGCAGCCTTCACATGACCATCCAAACCGCCGTACTGATTGAGACCTTGACTGCTTTGGGTGCTGAGGTGAGATGGTGCTCATGCAACATCTTTTCCACACAGGACCACGCCGCGGCGGCCATTGCTCGGGATAGTGCGGCGGTGTTCGCCTGGAAGGGTGAAACACTCCAGGAGTACTGGTGGTGTACTGAGCGGGCTCTCGATTGGGGACCTGGTGGCGGACCCGATTTGATTGTGGATGATGGTGGCGATGCTACTCTCCTCATTCACGAAGGCGTCAAGGCCGAGGAGGAGTTCGAGAAAAGTGGAAAGGTTCCCGATCCGAGTTCAACTGACAATGCGGAGTTTCAGATTGTGTTGACCATCATTAGAGATGGATTGAAGACGGATCCAAAGAAGTATACCAGAATGAAGGAGAGACTTGTTGGTGTGTCTGAGGAGACCACCACTGGTGTGAAGAGGTTGTACCAGATGCAGGCTAATGGAACACTGTTGTTCCCTGCTATTAATGTCAACGACTCTGTCACCAAGAGCAAGGTACAAGATCTAAATTTAATATCTGCAAGTTATATTTGTGTAATTGTGTTAGATCTCACCTTTAGTTTTGCCTGATTATATTTAAATTAAATGAAATCTGACCTAAATTAAAATTTTAGGTCAGATCTAAAGTGATCTTTTTTACTAGGATCGGATCTATAATTTCTGTTTCAAGTATTTCTATCTGCGCTTGTGTTACATAAATGTGAGCTATATTAAGAATAATAATTGGAATTGCTTATTTTTCAGACAGGCTGTTGTTTATTGCTTATTCAGAAACAAGCTTTTAAAAATATGAATTTGCCGTATCTTGGGATCTTGAATTAATTAAGCACCTGATGATGATTAAGAAACAAATAGAAAACTCACATCTCACATTGTTTGACAGCTTATTGTGGCTTATACCTGTGTAATCTCTTCTGTTAGAAGAATTTGGATCCTATATATTGGATTAAATTCAACTTCTAAGATATGGAAAGTTACTAGTTGATCCTGCTCAATAAGTTGGTGCTGTGTTGAAAGAATAATACAATGCTGTATAGCTCACCTGGTTTTATCGTCTCAAATTACTAGTCCGTTTGTTTCCCATTTTTCAACCCTAAAAATGAAAAATATGACCATTATCAATCACATTCAGCCACCATTTTTGACTTTTCATTTCTTGTGTGGGGCTATAATTTTCATTCTCATTCTTCTAAAAATGGAAATCAAACGGGGCCTTATTTATCTTTGTTCACCATACACTTACAGCTCTGTTTGATTGTGCTTCAACCAGTTTGATAACTTGTATGGATGCCGCCACTCACTCCCTGACGGGCTAATGAGAGCTACTGATGTGATGATTGCTGGAAAGGTTGCCGTTGTATGTGGTTATGGTGATGTTGGCAAGGGCTGTGCTGCTGCCTTGAAACAAGCTGGTGCTCGTGTGATCGTGACTGAGATCGATCCAATATGTGCTCTTCAGGCCCTAATGGAAGGACTCCAAGTTCTAACCCTGGAGGACGTAGTCTCTGAAGCCGATATCTTTGTCACCACCACCGGTAACAAGGACATCATCATGGTTGATCACATGAAAAAGATGAAGAACAATGCCATCGTTTGCAACATTGGTCACTTTGACAATGAAATCGACATGCAGGGTCTTGAGACCTACCCTGGGGTCAAGAGAATCACCATTAAGCCTCAAACAGACAGATGGGTTTTCCCAGAAACAAAAA
Source organism: Osmanthus fragrans (assembly GCA_019395295.1). Lineage (NCBI taxonomy): Eukaryota > Viridiplantae > Streptophyta > Magnoliopsida > Lamiales > Oleaceae > Osmanthus > Osmanthus fragrans. Next base: position 23,272,752 of record CM033357.1, read on the forward strand.
CAGGCATCATTGTCTTGGCCGAGGGTCGTCTAATGAACTTGGGTTGTGCCACAGGACACCCTAGCTTTGTCATGTCATGCTCTTTCACTAATCAAGTTATCGCCCAACTTGAGCTGTGGAAGGAAAAGAGCACCGGGAAGTACAAGAAGGAGGTTTATGTCTTGCCCAAGCACCTTGACGAGAAGGTTGCCGCACTTCACCTTGGAAAACTTGGTGCTAAGCTCACTAAGCTTTCCAAGGATCAGGCTGACTACATTAGCGTACCAATTGAGGGTCCTTACAAGCCTCCACATTACAGGTATTGAGGGAAGTCGGAAAGTGAATTGGTTATAAACCAACCGTATACTTGAAGAATGTGGTAATGGTTTTTCATTATTGTATTAGGTTTTGTAGCTGTGAGTTTTTTTGGTTTTTGGTGGAAGAAATGATCTCTTTTGAAGACTAAGATGTCGGAATTAAGGTTTTTTTTTTCTACTGTGAGACGACAACGTAGTTGTTGCCATGGAGTTATTGTATTCAGTTTTCAGTTGTTTTTTTTGCAAGAAATGAAAATGCATTATGTTTCCCTCTTTTCAGTAGTATGATTTATATATGGCTTATTGGCACCAAACGTCCTTATCTTTGAGGTTAATTGTGGAAAACGTCCCTACCTTCTATTTCTTGACACCCAGGGTCCTTACCTATGACATTTTGTGCGTCGGACATCCTTTAGATGATTTTACCCCTCATTCAATTAAAAAAAAAAAAAAAAGTAAAAATTGCAGTCATACCCCTAATTTTTTTTAAAAAGTGCAATTCAGTCCAAAATCCTTATTAAAATATTAAAAATAAAAAAATAAGATCTTTCTTTCCCCCTTCTTCTCCTCCCCCTCCCTGCGCCGCCACCGCCGCCACCACCACCACCACCACCACCATCACCTTTCGGCCATCAAAGCCATCGAACACAGCCACCCATAATTGTCGTATCCTATAAAAAACACAATTATAATATAATATATTGATAATTAAATTTTAAAAAAAAGGGGGATGGGTGGGGTTATTTTTGTGTTTGTTTTTTTTTTTAAAATTTAATTACCAATATATTATATTATAACAAATTTGGACTCATTTGCACATTTTAAAAGTTTGGACCCATAATTGCAATGTACTCTTTAGACTTATTGGCTTTTGCTTTTGTTTTTTTTTTATTTTTTATTATGAGGGTAAAATCGTCCAAACATTTCAAAATTATGGACGTTTTGTGCCAAAAAGGACATCCGACGCACAAAATGTTGAAGGTAAGGACCCTGGGTGCCAAGAAATGGAAGGTAGGGACGTTTTCCACAATCAACCTCAAAGGTAGGGACGTTTGGTGCCAATAAGCCTTTATATATCTTGTACTTGTTATAACGCAACTTTATTGAGATTTCCAATCCAAACAATATCAATTACCAAATATTCTTCCAAAAAAGGAAAAATAAAATAAAATAAAACTTGCACTGAAGTAGACTAGATGCATTTTTTCGTTAACCACTCGAACTGGACTGGAATCCACTGTACGATATGTTTTCTTTTTAATTTTTAACTAATTTTGTGTCTTAAAATCGAGAACTAGACAATTATGATTTAATTCTTGGTTCCAACTAAAAGATAAGAATAGAAATAAATTATAACGAACTAGAACCAACTAATCGTGATAATATTTGAGTAGTGTTATTGATCAACGATCCAAGTCCAACTGATAGTAAAAGTATTGACTTGTTTGTCTTATTTATTGAAATGCATCAAATATTGTGATCATTGTCAATTTATGTTGTAGGAATATCTCGATTAAGGTTCTATTTGATTCTCATTCTTTGTAGAATGAGAATGAAAAATATAGTCGTCCTGAACCTCAGACGAGATAAAAAGTAAACAATGGCGGCTGGATTAGATTGATAACGATCATATTTTTCATCTTTATGGAGAAAAATGGGTACCAAACGGAACCTAATTGGTTCATTTCGGTTCTCTTCAACTGTAACCAAGCATACCTTGGAAGCTCCATTTCAGGTCTGGGCTCAAAAAATTTCGTTAAACGAACACCAATTCGACCTTATTCATATACATATTATACACGAATCAAGATTTATTATCTCATTTTGTTATTCATCCAATTAATTTTTGATACGTCATCAATAATTAATATGTTAACTCAAATTTGACTTCATTAACTTCACCACTAAATTAATGATATGTCAAGAATCAAAATTTAATTGAATGAACGGCAAAATGGACAGTAAAATTGAACAACGAAACTTAAAGACTCGTTATACGCAAGGTCTCTATTTTTCAGGCAGAAGGCCATAATCACAGCTGTCCCCCCATGAAAGGCCCTCTACTTATAGCAAGATTCATTTTTCAATTCCTCTCCCTTTGTCCACATTTCCATTCCACCTCACGGTCCTCACCTAGCACAAGCACTAACTTGAAAGCGAAACAATCAGAAGATATATCTCGACTCACATCCGTATATTACACGTATGTATACTGGGGAGAAGAATAATTTGAGGATTTGATTGTTAATTGTAATTGTTTTTTGTTTGTGAAGTAATTGTTGTTACTATTAAATTAAAAACAAAAAAACGTCTCTCCAAAAATTGCTATTCATCTTGTTGCGGCCAAACTAATTTACTGAATGTAAAGACGAATTGAATGTAATAATTTAGTTTAACTTAACTGTGTTGGAGTAAGATTCAATTTTGATTTTTCAAAAATTTGGTATAATTTGGAGATTCGATTACTGTCAAAGCATTTGCGTTCTTTCGGTCATTTGTTTTTATGAATAGTGTTAAATATTCGGTTTACATTCCAGAAAACCACTTTTGCAAATTGAATCGGATATTCCTTTCCTTTCCTCTCTGTATTTTTTTTTATTAATTAAATTTAGGGTTTCTTTGTTACTGAGAGATTGGTATACTTACGGTGGAGGTTTTCCAGGGTTCTCGAGGGTGATCAGACTTCCGAGGCGTGAATTTTCCAACAGAAATAGGATTGATCGCCAATTTCTGGTACTTTAAGGATCCAATTGGATTTTCCGAGCTTTCAGGTGCCTTTCCAGGATGAACTGGTCTCTGCTGATAACAGAATTAGTGGGAGATGGATTTGATTCTCGGAGGAATTGAGCTCATGAATCACCTAGCAATCCGAGAACAGTGATTGGTGTAAAGTAGCTGTTTTAAGGGCATGGAAGAGGACTGTTCATTTGATTAGAATTTAGAGCTGGTGGAGAAAGGACATTTTGGGAATTAAGGTGATGATAAGTTGTGAGTTTCGATATTTTCACTTTGTTTGTTTGAGTTGGGAATGACTTGTGCCATAAATTTTGGCTATATGGCAGAGGAGGTGAAAGTGATGACCATCAAGTATCATCGGCTTAATATGCCAGACACGAGCATCTATCAGTGAGATATTTTCCATTCTCCAAAACCTTTTGGATTAACTTATTTCTCTCGAAGCTTGGCTTCAACTGAATTCCACAAGTCTGTATCTGGATCTAATTCAGCGCTTATTTAATTTCTACAAAAATTGCAACTTGAATTGGGGTTGAGTTTGACAAGTTTTTTTGGAATCTGCTATTGTAGCCAAGATTTGGTGTACTTGGCTCGAGGTTGGAATTAAAGTTTTGATTTTGGTGTGCGTTCAGAAGTGAGGACCTGATTTGGCTCCTGGGCTAGTGGACAGGAGTTTACATGGTGTAGTGAAGCTGCAAATTCAATGCAGCGTCATGGTGCATGGACAAAAATATAGTTGCTTGTCCGTTTGCATACTGGATCACTCCTACCGTGTGAAAACAATCCAAGCACTCTGTTTTCGTGACTGTTATCACTTTGCTTGTACTGGGATAGTGTGCAATGTCTCGTTGCTTTCCATTTCCCCCACCAGGATATGAAAGAGAGCATAGGCCTGAAGACTTGGATGTATGGAAAGAGGTTTGTTTTTTTCCTCTCTGCTGTTATATTGTCTGTCACTCTTTAAATTTCACGTTTGTCATTTCCTTTCCTGGAGATGATGGATGTACCAATAGATGGAACTCTGTAGTTTTAGTTCTGCTGTGTCAGCATTTAAGTTGAGCCCTTTTGACTTTAACCTCCTCTCATCGTTGTTCCCCAAGTTTATAGATGGTATAGCTTATTCTCCTTCTATTTTTAGTATGTTCAGCACTCCAATAGGCAACACTTTCATGCTATTTTTCGATGCTTTGATTACAATGAAGACACCAGCCAGTTGTTTAGCATTGTGAATTAAATTTGTTGGAATGGCACTACCAGTTCACCAACTTTGGTCTTGTTTCTTAGTTAAACCAATATGTCAATGAAGTACTTCAGTATTTTTTATTGATGACATGTGAAATATCTCCCTGAGTCGGGATTTATGAACCTTCAGTTTGTTGTATGTTTGCCCTATTAGCATGGTACATAATTAGTATATTATCTATTCCCATCCGATTGCAATTAAATTTACATATGTTTTTTCTGCTACCTGCTTTATGGAATGAGGGGAAGTATACCATAAGAGGAAGTCGGTGAATTTTTATTTGCTGAATGTCTGTGTTATATGTTAAATTCTAGTGTGTTTTCGTGACTCACGGTGCGTAAGTCCTACCTTAATGCTGGCCTGAATGTTGACCTGATATAGAACTGTTCTAAAGCGGTCAGTGGTGATATCACTTATATATACATACATGTTTTGATGGGTTGGGTGTGTATGAAAAGAGGAACACTAAGTTGGGTCAGAAGGGTTCTGGGCATGTATGGTTTTCTACAATTAAGATAGACTTGGATGGGGATTAAAATTAGTTTTTTAGTAGATTTTGATAAAAAAAATTGATAAAATGTGTGGTTGAAAAGTTGTGGGTCTCATGAAATATGTGGATAAAATTAATTGTTGACTTTGAGTTAGATTAAAATCTAAATTTTAATCCCTACCAAACAGGGGCCAAGTAAATCAAGGGTTGGAACTACTGTTATTGGTCCCATGAACCACTAAACGAAGAACAGTTGAGATAATGGTTCTTAGAGCAATACGTTTCTTGTTAGACCATTAGCATAGAGAGCACTCGATGGACTAGGTGAGTAAGTAGTAATTTAGCATGATCAAGTATAGCTTGGAGCATCTAAGAAACAAGTGATGCAAATTTAAGGAAATACTTAAAAGATAGAAAAATAAAAAGAGTGTAGAATCTCTTTTGCACCTGACACTTCAGGGAAATGATGGCATATAAATTATCTTTAGTTGATTACTAATGAAATGTCAGTTACCTCCTAAAACGTGAACTCCTCTTTAGACCTTTAGGGCCAACATGAATAATCAGAAAAATTCATGTCCAAACAACATCAAGGGAAAAAAAAATGTAAGCCTTATTTCCGACATTTGCTGCCAAAGAACTGACACTGTGTACTTAAATCTAGTGTAGTATAGATTTTGGAACTTGAAAAGTAATCATGTGAATTCCCAGTTAGATTCATCATTGCTCTCAAATTTCTCAATTAAATGGATTTGGTGCCAATTCTATAACATTTGAGTAATTCAAAAAATATAGAGGTCCCTATGAAAGATTGAAAGATCCATCATTGCACTAGAACTTTATGCAGAAGCTTGCAGCTGTTTCTTTGATGGCTACATGGAGCAGTCTGCAATTTACATTTCTTCGTAGAGGCATCCTCTAGCACCATGATTCAGCATGAAGTTTGTGTTTTTTAAAATACTAAATATAATTAATTCTAATTGTGTACAATCTGCATGAATGGAGGAGTCTTTACTGTGACTGCTTTTTATAATAATGTATATGAAGACCGAGACAGCATGAAGTTCGAACACATTCACTTAATCAATCAATATCCTACACATTTATCAATCTAATTTTCCTCCGTAGCTCAACGCAAAATCACTACATAGGTTGGGGAGATTGACAACTAAATCCATACTGGAATTTTAGCATTTCAATGATCAAGAAAACCGTTATAAGAATTTTTCTTCTCATGAGTTTGTATTGAAATTTGTTTTTCTAATCATTGATTGTTCTGGAGTGTGTTTCTGACGTTATCCAACTCTTGCCTCAATAATTTCTACTACTATTCATCACTGATCTATCTACATTCTCTTTACTCTGCTCCCTTTCCCGCATGACAAGAAGAGCCTACAAACTTGGCTATGGGACTATTGGAAACAATACATTTGATGCAACTGCATGCTTCCACTGATTGAGAATTCTTTGGGTTTGAATTTCTAATCAAATTCCACTCTGACGGATGAGGTAATTATCGAAATTGGTCACTATTAATTGAGTGATGAGGAGCTTAAATTGGTCACTATTAATTGAGTGATGAGGAGCTTAAAGTTTGTAAGAATCTCGAGCATTTACACTAGTGCAAAAATCAGAAAACTTGTGATAAGAAATAAAAACATGTTAATACTCAATACACCATGTGTTGTATTCTCAATAGGGCAACACATCGTCCATCTGTTCCATTTGGAATTAATATAGATGTTTGTTCACTGGGCCTGGATATTCTTTTTTCTTTTTATCGGCCAGTTTTGACAAGCATTTCAAGATCAGTTATCACGTCTAGGTACCCACCTCCAAGCCATTTAGAGGATTGGGCATACTGTCTGTTCAGGTTTAAGCCAGTCCATGTAATGTGTCAGAAAAAATAACTTCTCTTTTTTTTTTTTTTTTCCCTTGATCTGCTCCACATCTAGGTACCCACCTCCAGGTACCCACCTCCAAGCCATTTAGAGGATTGGGCATACTGTCTGTTCAGGTTTAAGCCAGTCCATGTAATGTGTCAGAAAAAATAACTTCTCTTTTTTTTTTTTTTCCCTTGATCTGCTCTTCAAGATCATCACTATGCAGGGATATTTTGTTTAATTGAAATGTTATAGAAATTAGGTAGTGTTTGATTTGGAAAGTTATTTCCATCTTCCCAAATTTTGGTTGTTTGATTGTCAAAAATTACCCTAGAAATTGTTCCCCCCCCCCCCCCCCCCCCACGTGCTCCAATTCTACCAAATCATTGAAAAATCTTTTCCCACCACTTTGGTGGAATAGCAATTGCACCTTTTTTTAAAATTTTTTTTTTTTGGCAATTGTAATAAATTCTAGACCCAATGGTAAAAAAAATTTATCACTTTTATTGACAATTATTATGGAAAACAAAGCCAAATGAATGATATTCGGTATGATATATATATTTTTTCTTTTTTGGCAATTGGAACAAATTCTAGACACAATGATAAAAAAATTTATCACTTTAATGGACAATTTTCATGCAAAATAAAATCAAACGGACACCAAACTTTCAACATTTTCCAAGTGGAAAATTATATCAATTAAATACAATTCACAGGAAAACAAATTTTAGGCAATTTAATTTCTTATAATTTATTTTCTTTCCACCCAAATTCCACCTTTGCAATCAAACGGACCGTTAGTTCATTGGGAAAACCGTTTCTCTTTCTCCTTTTTGCTTTATGAGACTAAGGCAAGATGTAACTTCTAAAAATACAATAGGTAAAGCAGATTACAGAAAAAACATTTATCAAGAGCATGATCTTTACTTAATCCCCTTTCAAGAGTTCCTGAATAGAAAATTAGATCAGCTCAATGAAATGTGCTGAAAACGATTTTCACAAAATTAATTTGACAAAGTCTCAAAACACATGTTTCTCTGCACATATTAGATTAAAAGGAATCCGTTTCTACTTAAGAAATCTATTTCCTGCGTTTGAGCATCCTACTGGGGTATTGCTGTTGAAAGAAGTTCTCTTCTATTGCTGCATTTAGCAATGAATGAGTTGCATCCTTCGATGCATATTTAGATGTTATTCTATGGTTGCAACAGATCATTTGTATGAAACATTTGTTGCTTCAGTCATGCTCTCCAGCTCACCACCAGCCATTATGAAATTAAGTAAGAAAGACCTAACACAATTAAATTTTAAAAAAAAATAAATAAGAAGAAAATTTGGAAACCATTTCAAATCAAGAAGGTCGTTGAAAACAAAAGTAACTCTAAACGACAAGTTAACACCAAATTAAGTCTAATTCCCAGTATATTTGGGGTTGGCTAAAACAAAAGTAAATCTATAGGGACAAAATGATCTTCTAAGATATGTTATTTGAATAGTAACTTATGTAAGGCTCCATGGCCATTTATTGCTATCTCTTTTGCATGGAACAGTCAATTGATCTTGCTTGTGTGCTTGGAAGCTTGTTGATATATTTTCCTGCTTGCTTAAGGAGGATGAGGCGATCCTCTTTCCATTATTGAATTGAAACTGATTTGTGGTCATTTAGCATTTCATTCAGTCCAAAGATAAGAAAATGCATTCCTGAGAAGTTGACTCATAAATGAATGCACCTCGTGCGGCTATGCTAACTGTAGTTTTTATATTACATCATTCGAGTATAGAATCACGTTTGTCTGTACACGTCTGTATCGGTTTCTAGTTTTCTGACTTTCTCTAATATTCTTGCATTAATATGAATACTTCAGCGTGCACATGCTGAGAGGGAAATGGTATTGGTACCTTGTATAAACATAAAGGTGAGGGAGATAGGGAGAAAGCGAGAGAAAATAATAATTCTTTTGACAGATATGATTACACATACTGATGCATCTTTTCTTCATTGTCTCATGATTCTTCCAAGCAGTTTGCAATCATGTTTGCTTAGAAATTTACTTGTGTAGTTATTTACGGTGTATCCATTAGATTTTTATTGATTTACTCAGTTCTCTATTTAATTGAAATTCCTATACAAGATTACTTTTCTTCAAGGGCATTCATCTTCAACTATGGTTTATACTATTTCGTCCTCTAAAGTCATGTGCTACTTCAGTCGTGGTTCAAATGCAGCTATTTCATTCAGTAAATTGTAATTTATAGTTTGAGTAGAATTTGCTGATATTTCTCGTGGTCTTAGGAAGATCATAAAGAGAAGAAGCAAAAAAGGGAGAAGAATGACAAGGAAAGAAGAGAAGGTAAGGAGAAAAGGGGAAAAGAAAGAAGTGATGAAAAACACAGGGAAAAGAAAGATCAGAAAGAAAAACACAAGGACAAGAAGGAAAAACACAGGGTCAAGAAGAAGGAGAAGGACAGGGAAAGAGACAAAGATAAGAGCAGAATCTCTGATGAGTCAAATGTTGCCGGGAAGCTTGAGGAAAGTAGTGAGGAGACACTTCATTCAAAAGGACACAGCAAAATTAAAAGCAGTTTCACAGATGAGGCGAAACATGCTACACATTTTCTGGATCAAAATGGAGGGAAGCTTATTCAAAGTAGCCTTCTTCTTCAGGGAACTGAGGAATCAAAATTTGTGCAGGAGCAGGACAGGAGAATCAGAGATGATGAGAAGGGCGCAGAAAGCCAGTTGATAAGCAGAATATCTGGTTTGGGCAAAAGGGATCAAAAGGCATCTGAAAGAGCTGGTACCAAGGGTTCTTCAGAAGTATTGGCGGTGGACAAGGGAAAGAACAAGGATCAGAGAGTTAACAGTAGAAAAATTGACGTGCAAAGATTCAGGGAAGAGTTTAGTGCAAACACTATGGTCCAGAACAATGCTGGAACGGCCAAAAGTAAAGTTGAAGCAATGCCCAAACCAATGGAGGAACACAAGGATAGCAGGTTGGAAGGTAGAGAGCGGTCAAGAGAGCAAAGTAACGACAATGAGGGAGACAAACACAAGGGAAAAGATAGAGATAAAAAAGTCTATGGGAAGGACAAAGACAAAAAAATGGGGAAGAAAAGGGAGGAGAGAGCGAAGGGAATATTTGAAAATAAGAAGAGAGTACAGGATAGATCCAACTATGTAGGCAGGAATGATCTTGTGGGTATTACTAGCAACGATCTTGTGGGTGTTACTAGCAGAAATTCTGTCGACGAGGGAAATATCAGGAGAATAAAAGATATGAGTGCCAATGGTTTTCTTCATGGTGAGTCCACTCATGCAACGGAACATTATAATAAAATTTCAACTATTTCAAAAGCTTGTGTTTTAGTTTCTATTGTGGTTAAGTGAATCGGGAAAGCTTATTAAGGCACAGCCTGACATTTTATGCATCTTTAAGATGCTTTCGTCAGGTCTCTTGTGACTTCATTGGACTTTCTGTTAGAATTTGATATCGTGGTGAATTTGCATAAGCATGTTCAACTGCAGTTAACCCTTCTCTATAGGCTGATTTGTGTTGCTTATTTTACAGAGAGCGAAGTCAGGCCAAATAAATTGCAGAGGCTCACTCCTCACCAGTTGACAGAGAATGGAAGAAAAATTGAAGCTTGCCAAAATCCCAATGTATCTGCTTCCTATAAACAGTTGTCTCCTTTTAGTATTCACTTGGATAATGAGGACCGGAGGGTGACTGGTACTCTCGAAGCCGGGAAACTGTGTCCATCTAAACCTAAGCCTTCAATTGCTACTATGACTATTAATCAAATTGCTGAAACATCAAAAAAATCTGTCCATCGAGATTCCAAGTTTTCAAATGAAACCCTTGGGATACCCAAGATGGAGAATCTAACTGCTGAAGCTTCAAGCAGGTCTCCCCATCCAGATTCCAAGCATTTTAGTGAGATTCTCACAGTACCCAAGATGGAGGAGTTGCAAACTGATGAACAGGAGTGGTTGTTTTACAAGAAAGATCCTCCATCGAATAAGCCCAAGGTGGGGTTTGGAGGGGTCAGGGAAGACTTGACTGTATGGTCTGAAGCTATGTATATAGAACCAGCTGACGTTTATGCTCTGCCATATGTCATCCCTTACTGATCATTGTTGTTAATTTAGCACGCAGTGAACCCAACAAGCATTGTTGATTATGCCATGGCACCTGGCTGCTGAGATGGATTGGTGTACTTACAGGATTATTGGCTTATTGCACCCTTTCATTGCTGTGGTAGCATACACAATTCCTTGCCCTGGTTCTGAATTTTTTTTCAGTCAATCAGAATCCACCGCATGATTGTTTCCTGGTGATAGCGTGGCTCGTCTTCCAAGGTCATGGATACCGTCCTTATTGATTTGTATTGAGAAGTGTCCTGCGGGAAGATGCATAAGCGCCTGCAATTGATTTCATTGCTTTAAGCCGGTACACTTTAACCTCAAATGTAATCCTTGTTTAGTTTCACATCACCATAATTTTGATTTGTAACATAGAACTATTCGCATGAAATGTAAGATGGAAGGGAAAGAAAGGGGTAGTTCGATTCATTTCATTAACTTCAAATGTAATCCTTGTTTATAACCCCAGTTTCCAGTTTCCCTGACGTTCTATTGGCATTGATAGTTTTTGTTGGTTACATATATTTTTGGTTAAAATGAAGCTTACAATCTACTCCCTATAATTTTGTATACGACTATAGCATGTTTACTCAGGAGGATTGGATAGCATCAATTTGGTTGGGTGTAGAATGGTGCTAGTTAGGCAACCTTTTTCTGTTTTGCATATCCTGTCATACCCGATGTCCACTATTGTAAATACTATGCAGGGCTTCTTTTTTGGTATCTAAGCATTAGAATATAATCTCGAACCTTAGTTGGAGAACTTCTCATTACAATTAGACTTTTAGATAGTGATGATAGTCGTCTTTTAATGGTAAGTGAAATTATTTTTGTGTCCAATTACTTTCTCATTTTTGTAAGTAACATGTAGACTTCTGGTTTGGGATTTTGAGTCCAACCAAATTAGATGCTATAGGCCATGAATAATTAGTCTTAGGTCCATAATAAAACTTAATTTATCTTGGTTTCAATTACTGAGATGAATAATAGAGTTCACGAACTTTACACTTATTGGTGCATTTAAGGCTGTTGTCAATTTTTATGTTGTGAACTTCAGACAGCACTCTTTTTGTCATCTGTCCAATTTCTTAGTCTGCAAACTGTCCATGGATTGGACACTTTTAATTCCATGGCAACTACCTTCTGCCCAAATAAATTGTCAATGAGTGCTACACCTACTGAACTGCTCCACAGAATTTCTTTACAGGTAACACTTGGCGAAAATTCATTAGAAATTTGGGGGCAAAAAAAACCAGATCCAATCAAGTGCTACCTGTAAAAATTCTGTGTTTTACTTGACAAGATTTCACGATTCAAAATTTGTTTTACTTTTTAACCATACATTCTTAAAAAAAATTACTATTTCAAAAATTATTTTCCCCTCGGAAACTCTTTAAAAAAGAAGACAAACATAGACTAAATTTTATCAATACCGTTTAAATCTTATTCTCATACAGCCAGAATTTCCCAGGGAATTTTGAAGTTTTGATTGAACAAAAGAGTACCAACTTGCAACATATGGTCGGACCAATTACAAGGCTTTCAAGTATGTCATATTAAATGCTGTTATAATTGCATAACTACTCACTATGGCCAATTATCACAATGAAATAATATCCCCAGTATGACTTCCAACAGTGCCAAGTTATTTCTAAAAAATAGAATAATAAAATAAAAACTGTGCCTGATTATTCCGACTCTTTCTTTCCTTCATCGATCCCACTATGCTCTTATAAGTAAGCTGGACGTGTCGAATAAGAAAGAAGTAAATGAAATTTGGCCCCTACTTGGTCTAGATTAAAATCTACTAATAATCTAAAGTCAAAGTCAACAATTAATTTTAACCACAGATTTCATGAGACCCACTTCTTTTCAACTACATATTTTATAAACTTTTATCAAAACCTACTTAAAATTTGATTTTTTTTTTTTTTTTTTGAATGACGGAGGAACTCGCAGCCGCTACCCTTCGGGTGCGCACTGGATAAACCCTCGAACTGATTTTAATCTATACAAAACAGGGCTTATTCTCTTTAACAATTATATGTCATTTCATTATACAATAAATATTGAATTCTTACTAATTGTTTGGCCACCTTGAACTTTCTCCACGCTCTCTTTGTCCTTCCTAAATAGTGTGTATGGATATGTGCTCAAAACAATACATTAGAGTCTTAGACTAATTTAATAAATGGTTAACATTATATAAAAATAGTAAAATACGTGGAATTTTTTTTTTTTTTTAACTCATTTATAAATATTGTGTATATTAGACCTTTGATCATAAAATGAATCAATGCATGATAAGGCAGACACAAAGACTCAGATAGAGACGGGATCCAAAAGTTAGGTACCAAATCCCCATCGCTATGAATGCTTGGAGACAAATCAAGATTCATTGAAATACTAATCTTTTCATGGAAAATTCTATTTGTACCTAATTTTTGACCGAATTGACAAGTGGCGGCCCCTTATTGGGGGGCGCCTGAGTTAGGTACCAAATCCCCATCGCTATGAATGCCTACAGACAAATCAAGATTCATTGAAATACTAATCTTTTCATAGAAAATTCTATTTGTACCTAATTTTTGACCGAGTTGACAAGTGACAGCTCCCTATTGGGGGAATAACTCTCTTTTCCAAGTACACAATACATGAATATGTTTAAGCCTTTATCCGCTTTAAGGATTTAGAGAAGCATTTATTCACCCCAACCCCACCTCACCACCCATCCACCCCAATTCCAAATCAGCCTTCTAATAAGTATATTTGGAAGAGCTCCAACCCTTGGCATTTTATCTTCCCCTAACTAGAATAACACCTCTCCCTCTCTCTCTCTCAAAAATGTCATCAAAGTCACAAACAATGGTATCTTCCACGGCAGGAGGCTTGATCTATGACATGAAACTATCCTCGGTCGGGCCGGGAAACGTGACCAAGCCCAACATGGTTCACGATTCAAGTGACATGGACTTGGCAATGAAGCTTCACTACCTTAAAGGAATCTACTACTTTGGCAAGCAGGCATTTGAGGGCCTTACCACACTCAACTTAAAGGAGCCATTGTTCATATTGCTAGACCAGTTCCCAGATATCTGTGGACGGTTTCGTCGAACCGAGTCGGGCCGGCCTTACATCAAATGCAATGACAGTGGTGTGAGATTCACTGAAGCAAATTGTAAGAAAACAATGGATGAATGGCTGGAAATGACCAAGGAGAATGCCTCCCTTGAGAATTATCTGACTCCAAATCAGATCATTGGTCCTGAATTAGCATTTTCTCCCACTTTTCTCTTGCAGGTTTGAGTTGGCAAGATTTTAACTTCATTTTCTTTTTAAAATAATAATTGGCACAAAAAATTAGACAAAATTAAATCCAGATAATCCGACCAACAGATACTAAATTTTATCAAAATCTATTAAAAATTTAATTATTATCTAAATCAAAGAGGGTCTTAGGGTGAGTTTTATTGCCAATATTTTCCATGAAAAATGTCATTTTCCACCAAAATTTCTATTTTTGTACTGTTTGATTGATATGTTTTTCCATGGAAAACATTTTCATACTTTTTGTCACATGATCATATTTTTCTTGAAAATAAGGAAAATATTTTCTTTAGGGGAGTATGTTCTTATTTTCCAGGTAATTCTCTCTCTTTCTCTCATTTACCTCGTCTCTCTCTCATCTATCCACCAATAAAAATGTACAAGTCTAGCATTATTTAAGTTGAAAATTAAATCAATCTAACCCATTTAATTGACAATTTCCATGCAAATAAGTTTTAGGTAATTTAATTGCCTAGAATTTAAATTTCATACTTGTAAGAAAACATATCCTTAACGCTTTGTCTAGCAATCATAAACTTCTCATAAAACGCCACGGTTTGCTGAAATTTTCAATTGTCGTCATTAGTTTCTTATAAACACTCAAATTTTAATACATGATAGATAAAAAGATAAGACAACAGTGTATTTTTGTATTTCTTGTACAAATCTCTAAATTTTGTAGTATTAGATTAAATTTGATCTTTAATTTTTTAAATTGGGCTTATTTTTGGGCCTTGTGTACAGTATACTAAATTCAAATGTGGAGGAATGTCTGTGGGCCTGAGCTGGGCCCATGTTCTTGGAGATGTATTCTCAGCAGCAGAATTCTTGAACCTGCTGGGACAGGTAGTGGCAGGTAATAAGCCCAACAGGCCCATTAAACTGGGTCAGATGAGATCAAAGTCCACCAATTCTGAAAGCCCACTAAAGGTTATGGAAGATCCACTTTCCATCAAACGGGTCGGCCCTGTTGGAGACAATTGGATAACTGCCAATAACTGTAAAATGGAGGCATTTGCATTCAATGTTAATGCCACACAATTAAGCCATTTGCAGTCAAAATTACTTGGCAATGGCACTAATTTTACTCCATTTGAGGCTCTTTCTGCTGTAATTTGGCAATGCATAGCGAAAATTCGAGGCACATCGGAAACAAAAGTTGTGACAATATGCAAAAAGAGTGAACAAAACAAGGCAGATGGGAATAATCAACTTATAAGTGTTGTTAAAGCTGATTTTGCCATTGTGGAAGCCAAACTTAGTGAGCTAGGAGCACTGATAAAAAATGCAGTATTCGACGAAGGAGAAAAGATCGAAAATGCAATCAAGAAAGACAACGGAGTATCTGATTTTATTTTTTATGGCGCGAATCTAACTTTCGTGAATCTTGAAGAAGCGAAGTTTTACGAATTTGATTACCGTGGAGAAAAGCCAGTTCATGTTAGTTATCGAGTCGATGATGTTGGTGATGAAGGGGTTGTTTTGGTGCTCCCAGGGCCGCCGAAGAATGGAGGGAGGACTGTTATGGCAATTTTGCCTGAGAATGAGGTGATTGAGTTGAAATCAAAGCTGAAAAGAGAGTGGTTTATGGATTAAACAAAATTTCTTGTTATATATTTATTAGCTTTTGAATGTAGGGATGATCTTATCTATGTAGTTTTATATGCAAATTCATTTTCTACGAATCTTATTTCTAGAATTTCCTTAAATCAAAGCTGCAAGGCAGAGCAACAATTGAGCCATGAATTGCCACAAAAATAAATAAATAAACAATTCACAACAGATGTTACATATGTTATCTGACCCACAGTTTTGGTCACAACATATGTAACCTATATTGGACCCAAAATCCTAAACTAGATTGGATTTGATTTCTTCAATAGTTTACTAAAATCAAATGTTTCTATGGATTTATTCTTGATAATTAAAAGTCTCGTGAGATTATTCTGCATGGTTCCAGCATTACTTTTAGCCTTTCATCCGTCAAAGTTGCAACTATGTTACATTTTTGGGAAAATTAGTGTTTGAACTCCCTAACCTTTTAGATAGTGTCTCCAACATTTAAAAGTGAGGTTTTGATTCTCCAAGCTATTCAACGCTAGGAAATTGAATCCCCGTGTGTCGAAAGCTGACAATTAATCTACTTGTACATTTTCCCTTACATTATGGATGATATTCTCCATGTGGATGAAATTTGGTCATTGATTGAAAAAAGTGTCGTTACAATCAATGTAGAAAAAAATTGTCACCTCACAGAATGTCAAAATTTATGTACATATGGCAAAATTTATGGGTCTTTTTTTTTTTTTGTTTAAAATAATTAAAAGAGATGATCTAGAAATACATGAAAATTATGAGCCCATTGTTTATTGTTTGATAGAAATTATAATCTAAATTTTTATCAAGTCAAAATTAACAATTAATTTTAACTACATATTTCATGGATCCCACGATTATTCAACCACATATTTCATCGACATTTATTAAAATCTGCTAAAAATATTAATCTCCACCCGACAGACAGGCTATATAGCTAAACTAAAGGGACGGTTGATTGGCTAATTTTTAAGTCAAGAAAATTTGTTAGGTATATCTTCTGCGATCAACTTAAAACAGCTGTGAATATGATTGCTTCTGGTTAATTAATTAATTTTTGAGTTTATTCTAAGTTATGCACATAATAATTAAGGTCCGTTACTTGGTCTATCTTTCCAAAAGAAAAAGAAAAGAATGGAAAACATGAAAAAAACAAAAAACCAGACCCCTGCCCATAAATACACATAAATGTCTATGCTTGAAAACTGAAATTTAACAGAGGAAGGGAGAAGAATGTACTGCAACTATGGCGGAACATTCCCCAGAAGCAACCCATTTCGCTTCTCCTTCATTCCATTAATCCAATCCGACCCACTTCTCTCCTCTCTCTCCTTCCGAACCAGACGCAGAACCGGATCCGCTTTCAGACCACTGAAATCCAGTTTCAGTGACACCATTTCACTGTCTCCTGACCGCCCCGTCAGCTTCTACGATCTTCTGGGCATATCCGAAACTGGGACCCAACTGGAGATCAAACAAGCATACAAACAGCTGGCCCGGAAGTACCACCCGGACGTGTCGCCTCCTGATAGAGTCCATGAGTATACTGAGAGGTTTATCCGGGTCCAGGAGGCCTATGAAACGCTGTCAGATCCTGCGAGGAGGGCCTTGTATAATAGCGAAATGGCTAAGGGACTTCACCTTGCGTTTTCTGCCCGTGCACGCGACAAACTCGACGAGGTTAGCCCTTTTTTCCCCTATTCTTTTTGGTAGCTCTGTAAAAATTGTATGACAAGACATTAGTGCATGTACTCTCCCCCTATTTCGGGTAGACACGAATGAACAAAAGTTTGAATTCTGGGGTTTTTGGTGAGAAGCAAAAGGTTAAGACTGAACGGTTCAATAATTTTCTGAAAACTTAAGACCTGTAATTAGGTTATCAGTTTGCAGTTCTTTCGATTATTGTTGCTGTGTATCTTCTTTGTGTAAACAGGAGAAAAGTGAATGGAATAGCCGTTGGCAATCTCAACTATCAGAGCTGAAAAGAAGAAGTATGTACAAGAACTCGAGTGATAATATTTCGCGGGGGGAACGAATTCGCAGGCAAAGGAATCAGTCATCATCTTGAAGTGCTAATCCTTTATTATTTACAAGTTTATACATCAGTAATTACTTTTTTTTCTTGGTTTTTAAATTTTTATAGAGTTTAGTTCTTGTTTGTAAGTCTAATGAGGTTTCTGTTGGGCTTTGAACTAATATTGTTTAGCTGGTAAATAGCCAATCCCAGTATATTTTTAGCAAGAGCCATGCTATAGTGTCCGCTTGCTTGATTGCTTGAATGATCACATCCATATACATTGGGAGAAAAAATATTATTTTATTTTCGCAGTATCCACACACCCATGTGAGGGTGTGATCAAACAAGCAGTGATCTAAGTAGGTTGTTTAGCAGTATATTTTTAGCAATCTCTTAGTCATTTTCATGGAAATTGTGTTGATTAAGGAAATTCGAGTCTTGACCATTGGAAGATGGAGCGTTAGCAATCGAATTTAAAAGGCTACACTTGATTAATTCTTATATGCTTGCCAATGTGTCTAAATTAGTCCATGGTCACGGGTGGAGACAGGGGCAGGATTGTCCAAACCCATTTATTTTTTTTATGGACAGAAAAATTCATACATACATACATATATGTATGTATCAACCTAGGATTAACTGATCATGACTATTTGTATAAATCAACCCCACTATTCGTACAGAAAAGGTTGAAAGAATACTCACAGTGAAAAATTCTATTTTTTTTTTTTGACTTTTTTATTCAGCGGGATCCACGTGCATATCAACTTCTTCTGTACAATGTGTTTTATTCTTGTATAAATAAGTTATAATTGAAGTGATTTGAATTGAGAGTGAGTGATCATGTGTCATGTTGCAATTCTTATATAATACGATCAATCAAATTGCATAGCTGGCTGGCATTTCATCTGCATAATAGACATAGGCGTAACACTTTATTTTATGCGATAAACAATGGAGTCATAATTTCCATGTGTCGTGGAAAAAAGTGTTTCCAGATCAACTTTTAATTATTTTAAGCAAAAAAAGATGCACTATTTTTTTTAAAATCATCGTAAACAAGTTTGTCATGAATCGGGATGTAATAAAATAAGTTGAAATTAGCTGTCACACGTTCGTGAACAGAGGTTTTGTGATGAAAAGATAAATTGAATTAAAGTAACTTATAATTAGCTAATGTTGAAGAATACTAAATAATATTAAGAAAAAATAAAATTTTATTTATTGTACCGTTTAGTTGTATTCAATAAATTGACTAAACATCAAACGTGTAATCATATCTCCCTTCATTCATCCACAAGAAAATCTCAATCCATAATCATCATTTTGATTTTTCACGCATTATCTGCAAAATGAACATGTTTTGTAGCTAATTCAAAGTCTCATCCCGAAGGATAAGTCAACTCCAAATATGCTATTTGCTCATTTGGTGTAACTAAAAGTCGAACATTTAGAGGGGTGTCTTCAATTGAGATTGTGATGAATTTTAAAAATCTTTTTAAATTTAAGTGTCCTCAATTTAGATTTTAATGAAATTCATTAAAATTTAGTTGTCTTCCATTGAGATTTTAATGAAATTCAATGAAATCCTTTAAAATTTAAGTATCTTAAATAACTAGTGAATTTAGCATTTCAGTTTAGTTCGGCTAGGGCGGAGTCAAGAGCAAATCTAGCATTTCAGTTCGGCTAGGACGAAGATGTTGATCGTTGATCGTCGATAATCAATGATCGTAATAGCCCGATCTTTAAATTATGTTTTAAGTATACTTTTTTTTTTTTTTTTTTCCTAAACCCAATTTGGACAAGTCAAAATAAAGTTGGTTGCATCGGGCAAACTATTGTTTCCTTTATTATACCTTAAATTTAATGCAAGTACATCTCTCTTGTTCAAACATACACAAAGAGAGAGTCGAAGTTGTCAAAACCCTACTACTCTCTCAAGTACTTGGGTTTACAGTTTGTAAAAAAATAGTATTAAAATAACAAGCATCTGATACATAAAAATTTAAAATCTTGTAAGAATTTTTATTTACAACTTTTATTAAAATCAACTAAAAATCCATTTTTTAAAAAACCAAATAGGGGAGTAGCAAATTTCAAAAAATTCCAAACCAAAATTCAAATTCAAAAGCTGAACATTAGTTAATCTAAAACACTATCATATATTCAGATAATTCATCCGTGAGGGGAGTAGCAACTTTATTAAGAGTATTTTTTTTTTCCTTAATCTATAAAACACTATAAAAAAAAATTAAGAAGATGATTACAAAAAAAAATCAAAACACTATAAAAGATTCATTTTCTGAACATTAGTTAATCTAAAACACAAATTTAAGAAAATCAAAACTGAATTACGTAACAGTAAAAAAAAATAAAAAATCAGAAGTTTCATATTCACAAAATTAAACAAAATACAAACACAAAAACAAATTGAAGAAGATACATGCAAAAAAATTACCGACAGGCGGCAGTGAGGCGGCGTGAGTCTGTAACACTGGAAATTGCCGAGTTGGAGTCAGGACTCGAGGTAGAATAGAATAGGATTACGACTTTCAAATTTGGACTTTTGGCTAATGGCTACCAATCACTGATTTCTTTTTCTTCTAAGTCCAAATGGATTCTAACTTAATGGACAGATTAAAAAAAAAGGCCCAACTTCAAAAAGGCCCAGATTCCACCCAAACTTCACCTTCCCCATCTTTCTTTTTTCTACCCATCTTCTAGTGGTGGCAATGGATCGAGCCGAGTCACCTCGGCCCATGTGCACACGAGCTTGTTATAAAACGAGCCGAGTTTCTGCTCGGCTCGTTTCTCATGAGCGAACTCGTGAGTTCACGAGCCTTTTTTTCAACTTTTCAGACTTTTTCAGCATTTTTGTTAAAAAAAAAAAAAAAATTTAACTCGTGCTCGTCTTTTTGACGAGTCTGAGTCGCTCGTGGCTCCTTTTTTGCGAACCTACGAGCCGCTTGACTCGTTTGCCACCGCTACCGTCTTCTCAGTTCTCATTGTCTTCACTTCACATGCGGACATTTCTGAAAATTCAACTGCTCGATCACTGCACCTGTAAATTTCGGAGGATCCAGCACGCGTGGCCGCGCCACCTCGTCAGGTGTTGGATCCACCACTGCCATGGCTGCTGTACAAACACATCTCCATTGGGATCTATATGGCTTGTGAGAAATGTTGAAGTGATTCCAGTAGCGACCGTCCATAAATGACGTTTGTCCATGGGTAACATCAAGACCCAGCAAGCGGGCGAATACTCCAAGTCCTTCGAGATTATCGAACCCAAGAATGAAAAGGTTAATAACCCTACTTGTTGCATTACCCGTTCCGTCCATCTGCTACAAAGGTTGTGAACACCAACTCCCAAAGTTTGGGAAAGATTATCCACACAAAGGACAACGATAAGAGGCACAATGAAGATGCACCTGCAAATCCAAGCAACACATAGAAAACGGTTGGAGCCCCACACAAACCACATGTATTTTTTTCGGCGTCTTAACAAATATTTTGGACCTTTAGGCCATCTCCAATGGAGACACCAAAATAGCAAATTGCACCAAAAAAATGTTATAAAACTACTTCAATGTAACACCAAATTTTGCATCATTTTGCACCAAATGGCCCAAAGCCAATTTTACCCTTTATTTTCATTTCTCAAATAATTTGATTAAGGGTATTTGTTTATGTTATATATTTTTTAATACAATAAATTATTATTATTATTATTATTTGCATTTAAAATTTTCGACTTCGTAATATCACAATATTGAAATTCAAAATGCATTGCACTATTTTTTAATAGCATGATTTAATATTTTCATTTTTGTAGTGTTTTTACTAATTGTACGATATTTTTTTATATTTATTACTGAATTTAATATTTTCCTTAATTTAACATAATTATTTATTTAGTAATTTATGTATTTGTAAAATAAATAAATAAATTATTAAGAAAAAAATGATTAAACACTGTTCATTTTGTGTAATAGTTGAAGTTGAATTTTAGTTTGGTGCAAGATTTGGTGCAAATTATGGTGTAGGGTTGGAGATGACCTAAATCAGTTATGATAGCAAATATTTATCATTATCAATTTATAAATTATTTCATTCAAGTGAATAGATAGAGGGGTGTGATTGTTGAAATCTGAATTCTTGATTTCATGCGTAATTGAACACCCGATTATGTTTATGATTGATGCCTAGATATTGTCATTTATTGCACAAACATTGTGGATTATGAGGTTCATTTAGAATAATGAAATTCCAAAGTTGTATATGAACATAGAACGAAGTAGACAGAAGGGAAAGGAAGTCTCATTACATAATGAAGTAACATAGAAATTGAGTGTTAAGCTGTCATAATGAGACTCATATATTATGTTGTAGTAGTTATTTAAGAAGCAATTATTTTCAGTTATGTATTGCATGTAAAATATAAATCCAATGTATAGATAATTTTCATGAAATTTTGATTACTGTATTACGTTTTTCTCATAGGATTTTATCATTGAAATATATGGATTTATTGTTTTGCTTTGGATCAATGCTTTATGATGCACATGGTTATTTGAGGCCCAAAGTTGAAAGTCCTTGGCATTGATCAAATTGAGAGATAAGACACAGTGATTATTGTAGCAGAAAAGAATTATGTGTGAGTCGAGCCCCGTGGCTCGACCAGCTAACTGCCCGTTTTACTTTTGAAATATACATGTTTGAGAAGATAACTGGAATGATTTTAATGTAGGTTTTTAATTTTCCAGTCTAATCGATAGGTCAATCTGAGAGCCACATAATGCGACATGTTGAAAGTATTGGGGTACATATATTAGAGTACGGGGCCCGACGAAAAATAATTGTGAATTAGATGTAATGTAATGACATGCTTGTACTCGATGATATGTATAAGATGGCTTAGGATACATGAAGACCATCACCATATAAATTTAACTCAAGTTCTCATATGTGGCCGAGTTGTCACTTCATATTCCATGGCCGAAGTATGTTTCCTACTCGACCTTGATGACTGCTCTCAAAAACTAGAGTTCACTGCAAGGTCAAGGTCTGCCCTAATTGAGTTGAACGATCATCACTCTAAAAGCGTCATCAATATCAACTAGTAAAGTAAAAAATGAGTACATATACTTATTCATCAACTCTTGGGAGAAATCACTTGGAATATTGACTATTGAGTAGTATGTTGAGGTCTAAGTAGGTCGAAGACGTACTTTACTCTGCTGGTTGATTTTGACGCCACTATGTTGTACTTATGCTAGCATGAGGAAGTAGCCCCAAGGAGCATGATTGAATACTATGAAGTCGAGTAGCCATGAAGTTGATTTCGATCACTTAATCCACGTACAAGTATTGCATGGAGTTGTTGAATGAATTGATCCAATAAACTTTATATGGAGTTGTTAAACCAGTTAGTCTATTCACAAAAGGACTTGACACGTGCATTGTTGTCAAAAAATCATTGCATGAAAAAAACTATAAAGTATCAAAAGAAAAAAAAAAAAAAAAAAAAAAAAAAAAACTATCAAATGAGATAATGTCATGTGGCATTGTGTAAACAAATGTGTAAATCAAAATGTACACCAAGCATGATTCTTCACAAAACAATGAGGTCATGTTAGACCAAGTTAACGACTAGATTCAAAACTTATTTTTTTAAAAAAATTAAAAAAAAAAAATTTATTGTGAACTTTTTAAAACAAAGATAAATAACTAAAGGCCCACATGAACCTCGGCCTTAAAGAACCTACGTGGACATAACTTCTCTCTAAATGAATCAACTCACGGGTCACAACACAATTGGACACGAGCTTAAATTAGTTATTTCTCATCCATTGGCAATCAGATTATTTTCCGGACATACTGTGTCAACACATTGTACTAATTACTAATTAGTTACCGATATTCTGAAGATTAAGCCTCTATTTGATGGAGATTAAAATCGAATTTTTAGTAAATTTTGATAGAAGTTGATGAAATGTATGGTTGAAAAGTTGTGAGATCCATAAAATATGTGGTTAAAATTGATTATTGACTTTGACTTAAATTAAAATTTATATTTTAATTTGTACCAAAGAAATTTAAATTTCGAAAATAAAACTAAAGAAATTATAATTTAATTATGTACACACTATGTCAAGGAAAATCGAGGATTAATTTTCATTCATAAATTATATCATTTAACTCAAAAGGATTTGGATTAATTGAAATAAGGTCACGATAAAGAAGGGCAATCTGAAATTTTTGGCAAAGTTAAGTTTTCTCTTCTAGAAATTATGTTTTATTTTGAAGATATTACAACATTGACAAGATTTTGTGAGCCCGCCGCGCATACGGATTGGATGCCACTAAAGAGCAAAATCATTTATACAGAAAATGGTCCACAGAAGTGTGCCAGAAATCTCACAAATGGTGAAACTCATGTTGTGATAAAAAAAAAAAAAAAAAAAAGCCAACAAATCTTCCCACCTACCCCCTGCTGTGTGTGGTCTGTATGTACACTTTTTGTACACACAACACGATTGACCACTAAATGAGTGACCAGTTATGTAATATTAATTAACTTTGATGACTATATATGTCATAAACATACTGTAGTGACCAATTTGAAATCTCACTTGAACTTCAATGACTATTTTTTGAAACAAATTGGAAAATAAACACACATTCAAACTTTGAGTAATTATATTACCATTACAAATTTTATTAAATGCACCATAATTTTTAGTATTTTTTTTATTTACTTAAATGGCTTTAAGTAAAATTACATAATTAAAATTTTAATATATAATTACCTTAAAATAAATTAATGTTCCACCACAAACAAAAACCTAACTTTTTTCTTTTTTCTTTTTTGATTGCGCATGGCTTTTTCGTCAACGACAACTTTTGCTTTCTTCCACGACGGCAAGACTATTTTCTCACAGTAAATGTGTTTGCACTCTATGATGTTACAATGTTATTTCCATGATTTTTATTTTTTATTTCGTTTCTTAGCCCCTATTTGGGCTCCATTATTTCACGTTATAATGAGGGAAATAATAATTTTTTGGAGAACATGTAATTAATTTTTTTTTTTTAAGTTTATCTGTAATGACATGCATGGAGCGGAAACAATAGGAACAGTCAATTTTGACCACAATATTGTGTTTTATTTTTATTATATTAGGAGTATAATTATAAATTTGTTGTAATATATTTATTGACAAATATTTTAACAATGATGTGATTAAAATGTGGTATAATAAGTAAATTTTGTGGTAGTAATATAATGGAAAATTTTCATAAGTAAGATAATAAGTATGATCTTTTTCAATAATAAAAAAACAAGTTTCAACTTTTAAAAATCAGATTTTTATTAAAATTTAATTATATATTTAATTAATTAAATATATAAATGTCACAGATATATATAATTTGATCACAAATTTATTTATTGATCACATATTGTCAAATTAATTAGTCATAAATTATTTCGAAGTCACAAATCAAATTTTTTACAAGTCAGTGTTTATTTTCGAGATCACAAATCAAAATTTTAATATCACAAATTATTTTACGATCACGATTCAAAAATTTCATAGGTCACAATTTGTTCATCGATCACAAATCACAATTATTATAAATCACAACTTATCATACAGTCATAAATTATCATATTATTGGTCAATTAATTGTGTTTAATAGGTATAATTTTTCACATAATACGCTTGACTTTATTTTTCATGCAAATTATTATTTTTTGAGATAAATTTTTTTACAATCTGTGTTAAAATTTGTTTGGATTGCCAAAAAGTTCAAAAAAAAAAAAAGAAAAAAAAAAAGATGGAATTCAATTACCACCTAATAGGTGGAAAATCATTTCCAAGCAAAACGTGCATTGATAGGTTGTATCTAGAAAACGATTGAAATTTAATTCCATGAAAAATTTGGACTATCAAATACCAAAAATTTGAAAAAAAAATTGAAATTCGTCGGTATCAAACGGACAATATAATTACCCTCAAACTTCTAGACCCTTGTTTTGGTCCAATTTTGCCGCTGACAAATATTTTACTTCTTTTTTCTACTCCACGATGAAAGCACAGTTCACTTTTTCCCTCATCACAAATTCCCCCAACTTTCCCCATATTCCTCACCCCCACCTCGAGGCCAATTTCAGTTCAATCTAATTTCAAGACACCATTGAAGCCAGTTCTCTCGAGGTCAGCTCTTATCCATTTTCTTGACTCTTCGTTCACATAGAGGAATCTGCATATACGAACATATGTTAGGGTTAAGAATCTTGATCTTAGGTTCTTGATTATTATATATTGAATGAGATTTTTAGTTTGTTCTAAGGGATGATGCCTCAACCCCGAAGAAAGAAGTGGACTGAGGCAGAGGAAAGGACTTTAATAGACAAGTATGGTGAGATGGTGCGTAATGGGACTTTGGTTAAGATGAAAACTCGAGAGAAAAAATACAAGCCCATTGCTTTACATGTGAATTTAGTGCACCATGTCCGGGACCCGGCCACTTACCCGTGGCAATGGACTTGGAAAGATGTGTCAACCAAAGTGCAGAACATGAGGCATCAGTATTCCTTGGTGAAGCAGAAGATTAAGAAGCCTGAATCATTGGTGGGAGGCAGTGAGGAATTCGATTGGATGGAGGCGGTGACACATTGGTCCAATTTTCTTAGGTATAAGGAGGTGTTTGGGGATGTGCCATTAATGTTCAGTGGCAATGATTCGATGGTGGTTGTGGGAGAGGTAAATGAAAATAGAGGATTCGAGGGGAGCGGCCATATAGCGCAATTTGGGCATTTGGGACAATCAGCAGAGGGGGATTTCGTGGCTGGGATTGATGGTGTTGATAATGGTGCCATGGATTTGGAGTTTGACTATGAGGCGGAGGAGGGTGAAGAGAATTATAATGGAGGTAATAAAAGTGATATACTGATGAGAGAAGATGGAGATGACGGATTTGTTTGTGAAGATATAGAGCCGAGTGGATCAGATACGAGGAAAAAAAAGGTGTCAAAAGGGTTAGAGAAGAGGGCATGGGGATTTCTTGTTAATCAATTAGGGAGCTTGAGGGAGATGGAAACTCGATTTGAGCAGCGTGAGGTGGAGAGAGAGCGGGAGAGGCAGCGAAGAGAGCATCTTCACATGGAAAATGAGCGTGAACGTGGGAGGAAATGGAAAGAAATGGAGAAAGATCGAGAAGAGAGGGAGAAAGCTAAGAAGTTGAGGAGGCAGAGAAATCAAGACTGCGAAGCTATGGAGAGGGAGACTGAAGAGAGAGAGCGAAGAAGAGAGGAAGAGTTGATAAATGGGCGGGAATGGGAAGAGAAACTGAGTCGAAGGAGATCAGAATGGAAGAAGAGGATCGATGAGATGCTAACTCAACACCGAGCAGAAATGGGCCAGATTCAGGCTCGAATACTTAATGAACAACAGAATCTTACTAATCAGTTTCTTGGAATTGTTTCACAATGGACTAGTCATCCTACGGGGCTTTCTGATCACACAGGAGCTAGCAGCCATTATTTATCACAGATGATACAGAACTTGCACCATGTAAATGGTATGGTTCATGGTGATGCACGAGTCGAAGGAGATAATCAAGAGGAAGAGTTCATTGTTGATGGATAATGCTATATTTGCATTTGATATGTCCCTTATCAGGATTCAGGCAATTGGGAGTACCTCCTCCGCAATATGTAACGCCAGAAGAATACCCATAGATAAAAGGCGCCCGAAGGAACCAGAGGTGTGGAAATATTAAGGCTTGAGCATTAGTTAGGTCTCTGTACTACATCTGTGTAGTTTATATTCTTTACCTTCTTGTTTTCTCAATTCTTTTGTGGGTTTCTTCTGATCTTACACGGTATAGCTTATATAATTCTCTGCTTCTATTTTTGTTGCAACTATCATCCAATAAAAATCTACGATATTTCATTTAATTTGCATAGCGTTTGACATTCCACATGCAGATTGAATGATATAATTGCTCATGCTATTGGACACATTGCCTAAACTCAAACATGAATTTCATATAAAGGCTGTTTCTTTAAGATGAAATGAAGCAACTATAATGCAGTTTCAAGGATGTCATGTGTTCTCTCAAAATAACTAGGGATGACAATTCGAACTGTTAAAATCGAAAATCGCGGTTAATCGAACCGAATGGGACCAAAAAAATCAAACCGATAGTGCAATGGGGTGGTTATGATTTTGATTTTAATGACCCGGTTCGGGGTGGGACATGTATGGTATTTAGCGACGGTGTCCTGTTCCGAACCGATTATCCGTTAAAAAAATATATTACTTGGACAATTGTGTTTTTCATTATTCTTTCCCAAAATTAATTGGGCAATTTTGACAATTAGACTTCTCCAAAATTCTGGCCGAATTAACATTACTAGTAAACCCTTAACCCAGTAACCTAACTCTAATCCTACACGTTAAAATTGAAAATTGGAAACCAAACTTACAAAACACTCTTCCACTCAACCAAATCAGATTCGTCGGCGCTGTGCATAAAGAGTCGAATTATTAATTTGGTTACAGAATTAATGTGACTTTTTGCTGATGTTATTAATGAAATTACAGAATTCAACATATATTTTAGATTATATTGTTTGCAAGAGCTTGGTAATTTACCAATCCAGCAGGGAAGACTTATTTTTTTATTTCTGCTTTCATTTTTCATATATTTATCAAGCAATTTTTATTTTTATAGTTATTGTCATTTGCATTTCTCTATTTGGTAGGTACAAGGGATGGTTTCTTTATCCTTTTTTAGTGGGTCAAAATAAAGAATTTTGATTTTCTACAAATGTATAATAGAAATTTATTTTCTGTAATAGTGTCTAATAAACTCTAGACGAGTCAGCATTGCCAAGGGTGGATGATTTTGATTTATTGACATGGTGGAAAGCAAGTTGATGTGATACGGGATAGGCAAGCACTTGGTCGAGCTTTGGAGTCCAAGAGGTTGAAGTTGACAAGCCAAGGTACAAGTTTGGTGAAGGGGTCGAGGTCCGAATCGAAGGGGATCAACATGTTAGAAGCGATCGAAGACGGAAGGAAAATTGAGCATCTATGCGACCGCATAGATGTAATGCCATGCGGCCGCATGGCATCAACAGAAGTTCTCCAGCAGCGAAGTTTCCTTCTATGCGACCGCATATGTTTTAACTATGCGGCCGCATAGGCAAATTCTGAGACGGATTTTTATATTTTTCGCGAATTTCCATATGTCATTATATTTCTTATTTTGGCAAGTTTTAGTATTTTTGGACTCTTGATATTTTGTGCTTTTAGGGTTTTCCATAGTTTTCATATAAATAGGAATTCTATTTCATTGTAAGTTAAGTTTTGAATGATAATAAAAGTTGAGTTTTCTCTCCAAAGGATCTTCCATAAAATATGAACTTATCAAATATTTTGTATTAATATTTGTGGCGTTCAAATCAGAACTTATCAAAGGATTGGACAACCTTTGTGGCGTTCGCAAATCGGGGTTCTAGTTTCTGCACTTCAACGGGTTTAAGGTTAATATACCTTAAGTTCTTGAGTCGTGAGGCTCGGGTCAAGATCCTATCGTCTACAAACCTGAATCTGGGCTTTCCCGGCGTTTTCGAATTCATTCCGCGAGTTCTATGCGATTCCCCCAACCGGGATCTCATCAAGTGGTATCAGAACTGGTTCTAGATTCAGGTTATATCTTTTATTTTTTTGTTTTGAGTCTTTTTGTATTCTTCGTGTTCATGTGTCCAGTAAATATTTTGAGTCCTGAATCCAAAAAAAATACCAAAAAATTTCAAAAGTTGTTTTTGTACTCAATTTGAGTCCAAATCAACTTCTGTTTTCTTTGCTATTCTCGTAGTAAAATTTTTGAGTTTTCCAAAAAAAAAAAAAAAAAAAAAAAAAAAAAAAAAAAATCGAATTTTTACTGTTCATCCGTACGGAGGTACTGTTCACGTCGGGAATAAAAAAAAAAAAAAAAAATCTTGAAAATTGTTTAATATCACACTACCTATTCTAAATCCAAAATCAATTTGTGTTCAATCCAATCCAAACTCCAAGTCAAGAACCACTTTCTTGACTCTATACAAAAATTCAAACTCCAATTCAAGAACCACTTTCTTGAATTTAAAACAATTCAATCAAAGTTGTCCAGTTCAAGTCCTTTGAGTCTTTGAGTCAAAATGAGTAATAGGATGGATCGATGGGAAAGGATGTTGGTGGATATGGGGAGTATGTTGGATAGGTTGGATGAGAAATCGAATAGAAATTATAGGGATCAATGTGATGATGTATTTAATGTGAGTAGTCGAGAGAGACGGGAACATAGAAATTTTGGTGGAGATGGTGTTAATAGGAGGATGGGAGGTGTAAAAATAACAATTCCACAATTTAAGGGTATGAATGATCCCGAGGCGTATGTGGCATGGGAAGAAAAGGTAGAATTGATATTTGAGTGCCATGATTATTCCGGGGAGAGAAAATTGAGGTTGATTGTGAGCTCATTCGTAGATTATGCATTAATTTGGTGGGATGAGTTGACAGGATCTCGGCGAAGGAATGGTAAGAGGTGTATTGAAACTTGGGGTGAATTGAGAGCGATCATGAGGAGAAGATATGCACCTAATCATTTTTGTAGAAGGGATCGACGTGATTGGGAATTTAGAGAGGAGCCTAGAAGATATAGTGGGGTTGGATATTCAAGAGAGGAGAGAAAACACCAAGTGTGGAACATGTTGGCAATACATCAAGCAGGAAGACTGGGTTGGATTATAAGCTTGAGTTCGCAAAAATTCGTGACTTGATCAACTCACAGAATAATCATAAGAATGAGCAAATGAGTAAGAGAGAAAATTGTGAGGTGGTTAGTTGTGAAGAAAAAGGAAGAGAACTACAAAAGAATAAAAGGGAAGTTGAGAGTGAACATCCAGAAGAGAATGTGGAGTTGCAAAAAGAAATTGAAGAAGAATCTTCGGATGGGAAGAAGGAGTTGGAAGTGAACTTAAATGAAAAAAAGCCTGAAGTTGAGGAGGCTGTGGTGAAAACTAACCATTCCCTCCCTATTTTGAATATATCTGTTTTGCAGGTTACTGAAATTTTGATTCCAGAACACACTCCTACAGAAGTACCACCCGATCCAGGAATTAAACTTCAGTTAGATTTTTCTTTTTTAGAGAAAATTGACTTTGTGATTCCTGAGGAGACGAAGGAGTTTCAAATGCACTGGAGGAACTACATTTGCAGAGGGTTGACTGAAAAACATGAATTGAGGTACGACGTTGGCACATTGGATCTGCCATTGTCACCAGTGCTAGGGCCAAGTAAGGCAAGGAGAAGACACGGTTATTCATCAAATGAAGTTGCTATTGGAGCACTCCACACTTGCAAGATCAAGCAGTCGAGGCAAGCACATTTTGATTTATGTGAAGGTGATTGGGTCTACATTCAAAGGAGGCGTACTCGAGATCAAAGGAGGTCCAAATTGCATCCAAGAGGGGACGGACCGTTCCATGTGCTTGAGTTGATTGGAGGCAAGGGTTATAATCTGAGCATTCAAGGTTTGGATTCGAGGACGAATCCTTTCGAAGAGAGAGAGGATGATGTGATACGGGATAGGCAAGCACTTGGTCGAGCTTTGGAGTCCAAGAGGTTGAAGTTGACAAGCCAAGGTACAAGTTTGGTGAAGGGGTCGAGGTCCGAATCGAAGGGGATCAACATGTTAGAAGCGATCGAAGACGGAAGGAAAATTGAGCATCTATGCGACCGCATAGATGTAATGCCATGCGGCCGCATGGCATCAACAGAAGTTCTCCAGCAGCGAAGTTTCCTTCTATGCGACCGCATATGTTTTAACTATGCGGCCGCATAGGCAAATTCTGAGACGGATTTTTATATTTTTCGCGAATTTCCATATGTCATTATATTTCTTATTTTGGCAAGTTTTAGTATTTTTGGACTCTTGATATTTTGTGCTTTTAGGGTTTTCCATAGTTTTCATATAAATAGGAATTCTATTTCATTGTAAGTTAAGTTTTGAATGATAATAAAAGTTGAGTTTTCTCTCCAAAGGATCTTCCATAAAATATGAACTTATCAAATATTTTGTATTAATATTTGTGGCGTTCAAATCAGAACTTATCAAAGGATTGGACAACCTTTGTGGCGTTCGCAAATCGGGGTTCTAGTTTCTGCACTTCAACGGGTTTAAGGTTAATATACCTTAAGTTCTTGAGTCGTGAGGCTCGGGTCAAGATCCTATCGTCTACAAACCTGAATCTGGGCTTTCCCGGCGTTTTCGAATTCATTCCGCGAGTTCCATGTGATTCCCCCAACCGGGATCTCATCACAAGTACAATAAAATATCTGAGTTTACACAATGTTGCTAGAGATTTATTAGTCACTCCAGTATTTACTGTGGCATTTGAGTTAGCGTTTAGTACAAGTGATAGATTTGTGAGTCCACATAGAAATAGGCTTCACCCGAAGACTTTAGAAGCTTTAATGTGTGCTCGGGATTGGCTTTGAACTGATATTCATGGTATGATTTATTGTTTTATATTTGTTATTTATGCACTATCTTTTATTGCTAACTTCTTTCTCTATTGTGTAGAAAATTCTGCTCCTTCATCATATTCCGGAGCTTGTGCAAGGTTTAGTGAGGAGGACATTGGCGAAGAGGTACATTTTTTTTGTTTAAATCTTCAGTTGAGACCATTATTAACTAGACAGTATGATTGTATTATTACTCTAATTACATTTCTTATTTACTATATAAGAATCAACTTTGAGTCTTAACTCTTGACCTATACTAGTAAGAATTGTGGGAAAGAATGAAGATTGACCTATGCTAGTATGACTCTTACCTATGTTGATAATATTGTTTGTTAAATTCGAATTTTGCATTTGAAAGTTGGGATATTGTTTGCATTTTCATTTGGGATATTGTTTACTAAATTGGCTTTGTATTGTGTTTTTGTTTTTATTGCCTTTTCTTCATAATTTTTTTTTTTTCTCAATTTGACAGTTGAAGTTTGGACTTATAAAAAATAATTTATTTTCGTGTTTATTAACCGAATCGACTTACGTGGTTATTGTGTAGTTATGATATGGCCAAAAAATTGGTGATGATTTTGGCCGAACGACCTTGAACCGAACCATTGCCAATTTGCCATCCCTAGAAATATCTTAGGTTTTTAAATAAATTGCTTCAACAAACAACACAACTAACTAATACTTAAATTGGTCTGTCTTCTTCAAATTTTGTTATGAAGCTTATAACAAAAGTTATTCGGTAATAATAACTAGAAGATACTAACTAGTAAAGGCGGAGATCCAGCGAGTCTAGAGTAGTTTGTAGCATGATGAATGAGCATGGCTGAGAAAAATTCACTTCGAGGCACTACTATTATCAGCTTGTAACTCTTCACGCATTTGTTGCATCAGTATTTCTTCTATACTGTCCAAAAAGCTCAATATGTTCTGACGCAAGTTAGCATTCAACGAGTTTGCCACTTCCTGATCAACACACAAAATAACAAATATTGGAATTTAATTGCGAAACCAATTTTTATTTCATCAGTTGAGTGATATGTCGTGATTAAGAGAGAAGGCAGGGAGACTACTCACCATGATCTTGCAAAGGAAGCTCAAAGAAATTTCTTTTGAGTACTGACTCGAGTTCTTGAGTGATATCAATTCCAATGCCGAGTTCAAGAATGGCCAGCCTTGAGACAACTTTATGAAAGCATCAACCCCACCCACCATATGTGCTACTATCATGTCTTCTCTATCCAAGTATTCGACTGAGTGCCTGCATCAATAACAAGAAATTGCACGAAAAGAAACTGGAATGAGAATTCTAAGACATAAAAACGTAAAGCACCATAGAATGGTTGCTTGTGGGTCAAGAATATGACTTAACAGACGAACAAGTTTTAGCACTACTTCTACAAGTATGTGTTTGTGGTGTACATGGGCGTGTACTGTTTGACAACCATTAAAATGAATTTTTTGGGGAAAATAAGTTTTGGAATAGTGATTTGATGGAGAATGTGTAGTTAAAATGTAGGAAATTTTTTTGAATTTACGTGCAAAATATTTTATCGTGAGAATGTGGTTGAAAATGAATTTGAGAAAAATAAGTTGTTTTAATGATTGTCAAACAAGGGCGTAATAAGATTCCCCTTTACTTAAGTGCAATAATCAGAGGTGGATGTTTCGTGGGCAAGTAAGCCAGCCCAATCAGCAGTTGAAAATATTTCAACATTCCTGTTTGCACCTTTTCAAAAGTACAAGCCCTTACCTGGAGTCATTTTTAGATATACGAGGATCCGACATACAGAATCAAGATGTTCTTCTATTGGGTTATTCATGAACTTGCTAAATACACTAACTGAGAAACTAAAGTTTGGTCTTGTATGAGAAAGATATATCAGTTTTCCTACAAATCTTAGGTATCTTCCTTTGTCAACTGGAGAGCTTACTTTCTTTCACTCCAACTTTAAATGTTGGATCCATGGGGGTGTCTGTAGGCTTGCATCGTAGCATTGCATCGTAGCATTCCAGTTTCCTTTAGTAAGTTTAATGGTGGAGAACAAATTACAAGTTTGATTTGGAACCAACTGACATATTTGAAGATTAGGTTCTTTGAGATAATGAGAAAACATGTACCACTACCAACCACTGTAGATAAGGATCCATAACTTAAATAGTTTTCAGAGCAAGAAAGATTTTTTTGGGTTGCTCGCACAACATAGACATTAAAACTTTATAGGTTGCTTATCAAATGAAACTTTAAATGTCCTTGATTTGAAAAATGAATTGCCTAATTGCAGCAGTCTATGTTTATTTGCACAATATTTTCATTTTTCAATTAATGCAAGTGTGGTTTAACTAGGAGAGAATCTTTTCAGGCAAGTCAAATTCAGAAGCCTCCATAAGTCCAGTACGAGGTTATCACCTAGTCTATCAAACAGCTGAAGTTAAGTGAAATTGCACAATTTTGAAGTACAGAGCTTCAATAAAACATGGAGTGCAAATAATGACTGACCTCGACGTATTTACACTCTTCACCACATATCGCCTAAGTGAGAAAAGAGAAATTCTATCTTGCACCCTTCTTACAAACCACTCCAAAGAAGACCTGTTCTCGTTGACTGATAATGGAAAATAAAGTTGCCTGGACACCACATAATTCAAATTTCAAGGAGAAATAAAACCAATTACAATTAACAAAATGAACAAAGAATAAAGCATATGGTTTTAATTTATTTTTTGGATGTAAAATAAACTGTTGCTTAACACTAGTGTCATATTTGCTTCAGGTGAACCCTCATTGCATCTCAGGCTGAACTTTTGACGCATACCCTCTATGTTCTAAAGGAACTCCCTTCTTGTTTGCTCTTATGGTTAAACCATGCAAATTCTACTCTTCAATTGAAGTCGTGCATCAATAACATACATAGACACGGGGACAAAGTTTCAACTTCATTTAAACGTTACAAACCCAGATAACACCAGAGAATTCATATCACGACTGGACATGGATTTGGGTGCTTGTTGTCTTAATGCTCAACCTTGGAGGGATAAACATTAATTAATTATACATATATGCATTAGAACCTAGACAGCAAAAATGATACAGAAGATGTGGACTAAAGTTTGAGTTGATATTAGACCTTGGGGGAAAAGCATCTTGAAGTAGTTTTAGAAGCTAACTCTGATCCTAATTTGAATGCCTTATTATAATTTCCAAAGTACATGTTTATCCTGCACTTATATATTCTTATTATTGTCAAAAAGGCCGAAAACTTCACACCGAGAGAGAATAGTTGCAATTTCTGAAAAAAGTGTGTTTATTTCCCTGTTTGTCATATATATATATATATATATATACACACACACACACACACACACACACACATACATACATGTGTAGATATGGAAACTATATGATTACAATCTTTAAGAATCTGCTATAATTTACAGAAATAAAATTTCCTTAATTAACTATATTAACATCCCCCATGCGGGGAGATCAACCAGTAATAATTTACCAACAAGAAATTGGTGCCGTTGACGAGTCATAGCTTTGGTGAAGATATCTACCACTTGGAGATTAGAAGAAACATAAGTGATATGACCCGATCCCCTAAAGTGTCACGAATAAAGTAACAATCAACCTCAATGTGTTTGGTGAGTTCGTGAAAGACGAGATTGTTGGCAATTTGAATAGCACTTGTGTTATCCGCATGAAGAGGAGTAGGGTGAGGCTGAGAAAACCCAAGTTTGTCTAGAATACCACGCAACCAAATAATCTCAGAACAAGTCGTGGACATGGCACGATACTCAGCCTCAGTAGACAATTTAGAAACACAGTCTTGTTTCTTATATTTCCAAGAGATCAAAGCATCACCTAAAACCATACACCAACTCGTAGTAGAACGACGCGTATCAGGACACCTAGCCTAATCAACGTCACTGAAGGCAACTAGTTGAAGAGATGAACCCCTGGGAAAGAAAAGCCCACGTGTAGGTGATCCGCGAAGATTGCGGACAATGCGACAAACTACCGCAAAATGAAGATGTCAAGGTGAGGACATAAACTGACTGACTTGATGAACGGCATATGAGATATCTAGACGAGTAGAGGTCAAATAGATAAGACTCCTAACTAGGCGTCTATAGAGAGTAGGGTCCTCTAGTAGATCTCCTTCATCTTTTCTGTATTTGACGTTTACTTCCATATGAGTATCCACAGAAGAAGTATCCTCCAACCTAGCGAACGCGATAAGGTCTTGAATATACTTATGCTGGTAAGAAGATACCAGTGGGCCGATAATGAACCTCTGGTCCTAAGAAGTACGTGAGCTGCCCTAGATCTTTCATATGGAAAGTGGCATGCAACATCGTTTGAAGATTAGTAATTAAACCACAGTTAGTGTTAGTAATAATGATATCATCCACGTAAACTAAAAGAAGAATCATACCTTCAACAGACTTGTGAAAAAAGAGAGAGGAATCATACTGACTCTGTGTAAAACTGAAGGTGAGTAAAGTACCACAAAACATCTCAAACCAAGCCCGAGGAGCTTGTTTGAGCCCATACAAAGAACGCCTTAGTTTACAAACATCCCGAGGAAAGGTAGTAGTCATACCAAAGGGAAATTTCATATAAATGTCCTCGTGAAGATCGCCATGAAGAAAAGCATTCTTCACATCCATCTGATGCAGTTGCCAAGATTGGTAGGCGGCAATAGCTAAGACTGTTCAAACTGTGATCATTTTGACAACAGGAGAAAATGTTTTCTCATAGTCAACCTCATATTCCTGTCGATTGCCCAAAGCAACAAGGCAAGCTTTGTACTTATCCAAGGATCCATCAGAATGAAGTTTCACAGAAAAACACATTACTCCCAATAAATTTGACTGTAGGGGACAAAGAACAATGTCCCAAGTGTGATTCTCCTCAAGTGCTTGGAGTTATCCTTGCATTGCATTTTGCCAACACTCATGTTCCATGGCTTGTTTGTAGCAAAACGGAATAGAGATAGATGATAAAGTAGTGACAAGTGCGATAGAAGAGGAGAAACCATACCTATCACGAGGGCGAGAAAGGCGGGTAGGCCGACAAAAAGTGGTGGAAATGGGATCAGACTTACAATGGCGACGGCGTCCATACACAAGACCTGGTTTAAACCGTTCCACAACTATTAAGGACCCAGAAAAGCTAGGCAGAAGAGAAAGGCGTAGATGGCATGTCAACATGAGATGGAAAAAAATATTGATTCTCAAGAAAAACCACATTCTTAGACATACAAATACGTTGAGCGTGCAAGTCATAACAAACATACCCTTTTGAGAGTTAGCATAACCAAGGAAAGCACATTTGACAGATTGAGCAGTAAGTTTATGTCGCTCATGAACAAGGAGATGGACAAAACAAATACAACCAAATGTACAAAAATCAGAGTATGAAGGTGAATGACCAAACAACTTAAAGAAAGAAGAAACTTGATTTAATGTAGGGAGGGTAAACGATTAATTAAATGAAAAAGCGCTTCACACCAAAATCGAGGAGGGACGGACGATTCCAATAAGAGAGTTCTTACCATATCAAGAAGGTGACGATTTTTCTGTTCAACAATACCATTTTGTTATGGCGTTGAAGGACATCAACGCTGAGATATAATACATTTGCTCTAAAAAAAGTCCCGAAAGGCATTGGACATATATTCCCCTCCAGAATCAGACCCAAGATCTTAATACTGGCAGATAATTAAGTCTCAAAAAGGGCAAGGAAGTATTTAAAGACTAAATAGTTTCTACATCGAATGAATGTAAAGAACGCATTCTGACATAGGAACCTCAAGGAAGACATTTATATGAAACTTCCTTCTGGTACGCCTCTTCCCTCAGCAGACTTTGTTTGTAAGCTTAAACGTTCTCTGTATGGTTTTAAGCAAACTTCTCGAGCATGGTTCGACAAGTTTCGCAGCACTCTCTTGGATTTCTCCTTTACACAAAGTCAATATGATGCTTCTTTGTTTCTTCATAAGAGTACTACTGGCATTGTTTTCTTGTTGGTGTATGTGGACGATATTATTATCTCTGGATCTTATCACGTCCTTATTCAGGGGCTTCAGCAACATCTTCACTTAGTTTTTCATATAAAAGACTTTGATCATCTTACTTGCTTTCTTGGTTTAGAAGTTCACACTACACAGCATGGTATCTTCCTGAATCAACGTAAATATATCCAGGACTTGATTCAGTTGGGTGATTTATGTGATTCTTCTTCCATTGATACTTCGTTAGAGATTAATGTTAAAAAACGAAAGGATGAAGGTGATATTCTTCTCGACCTCACTATTTATCAAAAGTTGATCGATAGTCTCATCTATCTTACTATAACACGTCCAGGTATTTCATTCGCGGTTCATACTGTCAGCAAATTTATGGAAGCCCCTCAACATCTTCATTTGGTAGTTGTCCACTGTATTATATCGCTACCTTATTGGGACTCCTCATTGTGGTCCGTTCTTTCCTCAAGGGATACATCTTGAACTCACAGCTTATAGTGATGTTGATTGGGTTGGTTGTCCTAATTCTCGTTGTTCTACTACTGGGTGGTATATCTTTCTTGGAAATGCTCATATTTCTTGGAAATGTAAGAAACAAGATTTTTTTTTAAGTCCTCGACAGAAGCTAAGCCCCTGTTTGTTGCCCATTATTTGAAAAGTTAAAGAGTTTTGAATAATATTTTTTAGAGAATGTGTGGTTAAAGTAAAGAAATTTTATTGGTTTGTGTGTAGAATATTTTATTGTGTGAATGTATGCTCGAAAATGACACTGTAGTAAACAATTTAAAATTTTAAAGGGTACCAAACAGGGGTTGAATATCGAGCTATGTCTGCTACATGTTATGAGGTTGTCTGGTTACGTGGTTTTCTTGGAGAACTTGATATTTCTCAATCACAGCCTACACCTCTCTATAGTGACAACACTAGCGCTATTCAAATTGTGGCAAATCCTGTGTAACATACGCGAACCAAACACATTGAAGTAGACTTTCATTACATCCAAGACGCTTATGACTCCAAGATCATCTCTCTTTCCCATGTTTCCACTAATCAGTAGCTTGCAATCTATAATTCGTCTCCGCCATAATTTTTTCGTAAGCAAATTGATGCTTATGGACTTTCCAGCATCAATTTGAGGAGGGTATTAGAGGCGTGATTATGATTTCCATATTTCATTTCCTTGTATAGACACATAATATTGCATAGAATTAGGAATTTACTTCTCTTTATTTTCTTTCCTTTTATGCATATGTAAAATGTTCTATAAATTGTAAGGAAATACATACAGAAAAGGCATTCAGCCAATTTTTGTCATAGCCATCAAGGCTACTTTCAACTGGAGATTTTCTTGAAATATTGATCATCCATTTGTGCTATTGTAAACTAAAATGCATGCACGAATCTTAACCATTTACAGTTCAGTCAATAACATTGTATTTGACTAGACATCTTTCTTTATTAAACTTCATTGTGAATGCCAACCAATGATGCCACTAGCACCCAATGACTTTAGTGAAAAAATGAAATTATAATGTTCAAAATGATACCATTTTGCAACCTCTTCCCAACTTAAATAATAGTCAAAGAAGGTAAGTTCATCCATTTAACATAGAACGGTAGTCGTTCCTTTTTAGGGTGTTAAAAAAAAAGGGGTTTAATTGAGGTTTGTCATATTTTCTTTTTCTTTTTTCTGATGCTATTAGGAATTTGGGGGACCAAATATAACTGAGTTCTTAGCTGGCTTTGCTGGTAACAGTGCTTATGGGAGGTAGCAGCATTGTAGGGCAATCTTCCATTTCTTGTCTAATTGTAAAACTGGTAATGTGGAGATGATGTTAGTAATGGTGCTTATTTTGGCAATAACAATGATGATTTGGAGGTTGTAACTCTGGTGGAGGTAATGGGGTTTTGGAGGGTTTGGTGGTCACTCTCTGTCAAGTTTATTTGTACAGTGACCATGGTAGCGATTGTTGGCTGAAATGAAGGGTTTTCTTTTCTTTCCCATTTGTGGTTGAAGTAGCAGTAGTGGCATTTTCCATTTTTAGCTCGATCATGCAAACTTGGATAAAAACATTGTGGTCTTGGACTTGGTGGCAGCAGGGCAGGCTGTGTGGCCACCTGGTGGAAGCATTATTTATTTCTTGCTTCCACTCATAGTGGGCAAAGGATAGAATAAGACCGAACGAAAATGGAATAGGGCTCCCTTTAAAAACACTTTTCAAGGGTTAAAAGGGGAAAGGGCCAAAAAAATCTTCACCTCATACAAAAACTGATCCTGGGACCCAAATGTTCAATATGAAATGAATCATTTATTCCTGTCCCACCACCATTGTCATCCTCATCCTAATCATTGGCATCGTTGCCACCAAAACAATTGACGTTATCATCATCCTATTCATAGGCTGCACCATTGACTAACTACTTTTCCAATTATATGAGATTATCATTTGTACTTACGTCCTGCATGAGTTTTCAAGTATCTGCCATATTAAAAACTGTGATCTTTGGAGCAATCTAGATTTCCCTAAAAGTTTCTAGTCCGACAGTGAAATTTACAGCATTGTGAGAATAGAAGAACTTTAATCATATATAGAGTAATCACAGAACACAAAACCTGAAAGATTTCGCAGCATCGACAATGTCGCC
Organism: Osmanthus fragrans; assembly: GCA_019395295.1. NCBI lineage: Eukaryota > Viridiplantae > Streptophyta > Magnoliopsida > Lamiales > Oleaceae > Osmanthus > Osmanthus fragrans. The sequence goes on from CM033357.1 coordinate 23,313,747, forward strand.
TATGTATACATCATTTGGGAAAATCTGCACACATCAAAATGGAAATATGAAAACACTATAACTACTCAAAAAACTTTGAAATTAAGGTACCATACTGAGAATTGCGTGTCTTTGATTGGAGTTGAAAAACATGCAGAAACAGTACAAAATAGAAGATGCAATATTAAAGTTTATAATTATCACTTGACATAAATAATCACACAAAGTGTTTTTGTGTTCCTATTTTACCGGCTTTTGGGATATTCCCTGAAGACATTTTGTGTTTTACAGACTCATTAAAGTTTAAAACTTGTGTTGACATATAATGAATGCTAGTGCAAGTCTTTCAATTATAGGATGATAGCATGATATCCTATTGTATTAAGATGATATTTCATTAAAAGTATCATATTGCAGCAAGCCAACTAGATGCAATGGAGTATTAGGTAACCAAGCCACCACCAAAGAAGCAGGACTTAATGCAATGAACACTTTGCTTTTTGCAAATTACATATCTACTAGAATGTTTTACTTCTATGCCAATAGCAGACATGCCATAAGCAAAGCATAGAAGATTGGAAGTTTATAGAAACCCCCATAATAAAAAGGCTAAATATCCAAATATCTGACAATCAAGAAGTCATAGTGAACATATTAATGTAAACAGGGACTAAATATAGATGACAGGATAATCTGACAGCTGGATATAAGGAAAGGAAAATGAAAATTTTACCCAGGGTATGTCTCTTAAGAACCTGCTATTGAAGAAAACATCAGCTCAGTTCTATATAATATTTCAATTTGATCAAACTTATAGGGATTTGAAAGTTCTTTGTTAGCTCATGCTCCAATAGTTGTCAAGTAAGTTCTGTGAAGTAATAAATCTATTTCAGAAAGCCTATAGAGTGACAACCAATAATAAGTTAAAACTTCTTCCATTTCACAAAACTTTAAAAGTAGCCTCACCTCAACATTTTTTGGTTCCAAGGTTCCATCTACAGTTTCTATTATCAATTCATGATTCAGTTCTAATGGATCGATGACACCTTCTATCTTTTGCTGGCTAATAATACTTTCAAAATTAGGGATGTATGTCTTCATGGACAATCTAATGCAGTTTTCTTCAAATTCAATTACTCTAACACCTGTCAATGCATCCTCGAATTTTTCTACAGCTTCAAACCTGATGAACACAAGTTATATGTCAAGCTTGTCAGAGAAAACAGGGAAAATAAAAATTCTTAGATTTTCTGAGCAGACAGAAAACCTCTCAAGAATGCAGTTTAGATTCTGCAATGACTTCAGTGTTGTCTTGTTATTCTCAATCTGATGACTGAGTTCCAGCATCTTAAAGGAAAACAAAACAAAAAAAGGTCAGATAATTTCACTCGATAAATGGATTTCACATGCCAATAGAGAAACGTAAAATACTAAGAAATGGGATTAATTAAGAAATTAATTTCATGAAATAATTCTTTCCAACAAAATATATTGACATGGACAGGAAAAGTTCTAGAACCTGAAAAACCAACTCTCTCACGCACAAACCACCAAAAGTTTTGTAGTTTCCAAATGTATAAACAACAATGGTACATTATAAATCATAATAAGACATAATCTGATTTGAAGAGAATTTTGACATTATCAGATAGCAACACATATACAGCCCCGTATTAGGAGCCCTTTGTTTGTTATTTATCAGATCTCGACACATGCTTCCTGGTCTAATCTTACGGGTGTAAAACTCCATTTTCAAACTATATCTTGGATCTAAATCACAAAATCATAGAAATATCAAGACCCATAGGTGTGGGTGAACCTTAAACTTAGTGTCTTTGTGTGCAGACAAGTTTGTTTTATCCTCTGTTTGGTCACAGCAATCAGTAAGTATATCACCTTTTGCTTTCTCGAGGCTCTGCAATACATGACAAAATAGTGTAAATATCTAATAAAATTAACGTCAGAATATGAAATAAATAAATGCTATAGATAAGTAATAGAATATCCAAGAAATATAGTTGTTCAAGGAACTAACTTTATCTTTTGAGAATAGTACAGGCCGTGACCATGAGGCTTTGTTCGTATTCAGGGAAGGATTTAATTAACTATAAGGGAAAAGAGGAAATGAATTTTCTACAAAACGAGTAGTACAATTTATTCAGCATTTCCTTCCACTCTAATGAGAGGACCGAATTCTTCAACTCGTTTGCAATTTGGAATCTCTAACTTATTTCCATATTTTAGGAAATTATATTTTTGAATTTTAGTTTCATTCACCAAATGAAACCCATAACAATAACGTAATTTCTATGGCACAAATCAAACTTCCATATATGTGAAGGAAAAAAAATCTGAAGTCGTAATGATTTACTAAAACCATATTTCCAGTGTTGCAAAACAAAACTGGCATAAAAAGAGAAAACCATAGAGGTGGGCAAAATCCCCTATTACCAGAAGAACCGAACTGGTCATAACAATAAAAACTAAAAAAAAAAATCTGGGACACCAAGAACTGGCTGGATCAGTCTATTTCTCCTTTTTTTTCCTTTTCTTTTCTTTTTATTGAACCAAAAATCAAATTGGTTACTTATTTTTATTAAGAATTTATTTTTTTGAATAAATGCCAAAGTTTGATTGATCAGTGCAATTGTCCTCACTATATCAACATAAAAGCAATTCCCAGAGCCCTAAATTTCATTTCTGATCTCGCCCCTCCCAATTCCCACAGCTTTCTCTCTTCTCAACTTTCATTTCTCTTGGTACCCTCACATATTATCTTCTAACCACCGACCAACCCAGCTGGCTCGTGCCATCCAGATGTATTACTTCGTCAATGTTTGGTGTGTGATATATTAGAATAAAAAAAAAAAAAATTGGGAGCTCTTAAATCTTGTGGACCATTATGTGAAGATGAGATGAGGTTGCATACAATTGGTGTTGGGGTGATTTCTTGCAATGAGAACAGCAGAGATATTAATGCTATTCAGGATATTGTTAATGAGTATCTTGATTGCATTTCCTCTTCAAAAAAGTTCGCCACCTTTACTTCCTAATATATATTCTAATTATCTCTAGTTGAATGAAAATTTGAGGACCTGAAACTAAGATGTAAAGGGATCAGTAAATGACTGGAAGTATTAAGATTTGAAAGCAGAGAAGAACGGCCGTTGTCTTTTGATTTTGATTTCTGTTTATCATTTGATTTGCATTTTTCGTTTGTTCTATTTATTTCTTCGTTGCTTTATTGAAAAGTGAAGAAAATGTGGTATAGTCATGTTTAATTCTTTGGTTTGTCTTCCATGCAAAAGAATTTGTATGATCAAGAGCGGTAAGAACAGGAAAGACTTGTACGATAGTGAGGAAGCAAGAAACAAGGTTTAAATTCAATTCACATTAAACCTATCTGTGTAGCATTTCTACTATAATATTTATCACATTGTGCTGAGTAATGTTTTTTTATTCATTAGATTAGAAATTCCCAAGTTAGGCATCATTCCAAAAGGCGTTCATCATTCCAAAAGGCGTTAAACAAATTTTTGATGCATCAGAAGCTTGAAATAGCATGAAAGATACATTTTTAGAGCTGTGCAATGGGGAGATAATGCATCTTTTGGCACCCTAAGAATGTATCACAGATGACAAATCCAATAAACGAATTGCATTTATGGAGGACGGAAAGAGGCGAATTGTTGAGACCTGATCTCTGCAAACATAACATGTTTTGTAATTTATGTCATCTTTATCTTTAAAATAATGATACTTTTTAAAAATGAATACAAAATCAAATGTAACTATAAGTAAATTAATGAAACAAAGTAGAAATTTTTTTGTCCTTATGGATAAGCCCAATTAATGTAAATAAAAGTTCAATCCAGTCCACGACCATTTGAAATGGGCCGGATCTGACCAGAACCAAACTAAGTCAGCCCGGTTCTGTAATCTTCTTTCCAGAGAACCACTTGGTCCTCTATGAAAAGAACCAAAATTGTTTTCTGAAAAACAGAACAGAACTAGGTCTTCCCTCCCCTACCTAATCAACTGTGAATCCTTCTTACTTTAAGTTAGGACAACCAACCAAAACCAATTTTTCAATACATAAATAAACTGCAATTGCTCTTTGACGTCGAAGAATTACTTATCAAACATGGTCAAATTGCTGAGTAAATGTACGAACCTGCAATTCAATGAAATTCAGTGAACAGCTTATCCCCTCTAGCTCACTGCCCAAATTGCTATAATCTGCAAAGTGAAAAACATCGAGCATCTACCACAGTATTGTAACAGCAATAGTAACAACAACGTGCTTATTATGAATAACCAATAAAATTAACTAACATGAAATAATCAATTTTATAGCAATCACAGCAAGATTCTCTCTGTCTCATTGCTATTGTCACAATTAGAATGCTTGTGATAATGTCATTTTTTGTGAAAGCTACATAATACGAATGTTCCAGCCATTTTCAATACTTCTTACTTTCCAACAACAGTATTTCTTTATAGCATGAAAGTCACAAGCTACATGTAAATAAATAAATGGCATACAACATCTTCCACAATATAGACAAGCCAATGTTATAAGTAAAGTTGTGATAATAATGACAGCGGTAGTAATTATAACCTCATAAACATCCCACCTTCCACATATATCCTCGTAAGCTCATCGATTTCGCTATCAATTTTTGCATTTTCGCCCTCCAGTGCACTTAGTTCAGTCTTTAAACGCTGAAAAAGTTCACCTAAATATACACCAATTATTTTTCAACATTACCAGAAAACCCCACAAAAAAATATATATAATTAGTAATAAATACTTTGTTACCTAGGTCTTCATCTGGTAACGAGCTTAAATGGGAAGACTCCGAGACTACTTGATTGATTTTCTTCTGCAAAATATATCCCGTTGAAATTTCACCTAAAAATGTGAATGCTGAAACACTACATATCTGAATTCTACAGAAATGGCGATCCAGGACATGGGATTTCGAGTTATTTACCTCGAGCTCAAGAGCACACTCGTTCAGTGATTTATCCGTCTCCTCCAGGCTATTTTCAGGGCCATCATACGAATTTTCATAAAAATCTTTGAGCTCCCCAATTCGACTGTAATCAAATTAAATCAAAACTGTATGAGGAGAAAAAATATATAAAAATAGATACACGTACTCGTATACAGATGTAAAAATGTGCATCTAGAGGTGTGTGCGAAAAAATGGGACCTTCGAAGGAAGTTAATATCAAGTGGATTTGATGAAGAAGCCGAGAGAATTTCTCCATCGCTCATATTTTCTGAATATTTTGGCAATTGCAGAGGAATTTTTCTGAATTTCTGCGTGAAATTTTATCTCTGTTTCTGAATTCCCGCCAATGGCTATATTAAAGAAAGGCCTTGTATACTTGAGAATGGCCCAAAATCCATGGGCTCCGGCCCAATATGCTTTTCACACAGAGGAAATTACACCCAGCCAGGTATTTCAAGAACCAAGTGTAAAAATTAGGTGCAAATTTTTTTAAGCAAAACTCAAGTTAAAAAATTAATAATTAAAATATTATATTTACAAACCCTATATCATTTTTCTCATATTCATATCTTCACTACTCTCGCGTCTTTCTCTCTACTCTCTCGTCTCTCTCTACTCTCTCCACTCTCTCGTCGTCGCCGTCGGAGACCAACGAAGATCTTCTCCGATTTGTTGTTTCTCTGACAATTTATTGTGGCAAATGGTTCACGCGGTGGCGACGATTATACAGTTCGATGATGGCTTGGCTCTGCGGCTCTCTCGTCGCTGCTACAGGTCGGTAGGGTTGGGTTTGCAGTTTTTTTTGGTTTTGTTGGGACGTTGTGGTGGTGTGGGCTGTGGTGCAGGAGGTCGTGGTGGTGGGGGATGATGCAGTGGCTGTGGCAGTTGAGGTAATGTTGGTGGCACTGGCGATGGGTGTATGATGTGGCATGTGGGTGCGGTGATGGTTGGATTGTCAGCGTGTAGTGTCTCCGGCCGACGACCGACTCTTCACAAAAATTGGTATTTTGTGTGGTGGTGATGGCGTTTTTGGGTGGTGGTGGTAGATCTAGCAATTTGGGATGAGTTTTATTGAATTTGGCGGTGGTAGTTGGCGGCGGTGGTTTGTTTGTGTACAGATGGTGGTGGTGTCGGTGTGGTGTCGGAGTAGTGATGGTGGATACTGTAGCGGTGGCCTCTGGTAGATACTGTGGCGGTGGCCTCTGGTGGATAATGTGTCGGCATAGTGTCGAAGTATTGGTGGATTGGACTGGGGAAGGGAAGTGTTAGTGTGGTGGTGGTATGGGCGGTGGTGGTTGTGGCGACGGAGGTGGCGACAACGACGGATATGTGTGACCAACTATTTGGTCGATCTATGACCAAGTATCGGTGAACTTGAAAGCCCAATAATAGCTAACAAGAGGGAGGTGAATTGGTTATTAAAACTTTTTCGAAAATTAACTCACGTTTTAATGTAATGTCCAATTAAACAATTAAACAAATACGCACAAGTACAAAACCAATTAAGAACAAGTAATTAGCACAATGTAAATGCGAGTAAAAACCAAATAGATTAATTTAAATAATAAGCCCAAATATAGAAGCGATAAGTAAAAGGGAGAGAGGATGCAAACGATATAATTATGGAGGTTCGATCAAATGTGATAATCTACGTCCCCCGTTACCAAGCTCTCCGGCACAAGCAATGCCTTTTTCACTATATTGATTGACTTATGGTACAATCCAACCCTTTACAACGCTTCCGGTGACTTACAAATAAGGAGCACCGATCCTTATACAATGTTGAGTTTTACGGGACCTCAACACGACCTACACTATTGAGCTTTACGAGACCTCAATATGATCCACACTTTATCAAAATGATTTTACAGTAGAATTTCTCTCTTGATAAAAACACAATCAAGTTAAGTACTAAGAGAGGCTAACACTTCAATGAATAGTAATAAATGATAGCTCAAGTGTTAGATGAAAAACTTTGATGAATATGATAATTAAAGATTATATTTAATCAATCAAAGTGTTTCAGTGAGAAGATGATGAAGATATAAATCAAATGTAAGTTCAAAGAATCTTCTCAATATATATATCTCTCTTTTAATGAATGATTGTAATAAAGTTTCACAATGAGAAGATTAAGATGAAATATATACTATGTAAGTTCAAAAAGATCTTCTCAAGTAATATCTCTATTTTGAAATTGATATAAATAAGTTAAGAACAAGAAGATATGGAAAGCTTTTATAAGAGAAGTTGATTCAAAAAATTTGATTTAAAATCAAAGTTTTCAATATGAAGAAGTAGAAAGATTTATACAATATAAGTGCAAATACATTCTTCAAGAATATATCTCTCTTTGAAGATTGATATAAAAAAGTTAAGCATAAAGAGATATGGAAAAATTTTGATGAAAGAAATGAATCAAGAAATTTGATTTAATAATCAAAGTTTTTGTTCTGAAGAAATAAATGAAATGAATGTAAAGATGTAGGCTCAACAAGATTTTTCACTCACATATTTCACAAGAAAGCTCTCTTTAAATTGTTGTAATGAATATAAAGTGAAATGGTATTTATAGCCATCAAAACGGAAAGGTACTGTCCATCCAGACGACCAGTCCTGTCGACCGCCAATTTTCAGATGACCAATATAGCCGTTTGTACAATCAGAATGGTCAAATTTTGGACCGTTCGGATTTTTCGATCGACTGCCAATTTTGGCCGGTCGACCGCCACCCGACCGGTCAACCCGTTGACTTTTTTTTTTTTTGAAAAATGTAAACTTATAAATGATGTTTTCATTTTGAAAATTAATGTTACTTTTAATTAAAATATTTTATGCACATGATAATGAAAATAACTTTTCGTGCGCAAATTAATTTTTTAGCTATTGTCATTCATTACTAAAGATCAAAGTGTTATACCTTTACATATGAACTAGAATGCATAGTCTTTAATCTTGTTTCGAAGTTTCTTTCATATTTAGCTCTTGGCTCTTGAACTTCTCATCTTGATCTTTCTTTGGTTCTTCTCTCATGCTCTTGATCTTGATTTTTCTTGGTGTTAATCTTTCAAGCTATCGTCTCGAATGATTTGACTTGAATGCTTAACTTCACTTTGATCTTTATTTCGAGTCCGATTTATAATGCTTGATTGATTTTAACATTAAACTATCATCACTCAAAATCAATTGTTAGAAACAATATTAATCTTGTTTGTCATGATCAAAACATTAAGGATGAAGTCAACTATAGGTCAACAATTTCCCCATTTTTTATTATGACAAACAAAATGATTTGCAATGTAAGATTAAACAATTGATTAGGGAATATACATTTATAAATTTATCATGTAATTCATATTCCCCATAACATTTACAAATCAATAACCATTTGTTCAATGCCAAATCAAAGCACGCATAATCATCTCACTTCATTTCCCCCTTTTGGCATAAGTAATAAGATATAGCTTTTAAGATCAAAATATGACCATAGGAGACAACGAAAGATTTCCCCCTATCGTTTTCATTTATATTCTCCCTATCAACATGCATGTAACTTATATATTCATTTTTTCAATATTCCACTTTCATGCATAATCATCTATATATCTTCCCTTTTTAGCGTAAACAAAAATGTAGCACGTATGAGAGGAATAGTATGGCATATAAGATCAAAACTTTAAGTCAACCATAGTAGTATATTCCCTCTCAATTAAGTACAAGATGCCACATACATACAAGTTTCAATAAGAGGATAATCATCACATTTATAGTAAAATAATAATCAAAGCACAAGTGATGAAATTATGAAAGCATAATCATTTGGACAAAATTTGTAAACATTCCAACCAATTATGCACATAGAATCAATCATACACAAATATTCAATTTAGCAACATACTTCAAATTCATTGATAATTCCCAAATTTTAGCATTTGAAACCAAAATATTTTCATTTAGAATAGTCTTAGTCATTTCTTGCGATGTGTGGTTCTTTCTTTCTAAAACACCATTTTGTTGAGGAGTTCTAGGAGCCAAGAAATAAGGTTCATAGCAAAAATCATCAAAATCAATATTATCAAATTCTTATCATGATCACTTCAAACATATAATTTAGGCTCCAAAATAGGACTTAAGTGAATCAAGAAAAGTAATCAACGAGTTTGAGCTTATGATTCGATATGTTCCAAAATGATTCATGTGAAGAAGTTGAGCATATTTTGTAGTCGAAGAGTATTGTTTAACTTAGAAAGAACTCTTCACTTGTTTTTTTTTAAATTCACATGCATCACAAATTTTCTTAAATTTAAAATGTAGCACATCTTTAACAATTTTTGAAAATATTTGAAAGTAGGCTCATGCGAACATGATCTAATTTTCTATGCCACAATCAAGTATCTTTCAAATGTGAAGACACTTTTCTTCACTTCAAAGTATCATGACCAACATCATTCTTTTGAAAAAGATTGAACAATGAATATCAAAACATAATAGACCACAACAAATTTCATAGCACATTTCAAAAACATAAAACTAGTTTCATGCACAACTGGGCATAAAATTTGATTATGGAGGCATAATGCAACACATAAGCACATTAATCACAAATTTCAATTTCATCTAGAGTATACAAACCTCTTTAAATATGTGAAAGTCTATCAAGAGCTAGACGCTTAGTAGACTCATTTGGCCAATCAATTTTTGTATGACTAATAAATCAAGGTGGGTGCCTTTGAATGCCAAATGTCTAATGTCTTAGTGCCACTAAGATATCAAAAATTCATTTTATGGCATTAAGGAGTGATTCTTGAGTGTTGGATAGAATTCTAGCACATAATCACACACTAAACATAAAATCAAGTCGAATAGTGGTTAAGTAAAAATAAGAGATTCGACCATACCTCGATCTTTTGTTATACCTTGATCATCCAATTCGATTGATGAATACTTTGGAGTGTTCATTAACTTCAATTCTTTCATTTTGAACTCCATCCTTTCTTTTTTAGAGTAGAGCTTTATTTCCCGGTCATGTGCTCAAACATCCACTATCTCAAAACCGTTTGCTCTTTGTTTTCTTTGGTACCTTCAAAAGGAAATTTAATTTTGTTCTTTGGTACCCACACAACTTTGGGTCCTTGATTGTTAGTATTTGTAGACTTTGGAATCCACTTATATTTGCTCACAAAGTGAAACCTCTTTTTGATTGAACAATTAAAAGCTACATGTCCATTTTTATTACAAAAATTACATATAACATTTGAAATGTGGGAAGTAGAGTCTTTAACAAAGAAATTTTCAAGAAACCTTTGTTTTAAAAATGGTTTGTATCCAATTCCTCCTTTGTCAAAAACACATTTTTGTTCACCAAGCATTAAATCAAAAATTTTCTTGCCTTGAGTAAATTTGTGAACAATTGGAGTCAAATCTAAAATCTTTTCTTGTAAAGAGGAATTCTCCTTAAGTAAAGAATCATGATAAACTTTTCCTTTTTCAAAATCATTTTGAATTTTAAAAAGTTTCTTTACCTCATTTTCCAAAAACAAAATTTTCTTTTTAAGCATCGAATGATTTAAAGCAAGCTTTTCAAATTCTTTAAGAATTTCATCATAAGAGATAGATAATTTCATCATATGAGCAATTTTCATTTGAATTTACCTCATCATCAATAGCCATGAAGCACATGTTGGCAATTTCCTCTTGACTTCCATATTCTTCATGGTCTTCATGATCACTTTCATCATATGTTGATTGAAGTGCTTTCTTTTTGATAAATTTATTCTTCTCTTCGCACTTTTCTTCTTTCTTTTGGAATCGATGATTGTTGCAAGAACCTTTCAATTTCTTAACATGAATCATTCACATTTTTGCTTGAAGTGCTTTCATCTATTTCCATCTTAAAAGCAATTTGACGTTTTTCTTCTTCTATGCTTTTCATTGTTTTATCCTTTGTCTCGGTGCGATTTAGCTCATATGTCATCAATGTTCCATAGAACTCCTCCAATGGATATGTGTTGATATCTTTAGTGTTTTCTATCAACATTCTCAATGGGCTCCATTCTTCCGAGAGTGACCTAAGCACTTTACTCACAAGTTCACCGTTAGTAAATTTTCGATCAAATCCTTTGAGACCATTAATAATATCAGTAAAACGAGTGATCATGTCAACAATCGGTTCATTCTCTTTCATAAAGAAATTTTCAAAATCCTTAACTAACAGATTTATCCTTGTTTCTTGCACTTTACTAGTTCCAACATGTGTAATTTCTAAAGCTTGCCAAATATCATAAGCGGAATTACATGAAATAATACTATTAAATTCATTTCTATCTAAAGCACAATAAAGTACATTTTTGGCTCTAGCATTTAAAGATAATTTTCTTTTATCTTCTTCATTATATTCCTCTCTAAGTTTATGAATAATTTGATCCGGCTTACCATCAACTTTAATAATCTTTGTAAGCACATAGGGACCAACTTCAATAACTTCCCAAATATTATAATCTATTGATTGAATAAATATTGTCATTCTAGTCCTCCAATAGTTATAATTTGTACCATCAAATAGAGGAGGTCGGTTTGTAGAATACCCCTCAAGATTTTGAAAAATTGGGTTAGCCATTACTCAAGATTGTAAAATCTTTAAAAATGAGTGCCAAGCTCTGATACCAATTGAAAGTCCAAGAATAGCTAATCAAGAGGGTGGGTGAATTGGTTATTAAAACTTTTTCGAAAATTAACTAACGTTTTAATGTAATATCCAATGAAACAATTAAACAAATACGCACAAGTACAAAACCAATTAAGAACAAGTAATTAGCACAATGTGAATGCGGTAAATTAATCTAAATTCAAGCAAGTAAAAATTAAGTAGATTAATTTAAATAATAAGCCCAAATATAAAAGCGATAAGTAAAAGGGAGAGAGAATGCAAACGATATAACTATGGAGGTTCGATCCAATGCAATGATCTACGTCTCCCGTTACCAAGCTCTCCGGCACGAGCAAGGCCTTTTTCATTATGTTGATTGACTTATGGTGCAATCCAATCATTTGCAACGCTTCCGGTGACTTACAAACAAAGAGCACCGATCCTTATACAATGTTGAGCTTTACGGGACCTCAACACGACCCACACTATTGAGCTTTACGGGACCTCAATATGACCCACACTTTATCAAAATGATTTTACAGCGGAATTCCTCTCTTGATAAAAACACAATCAAGTTAAGTACTAACAGAGGCTAACACTTCAATGAATAGTAATAAATGATAGCTCAAGTGTTAGATAAAAAACTTTGATGAATATGATAATTAAAAATTATAATCAATCAAAGTGTTTCAGTGAGAAGATGATGAAGAGATAAATTAAATGTAAGTTCAAAAAAATCTTCTCAATCTATATATCTCTCTTCTAATGAATGATTGTAATAAATTAAGCACTCAGAGAGAAATGAAAAACTTTGATAAATATGATGATTTTACAAGTTTGATTCAATCAATCAAAGTTTCACAATGAGAAGATTAAGATGAAATATATACTATGTAAGTTCAAAAAAATCTTCTCAAGTAATATCTCTCTTTTGAAATTGATATAAATAAGTTAAGAACAAGGAGATATGTAAAGCTTTTATAAGAGAAGTTGATTCAAAAAATTTGATTTAAAATCAAAGTTTTCATTATGAAAAAGTAGAAAGATTTATACAATATAAGTGCAAATACCTTCTTCAAGAATATATCTCTCTTTGAAGATTGATATAAAAAAGTTAAGCACAAAGAGATATGGAAAAACTTTGATGAAAGAAATGAATCAAGAAATTTGATTTAATAATCAAAGTTTTTGTTATGAAGAAATAAATGAAATGAATGTAAAGATGTAGGCTCAAACAAGATTTTTCACTCACATATTTAACAAGAAAGCTCTCTTCAAGTTGTTGTAATGAATATAAAGTGAAATGGTATTTATAGCCATCAAAACGGAAAGGTATTGTCCAGCCGAACGACCAGTCCGGTCGACCGTCAATTTTCAGATGACCAATATAGACGTTTGTACAATTAGAACGGTCAAATTTTGGACGGTTCGAATTTTTCGGTCGACCGCCACCCGGTCGGTCAACCCGTTGACTTTTTTTTTTTTTGGAAAAATGTAAACTTATAAATGATGTTTTCATTTTGAAAATTAATGTTACTTTTAATTAAAATATTTTATGCACATGATAATGAAAATAACTTTTCGTGCGCAAATTGATTTTTGAGCTATTGTCATTCATTACTAAAGATCAAAGTGTTATGCCTTTACATATGAACTAGAATGCATAGTCTTTAATCTTGCTTCGAAATTTCTTTCATGTTTAGCTCTTGGCTCTTGAACTTCTCATCTCGATCTTTCTTTGGTTTTTCTCTCATGCTCTTGATCTTGATTTTTCTTGGTGTTAATCTTTCAAGCTATCGTCTCGAATGATTTGACTTGAATGCTTAACTTCACTTTGATCTTTATTTCGAGTCCGATTTATAATGCTCGATTGATTTTAACATTGAACTATCATCACACAAAATTAATTGTTAGAAATAATTTTAATCTTGTTTGTTATGATCAAAACATTAAGGATGAAGTCAACCATAGGTCAACAAAATTGGGATTTCGGATTGGGTGTGTGACCAATTATTTATTTATCCATGACCAAACAATCATCCGTGACCTAAAAATTGTGACCAAGTACTCATTTGTGACCTAAAAATTTGATAATGTGACTAAAAAATTTCTGTGACCGGCTAATTGAAAAACTGTGACCAACAAATAAACTGTAACCTACAATTTGTGACCTCGAAATAAACTGTGACCTGTAAAATTTTTCTCGAAATAATGCGCGACTTAATAATTTGATAATATGTAACCAATAAATAATTTGTGACCTTAATTATAAATCTGTGACCAATAATTATATAATTGTGGTTTTATTATATTTAATTAATTATATATAAACCTGATTTTTAAAATTTTAAATTATATACCTGATTTTTGAATTGGTGTAAACTATACACCCTAATTATAAATTTTTCCCTTCCACATACCCAAAGGGACCATAAAATTAAATAAATTATTGCTTCCAAAAAATAAAATGATTAGTCAAAGACGAATAAATTGATTTTTTTTTTTTTTTGTTATATTATCCAATCTCGACATACCATTAATATTTATCAATCTTGTTTGCCATACCCAAATAAAATAGATGGTAGGATTAATAATAACGACAATTCTTTTATCATCGTAAATAACTAATTTACTTCTTATCTTTATGCCAGTAGATAACTAAGGCATGCTTCGACTACAATTACTTATAAGGTTTGTTAAAAGTCTAATTTACAAGTGTATTTTTATTTGAAATAAACCCTTTTCATTGGAGAATATTTTAGAATAAATTTAATAAAAGGTAATTTATTTAGCCCGTGTTTAGGATTCATTATTTCAAGAATACATTTTTCATTTTCTTATTTTTTAACCACACATTTTTCAAAAAATCACTATTTAAAAATACAATTTTCTCAAAATTTATTTTTAATGGAGCCCAAACAAGGGCTTAGAATTTTAGGTTAGAAAAGGGGAAAAGTTATGGGTCACGTGCAAAATTATTTTCTTAAAAAAAATATTTGAAAATGAATTTTAGAAAATAGTGAACAAACAAGGAAAAAACTGTTGTTATTTTATGATAAACTTTAGTGAAAAATTATTTTAATGCATTTTGTAAAGTGTTTATAAACTATTTAAATTATAAATAAATAAAAATTAGTGATGGATAAGTTGGTAGTATTTGATCCCTCAAAATATATAGATAAAAAATGATTTTAAGTGTTTATAAAGATGAGGGGTTTTCTTAAAAATATTGAACAATGGGAAGAATTCATAAACCAGGTTTTAAGTATGATCATTTCACATTTCAGGCCTAAAGGTTTTAAAATGCAAACATCAGGTTTCCATTAATTAATTATTTTAAGGTCACAGTTATGCGATTCATGGTCACAGATACACATTTAAAGGTTACAACTAATTCACTAGTCACATATTATCAAATTAATTTGTCACAAATTATTTTGAGGTTGCAAATCAAAAAAAAAATTATAGGTAACAAATTATGTCGATGTCACAAATCAAAAAATTTATAGGTCACAGTTTATTTTATTGGTCAGAAATCCAAAAATTATAAGTTACATTTTATTTGTCGATCACAATTTTCAAATTTATTGGTCACACATTATATTAGATTAATTTTTTAATCATAAATTATCGAATTTTATGGTAACAGTCGAATCCCGATCCCGATCCACCACCAATACTCGGTCACAAATCACCGTCCAGCAACCGCCGCCAACAGCACACCACCACAACCACCAACCAAAAAATGACCACCACCGTCGTTGCCTGCACCACTCCACTACAACCACCAACAAACATCCCTACCCAACGATGTCCTACCCACAACCACCGCCACCGCACCCCAGCAGTTCCACCACCACCTCAATCTGCAACACCACCAGCAGTTCTACCACCAACACCACCACTTCAATCTACGACACCACCTCCAACAACCACCCACCACTGCACCCACCTCCACCTCCAATCAACCATCGCACCGACCACTACCGTATCCAACCACAGTATCACCATCACCACCAACCAGAATTGAGTCACCAATCCACTAGATATCACAACTGCACCACAACAACTCTCGAACACCGCTGTGCACACACCTACCACCACCGCTCTCAAATCGGAAAGAGAAAAAACCCCCAAAACCCCCTTCCGACGTCGGCGCTGAAGGACTGCAGCATCGCGAAGTTGCGGATGCAGCAGTGAACGCCGTCGACGGGGAGATCGAAGAACGCAACAGTCAACAAAAAACTGAGAGACGGGAGAATATGAGGAATTGAGAGACTGTCGCGCCTCTTGCAACCGGCTCTAGTCTTCTTACAGCGGTGCTGATCTCACATCAGAATCGGCGCCAATCTTTAGAGCGTCACCAGCGAGTAGTATGACGAATTGGGAGACCAGAGAAAGAGAAGGTTAGGATAGAGAGAGAAAATGTAAGGAATAAAATGATTAGGGTTTAGAATAATTGGGGGGAATAATTATTATATTGACACATGATCTATGCATAATGAAACTTCAGCACTGATTTTTGAAAAGAATACTTTAAAGGTCCGGTATTGTGTAATTTTCACTTGAACAATAGACGCTTTATAATCTTTTAGCCCCCGTTTGAGCCCTATCATATAATATCATATCATTTTTTTTCTCTCCTACTTTCAATCACACAATATTCCATAAAATAATACTACACATATACCAAAAATTTTATCTTCTTTTTCAACCACACATTCTCCAAAAAACACTATTTCAAAAACTCTTTTTTGAAGAAAGAGGGGCTCAAACAATGGCTTAGTTAAGGGAAATTTTCATTTTTCGACTTCAATCTTTGCAAATGTAACAAATCTACCATCAACTTTTTTTTTAGCATAATCCACCCCAAATCTTTCAAATATGTAGCAAAAGCTGTCATTCCCTCCATTTGACCATTGAATGTCGATTTTCCCCCTCCTTTTCAATAAACAAAAACAAAATAACGCAGTAAAACCAAAAAAAAAAAAATTATAAATAGAGTCTCATAACTTTTCAAAATATATAAATAAATTTCATTTAAAACAGTTAAATAATTATTAACACATAAAAAAGAATTTAGGTAGTGTTTGATTGCATAGGAAAATGGTGGAATTGTTCTTTTCCACCCTTAATTTTGCTGTTTGATTGTATAACTTTTCCATGGAATTTATTTTCACCTCTTTTCTAGGTACAATCATTTAAAGCACATTTTCCACATTTTATTTTCTTATGAGTTTGATGAGAAAATGTTTTTCATCTTTTTTTAAAACTTTTTTGCAATGGAAACATATTCTAAATTCAATAGTAAAAAAATTTATCCATTTAATTGACAATTTGCATGAAAAATAAAGCCAAACGAACAAAAAAAATTTCAAAATTTTTTTTAATTTTTTTTTTTTTTTTTTACTTTTTTGCAATCCAAACAAATTTTAATATAGATTGTAAAAAATTTTATCCCAAAAAGTAACAATTTGCATGAAAAATAAAGTCAAACGAATTAGGTGAAAAATTATACCAATCAAACACCATTAATTATAATTCCCTCTGAAACAAATTCTAGACAATTCAATTATCTGTCATTTATTTTCTTTCCACCCTTGCAATCAAACGGACCCTTAGAATAAAGTCGCCCAACTTAATGCTTGAGGTATTGCAACTGAAAAATAATATACATCTAAAAGAATATAGAAATGTGACTAGAGCATAAATGACTGTAGAGGTGTTAGGAGCTTACTATCAGTGTGTTTACCGCAATTATTCCATATTATAATGAGAGGAATATTAATTTTTTGGAGAATGTGTGGTTAAAAAAGAATAATTTTTTTTTTTTTTTTTTTGGATTTAGGTGTTATATTATTTTATTAAAAAGTGTGTAATTTATAAGAAAAAGAGAAAAGTAAATTATAATTTAATGGAGAATAATGGGCACCAAACGGGACTGTAATAACCAGGGACGGATTTAGTGGAGGCTAGCTAGGTTGTAACACCCCCCTCCCCCACTTATGCCCAAATTTTATTTTTTTTAAACAACTGTTTTTTCATGTGTAAATTTTTTTTTCGTATAGTGGCCCGACTTGAAATTTTGCAATCCGATCTCGAATCCAATCCCAAATTCGTCCCCGGTAATAACTAATACGCACGAATTAGTAGCAACAGTTATGGGGTTGACAAGGTGAACTACATGCTAATGCGCCGGACTCAACATAACAAGCGAGAATTAAATTATTATTATTTTCAAATGCTAGACATATTGTTTTGAGATCAAGAGCACTTTTGAAGTTTCCAATTGCATTTAGACGCATTGATATTCATTTTATATTTTTCAATTCAAAACTGTGTTTCTCCTAAAAGCTATAGAGGTTATGATTATCTTTCTATAAGAAGAATTGAAGTCACGAAATGCTATTGTCAAATTACCAAATTTACAAGCAAACTCTTGTGCTAATTCTGTGAATTTTAGGATGATAATTTCTTATTTTGATTATGAGAGCAAAATTCGAAGTAGAAGGCGTTGTGTCTGAATATAGTTACGTTTGATTACAATATGCTATGTCCCTGTTTAGTGGAAATTAAAATCATATTTTTAATAGATTTTGATCAAAGTTAATAAAATATGTGGTTGAAAAATTGTGGATTTCATAAAATCACGCTCTCCCAAGAGTTCATACAGTTAAAACCTTATGCATGTGTACAAATTGTATTTCTAAAGTGAAATTTGTATACGTTCGACTAATTTACTATTACATTTTCATGTTGTCACTAGTTCTAGAATAATACTGCTTGAACAAGGTTAGTGTGACAAGGTTTTTTTACAGGTGCTACCAACGACTCTTTTTTTCCCATACTGCTCAATGAAATGTTGACACGTGTTCTCATATTTTTAACCACTGTTACTCACCTTGTTTGCATAGCAAAACTTCTAATTGTAAGGGGAAACATAGTACAATACGACTAATTTTGTATTTTTCTAGTTGTGCATAGCTTATGTAGTTAATGTGATTAAATTACTTTATTTGCGATTCGCTTTTTAAATGTGGATTAAGTTAGGTATCTCCTTTTTTTACTAGTTATAATCTTTGTATATAATGATAAATAATTGCCAATTGCTCCATGAATTAGATCGTTTAGTTCATAAGTATATTATATTTTGATTAGTTTGTGTTTACCTTGTGAAATACATTTTTTTTTTTTTTTTTTTTTTCAAATTTATTGGAACAAAGCTCCTGAATTCAAAGTTCTATTAGTATTAGGTAAAATTTATTGGACCCACTCGTTGAAGAAACATCAACCAAATATGGCTTCATTCTATAAGAAATGTATCACTACCACTATTGCGTGTTATAACATTCGTCATATTATAATATTTAACATTTAACTCGGAGGAACTTAAAAATTGTATTTGATGCACTTGGTATATACTTTAATTGATATATTTCATGAGCGCATTTGACAAATAATCACCTAACCTAGAATTGAATAAAAAGGTATAATAATGAGTAAAGAATAATTTATATTGTTGTAAAAACTAAAAAGAGAGAATAAAAGAAAAAAAAGTCAATAAACTTGAGTATTTTTTTAAAAATCGAAGTTTTATATTTATAGAGAAGAATTAGGGTTACAATGGATAGGATTGTAAGCAAAAATCGTCAAATCGAAAAATCAAACCGAAATCCCATTTTAGAAACTGTCGGTTTGGTGTCACGTGGACCCGTCAACGAAATAGTTTTGAAACAAACCAAACTGGTAAAAAACGGTTTGGTTTAGGTTTGAGAAATTTTATTGCAATTTAAAACCAAACCGGACCGGCGAAAAAATATATAAAAAATTAAAAATAAAAAAAATAAAATTTTCTAAATTGTAACTTTTAAGACTTTTGTGTTGAGCTTTTTATTTATTTTTAAATGAGGCTCATATATTCGATAAGCTCTTAAATTGAAAGTTTGAAACGATTCATCAAGTTATCACACGTTGTATTTCATAAAAATTACTATCACTAAACAATCATCAACTTATATAAACTGAATAGTACTCCAATGATTAAACAAACTTCAATCAAAATCAAAATTCTACATTGAATTGGACATCCTTTAAAAAATTATTGCAACTTCTGGTTCCGTCGATTATAATTTGTAGAAATCTAAATGAAAAGTTTTGATCGGATCAACAACTATGTAATCAAAGTGAAAACAAAATATGGCTTCATTCTATAAGAAATGTATCTCTACCACTATTGCGTGTTATACACATTCGTCATATAATTCATGTGTTATAATATTTGACATTTAATTCAGAGGAACTTAAAAATTGTATTTGATGCACTTGGTATATAATTTAATTGATATATTTCATGAGCACATTTGGCAAATAATCACCTAACCTAGAATTGAATAAAAAGATATAATAACAAGTAAAGAATAATTTGTATTTGTTTTTTATAAAAAAAAACAGAATAAAAGAGAGAAGTCAATAAACTTGAGTATTTTATTAAAAATCAAAGCCTTATATTTATATGGAATAATTAGGGTTACAAGGGATACAACACTCATAATAATTAAGACTACAGATGTATAAAAATCATTCATAAATATTACCATATTTACAACACCCCCCTTCAATGACTATTTACACAATAATTATCTCATTGGACATCGTTTGGCAAAAAATTCAATGGGACAAAAAAGCCAACACATGAAAAATAGTAAAAATAATGGAGAGTAGTAAAATGTTGTCTCATTAAAATCTTGTCAAGAAAATTGAGTGGGACAAAACTTGATCAAAAGAAAAAAGAGTACAACTACTTCGTTTAATTTCAATTCTCGTATCAAGCGATCCATGTCTTGTATGTCAATATCTTCAATATTGATGTCTTGTACTTCAATGTCTTCAAGAAAACATAGATTGACAAAACTTGATGACTGTAGTAAAATAATGATTAAAAAAATAGTTTTTGTTGATTTTTTCGAGAGTCTCATACATATAAAAGCATTATTTTGAGGGTGAATGTCATGTATGTTATAGACATTCATTACACAAAAATATGTCTCGTTAGAACCTTATCAGAAAAATCCTGTGTGAAAAATTCTAATGAATGAAAAAGAATACATTATTCTTTTGAGTACGCTATAACAAGTTGTCTCGTTAAAAATATTGACAATAAAACTCGACGGGACAAAACTTTAATCAAGGGAAAAAAAGAATGTGGCACGTATTTATTTCCCCTCACGATAATATTACTCGAATTATATGCATCGTACATATTAAATCTTTTAACGTAACATTAATAATCATGCTAGATGAGTTGGCTATATTCAAATTTATTATATGCATATCAAATTTCATGCATTATCAGGCTAACAATATAGAGACTTGTGATCCACCACCGAATAATTTACCTATTTATATAAGTCTTTACGAACTTCATTAAAAGAGTCGTGCATTTCATATTACGACTTTATTTTTTCTATTTTCATTTCACATAAGTATATACCTTTAAGTTTTCGGATTGCAGATCCAGAAATTTCAGGTTTCTCTAATAAATTCAATTTATGATAGTGTCTTTTATTTGGCCAAACATTATTTCGATCGATATATTCTACAAATTTATTTCGATTCATTGTTATTCATAATATGATGCAGTACATCATGTGCAAAAGTATTATAGACAACATTTTATTTCCGATTCTATTTATTTATCCAAAATGACATAATTTTTTGAGATGTCTCAATTTTCAACATATCAGGTACCTAAACTTCTTCTGAAATTTTATAATTTGTTATGTTTTAATACTCATAAAAAAATATGTCTCCTTAATTGGATCATCTTTGCTTATTGCTCCATATTTGTTTGAAGATTTTTATATTAGAATAAAATATCATTACACTTCAGAATTGTCATATATATACATAATGCTAATGAATTGTTCTCCTATGACATCAATTCGTGACGGGGCATTTAAAATTGGTGTATGAGACATGGTTGATCTCTTTGATCAGTAAATGTATCTAAATATATTGTTTTTCGAACTTCTAGTTCGAATTTTCTTTTACGAGAGATTAGAAAATGATGCATTTATATATTATTTCCAATTTCTTAATTTCCTCTTAACGCTGAGAGATTGGTCAAATCAAATTGACAATTAGTAAATTGCTTTATGAAATATCAACTGTTAGAGCTTGAGATATTATATAAGTATTCAAACTACTCATTTATTCTCAACATTACTTACTTTCCATATCAGTGTATTGTGTTAGATCAATTTTATATATACTGCACTATCAAAATAATTAGATGAAAAATTAGGTTCGATCATAAGTCAATTATAGTAGGGAGAACTATAATATTGACATGATGTGTAATATTATTCATTAAACAAAAATGAGAAGTACTTTGTTCGTAATTAAATTAATCGAAGACATTAAACAAACAATGATGTTAAACCATTTATCGATATTTCAACTAACACTTATATAAAAATGTTGAGATTTATGTCCACTATAATTAACCAGATATAGTCTTAATTATATAATCTCAAAATTGTGCTCATAATTTGAACAGTAATTTAGCAAACTTCAGGTTGCGAACACCATGCAATAATCTAATATATGTATCAAATTTATTATATACAAATAATATTTAGATGGTCAATGTGGAGAATAATAGAGCCTCATATACTACCTTAGTTAATTTTAGAAATATAAAGAATTCAATCCATATTTTAGTTAGTGATATTTAATGATCAATGGTTGATAAAAATAACAAATAATATATAAGAATTAATTGGAATGAAGAATCTTCTAGTTTTTCATTGAATATCCATTTTTAATTTTTAATTTTGCATCATTATTGATCTAATAATGGTCCAACTGGGAATGTCAAATAATAATATATTCAGTAATTGAAATTCCGGTTCAATACAATGTTTTCAAATTTGAATAACTATTTAATCAAACATAAGACATAGTTATTTCTTGAAACCATGATTAAACTATGATATAATCATATAAAAATTAATTTCCACATTACATGGGTTGTATGTTTTACTTCAAGAATAAACATTAATTTAAAAAGATATATTTTTCGAACTATGTGCTATTTCGAGAGCACATTGTATTTTATTATTACTTTTTCAAGAGCAATATATCAATGTTCTTCTAAAATATTGAAAATTATAATTCATGTTTTTCAAGAGCGATAAATTATTATTATTCTTGAATATTAATAATATAAATTAATCCCCTTTAAAAATTACAACTCAATATATAAGCTGTTTAATTTGTATATCTTTAGAAACACAATGGAATATAAATTATTCAATATGCGTGCTATCTCAAGAGCACGTTATATTTTATTATTACTTCTTCAAGAGTAATAAATCAATATTCTTATGAAATATTGAAAATTATAAGGGTAATTAGCACAAAAGTTCTTACCTTTTAATTTTATTGTGCAAAACGTCCATACCTTTCACGTTATGACATTTTCACCCCATCTTCATCTAATTATTGCGAAAAATATCATTTTTTCAATAAAAAAAATATAAAAATGAAAAGTATATCCTCATAATTAAACAAAACAAAAGAAAAATTAAAGAACAAATTACAATTATACTCCCAAACTTTTAAAAAAATCTCAGATGAGTCCAAATAAATTACTAAAAGGGTAATTAGCACAAAACATCCATACCTTTCAATATTATTATGAAAAACGTTCCCACATTTTATTTTTTAGCATTTTCACCCTTATTTTCACATTTCATTGCGAAAATCATCATTTTCATCCATTTTCCCAATTAAAAGTTGTAAAATGACAAATATGTCTCCTGTTTAAATAAAAAAATAAAGAAAAGAAAAATGAAGAACAAATTGTAACTATACTCCCAAAATTTTAAAAAAAAAGTAAAAATAAATTTCTTTTTTTAATTATTTATTTGTATTTTTTTGAAAATTTTGGGATTATAATTGCAATTTGTTCTTTATTTTTTATTTTTATCGGAGGTTGTATTTGTCATTTTACAACTTTTAATTGAGTAAATAGATGAAAATAATGATTTTCGTAATGTGATGTGCAAATAATGGTGAAAATTAGGGGTATCAACGAGTCGAGTCGGTTCGTGGGTCGAAATTTGAGGCTCGGGTCGGGCCCAAAGTGCAAACTTTTTAGCGGCCGAGCTTTTGCTCGCCAAGGAAAAAAGGCTCGGCTGGCCCTGTTTTTTCTCCCTTTCTACCAATTTTTTTAAATTTTTTTATATATTTTCGAGCTTGCAGGCCCACGCGAGCTTGGCCCATTGTCCTAAAAGGGGATCGGCCCGAACTTAGGCTCGGTTCCACTGAGCTGTGAGCAGGCCCGACTCGGGCTTTTCGCGGGCTGAACCCGGGAGGCCCGAGCCTGCGAGCTTTTTTGCCACCACTAGTGAAGATGTCAAAAAAATGAAAGGTATGAATGTTTTGCACAATAATATGGAAAGTTATGGACACTTTGTACTAATTACCTTTTAATAATTTATATTGGACTCATTTGTAATTTTTTTAAAAGTTTGTGAATATAATTGTAATTTTTTTTAAAATTTTTTTTTTGTTTTATTTAAATAAGATGAGAGATTTGTCATTTTACATTTTTTTTTATTGAAAAAATGACATTTTTTGCAATAAAATGTGAAAATAATGGTGAAAATGCCAAAAAAAAATGAAAAGTAAGAACGTTTTGCACAATAATATTGAAAAGTAAGGACATTTAGATCATTATCCAAAATTATAATATTACACTCTTCAGGAACAATAACATATTAATATTTAGAATAATAAATATATAAGAACTTACTCTTTAGGAATAAAAACATAATTTATGTTAGATCGTATTTATTATGCTCTCCTGAAGCAAATAAAATTTAACTATAACATAAATATGTATGTAGAAGCATGGACACGTAAATGAATTGAGTAATTTAATTTGTAATTTTACATGAAGATTGTAATATCTTGCTTTTTGGGGCAGTCAATATTAATTATAATGTTGTGCTTTTCATGAATAATAAAATATTTGTAATGGACGGATCTACGAGTAATATTCTTTTGAAATATTGGAATCGGAGTGTCATGCTCTTTAGGAGCAATAACATATTATTATTTGAAATAACTAATTGTATAAAAATTTACTTTTTAGAAGTACAAACATAATTTATGCTAAATTTTATTTAATGATGCTCTTCATGAGCAAGTAAAATCCAACTGGAACATTAATAATAGAATCTTACTTCATGAGCAATATTTTATAATAGACATATTCGAGTACTAAATTCATAAAGTATACTCGTATTAAAAAGAACATTAAACGAGATAATTAATTGATTGATAAACAAGAAGCAAAAAAATTGATTACGATGATTGGATATGCATAATTATGATTGCTTATTCTACTTTACAATGATTGGACACGCACAATTTGGTAGTTGGATTTCAAAAATTTGGACACAAAGAAAATTGGGCAAAAACCAATTTGCTATGAGACAGTGAAATTTAATTGGGCAAAAGTCAATTCATGAAAATTAATTGAGTATAAGCTACAATAAAAAAAACGTGTATGATTTGAGATTGACTATAGTCTGCCTTCATACTAATTTGCTATAATTGTTAGAGAATCGTGCTGATAACATGTTATAAAAGAGAGAGAAAATAGAGTGAATAAAAGAGAGAAGTCAATAAATTCAAGTGTTTTATTAAGAACCAAAGCCCCATAGTTATAAGGAAAAATTAAGGTTACAAGGGATACAATAGTCATTCATAATATTATATATACAACATATACGTAGATATTATATAGAAAAATATTTTAATTTATGAATCGGTAACTTACATAGCACAATATATATAAAATTTCGTTGGTTATACGAATGATTTTCCCTCGACGATCAACAAATAATTTTCCCTCGACGATCAACAAATAAAGCACCGACAAGTTTTTGTTGGTAATTTTTGACCAATTTGCATCAATTATAACCTAAACATATTATTTTTCATGTCAATCATTAATTTTTTATTATCAGCATTCTAGAAAGGCTTAGCAAAGACCCTAAATTACTTGAATTCTCTTCGGATAAAAGTTGCGAGAAATTTGCTTGGATTTAACGATATTTGAAAACTAGTGTAGGGATGACAACGACGCGGGTATGAGAAGGGTTGACCATTTCCACCCCCGTCAGTTGGGTATTTTTGTCAACTTCCCCGTCCACATATCCGGTTAAAATGAGACGGTATGGAATCGAAGCAGGGAGGGTTAGTCCTTTGCCCCATTTACAGTCTCTTATTTTTTTTAATCTTTAATTAGTAAATATTATTACTTCTCCTTTTCATTTCGTTAAGAACAACTCATATTCTCTTTAAAAATTATGATAAATCTTTTATTTTTGTTTTATAAAAAATTTAAATTTGAAATTAACTTTAAACGGGGCGGGGCTATGATTCCCGTACCCCATTTACCCGTTTTGGCAAGTAATCCCCACCCCATTTGGGGGCCGCGCCCGCGTGTATCGGATTGAATCAATTTTTTGCCATTCCTAAACTCGTGAAGCGACATGGTTGAAGATGAACAATTGTCTACTATCTGGTATAATGAAAGAAAATTTATTTTAGGAATTTTCTACTCAAAAAAATTGAGATCCATTTTTCTTTTTCAGAAAAAGACCAAGAATAAGAGTGGAAAATGTATGCTTTAACAAATATTGTGCCCATATTAGTGGGGATTAAAATCATATTTTTAGCAAATTTTCATGAAATTGATGAAATATACGATTGAAAATTTATGAAACTCATTATATATGTAGTTGAAATTAAGCCCTTGTTTAATCCTCATTATTTGCAAAATATATTTTTCTATCTCTTCTTTTTTAAATCACACATTTTGTAATAAAATAATATTATACGCAAACCAAATTTTTTTCTTACTTTTTAACCACATATTCACCGTCAATCTATCATTCCAAAATACATTCTCAAAAGAAAATGAGACTCAAACATATTGTAATTATTGACTTTGACTTAACTCTTGTTTGACAAGTGACAATCATTATTCAAAAATTCTTTTCTTTTTCTACCCACTCATTTTCAAGCACACATTCACACATAAAATTTCTACACATAAATTCAAAAATTTCTCTATTTTTTAACAGCGCATTCTCCTAAAAATCACCATTTAAAACATTATTTTAACCAAATAATGACCATCAAACATGGGATTAATTCAAGTTTGAATTTTAATCAATATCAAAAAGGGGATAATTAAGTAATCCCTAAAACTCATTACCACATTGTTGGATTATAAGAGGAAATTCCCTAATCACCAATTTACTCATCAACAGGAAGTTAAAGGTCTAAAGCTCTAGCCCTGTGATGCTTAGGGTTGGGCCCATCGTACTCTTTGAACATATATATATTTTCCACGCATGTTGAGCGGTCAAACTACTTGTAACTGCGAATTGTTTTTCAGTCATACATTTCATCAACTTTTGTTAAAATTCTGATGTTGATCCCTACCATACATAGGTTTCATTGTACGTGTAGTGAGTGATGTAGCGTAAGTAACAAGGTTGAATTTTGGTTTTGTGGGATTTAAGGGGAAAATGAAAGGGTAATTAGCACAAAATGTTTACCTTTTAATGTTATTGTGCAAAACGTCCATACCTTTTATTCTTTGGTATTTTCACATTTCATTGCGGGAAAAAGTCATTTTCATCTAATTTATAATATAAAAAATGTAAAATGATAAACATACCCTCCAATTTAAATAAAACAAAAAGAACACATTGTAATAATACTCCCAAATTTTTTTTAAAAAAATCGCAAATGAGTCCAAATAAAAATGTTCATAAGTTTCAATATTATTGGGCAAAACGTCTATACCTTTTATTTTTTGATATTTTCATCCTTATTTTCACATTTAATTGCAGAAATCATTATTTTCACCAATTTTCTCAATTAAAAGCTGTAAAATGATGAATAAAACATAAATAAAGAAAAGAAAAATAAAGAACAAATTGCAATTATACTCTCAAAATTTTCAAAAAAGTAAAAATAAATTTCAAATAAATAATTAGCTATTTATTTATTTGAAATTTATTTGTAATCTTTCGAAAAAATTTGGAAGTATAGTTGCAATTTGTTCTTTATTTTTTTATTTGTATATTCGTCATTTACAACTTTTAATTGAAAAAATGTATGAAAATGATGGTTTTCGCAATGTAATGTGAAAATAATGGTGAAAATGTCAAAAAATGAAAGGTGTAAATGTTTTGCACAATAATATGAAAATGTATAAACGTTTTGTGCTAATTACCCTTTTAATAATTTATTTGCACTCTTTTACAGTTTTTTTTTTTTTTTTTTTTAAATTTGGGAGTATATTGGGACTTATTCTTTAATTTATTTATTTTTCTTTTTTGTTTTCTTTAAATAGGAGGGTATATTTGTCATTTTATATTTTTTTAATTGAGAAATTGGATGCAAATGACATTTTCTGCAATGAAAGGTAAAAATGCCAAAAATGAAAAGTAAGGATGTTTTGCAGAATAAAATCGAAAGGTAAGAACGTTTTGTGCTAATCACCTGAAAATGAAACTTTCTTTGAATGGAAGAACAAACTTAATTGTACACAATCTCCACCAAATTTAGCTATATAATTAACTATCGGGATGACATTCATCCACTGCAATTTTCTTTTAGCATAGGAAGAAATCATAAGTTAGCTTAAGAAATAAAATATCAATGTCAGGATCATAGAAATTTGTGTCTGTGTGTTCCATCACGTAACCAAATCCACCTTACTCAAAGAAACTCTTATGTTATAATGAAACATAGAGAGTAAGAGAGAGACATAATATTGTGCAATTGTAGACATGGTATTCATGTCATGATACAATATTACTTCCTATAACCAGTAAGCACACACAAGAAAGTGTTGAAGACCAAATCTAATAGTTGAAGCAACATAGACGAAGTTCTTGAAATCCAAGGAATACTTAATATAGGTTGTGAAATGCAACCATTAGGAAGATTAATAGTAGAATGATTACTTAGAGAACAAACTCGACCTAAAACCATTGCAAATGAATGATTTTAAGTGTTTGTGGTTTTACTTCAGGCATGAGTGGAGTGAAAAATCAGAACCTATGTACTTGACCCCAAATAAGTATGAGATAACATTTGATGAAGACTCTGAGTTTAAACAAGTTTCACATCTGATAGTTAGTTCATTATTGTTATTTAAGACCCTTTTCTCACTTCAATTCAACTTGAATGCACATAACTGTAGCTTACCAAAACAGAAAGAACTGTTTGGAATTATATTTTTGTTCTTTTTTCCTTTTATGCATAAGAATGAGAATTCATTTACTTAAATATAAACAAGGCTACATAGTATATATAATGCGAGATTACAATGTATATATTTCTTCATAAAAATACATAGCATTCGTTGTTAACTATGTCTAACAAGTAGTAAAAATTGCATACATTTAGATTCCTACTAGAAGAAAAAGAAGCTAATAAGTTAAGAGCAGTAAGATTCCGATATATCTTGTCTGAGCCCTTAAAGATAGCCCCCAGTCTGAAGTCACCAGTAGCCCACATGGGGCATGTGAAAAATACAATCCCTTCCCATGTCCATGTTACAACGACCAAACACTTAGTTGTCCCCCAAATCCAAGAGAACTTAGCAAGAATGGAACTTGCTTGAGTACTACTATTGAAGATTATGGAGTCCAACTTCTAGAAAAATCCATCTCCAGAGAAGAATAAAAACTGAATATTTACTTGTTTTACAGTCTCTTACAGATGGTGAAAAAGTTTTGAATTTGATCCACACAAGGATAAAGTGAAGTAAAAAAATGTTTTGGTTCGTTATAAGAACTTCTCTATGATGTTTATTGTATGAATCATAATTCCTATCAATACAAATTATGCATTAAAAATTAATAAAACACATTGGATGACGTAAAGTAAAGGAATAGATTATATCGACTTGCATTAGTTATGAAGTGTCCATTTTCTTCTGGAAATTTAATACTTTACCCCATCAATATCGTTGTGGTGTAATGAACTCAACCATAATTCTTCTTCCAGATTTAGTTTATTGTCAACAACCGATGAACATTTTCCAACACTGATTTACTCACATATTTGAAATATGCATTTAAAATTAACGAAATACACAAGAAAATAAAGTAAAATCAAATCCACACCTTACATTGACTCTCGTTAATTACGAGGTGTCCATTTTCTTTCGCACTCTTCTCATAAAGGAACATTAATTTCCTAATGAAAAAAATCACGAAGTTCGGAAGATTAATGAAGTCACATGAGTACCTATATGCAGAGGTCGTCACCACCCCCCACCACCCCAACAATCCCTCACCCAAAACAAAAGAAAAATAATATAGCAAATGCCCAAAAATGCAGCGTACCTCATTTGGAGCTCCAACATACATAATGGTAAATAATATTTCCTCAAATATGACATTCTAGCATTTTCCAAAATCTATCCCCATCGTATGCAAAAACATACCTCATAAAATACATTATCCTAGACAAAGAAAAAGTTATCATGTCTGGTTATAAATTACAAAAAAAAAAAAAAAACACCAAATTACCAAGAAATAAAATAGATCTTCAAATAAACATAGATATAATATATGATAAAAGTATAAACCTAAAGTTCACAATTGAGGTCTCAGTCTCTATCTTTGGGTAGAGAAAACACTCGCCAACCAAACTATGAATTTGGTTTGGTTGGTCATCGGTATCTCTGTCTTTGCAAACGGAGTTCTTCATAGATACAGGCAAAATCGACAGCCTTAAGAAGATGTCAAATTCAGAATTCAAAGAAAAGTGAAAAAAAGAAAGTGGGTGGATTTGGTAGTGAGGTGACAATACATCAAAACTCCTATCTCCACCGTCTGAGTGGAAGTTGCAGTCGAACGGTCGCCACTGTCGAAGTAACAACTTCTGAACAATAAAACAATACAACTACAACAAAAGGAAAACTTACTTAGCACACTTCCAAACGTCTCGACTAACACTGCTCACTCCAACATTGCTTGGCTTAGTTCGAAATTGGCTTATGAACAGTAACAAAACCCACCCTTTTATATTTAGAGGGTGTTTGGTGGAGATTAAAATTAGATTTTTTAGTAAATTGTGACAGAAATTTTTGAAATGTGTGGTTGAAAAATTGTGGGACACATAAAAGATGTGGTTAATATTGATTGTTTAACTTTAATTTAGATTAAAATTAAATTTTAATTCGAACCAAAGATGCCCCTAATTAGAAGATTTATACATTTTAATTAAAAAGAAATATTAAGCCCCTATTTGTCACCCATTATTTGGGAAATTAAAGAATTTTAAATAGTATTTTTTGGAGAATGTGTGATTAAAAGTAAAGAAATTTTATTGATTTATGTGTAAAATATTTTACGTAAATATAATTAAAAATAATAATGTAGCAAACAATTTAAAATTTTAAAGGACCACAAACATGCACTAAACAACCACCTAGACAAGTAGAAAAAAAGCTTTTGTTTGATGCGTTAATCTTCCTCTTTTCACCTCGTAAAATCATTGGCTAGACAAAACACGACCATTCGAAACCATCCAGACCCGTTTTCGCTCTTATCCGAAAAGTATCAACCACCTCGGCCTTTTGACATAACTAGTGAAGAAAACGTGCGTTGCACGTTAGTTGATTATTGTCTACAAGATAGAAATGATCTTATTTTGGAATTCTTGATGTTCTAGATTTTTTCAAAAGTAGAAGAAATTTTAGCTATTTTATAATTAATGTTAAAGTCATCTTACAAGCTTAAGTCATGTATGCATGACTTGCAGCAACAAAATCATTGCTTACTAATGAGTACACATATTCAATTTACACAATTATAACAAGATAAAATGGAGTATGGGCAACTCAAATTAACAAAACATTGACCAACTATGTTAAAGATACAAAATTTCTCATTTGTTCTCATTATAAAAAGAGCAATTATGGAACCCCAAAATATTTTCTTGATTAGAGCTATGAAGCAAGTCTAAAGGAAAAAAAAAATACCTGAGATAGAATGATAAGACCACTTTCAGACTGAAAAAAATCTTCCCTCCATTTTGTGGGTAAAACTCTGCATTGCTTTCTACAAAATCACACCAAAAACCAATTACACCGTTAAATTTCTAATTCATTTACTGAAAAAGGGTCCGAATTTGACTTTTTAAAGTGAATTTCATAAATTATCAAAATGTGTTAACACAAGCAGAGAAAGAGACGTTGAAAGGTTTATTATCTTTTCTGAAGCTAATACTTGGACATACTTCAACCAAGCTAGAAACTTACTGAAAACCGAGAAATTAAACATTGAATAAGAAATTAAAAGCAAGTAAAGGAACATATCTGAGCACTCTTTCTTTTCTTTTCTTTTTTTTGCAGAAATTTAATTACCTAAAGTTCTATTCTACACAAACATAAGGTCCAATGTAAAGCCAATACAATTTAGACATAACGAAAACCATAGAAGATGAAGGTTTTACAAGCTCATACCATAAATTACTGTTGTTGAAATTTAATCAAATGATACATCCCAGTCAAAATTATTTAACGGTGTGCCTAAATAGTTTTTGTTTTTATCTTCTCTTGTTAGCCATAATCTGCTTATTATCCAAGAAAATGATTAAGAGGGAATTCTTTCTTAAAAAGGTTCCTTCATGAAGAACCTATCTACTTTCACAAATTCATCATACACCATTATTCATTATTGCATATTCCACTTCAATTTTTCAATGATAATTGAGGTTCATTAAACTTATTTTCCTTAAAATCTTAACTTAATCTATTTCAAATCCAAAATCTAGTTTTCACATTATACATTTGGTGGAGTTGCAGGATCAAGGCAAAGAAAGAATCACAATTGCATCAACAAGCAGAAAACTTAGGTCAAATTTATGTCTAGTAAAATATAGTCTTTGTTTGGTAGCCATTTTTTCCAAAATACATTTTTCTCTCTCTTCTTTTCAACCACACATTTTTCAATAAAATAATATTACACGCATACCCAAAATTTTTTCTTAATTTTTAACCACACATTCTCCATCAATAAACTATTCAAAAATGCATTTTCTCCCAAAAAATGGCTACCACACAGGGGCATAATCAAAGAAAATAAGTTAATACCTCACAACATTACCTAATAAATAAGACCAAGTTACCTACAAACAATCTCTTTCCACTAACAAAAGGCTTCATCCAGTTGTTAGCAAGTGGCGCTTTGATCGTCTTGAAAAGTTCAATCGTGAAAAGTTAAAAGAAGCAAATTAAAAGTAAAAACTATGGGAGTAATTATTATTCCAGCCCTTGTCATTAATTTCATCCATATGTTCAATTTTAATAGTTAATGTATTCCCAGTTTACTCATTAAGAAAAATATCCAAAGTGATTTTTACCTCTATAAATATGATGAAATGTCCATAAATTTTCATGCAAATCTCTCACCACAAACTCTTGACGAGGTGGTTGCATTTTGAAGTCCTAAATTAGATCAAATTCTATCAACACAAAACATAATGTGAGTTGACAAAGGTTTGCGAGATGGGAATGAGGCGGCAACCCATGATAGAGTGATCGTTTAACGTACCAAAGGAGGGAAATTCTTTTTAGCTGCACGGCGAGGTACAAAAAACCACCATGAGAGCTTCTATCACTTGCAGTCAAGGGTTTACAGAAAAATTCCGTTTGTGGTTTATTTGCTTTCATCGATAGATCCGATGTTAATAATACATCCTTATCAAACTGCATATTAAATGTGCATGTTAGTTTGTTTTTATCATAGGAAAAATGCGATGCAACAATCAGGAAAGTAAAAACATGTACCTACAATATCAGCATCAAATAAAGTATTAAAAACATAAATTAAAAGACCTATAATCAACATCGAGATATGTATAAGATTCATTTGTAAAAACCATATTTCATCTCTCATATCATCAATTCACATAATTAAGCCACAGGAAAAAAACCTATAATTAATTGCACTCTTGTAAATAAATCCCATTCAAGAAAAGAAAATGTCCCAATATCTCAAAAAGTTATCAAGTCCTTACCTTTTTTTCCGCAGAGGATTCAAGAGAGCAGTTTTCAAATCCCTAATCTGGAAAACCTCATCACCATGTAATTTTCTTGGAATACGAATAGACCCAACAGCAGCAGATCTTGACTTAGAAGAACACCCAAAAATCAAGTAATTTTTTTTACTCTCAAATAGAAAACTGAATCTAATTCCCTTTCAGGATTCCACTGCATTACCAAATGTGAGGGCTTTACCACACCGCCACTCCTTAAATGCCCTTACCCAGATGACAACAACGAAAGGGCTGTATTTGCAAAGAGAATATAGGTACATAGAATGGTAAATGGCTAGTTTAATTAATTCTAGTCACAAAACGAATATTGTTGTGTGTGGTGGACTCAGTTCAAGAATGTTTTATGCTTCTTAAAATAACAGTACACTATATAATAGGAAATCCGATTATGCGATAATGTTTTGTTTCAACTTTGAACCAAGTAACACAAGAATGTTGAGCCAAAAAATTTAAGTGTTGAACAATTCTTCATAGATTTTCCTTGTATTCTTCAACAGGCACACATGGCATTTCACCAGTTCTCCCCAAAAGAGCAGCATCATTGGCCCCAAAAAATATAGTGGCGGCTACAAGAGGCATTGTAGATCCCTGCCAAATGGTCATATTGTGTTTTAATACGTCAAGTAAAGTATTAAAAACATAAAATAAACTCTATAAAAGTTATTTAGTTAATCACTACATCCTCTGTACAATCAGGTGCATACAACCAGGAAAGCAAAAATTAACTCTATATTTATTCCCCCAAGATCCAAATTATCACAAACACACAAATCAAATGTTTAACATTTATAAAAACCGCAGAAGAAATCTCCATTTTGCATTACAATGTAGAACATCTATATTTTCAATTGATTAAACATTTTTATGATAAAAATTACAATCCATATACACCACAAATTATTAATCATATTGTACAATTGCCCACTGAAACATATAGTCCGTTTCCTCTCACTTATTAGAATCAGAAAACTTGTAAATCTAAAAACAATCCAGAATGTGGTAAAAAAATACTACCCAATACAAAATGAAAATAAAATGCGAAAATTATTAAGAATCTGGACAAATTACCATAGGAAAAATGCGATGCAACAAGAATAAAGCCCACATTGTATTGTACCGACCATAACCACGTACCTACAACATCGGCGTCAAATAAAGTATTAAAAACATAAAATAAACTCTATAAAAGTTATTTAGTTAATTACTACATCCTTTATACAATCAAGTGCATACAATCAGGAAAGTAAAAACATTAACACTATATTTATTCCCCCCAAGATCCAAATTATCAAACAAACACACAAATCAAATGCTTAACATTGACAAAAATAAAATGGCAAGGATGTGAAGAACCATTATAAACAAGCATAAATGTATCCATGAATTAACTTGAACAAGCACACACACACTTAAGTATGAGAACCAGCTGAGAACAATCAATCCAATTTTTACATATCACCACACCACACTCAGTTCAAGCACATTTTTAATTGGAGCCACAATTTTGAAAGATGTGAATCAGGGTTTAGCCAAGCACCTCCATTTTATAGCTGTAACAATGAACTTAGAACACTTACAAAAACTATAGGTTCTTTTCTCTTTCTTTGCAGAACATATGCTTTTGCACATATCACATCAACAAAAAACACCCATTAATCAAATGGAATGTACCCTGGTGTAACAAATCAACCATATAAATCACCGGCAAGTAAGAAAAACTAACAGTCTTTCTGGTGCAAAATAAAAGGAGAAAAGGAAAAACTCACAACAAGATGGAAGGAAGGGAGAAGAAGAAATGAAATGTCATTGCGTCGTTGCACACACGGAGACACGGTTAGTGCCTCCGTGCCACATGGAGACATAGCGTTTCTCCGTTGCACACGGAGGCACGATTCGTGTCTCCGTGTGGCATGGAGGCACGAACCCCAGATCCCAAATTCTTGCATCACCAAAATCCGGATTTTCTCCTTGATAATCTATGGGTTCTATTCCAAAAGTATGTAAACTCCTAGTGAGACTAATTATCTTGTTCTTAATATCTAAAATTTGATGACCCACATTTTCTCGAATTTTCGTACCTTCTGGCTGTAATTTTGGCAGCAACAAATACAAGGATATTATCCTTTGTGTCATAAGCTGCTTCTCGAACTTCTGCAACCCAATTGCAGAGACGATCTGCATCTTGAAAAGAAAGACCTCATCAGTTGAAGTTGTTGTTGGATTTGCTCGATTGGAACTTCACTCCACATGAATGATGTCGATGATGGTATGATTGGTTGAAGATGTATGGTTGGTTGAGTGGGTGGTTGAAGAGGTATGGTTGATTGAGTGAGAAAATGGACAAAGTGGGTGAATTTGACGGCAGAAAAAAAATTGAATTAGGTGATGAAAAATACTGACACGTGTTGAACCCTTTCATTCGCCCTTTTATG
This sequence comes from Osmanthus fragrans, assembly GCA_019395295.1. NCBI lineage: Eukaryota > Viridiplantae > Streptophyta > Magnoliopsida > Lamiales > Oleaceae > Osmanthus > Osmanthus fragrans. The sequence goes on from CM033357.1 coordinate 23,349,998, forward strand.
TTATAGTGATTTCCCAGCTGACTACCTACTTCATAACCTTATTCATTCATTTGAGGATTGTACCTACCGCATCAATAATTGTACCTTATCGTGTCACTTTCGCCAGTGACACTGTAACAATAAGCAAATATTTCTCGTTCTTATCCATTTTTTGTTTTTATTATAGAGGCTATTTATTCTGCCTCATTCACTCTCTGCCTCAATTGGAAAATGGGATTCGGGTTTCAATGGATGATATTGGCTTTAAGTGTACAATTCTTGATTGTTGCTGGAGAACACTTCAAGCCATTCAATGTCAGTTACGATCATAGGGCATTGATCATCGACGGCAAACGCCGCATGCTCATTTCTGCAGGAATTCACTACCCGCGTGCCACCCCTGAAGTAATTTTTAACGACAAGTCTTATACTCAAAATTCAATATCCGATTTTGGGCATGCATGAATTTCATTGTATTATTGACTTGTGGTTATTCTGTTAAATTGTTGTTGTAGTGGGTTTTTGATTTATCAACGTCGTTTAGTGAAATTTAGGAATATGTTCTTTTTAACATCTCCACTGGCTAGTTTTGAAGGTGGGTCTTCGAAACAGTTTCAGCTTCAAAAAATCCCATGTAAGAGGAATGCAGTAAACGGATTCCTAATTTTCCAAGTAAAATCTATATTTCCAAAAGGTTGAGGAACTTATTGATATATCACGATTTTTTATCTTGTTTTTGTTGAAACTGGCATGATCAGAAGATTTTCTAAGAGATTGTTTTTCAGGTTTCTTTAATTGGTGTCTAATTTATCAAATTTGTTGTTTGTCTCTTACATTTAACATTCTGTCAGATGTGGCCCGATCTGATATCTAAGACCAAAAGTGGTGGGGCGGATGTCGTTGAAACATACGTATTTTGGAACGGTCACGAGCCTGTAAAGGGACAGGTATAATTTGTTATCAGCTCATATAATGTGTTAACCCACTATGACCTCTTCACTTGGGATTTAGGGTATTATTCTTCTGACCTATTGCCCACCTTTTAGTATTACTTTGAAGGGAGATACGATATTGTGAAGTTTGTGAAGCAAGTCGGTTCAAGCGGGCTCTATTTATTTCTGCGGATAGGTCCTTATGTTTGTGCAGAGTGGAATTTTGGGTTAGATTCTCTTTTCCCTTACTGATCCTGTCGTATATTTTATGAAAACTTCCATCCATATTTTAAATAGTTAAGAAGGTTTACACGATCTAATTCTGTCACGATCTGACTCTACCTTCATTTTTGCGTAAGAGTAGTATCTTGTTACTTGAATTTTAGGTTGCAAATACTCTGGCATCTTCTCTGAGTAGTTTGATATGTCTATATGCGGTCAAACTTTATTGCTGTATTTACCGTGACTTGTTTCTTGCACTTTACCTCAAATTTTAATTATCAACCTTCATCTAATGAAAAAATGTTTGATACATGCAGGAGTACTGGACATGTGTAAAACATTGCATATATTAGGAGAATTTTTATGTCAATGAGTGTCACAAACTTTTATCAATTTACATGGTTTGAGAAATTTGCGAGAAAATTGATAGAAAATCATTCTATGAAATTTACCTTCGTTCAGACTTAAAAATGTATGCATTTTCAAAATTGAAAGTAAAGTTCATGAATCCAAAAAGTTGGACACTTAAGTGTAAGATAAATAATATTTCCCGATTTGACACCTTATATTGTGAGAGTTAGTTCAACATGGTATCAAAGTAGGGAAATGTCCTGCATCCAAGTTTACGACCACATAGTTACGAAAATTCCTTGTTTCAGGCCTTTGATGAAAGATTGAATGCATGTGCTCCTGAGGGTCATTTTGAAGATCTAAGCATACATCTGTCAAAAGATTTCAGAAGCATTTAAACTGAAATTGAGATGCCAGCTACATATTCTTTTGAGAAACTTCATTTGAGCTAGGCTTGGAAGTTAAATGTACAAGAGCCTGAGTTGACTTTACATACTTTAGACTCCTAGGAAAATGGGTAAAGGCTGTAGCATATATTTGAAAGTCAACTTTGTTTGACTACTAAACTGTTGAGGATAGAACTGAATAATTAAACTAGCACCCTCAAGTGCAGATTTTCTCCTGAGAAATCTTATTTCCTAGAAAAATCTGATTACCATTTCCAACATGGACAAATCTGCTAACATTTTGCAAGCGGATGATGTTGCTTCTCACCATTGACCAAAATCTGAGGCGACGCTAGTTACACAATTGCTTATTTTGTTGTTTATAAGGATAACTTACGTCTTCCTATCAATTGGAGAAGGCTACTTCTATGGCTTCAATTTGAATTACTTAAAGGCTTGTTTTGTTGTGTGTAGGATAGTTGACAAATTCTGGCTGATTAAACTTAGATGTATTTGTCAGTGCACCTATGTCCATCCTTAATCCCCTATTCAAAACTTTGTAGGGGCTTCCCTGTTTGGCTTCGAGATATACCTGGTATAGAATTTCGAACGGATAACGTGCTCTTCAAGGTATCATAAGACTAAGAGCATTATGTTTTTATCCTTTGTGTTCTGTTGCTCTTTAATTTTTTTTTGGGTTTAAAATCATCACATTTATCTTTATCAACGTGGTTTATTGTTTCTAGATGCTATAGCTTAATATGAGGTTTTTCTTCCTGCTAAGGTAAGCCGTAGTCTGGAGGTGTTATATTTCTTCCAAGTTAAGAAATTTTAATTTGAATTTTTTTGACATAGCATAGAAGGGTGATTAGGCTTGCTTTATGAGCGAGTACTTGGCGAAAGAGCCGTGGGTTTGCTCGCAGGTTTTACGGAGCTACGGGGTTGACGTCACTTGTTGAAATTTGTGAAAAGAAAAAAAAAAATAAAATATTGAGAAAGATGAACACTATCTCGAGAAAGCATATTAATAAGCATGTCCAACCAGGAGACTGATATTTTGTACCAATTCTTCTGTTAAATAACGATTGCTATTTTTGGGATACCGGTGAAGGTATCCTTCTTAGTTTGGTTCATTTCGACTGAACTTGTCTCCTAATTAAGTGTTTGTGGGATTAGTTATTTCTTGGGACTTTCCAAGTTGCAAGTTAGGTCAACTTGCCTTGTTATAACTAAACAGAGAAGTTTCTATTTAACAGTGATTCGCTGTACTGCAATTCCTTTTTCCCATCCAAGACCATTGTTAAAGTAGGAGAGGATAATGTTTTAAACATTTTATTGGGGAATAATTACTTGCGGAGCAATTAAGTGGATTCTCTTTAGGGAAACTCGACCTGTGACTGGTCAAGGGCAGAAAAGAAAAGAAGGATTCTTAAATAATTTTGAATTTCTCGACGTAAAAGACTAGAGTAGCTGTGGTAGCACTTTCACTGAACACAAACATCGTGTTTCATGATCTATGATTAACCAAATAATAGGAATCGAGTCTTGCATTTGCATAGCACTGGAGAAAAGTTTTTCATGTAACCTTTAGATTACCACAAATCCAATTCTTCAACTAGACAAGTGAAATAAACACCACGACCGTATTTCAAGCACTTTATTCATTCAAGTTCATTAGTCGAGATTAGACCTAGCCATATGAAAAAATGAGCCTGATTCTTTGAGTAACTATTTAGAGAACAAGACAATTGGAAGCTGAAAGTACCAAGCATAGTGAAGGCTGGAAGAGAAGAAAGAGCTTCTGGTCCAAATCAATTTCAAAGATTCAAAATAGGAGCTGCCATGACCAGAGGGAAGTAAATGTTCTCAGTCACACAACCAGTTGAGGCTCCGTATCCTGATCGATAAGAATACGTTTAGATCCTTTATTGACAGTTGTGACATTTTGGAATAATGATGGAATGATTTCTGATTCATTTACATGTTACCTGAGGTTGACCTATTACTTTACAAGTGATCTTTTATGGAAATAAAACAGTCGAGGAGTTGGCAATGCTACTACATAGATTATGATCTACTGGTTGGTGATGAGACATGGATACTTTCCTCGTTTCTTCCAATGCCATGCTTTAGGCAGGCAACAGTGAATTGTCTGATGATGGTGATGCTTCTCCTTTTCTTTATCAACTTAGATTGATTCGTGTATTGAAAGCTTTTTTCATTTGTACATCTTTTCTGGCTACGATTCTACTATTTAGTTAGTCCTACCTGGTACCATCTGTTTCTAATCTGTAGTTTCTTTCAATATTCTGTGCCAGTTGCCCATTACTCATTGTTATGAGCTTGCTTTCATTTGTTTCTTAGATTGGTTCGTATATTGACAATTTGTTTCATTTGTAGATATTTTTTTTCTGGCTACTATTTCTGCTATTTAGTCGGTCCTGCTGGGTATCACCTGTTTCTAATCTGTAGTTTCATGCAATATTCCTTGTCAGTTGCCCATTACTCATTGTTATAAGCTTGCTTCATTGCTTTGCTTGTAAAATAGATGTATTTTACCTTTGTGGTTTGACCTTGTATTTCCTGCAGCTATTGATGCATTTGTCTTTACTCTTCTCCAGGATGAAATGCAGCGATTTGTCAAAAAGATAGTGGAATTGATGAAAGAGGAATCACTTTTCTCTTGGCAAGGTGGTCCAATAATTATGTTGCAGGTCATAGTAATTTTTCTTATCTTCAATGAATCACTTGAAAAATAGAAATAGCAGTGGTACTAGATGTGGTAAATCACTACTTTCAGTTTCTTTTATTGACTAAACTTGTGAACATCTACTTGGTACAGTGATCTTTTATCATCGCAGAGTTGAAACAGAAAAGCTATGACAGCTAGTTTGATAGAAGCACTTTTCAACTCTTTTTAACCTTTTTTGATACTCCTATATTATGGAGACGCAAAGCATTTTTAGGTTTGATATGGTGCATCTTTTTCTACAAGGCCTGAAATGACACAAAAAAGTCTCTGTGCCTTCTTTTGTTTTTCATCAAATATGGTGCATATAAAGTTCCTAGCTTTTGGAGCAACAAATATGTAACCTGTAAAGAGTTTTAATTTTTCTCAGATTGAAAATGAATATGGAAATATTGAAAGCTCTTTCGGTCCTAGGGGGAAAGACTATATGATATGGGCTGCCAAAATGGCCGTTGGACTTGATGCTGGTGTTCCATGGGTAATGTGCAAGCAAGTTGATGCTCCAGAATACATTGTAAATTCTTGATTCCTTGCCCGTTTTACATTTTACCTGCTTATGACTTGTGCAATACATATTTTTCTTTACATGCAAATGGGTCTGAGTCGTCTGACCAAATCTGATAGCACGGGGTGTTAAAGGAATGGGTTTGAATCATCATATCTCTGTTCCTGTGTATTGATTTAAGTTTCTATTTGCTTTGCCAGATAGATACCTGCAATGGATACTACTGTGATGGTTTCAAGCCAAATTCAGACAAGAAACCGATATTTTGGACTGAGAACTGGGATGGATGGTATGATGCCTTCCTCTGATTTTGTGATTTTGTTAGAAATATTGAATAAAACACTGGTCTTTGTGGAGCATGATTTACTTAACTTCAACAAATGTCCTTTCACGTGTTATTTCTTTAACTCGTACCAAGGAATTGAAAAAGATATCAAGTAAACTAATTGAAAAGGTCGATTTGCTGATAATCTTAAGAAAGAAGCCGGTTGTTATTTACCCATACAACTGGCAAAGCTATTCCTAACCAACTGAAACTGCTGCTAAAGTTGAATGCTAATTATTTAGGAACTCATTATCTGGAAAAGGGTAGGGAACATGCTGTATATTTTATCCACATCAAAATCCTTATTTGTTTGTTGAATCTAATTTTCATTTTAGAGCTCCATGATATGTTGTTCGGACAAAAATCCCAATTTTCTTTTTGGAGCTCCTTGATTCCATTTATTTGTTTGTGGATGAGAAAAGGGATTTCCCAGCCAAATCTTGGTACCTGTTTTCTTGTAAATCAACATCCTAAAATTTTCTTATGTCCAAGTTTAATAATTTCAAGTTGTGTTGAGTTTGGAGACAATACATTTGATAGTGGAACTTCATCCTTGTCGGGACAAGAGACTGCAAGTAAGAATAATTTAGTCTTGATTCCGTATATTTAAGATCTGTAAAGACTTGAGGGTCTATCTTAAAAGGTCAACCTTCTTAAGAGGAGTAGCCCAATGCCTATGTTTATATTTTTAATCGATGTGAGATTATATTCCTTAACATGCCCCCTCAAGATGGTGGCTCGTTTGAGCAGACCAATCTTGAAATTTATATGCTCATATTTTTGAGTCTTATAAGAATCGAATCGCTCGTTAGCACTTAATAGGCTTTGATACCATGTAAAGATTTGGGGGTCCATCTTAAAAGGTCAACCTTCTTAAGAGGAGTAGCCCAAGGCCTTATAAATTGACCTATTTTTACATCTTTAATCGATGTGAGATTATATCCCTTAACAAGGTCTATGACTCTTTTGATGATAAATGCCCCCTAATGGCACATACCAAGGAGAAATAATTCAAAACCAACTATTATCAAACAACTTAGAGTCTTGAGAAGCTAGGTACATGTGGAACAATGAAAACTTACTGGATAGATCAGCTTCTATTTGTGGTAAAAGAAATGCTAGCTTTCTGTTTAATCTGATGGAGATAGCTTTGATTGAGTTTGTATTCCTTCTGTATTGCCAGATTCAACGCTCATTTTCATAAAACTATTTGGTTACTCTTACAGTCCTTGTGCAGCTTTTCTGCAAGCGCACTTTTATTATGATCTTCAAGATAGAAACCTGAATGCGCAACCTGAAAGTGGAAAAGACATCCAGGATGGCTATTTAATAAAAGGAAATGGAATTTATATTACTGTGAAATGATGGGGCATCTAATCTTTTTGTTAAAGGTACAAATAAAAATTAATAATTATTTTCTTTTCTAACAGTTAAGCTCTCAGATGAGATGGTTCAATATGGTACCAAAGTAGGCAAAGATCCTAGGTCAAGTCTAGTGGCTATCCTTAAAATTTCAAGTGTAGGTCTTTGATGAAATAAAAACTCGGCCTGCATAATATGTAAATTATCCTTCGCCTCTCTAACATCTCAAGTTGATGAGGTGGTCCAACACCTTCGTATTGGCCGGTGCTCTAAAAACTCTTTTGAGTGCTATGTTGCATTTGAATGATCCTAGTGTTCATCCTGACTTTTATCATTTTCCAAGAAATAAATAAATAAAGGAGCTTATATTAAGATCAGTTATCAGTGGTAGAAATGTGCCTGGCTGAGCATGCAAAGGAATACACTTTGGGTATCGTCTTGATAAAATATAGCCCTTGTTTGATTTTTATTTTTGTAAAATCACTTCTCTTCCACACTCATTTTTAACCGCACATTCTCCAAAAAAAAACCATAACTTTCCCATGCTTCTTAACCCCTCATTCACAAATTTTTTTTTTCAAAGAATCACTTCTCAAAAAATCTTTATCAAGCAAGCACATAGGTTTTTGTACCTTAATGCGTACTTGAGTAATTACAGAGTTCTTCATGCACAGAGGTTGACGAGTTTTAATTAGCAGCCACGATAACATTATTCAATGATATTTAAGTCCTCTTGTAGATATTGCAATTTGACTTTTCTGATTCTGGTCTAATTTATTTCTTGGTCAATACATGAATAATTCAAATGCAATCACCATCTTGAATTTGCGTCTATCCTTATTTTTTCTGACTTTCATTAGTTAGAACCACCTTCTTCACATATTTCTCACAGTTCCATTGGAAGCTGATTTTATCTACCACCTATATAAATTGAGCTTAGAATGTGTGCTCACACTAGTAGGTCATCAAATCCGTACAAAGCAGAATCAAACTTAAATATAGGCTTCCTCTTTCTTTGAACCAACCACTCACCGTCACCGAGAAACCCTTCGTGGGCTCTTATGTGAACACAATTCATTTGTTGGAAGCTATTTCCATCTGAGTTGTGGCGAGGACAATGTCAGGTATAAGCTCGGTATTTAAACCTATATCTCTCTCCTTTTCTTATAATGAAGGTACACGAGTTGGGGTGACAGAGTCCCACACCGACCAGTTGAAGATCTCGCATTTGCAGTTGCTCGCTTTTTTCAGCGTGGGGGGAGCTTCCAGAATTATTATATGGTACATTAGATACCTATTGAATTCCATAATTATTTTGACATTATATGGTTGAAAGGTTCATATTTAACTTTGGCTCATGAGTTGAAGCAATATATTCTGACAAAGAAGAAGGTCCCTTCCTTTCAACTGTTTGAAATATTTACTTCTGAAACTTCTAAAATTTTCAATGATGCTAACTTGTTATCTAACAAAAACCATTTTTGATTCAATGTACAACATAAATTTCAGACAATTTTTTTTCCTTGATTTTGTCGTTGCAGTATTTTGGTGGGACAAACTTTGGCCGAACTTCAGGGGGGCCAAATTACATTACAAGTTATGATTATGATGCACCAATTGATGAATATGGTACGATTAACTGTGTCAAAACGCTTGTTTGTGTAGAATAATTACTATCAAGGCGAATACTTGGTGTCCAGACATATATATTTCATTTGCTTAACAATTTCAGTAAATTACCTGCTTAGGATTACTCAGCCAGCCTAAATGGGGACACTTAAAAGATCTGCACGCTGCCATAAAGCTTTGCGAGCCTGCTCTCATCGCCGTGGATTCGCCTCAGTATATCAAATTGGGATCAAAGCAGGAGGTCTGTATGTTGTACTAAAATATTCTACTTTCGGGTTTTTGTCATACTAATAGCTTATTTTATTGGTATGTTTGGTCTTGAAGTACGTATAGCTAGTTACAAATCCAATAATTCCAGGTAAAGCTTACAGACATTATTAGTGTGTTTAATATCTTGTTATTCGATTAATAATTCAGGTGAAAGTTTAGCCATTTGCATCAATCTCAGACTATCAGTAATACACCCAGAATGAACAGAAAATGTCTTGAATCAAAAAAACTTTTAGAAGAAACAAAATATTTCTTATTTCCCTTGTCAAATATAGATATTTTATTTCAAAAAAGGACTACGCTTCCAAGCGCCTACCAGTTGGGTGGTGCCCTTGCTGCTGCCCTTGCATCCTGCTGACATCTCAAACAAAGATTATCTGGCAAATACTCGGACACATAAATGGGTAAATAGGAAATGGTTGAAGATATAAATATGAAAGTAATAAGATTCTCCGCTCTCTAAAAGCTTAAACTTTTAGAGGTATCTCAACGTGCTACTAAAGCAGCCAAATGTCTTATTTTCACATGTCACTGCCACCCAATTATGAAATTTTTATCGTTAGGCTTTTGATAAAAAATTTGAATCCGACCTTGCGTGCAAAGATGCATGTTCAGATGTAAATACATATAAATAAATTACCTCCCCTTTACAAAAGTTTAAGCTTTTATATGAGGTGATACCGTATAAAAGCATCAAATCGTTTGGCATATGCATCTCTATCATAGAATCTTCTCATTGAACTATTCTGATGGGAATGGCAGCTTTCATAGAAATTAATTCCGACAATCCTAGGAATAAGATCTCATGGTAGTGCCTTGAGAAGCTTGTCCAATTTTGTTCCAATGAGTTTTCTCAGTGGCTGATTCGTCCCATTTATTTCCGCCCCGTCTTTTCTTTCAGTTTCATATATTCTCTCTCCTTATAAAATGTCGCGTTCAGTACTATTATTATGTGGATGTTAGGCTTGGTCACCAAAAAATTCAATTTCTAGCTATCTGCTCAGAACTGTTCTTTTATTTCCAATACTGAAACCTCACGTCTCCTCTTTGATTAGACGGACATGCAGGATAATAATCTGAAGGTGGTTGGGCAATTTGGCCGACATTGTCTAGTGGTTTAGGACATCTCTGTTTCAAGGAAGCAGTGGGGATTTTTTTCTGACAACAACTCCAGGAAATGTGTTTCAATTTTATCACAATACAATCATAAACTCAACTCAATGGAATTGTTTGATCTTAAAGGAGATCTTCTATAAATTTGCACGTGATGGGTGATTTCTTGGTTTCATCTAGTTCTTAATAACTCCATTATTTTAGATAATAGTAGATAGAAACAATGCTTGTAAGCAGTCCTACTTAAATCGCCAGCTAGCCATCCACACCAGAATACAGGTTACCGAAAACCTTGCTAGCGTAGCACCTCCTAGGGGATAAGAGACAGGGGCTAAAGAGAGAGAGAAAAAAAAGGATCTTTCATGTATGATCCTTTCATATTCTTGCCCGTCAGGTATGTAATTGGCAAAGCTGATATACTTGAAGTTACCATGCTCCTCTGGTCATGTTTTCTTTTTTGAGTGACCCTATGATCAAAGATTGTTCATTTGCATCCTTTAGCAAGTATGAGTATACGTATACTTAAAATATGAGGAAGAAAATATATTGTTTTTCTTATTTCAAACATATGGGTACACCTCTATTATAAAGAGAGAGGTAATAAAAAAGAAATAAGAAGAAAGAAATATTCTACTTCCTATATTTACATGGAACTAATTAAGGTCTCTAATAACATAATTTTCTACACTCTCCCTCAAGCTGGTTTGAAAATATCTTCCATAGCCAGCTTGCTAGTTAGCTTATCGAATTGCTTCTTGTGTAGGCCCTTCGTTAGTACATCAGCTAATTGTTCATCTCTAGGAAGGTATGCCATACATATCACGCCTGCATAGATCTTCTCTTTGATAAAATGTTTATCCACTTCTATATGCTTTGTGCGATCATGAAGAACTGGATTATGAGCTATAGAAATGACAGCTTTGTTGTCACAGTAGACCTTCATAGGAGTCGAGTAAGAAAATTTCAACTCTTCAAGAATCCTTTTAATCCACATTATTTCGCAGATTCCATGGGCAACAACTCTGAATTCTGCCTCAACACTACTTCTAGCTACCACGTTCTTTTTTTACTCCGCCATGTAACTAGGTTCCCATCAATAAATGAACAGTAGCCAGATGTTGATCTTCTATCTGTAACGCTTCCTGCCCAGTCCGCATCTGTATAGACTTCAACTTGAAGGTGTCCATATTTCCTGAACAGTAGGCCTCTCCCTGGAGTTCCTTTTAGATATTTTAAGATCCTGTAGACTGCTTCGAAATGCTCTGCCCCTGGTGAGTGCATGAATTGACTTACCATGCTGACAGCAAAAGCAATATCAGGCCGTGTATGGGACAAGTAGATTAATTTTCCCACAAGCTTCTAATATTGTTCCCTCTCCTTCATATCTTCAGCTTAGCAGCTTGCAACTTCAAGTTAGGATCAATCGGAGTCTCAACTGCCTTACAACCAAGCAAACCTGTTTCTTCAAGGAGATCGAGAACATATTTTCTCTGATTAACAAATATATCTTCCCTGGATCTTGCAAATTCCATTCCAAGGAAGTACTTGAGGACACCCAGATCCTTAATTTGAAATTCTTTTGCGAGTTTCTTCTTCAGAGCTGCTAATTCTGCTTCATCATTACCGGTTAAAATGATGTCATCAACATACACAATCAAAATTGCAACTTTACTGTCCTTTGAATGTTTATAGAATATTGTGTGATCTGCTTGACTCTGTAAGAAGCCATAACTGATAATTGACTTACCAAAGCGCTCAAACCATGCTCTTGGTGACTGTTTAAGTCCATATAATGATTTATTTAATTTGCACACTTTGTCGCTACCAAACCTCTTTTCAAATCCTTGTGGCAGGTTCATGAACACTTCTTCTTCAAGATCACCATTGAGGAACGCATTTTTTACGTCAAGTTGATGTAGAGGCCAATTTGAATTCACTGCAAGGGATAGCAGAGTTTATTTTAGCAACAGGAGCAAACTTCTCATGATAGTCTATTCCATAAGTCTGAGTAAAACCTTTGGCCACCAATCTCGCCTTGTATATTTCAATGCTTCCATCAGCTTTACACTTTATCGTAAACACCCATTTGCACCCAACTATTTTTTTGTCGCTGGGTAGATCAACTAGTTCCCAAGTACCACTTCTCTGTAAAGCATTCATCTCCTCCATGACTGCTAATTTTCAATTCGGGTCATTCAGTGCTTCCTGTATATTTCTTGGAACAAACAATTTTGAAATCCTAGATGTGAAGGCCCTATGGTTTTTTGATAGTCTTTGATAAGAAAGATAGTTTTCAATGGGATGTTTAGTACAATTTCGGACACCTTTTCTAATTGCTATTGGAACATTAAGGTCGGAGATAATAGGTGAATTGTTGGATAATGTAGATTGAATTAAAGCTGGAGTGGGGATAAAGTTACTGAAGTCTCGGTGCCAGAACTCGGTTTTTCAGATTGGTTTTGTGCAGGATTGACATTCGAGTCTTTACTACCTAGATGAAATCTCTTTCTAGTATACACCTGAAACTCAGAATTTAGATCACGATCATTTTGTAGTACTTCTCCCCCTGAATGAGAATCTACTTCATTAGGCACCAAAGATACTGGATCTCCTAAGTACTCATTAGGGATGACATTGAGAAGTGGAATAGAAACGTCCCAAAAATTATCTTCCACTTCATGTGTCTCCCCCTGAAGAGAATTTTTGAGGAAATATGGTTTTGTTTCTAGAAAAAGCACATCCATACTCACATAGAATCGTTTGGTTTGCGGGTCAAAATATTTATACCCCTTTTGGCTGGATGAATACCCCAAAAAAATACATTTTATAGCACGCGGATCAAGTTTTGAACGAAATTGACTCGGAACATTTACGTAGACAGTACATCCAAAGACTTTGACTGGTAAGTCAGAAAACAACTTTGTTTCAGGGAAAGAAAGTTTTAGGCAATCAAGGGGCGTTTTAAATTTTAACACTTTAGTGGCATTCTGTTTATCAAATAACAGGCTGTTAAAACTGCCTCACCCTATAAATACTTTGGAACATGCATGAAAAACATTATCGCACGTACTACTTCAAGTAAATGTTTATTTTTTCGTTCTGTAATACCATTTTGTTGAGGGGTATCACAACATGTAGATTGATGAAAAATGCCTCTTTCTTTCAAAAAATCACCCAACTGTTCATTGAAATATTCGGTTCCGTTGTTAGAACGTAAGATACCAAGTTTGGTTGGAAATTGATTTTCAATCATGTAGTAAAAGTTCTTGAATAAATTTTTCACATCAGATTTTTTATGCATTAAATAAATCCAACATAAATGTGTATGGTCATCAATAAATGTAACGAACCATCTTTTACCAGAAAGGGTAGTGACCTTAGACGGGCCCCAAACATCACTATGAATAAAATAAAATGGTTTGGAAGCATGGTAATGTTTTGGTAAGTAAGGAGAACGATGATGTTTTGCATAGATACAACTTTCGCAATGAAAAGAAGAACAATCAATTCCTTTAAATAACGCTGGAAATAAATGTTTCAAATAAAGAAAACTAGGATGTCCTAATCTTTGGTGCCATAACATTATTTGATCTTGAACAGAAATTGAACTAGTACTACTAAAGCTCTGAGCTTTTATATTACTAATAGGTACTTCATCTAAGTAGTAAAAGACCTTCAATCATCTTAGCACACCCAATCATCATTCCCGAACTCTGGTCCTGAAAGTCACAGTGTGATTCAAAAAAGGTAACACGACAATTAGAGTCCTTAGATAGTTTACTAACAGACAAAAGATTGCAAGCCAGTTTAGGGACATGAAGAACAGAGTTAAGGGTAATTTTATCAGTTAGTCTAATAGATCCTTTTCCAGCAATAGATGAAAAACTATCATCGGCAATTCTAATTTTCTCATGTCCAGAACAAGGGGAATACGTATTGAATAAATGTGAAAAACGAGTCATGTGATCGGAGGCTCCAGAGTCTAGAATCCATGGGGAGTAGTTTAAGCAAGAGAGGGCTTTAGGATTTTTACCTGTTTGTGCCAAAGAGACATTAGGAATACCAGATGAAGAATTGGACTTTATCAGTTTCAAGAGGTGATCAATCTGCTCCTTGTTGAAGGGACTTGAGTTGGCTTCATTAGCAGTAGGCCCCCCCGGTTTTTCTCTTCCAGCTTGCTGTCCTTCTAGTTGGCAGGCTTCCCGTTGAGCTTCCAGCAGGTCTCGCGTTTATGACGAGCCTGTTTGCAAAAATCACACCACAATTCTGACTTGTCATCTTGTCTGCTCTGGTAATTTCCAGCTTTGTATCCAGAACCTTCATACCAGATCTCAGGCTTAGCTTCAGGTCTGCGCTGGGGATTTGTAGCTCTGTGTCCAGCACCATCGTTGATCAGGGCAGAGTTCTCAATTGGCTCACCAGTGCTCTTCTTTCCAAGCATGACACTCCTTTGACTTTCTTCCCTTCTGACTTCGGCAAACACCTCCCCAATGGATGGAAGTGGAGGTCTGCCAATAATTCTACCTCGGACTTCATCAAATTCGACGTTAAGTCCAGCGAGAAACTTGTAAATATGGCTGTCTTCCACAGTTTTCTTGTGATGCTTGCAGTCATCGGCGGACTTCCATTCATATGTATTGAAGAGGTCCAGGTCCTGCCATAGCCTTTTCAGTGAATTGAAGTACTTAGTGATAGAATCATCCCTCTGTCGAATCTCCCCCAGCCTTAAGATTAATTCAAACACCCGAGATTGGTTGCCCAGGTTCGAATACATCTGATTGACGTTATCCCACAATTCCTTTGCGGTGGGATAACACTTATAATTGGAGCTTATATCCTCCTCCATGGATTTGACTAGCCATGTCATAATCATGGAATTTTCAGCATCCCAAGTGGCATACAGTGGATCGTCGACAATAGGGGATTTCTTATCGCCTGTGATGTAGCCAATTTTCCCTTGCCCACGAATATACATTCGGACAGACTGCGACTACCAGAGAAAATTATCACCATTCAGGCATATGATGGTGATTTACAGGTTCGCAGATACCTTTACTGGAACAGAATCGGCAGCGGATGGAGTGATGGTTCCAGATGTAACTTCCGACATGTGTGCAGCTGTTTTAGGGACGTTTCTTGCTGGAGAGTTCGAGACCTAGGGTTCGTGCGATGGCTGGAATCGCGTCATCTGCTGGAGTCGCGTCGCCTGCTGGAGTTGCGTCGCTTGCTGGGGTCGTTCGCGCCGACTGCTGGAGTCCCGCCCACTGCTGGAGTCGCGCCGACTGCTGGAATCAAGTCGCCTGGCGTCAAGTCGCGCTGGAGACGAGGGATCGAGCCTAGGGCTCTGATACCAACTTAAAATACGAGGAAGAAAATATATTGTTTTTCTTAATTCAAACATATGGGTACACCTCTATTATAAAGAGAGAGAGGTAATAAGAAAGGAATAAGAGGAAAGAAATATTCTACTTCCTATACTTACATAGAACTAATTAAGGTCTCTAATAACATAATTTCCTACACATATAACAATGATTAGGAAACTATAAATCCACAAATAGTAGGATAAATAACGAAGAAGCGATGGAGTGGTGTCACTTGAACCTAATGCCTCATATTTCCAAGACCTCAATCTTTGCCACTAGATTTAGGCCCGCCTGACATTCATGTACTTCCCATTTTATAAACTTGAAAGAATGAATGAACCATCAAGGAATATATCAACTTTGCTGCAAAAAATTACTTGGTGTAAGGTGGTCCTGACATCCTCTCTTACGAAAATTATCCAGGAAGGAGTTCTTTATCCTTTTTAGGTTTTGTCAATATAAATGGGATTAACTTGTACATCTTGTTTTTGGAAAATTATCAGTTCAGTTAGGAGGACAAGGCCTGTATTTCCTACTTCCTCAAAATCTCCCTCCACCACCTTTGGTTCTTATGCAGTTTATATGGTTATTTTCAGGCACATGTGTACCGTGAAATTGTTCATATCAGTGGCCAAAATTTGTCCTTTCATGAAAGCAAGTGCTCAGCATTTCTTGCGAATATTGATGAGCATAAATCTGTTACGGTGAAATTCCTTGGTCGAGCATATACTTTACCACCATGGTCAGTGAGTATATTGCCAGACTGCAAAAATGTTGCCTTCAATACTGCTAAGGTATGACTAAGTTCTCAAATACTTGAAGATATTTGTGTTTAATGAATACCGTGCGAGGTGGTTGTAAAACTGCATGCCTACTTTAGTTGCACTCAGTTTGATTATTTGTTCACATTATAAGCTCTAGGCATCTCCAAAGTATGTTTTTACAGTGAGGTTTTATTAGGAGTTTATTACATGAAGTTTTACATTGTTATCTCATCAGTATTGATCTATAGTATTCATGCAGGCACTTGTCAGAATATATCATTTATTTTAGTTGCATATCCGAGAAACCATACTTTGTTACTAAATGATTATTCAACTTTGAAGAATAAAATATGTTGACTCCATTGTTATATTTGTAATCAAATTTTCTGGAATGACGGTGTTAAGGCCTTTTAGAAGGATGACAATCTCACAAGTCCCATGAGCCTTGTTTAAGCCCGTTTAAGTGCTCAGGCACATGGTTTGAATGAAAAATTGTGGTTATCAACAGTTTGTTATATCTTGGGAAATGCCAATCATTTTAGACTAGCTTACCAGGCTTTAGAAATTGCTAGCAAAACTTGGGGGAATTTTATGCCATTTGATATTTTTATTTCTTATAGAATTTAGATATGTTAGATACACTCGACATTAAGTTTCACACTGACATGCATTAAAGTTTTCAGAGATCAAATTATAGTCCTACCACCATGTTTACTTTTAAAGATGAGCAAAAGTATTTTTGAAGCAATTTAAAAAAATTAAATTTGTCCCATCAATGGTAACTTAATCTTTTAGATGAAATGATTCAACATAGTATCGAAGCAACAAAAGTCTTGGTTTAGGTCTTGTAACCATCAGCTATGCAATTGAAAAAAAAAATTGCACACCTGTTGGACCATTGATGAAAAAAAGAATCTAGCCTGAACGTTGAGGACATTGTGAAAACAAAAGTTAGACAAATGAACTTTCTGTATCTCTCTAAGCCCATGCTGACGTTTTGCCCAAAAAAAAAAAAAAAAAAAAAAAAAACTTCCCCTATCTCTAACCATTTAAAGTATTAGGGGAAGTAGTTTAACAAATAAAAAGAAAAAAATATACTTGCATTACTATTACTGTTTGCTTCCACTGTTTGTGTATGGATGATCACTTTCAGTCCCGAATGTAAGTCATTACGTCCTTTTGCCTTGTGCTTTATCTCACCTCATGATCAGACCTCTAACAAAATTTATATTTCTATTATATTATTAAATTATGGGGATTTGTCTTTCAATATTTGGAACAGGTCGGGGCTCAAACTTCGATTAAGACAGTAAGATTTGATGATATAAATGATCCTGCATATTTGCAAATGATGGTTCCAAACCAAGTTACCCGTATATCAGAAAGCTGGAATTTTGTTAAAGAACCTATTGGTGTGTGGAGCAACAGCAATTTTACATTTCAAGGCATATTGGAGCATTTGAATGTAACAAAAGACCGGTCTGACTACCTGTGGTATACGACCAGGTATTTGAAATATTAAGCCTTACAAATAATTGTAAGTCTGACACACTAGTTACATTTTACATCTTGAAAATCATGCACATCAGATTTTAATATTGTGTCAAAGCTTATGAACAATTAGGTGCTGATTACTGAAAATATTTGATGCTATGATCTTTCTGCATAAAATTTTATCACTACTATTTTTGTGTTCTATAATAGGTGATTTAAAACCTAAACTGTAGTAATCTTGTAATAGACTGACGGGACCCAGGGTGGGCATCATTAACATTTCAAAAGCATCATCTCCGATTACTCCATGAATCAACATATATTAATTCTCTCATGCACTATTACATCTATCTTTTTCATTTAGGCTAGCTGTGGGGCATGGGGGATGAGGGCATGTCATACAATCTTATCCATGATGCACAATTTTCAAGTTGTATTTTGCATCATCCACTTATTCTGTTAAAGTCAGTCTAGTGTAGTCATATCTATGAAGTAGTGATTACAGTCACAGCTTGGTAATCAAAATATTTATGGTGACACTGATGGTCATTTCATATATGATGCAGAATACACATCTCTGATGAGGAAATCTCATTTTGGAAAGATAATCAACTCAGTCCAGTACTTAATATTCACAGCATGCGTGATTTGGTTTACATATATGTTAACAGCCAATTCACAGGTATTACCTCTATTATAATCACTTTGTCTATATCTCTCTTCCTCCCAAATATCTTTCAGAATGATCATCACTGAAGATTATAAACAATTTCTTTCCGGAAAAAGAATGGTTAGCCAGGGGGTTCTCCAAATATTACCATGAATAAGCTAGAACAGCTTTGATGGCATATATGGGCGTGAAGGAAAAAAGTAAGACAGTGCTTAGTGTTACAAACTATATTTCTAAAATAGGAAATAAAGATATTGGTCGTTAATTAGGGTTTAGGTTCCTTTCCGAAAATAGAATTTGTATCTTGTATATATACATTGAGACGAGGATGAATAAAAAGGTGAGAAATTACCTCCTCTCTAGGTCAAATTTTACATGGTATCAGAGCCCGCCGTTAGGGTTCCGCTCGTCGCCTTCGCCGTCCGGTAGCCTCGCCATTATTCCGGTGATTCCAGTCAAGGTAGGGTTTCTACCTGCACTAGGGTGTCTACCCATTTTTCCGGCACTCCAGTCAGCGCCACCTGCACCAGGAAGGTCGCTCGCCGTCGTTCAGACCTTGCCTGTCGCCGATTCAGCCTCCAGTCGTTTTTTTTTCCGGCGTTCCAGTCACACTAGGGCTTCTAACCCATCTGTGAGGCGCTTCCAGTCCACGCCGCCTACATCGGAGGAAGCGCCTGTCGCCGTTCAGACTCCGCTCGCCGTCCAGCCCCGTTTTTCAGTTGGTCGAGATTCTCGTTTTTCAGCCAGCCAGTTACGAGAGAAGGCTCTGGGCACTGCAGTTACGAGGAAGTGGTTTGGGCTTTAAGCTTTCTGGGCCTTAAGTGGGTACTTTAAGTGGTGGTATCACTTTAGCGGTCTGGGCCTCAGTTTTTGGGCCTCAGCTTTTTATTTGGTTGAAGGTATATGATTCAACTTTGATATTTGAAGTTTCTAATCTTTACTCAGTTCGATAGTTTGATTTTTTTTGGTGATTTCTTGTTAAGTTACTTCTTTAATATTTAGTACGATGGAGGAAAAGAAATCTTATGTGGTTGATTTGGTTCCTATAATGTCAAAAATCACAAAACATAAATTGAATAGATCTAATTATTTAGATTGGAGTAAAACTGTTAGACTTTATTTGCGGAGTATTGCTATGGATAATCACCTGACTGATGAACCACCTAGTGATGATTCGAAAGTCTCATGGCTAAGAGAGGATGCTCGTCTGTTTTTGCAAATACGTAATTCTATTGATAGTGAGGTGGTGGGCTTGATAAATCATTGTGAATTTGTGAAAGAATTGATGACGTATTTGGAGTTTGTGTACTCTGGTAAGGGAAATATTAGGCACACTTATGAGGTGTGTCAAGCCTTTTATCGTGCAGAAAAAGGTGACAGATCCCTCACCAGCTACTTTATGGATTTTAAGAAGACTCATGAGGAACTTAATACGCTACTCCCATTCAGTACTGATGTAAACGTTCAGCAAGCTCAAAGAGAAAAAATGGCGGTTATGAGCTTCTTGGCTGGTCTTCCTTCTGAGTTTGAGACTGCTAAATCTCAAATTCTTTCTGGTTCTGAGATATCATCTCTGGAAGAAGCTTTTAGTAGGGTACTCCGCACGGAGAATTCAGCTTCCACTCAACCGAACAGTGCTCTTGTCAGCAGCACCTTTGAATCTGGGAGACAGTCCTTTAGGAGTGGCAATAAAGGGGAAAACTCTAGTAACTATGATCGAAACCTTGGTACTCGTGGACAGGATTCGGGAGGCGTTGTGTGTTACTATTGTCATAATAGAGGACATTTGAAGAAAGATTGTAGAAAGTGGCAGCGCCTGCAGCACAGGAATCAATTGAACCAATCAGCCCATATTGCCTCTACTAATGATACTTCTGAGTCCATTCTAATACCTGCAGATGAGTATGCCAAGTTCTCACAATATCAGGAATCTCTGAAGTCTTCATCTACTCCTATTACTGCCATCACTGATTCAGGTAAAATGAACACGTCTGATTCAGGTAAAATGAACACGTCTTGCTTCCTCCACTTCCAAATGGGTCATTGATTCTGGTACCACAGATCACATGACAGGTAATTCTAATCTATTCTCTTCTTTTCGGTCACATGCTTCGAGTTCTAAAGTTACTTTAGCAGATGGGACTATATCTCCCGTTCTGGGGTCCGGCACAATTATTCCAATACCCTCCATTCCTTTGCAATCTGTTTTAAGTTTACCTAATTTGTCTTTTAATTTAGTTTTCGTCAGTAAACTTACTCGTTCTCTTAATTGTTGTGTCTCATTCTATCCTAATTTTTGTCTATTTTAGGATCTTATGATGAAGAAGATTATTGGTAAAGGACATGAGTCTAGAGGTCTCTACATTCTTGATACACAAATACCAAAGTCGGTTGCTTGCTCTGGAGTTATGACCCCTTTTGAAGCACATTGTCGGTTCGGTCATCCTTCGTTGCCTACGTTAAAGAAATTTTATCCCCAGTTTTCTAGTCTATCTTTATTAGATTGTGAGTCTTGTTAATTTGCCAAACATCATCGTTTGAGTTCTAGTCCTAGAGTCAATAAACGAGCTAGTGCTCCTTTTGAGTTAGTTCACTCCGATGTTTGGGGTCCGTGTCCAGTTGTGTCGAAAGCTGGGTTTAAGTACTTTGTTACCTTTGTTGATGATTATTCTCGAATGACATGGTTATTTTTAATGAAAAATCGTTCAGAACTGTTCTCTCATTTTACCGCCTTTTGTGCTGAGATCAAAACTCAATTTAATGTGCCTGTTCAGATTTTGAGAAGTGATAATGCTAAGGAATATTTATCAGAACACTTCCAACACTATATGGTTCAACATGGCATTATTCATCAAACTTCTTGTGTCGATACACCATCTCAAAATGGGGTTGCTGAAAGAAAGAATAGACACCTTCTTGAAACTGCCAGAGCTTTGTTATTTCACATGAAGGTCCCTAAACATTTTTGGGCCGATGCCATCTGTACAGCTTGTTTTCTGATTAACCGTATGCCTTCATCCGTTCTGTCTGGTGAGACTCCATTTCATGCCCTTTTTCCTAATAAGTCATTATTTCCTATTGAACCTAGGATATTTGGATGTACTAGCTTTGTTCGGGATGTTCGACCTCATGTTACAAAACTTGATCCCAAATCTCTAAAGTGTATCTTTCTTGGCTATTCTCGTGTGCAAAAAGGGTATAGATATTACTGTCCCAACCTTAACAGGTACCTTGTGTCAGCTGATGTTACATTTCTAGAACAAACACCATTTGCTTCATCGTCAGATTCTATTAGTTCGTGGGCGGACAATGATATATTAATTTATACTCTTACGTCCCCAAGTCCTGATCTTCTTTCATCTGCTCCTGTTAAGCCTCCTATACACCAGGTTTATTCTCGTCGCCAACAACCTCCTGATCCGGTCCCGGCTCCTACACCTCCTGCTTCATGTCCAGCACCAGTTTCTTCGTCATCAGATCTGATTTTCGGTTCCAGTGATGATCTTCCTATTGCAATTCGCAAAGGTAAACGTCAATGTACTTATCCAGTATCCGCTTTTATGTCATATAACCATTTATCATCATCCTCTTATTCTTTTGTTGCATCTCTTGATTCTGTCACTATTCCTAAGACTGTTCATGATGCTTTATCTCATCCTGGATGACGTAATGCTATGACTGAGGAGATGAATGCTTTAGATGACAATGGTACTTGGGCCCTGGTATACTTGCCTGCAGGTAAGAGGGCTATTGGTTGTAAGTGTGTTTACAGTTAAAGTCAACCCTGATGGGACCGTAGCTAGATTAAAAGCTCGCCTTGTTGCTAAGGGGTTTGCTCAAACATACGATGTTGATTATTCTGACACTTTTTCTCCTGTTGCCAAACTTACCTCTGTCCGGTTATTTATGTCTATAGCAGCTTCATATGATTGGCCTCTGCATCAATTAGACATTAAGAATGCTTTCCTTCACGGTGATCTTCAGGAGGAGGTTTATATGGAGCAACCACCTGGCTTTGTTGCTTAGGGGGAGTGTGGAAAGGCCTGTCAGCTTCGTAAATCCTTATATGGCTTGAAACAAAGTCCCCGGGCCTGGTTTGGAAAGTTTAGTCAAGTTATTGAAAAGTTTGGCATGCAGAAGAGTAAGTCTGATCATTCTGTCTTTTATAAGCAGTTTGCAGCTGGTCTCATCCTATTAGTTGTCTATGTTGATGACATCATCATTACTGGAAGTGACTCTGGTGGTATTTCATCTCTAAAAACCTTTATTCACAGTCAGTTTCACACAAAGGATTTAGGGACACTAAAATATTTCTTGGGTGTTGAGGTGATGAGGAGTAAGAAAGGGATCTTCTTATCTCAAAGAAAGTATGTGCTTGACTTGTTGACTGAAACAGGAAAATTGGGAGCTAAACCATATAGCACTCCAATGGTTCCTAATTTGCAGCTTACAAAAGATGGTGAATTATTTGACGATCCGGAGAGAGATAGAAAATTGGTTGGGAAGTTGAATTACCTTACTGTGACTCGTCCAGACATTGCCTATTCAGTTAGTGTGGTAAGTCAGTATATGTCTTCCCCAACTGTCGATCATTGGAGAGCTGTAGAACAAATTTTATGCTACTTAAAGGGAGCGCCTGGGAGAGGAATTCTGTATGGCAATCATGGTCATACTAGGATTGAATGTTTTTCAGATGCTGATTGGGCAGGATCCAAGGAAGATCGAAGATCTACTTTCGGCTATTGTGTATTTGTTGGAGGCAATTTGGTTTCATGGAAAAGTAAGAAACAGAATGTGGTTTCACGTTCGAGTGCAGAATCAGAATATAGGGCTATGGCTAAGTCTGTATGTGAAATAATGTGGATACATCAGCTCCTTACTGAAGTGGGCCTCAAGATTTCTACGTCGGCTAAGTTATGGTGTGATAACCAAGCGGCACTTCATATTGCATCTAATCCAGTCTTTCATGAACGAACGAAATATATTGAAATTGATTGTCATTTTGTTCGTGAAAAGGTTCAGCAAGGTTTAATCTCTACAGGGTATGTGAGAACAGGAGAACAATTGGGAGATATCTTCACAAAAGCTCTAAATGGGGTTCGAGTTGATTATCTTTGTAACAAGCTGGGTATGATAAATATCCATGCTCCAGCTTGAGGGGGAGTGTATTGAATGAGAGAAGGAAAACTATAGGAATTATTCTCATTAATTATCTACATAGGTACAATAGCATATTTATAATAACAGAAGAAAACCCAAAAAAGGAAAGAATAAGACAGAAGAGAAAAAGGAAACATAAAAGCTAACATTAAGGAAACTAAATCTCCTAGAATAATGTAGGGTTGACCGGGCAATATGGAAACTTTTCAACACTCCCCCTCAAGCTGGTTTAAAGATGTCTTCCATGGCCAGCTTGCTGATTAAGTTTTCAAATTGTTTCTTTGGCAAACCCTTTGTAAGTATGTCTGCTACTTGCTTGACTGTAGAAATATAGGGCATACAAATTACCCTACTATCTATTTTCTCCTTGATAAAATGCTTGTCCACCTCCACATGTTTTGTTCTATCATGATGAACTGGATTGTGGGCAATAGCTATTGCAGCCTTATTATCACAATACAGTTTCATTGGTAATGAATTAGTAACC
The DNA here is from genome assembly GCA_019395295.1 of Osmanthus fragrans. Taxonomy (NCBI): domain Eukaryota; kingdom Viridiplantae; phylum Streptophyta; class Magnoliopsida; order Lamiales; family Oleaceae; genus Osmanthus; species Osmanthus fragrans. The sequence continues at coordinate 23,373,762 of CM033357.1, forward strand.
TTCAACTCTTCTAGCAATCCTTTAATCCATAATGCTTCACAAATTCCATGAGCAATTGCCCTAAACTCAGCCTCTGCACTACTCCTTGCCACCACATTCTGTTTCTTGCTGCGCCATGTTACTAAATTTCCTCCAACAAATGTATAGTAACCAGAAGTTGATCGTCTATCAGTGACACTTCCAGCCCAATCTGCATCAGTGTATATTTCAACTTGTAAATTTCCATGACCTTCAAACAATAAGCCTTTACCTGGAGTTCCTTTTAGGTACCTCAAAATTCTGTAAACAATATCAAAATGTTCAGGTCCTGGTGAGTGCATGAACTGACTTACCACACTTGTTGCAAAAGCTATGTCAGGCCGTGTGTGAGAGAGATATAGGAGTTTTCCTACCAATCTTTGGTATTGTTCTCTATTGATTACTTCTTCAGGTTTAGCTGGTTGGAGTTTTAGATTCGGTTCTATGGGTGTCTCTGCAGCTCTACACCCTAATAAACCTGTTTCTCCAAGTAAATCAAGAATATATTTTCGCTGGGAAACGAATAGACCTTTCTTTGACCTTGCAAACTCCATACCAAGAAAATATTTCAAGTTACCTAAGTCTTTAATCACAAATTCCTTAGCAAGCATCTTCTTTAATCTCTCAATTTCATTGCTATCATCTCCTGTCACGATAATATCATCGACATAGACAATAAGTATAGTAACCTTATCTCTGCCAGCGTGTCTATAGAACATAGTGTGGTCAGCTTGACCTTGATGGTAGCCGTGACTCTTTATCACATTTCCAAAGCGTTCAAACCAAGCTCTAGGAGATTGCTTGAGTTCATACAAAGACTTTCTCAACCTACACACCTTCCCTTTGCCTCCTTTATCTTCAAATCCTGGTGGTAGATCCATAAAAACTTCCTCCTCTAATTCTCCATTTAAGAAGGCATTCTTCACATCTAATTGATATAAGGGCCAGTTGGAATGGACTGCCAGGGATAGCAACACACGGATTGAATTCATCTTGGCTACAGGAGCAAAAGTTTCCTGGTAGTCGATTCCATATGTTTGAGTGAACCCCTTTGCCACAAGTCTTGCTTTGTACCTTTCTACACTACCCTCAGCATTACATTTGACTGTAAACAACCATTTACAGCCCACAGTCTTCTTTCCCTCTGGTAGATTACCAATTTCCCAAGTACCATTAGCAATTAGTGCATTCATCTCTTCTTGAACAGCCAATCTCCACTCCGGGTGATGCAGCGCTTCCTGAATGGTTCTTGGAATAAACAAATGAGAAATATTGGATGTGAAGGCCTTATGAGGATTAGAGAGTCTATGATATGATAGATATTTGGCAATAGGATGTGTGGTACAAGTTCTAACTCCTTTCCTAAGGGCTATAGGTAAATCTAGATCAATAGAATTGTTAACAAAAGGAGTAGGAGTGGATAAGTTACCTGGTGTATTGGACGGACCAACTTGTAGAGGTGATGAGTGGCTTTGCTCCAGATTGGAAGATAGGTTTCTATTATTTTGATGATCTCTTCTTCTAGTATAAACACGAAGCTCAGATGAGGTAATATTTGGTAGTATTTCTCCCCCTGATTGTGAATCACTTGTATTTTGTATAGGTGGACTCAGATTTCCATCGCTTTCACTAGATACATTTTCTTTGTCAATGTCAGGGAAAACATTAGGAAGAGGGAAACCATTAGGAAGAAGATTAAAATTAGAAGTTTGCCAGAACTCATCTTCACTTTTCTCTTTCTCCCCCTGAAGATAGTTATCGTTAAAGTAAGGCTGTTTTTCAAGGAAAGAAACATCCATACTGATGTGAATTTTCTTTGTAATAGGGTTAAAGCATTTGTACCCTCTCTTATTAGGAGCATATCCAATGAACACACATTTTTCTGCCCTAGGGTCAAGTTTGGACCGAAACTGGGTGGGTATATGAACAAAAACAGTACACCCAAAAACCTTTAGTTGTAAATCCGATGCGATACGACAAGTAGGAAAAAACTCTTTTAGGCAGGCTAATGGAGTAATGTATCTTAAAATACGAGTAGGCATTCTATTAATAAGATAACAAGCAGTTAAAATGGCATCACCCTATAAATATTTAGGAACATGCATAGAAAGCATTAGGGCTCGTGCAACCTCTAATAAATGACGATTTTTTCTCTCGGCAATGCCATTTTGTTGTGGGGTGTCACGACAAGTAGACTGATGTTGAATACCTTTTGCTGACAAAAAAGTTTCCAAACATTTGTTAAAATATTCAGTGCCATTATCAGTTCGAAAGATACTGATTTGTGTTTGGAACTGATTTTCTATCATGTTGTAAAAATTTTTGAATATTTGTTCAACGTCAGATTTATCACTCATCAGATACACCCAACACAACCGTGTATGATCGTCAATAAATGTCACAAACCATTTTTTTCTAGATGCAGTAGTGATTTTTGAGGGACCCCAAACATCACTATGAATTAAATAAAAAGGTTTTGAAGCATGATAACCTATTGGTCGATAAGTGTTTCGATGACTCTTGGCTAAATGACAAGTATCACAATGAAGAGAGTTGCAATCAACAGTTTTGAATAAGCTAGGGAACAAATGTTTTAAATAGAGAAAATTAGGATGTCCTAATCTGAGATGCCAAAGTATAATTTGTTCATGCACAGGTGTTGAACTATTACCACTACTACTTAGCCCCTGAACTTGTTTATTGTTGAATAGAGTCTCATCAAAATAATAGAGTCCATCAATCATCCTAGCACTGCCAATCATCCTCCCCGAGAGTTGGTCCTGAAATTCACAATGAGAATCAAAGAATATGACACGACAATTAGAATCACGTGATAGTTTACTGACGGATAGCAAATTACAAGCAAGTTTAGGAACATGAAGGACAGATTTTAGTTCAATTTTCTCAGAGATTTGGACAGAACCTGTTCCTGCAATGGATGAGAAACTTCCATCTGCAATTCTAACTTTTTTATTACCTGGACAAGGGTAATAAGATTGGAAAAATTGTGACGTACTAGTCATATGGTCGGATGCACCTGAATCAATAATCCATGGTGCAAGAGTTAATCCACACGAATATGAACTAGGGAGATCTCCTGTTTGAGCCAAAGAACCAGTAGGATGACCGGATGTAGGAGTGAATTTCAGCAATTCATGGACATGATCCACATGCTCAGTACTTAGGAAATTAGTCTTTGCTTCAGTAACATTTGTGTTATTTTCAGTAGCCATGATGAAATTAGTCACCCAAGCCACAATAAACAAAAAACTCTCTGCCACTTGAACAATCAAACCCAAACAAATAAGCCCACTACTGTAGCAAGACCAAATCAAAGGGAAACGAGGCCGAAGAACAACTGGGCGACAACACTTACGCTGGGATGATTTTCCTTTTATCGCCGTCTCCAAGCACAGTTCCTCTACCGGCGTTCTACGAACAGGAAGCCTCGGCGGTCGTTGAGAAGAGGGGCAGATTTACGGCTGAAACAAGGGGATTTCAGAGAACGCCCTAGAGCAGCGACTCCGAAAGGTGAGACCGCACCAAACCAAAAACGATGACCGACAGATGAGCCACAGGGAGTTCCGACAACCCAGAAGTCACCGGTGACGATCGACTGCACTGTATTCACCAGAATTTGCCGACTGAGTCTCTAATGAGTATGCCGACAGAGATGCCGAACCAGCTGAGAGGCCCAATCACCTACGGCGCTGAAGAAATGCACGAAAAAAAACCACAGGTTCGAGAATTTCTATGGCTCTGATACCATATTGAATGAGAGAAGGAAAACTATAGGAATTATTCTCATTAATTATCTACATAGGTACAATAGCATATTTATAATAACAGAAGAAAACCCAAAAAAGGAAAGAATAAGACAGAAGAGAAAAAGCTAACATTAAGGAAACTAAATCTCCTAGAATAATGTAGGGTTGACCGGGCAATATGGAAACTTTTCAACAGAGTGTTACAAACTATATTTCTAAAATAGGAAATAAAGATATTGGTCGTTAATTAGGGTTGAGGTTCCTTTCCTAAAATAGAATTTGTATCTTGTATATATACATTGAGACGAGGATGAATAAAAAGGTGAGAAATTACCTCCTCTCTGTGTCAAATTTTACACTTAGCAAATTGATGAAGCTCACATTGAAGCTGTGATGGATTTTTATTTTTTATTTTCGTCTAACAAAGAAACTAGTTTTTAAAAATATGTGCTCACCTATGATGCTATAAAATTAATTTCATTTGCAATAGAAAGAGAAAACTACTTGTTTGAGCTTGTCCAGAGGAGCGGACTTCGTCCTCAAAATAGTTCAGTCCATTTTTTTTTGCACTACCGATAGTGTTCCCAATGTACAACTTGCCAAATTCACAATAAAAAGGACATAATTTTGTCACACAGTTTAGGTCTTTAGTCAACTTGCTAATTGACAAAAGATTAGGGACGTGAGTTTCACAATTCAAAGCTGTAACTACTGAGATAAGGATATAACCTTTTTGTACAGCTGATAGAACCATTGGCAGTTGTTATTTCAAATAACCGGGACACGGATAATTGGATGAAAATAATTTGGAATGACCCATCATAAGAAAGGGATTAGCATAGAGTATCAAAGCACCCATAGTCACAATCTGCTAACTTTCTTTGTTGTAAACCTCTACAAATATTTCTATGGTGGATGACAGTGGATCCTTTCCAAGAGTGCACTTATCGTGTTCTCAGCATTAATGGTTGAAGAGCAATTTTAACATTTTGCAGCAAAAAAACTGATTGGAGAAATTCTATTTTCTAGCAATCTAGGTTCATAAAGAATCTCACAGATTTCCAAAACCAAGATAGCAATTCTGGATGGAATTTTTTAATATTTCATTCACCTTACAGTAGAGCACATTGCTATTTATAAAAATAAGAAGTACATAGAAATGAGGAAAGTAGAGAGAAATTAGAAAAACAAATTGAGACAACTTAGGGACATATCTCGTACAAAATTGAAAAATTCCATAAGTCGCTTCATATAATCTGCCATCTATCTAAGAATTATGGATTCAAATCTTCTGGTTCAACAAGGACTATAAAGCTTGTTATATATAGGACCAGGTTAATAAGCCTAATATGATAAAAAAATATTCTTTTACAAAGATTTTCTCTGGTTCATGTAATTGCTGTTCTTCCTTTGAGCTGTCACAAATTTCATAATGATTGTCCACTGTAGCTGATATATCTCAAATATTCTTTTTCACCTTTTGCTGATTTTCTTTGAGATTAATAACGTTGATATCACTGCCTGCCTGTTGTATTACATCTTTTGGAATTGAAGGTGGTGCGAAAGGTAAATGGATAAAGGTAGTTCAGCCTGTCAACCTGACGCAAGGATACAACGATATAACATTGTTATCTCAAACAGTGGGCTTGCAGGTAATCTGCTTTGACAGTTTAATTTGTACGAATAACTAAAATAATGTAAATAATGAAATATCAACTCTGTATCAGGAATTTTTTTGAAAACTATCTAATTCACCTTAGTTTCTGGGTTCTCACACTCTAGTAGTCTTACTATTAACAGTTGAAGATAGAAATTTCTGGATAATATTGTCTTGAATGGAATTGAATTCTGCATTTTTCTTTTTTATTTTTGGTGAAACACCACATTATTTTGGGGTTTTTTTTTTTTTTTTTTTTTTTTTTTTTTAATTTTGATTTTGAACTCCATTGCATTTTTATCTTTATTTAAGTTCATGAATTTCAATATGTGATGCATCTGTGTGAAGTAAATTTCTCATCTCTTCCCCCGGTTCAGATTTTGATAAATATAGCACTTCTACCGTTTCCTGCAGAACTATGGTGCCTTCTTAGAGAAGGATGGGGCTGGCTTTAGGGGTCAAATCAAGCTTACAGGGTGTAAAAATGGAGATATTGATCTCACGGAGTTTATGTGGACCTATCAGGTACTTGTGTTACTTGGAGATTTCATTCACCATGGTTGGTTGATTCTACAACTTTTCTAACGTTATGGATCTTTCCTTAATACAACGTATCACATTCACGCATTAGTTTTTGTTAAGGAATATACAACTGTAGGAATATTTATAGGGATCCTTGATTAGGATCCTTCCTAATATAGAATCCCTAATGTGTGTATATATATCATCTAATATGTAATCAAACAAATAAGGAAAAACAATATTTTTTTTCACAGCTTACATGGTATCAGAGCCGGGTTCCTAGGGTTTGGTAGTCTATTCTTTTCCGTCTCTTCTCCTTCATCGCAAGCCTCGGGTTGGATTTTCTTGGTCGACCGATCGGTGGTTGACATCTTTGTTGGTACAGACCGCTATCTTCGGCTTGGGAGTCGTGGGGTTCGACTGCAGCGTGAGCAGGCTGCGTTTGATTGGGTAATCGGAGTCAAATCGCCGGCGCCTGGGTGAGAGCACTCGACGCGTGCGCTGCCGTTTCTTGGTGGCTTGAGGATTGCGGTACTGTGGCTCCAGTGACTCTGGTCGGCGTCTTCTCCGGTGGTCTCTTTGGTTGCGCCCGGTTCCCGTTGATTTGGACAATTGGTCCTTCGCTTCTGGACGGCCCCCGGTGTCTCTGAAGGTGAGTATGTATGTGAATTCAGTTGGGCCGGCCTACATTAAATTTATTCAGACTTTTTTTTTTTGAATTGGGCCTGTTTATTTTGAGTTGGGGCTGTGATTGGGCTGTTTATTGGACTTGCTTCCACAATTTGAGAATATTTTGAGTTGGGCCTGTTTATTTGGTATAATTGGGGCTGTGATTGAGCTGGTCCATTTTTTGTTTGGTGTGGGTATATTATTTTGGGTTTTACCTGTTGGGTTTGTGATTTGTTTGGACGGTGTGGTTTATTTGTATGGCTGAGAAACAAAAGAATTTGGTTATGACCGATGTAATTTCAGTGATGTCCAAAATTACGGAGCATAAGCTGGTTGGTCCAAATTACTTCGATTGGTGTAAGACAGTTCGAATTTATCTGCGAAGTATTTCTATGGACAATCATCTTACTGAAGAACTACCAACGGACAATACTCGTCAGACTTGGCTAAGGGATGATGCCCGATTATTCTTACAAATTCGTAATTCCATTGATACAGAGATAGTCAGTTTGATTAACCACTGTGAGTATGTTAAGGAATTAATGGAATATTTGAAATTTATGTACTCTGGAAAAGGGAATGTATCACGCATTTATGAAGTCTGTAAGGGTTTTTATCGTGCTGAACAACAGGATCAGTCTCTTCAGGCTTATTTTATGAATTTTAAAAAGACCTACGAAGAATTGAATATTTTGTTACCTTTGAGTCCAGATGAGTTTTCTAGCTGGTCTTAATTCTCCGTTTGAGACTGCTAAGTCACAGATTCTTTCCAGTGTTGAGATTTCATCTCTGCAAGAAACCTTTACTAGAGTCTTTCGCACAGATACTAGTGCTTCTGTTGCTCCATCTGTTCAGTCTTCCAGTGCTCTTATCAGTCGCAATAGTCGAGGTAATCCAAGAGGCGGGGGTACAGGTGGTCGGGTCACTCGAAGTCAGAATACAGGAATTGTCTGCTACTACTGTCATGAGCCGGGACATACCAAATCATCGTGCCGAAAATTGCAAAATAAATCTCAGAAGTCTTACTCAGCTCATGTTGCAACTACTACTGCTACACCCTTCTCGTCCTCTGAGCAAACCATCACAGTTTCTGCAGATGATTTTGCAAAATTCAATCAGTACCAGGAAGCATTAAAGCATTCGTCACACCCTATCTCTGCCATTGCTGAGACAGGTAAAACTTGTCTTTTCTCCTCTTCCTCGAACTGGGTCATTGATTCTGGTGCCACTGATCATATGACAGGTAATCCTAGTCTCTTCTCTACTTTTCAATCACATAAATTTCCTTCCAATGTTACTTTAGCTGATGGTTCTACTTCTTCTGTTCTTGGTTCTGGCACTGTTAATCCAACTCCATTCATTTCCTTATCTTCTGTCTTAAGTCTATCCCATTTTTCTTTCAATTTAATGTCTGTGAGCAAACTTACTCGGGCCTTAAACTGTTGTCTCATTTTTTCCTAATTATTGTCTTTTTCAGGATCTTATGACGAAGAAGATTATTGGTAAAGGACATGAATCAGGAGGTCTCTATATTCTGGATACCCAGGTGCCCAGGTCCATTGCGTGTTCAAGTGTCTTAACTCCTTTTGAAACTCATTGTCGGTTGGGACATTCATCTTTATCTTTGTTGAAGAAATTATGTCCTCAATTTCAAGATGTATCATCCTTAGATTGTGAGTCGTGTCAGTTTGCGAAACATCATCGTCTGTCATCAATTCCTCGAGTCAATAACAGAGCTAGTTTTCCTTTTGAATTAGTTCATTCAGATGTGTGGGGTCCGTGTCCCATCGTGTCCAAAACTGGATTTCGATATTTTGTTACCTTTGTTGATGATTTTTCTTGTGTGACTTGGCTTTATTTAATGAAGAATCGTTCTGAATTATTTTCTCATTTTAGTGCCTTTTGTGCTGAAATTAAAACGCAGTTTAATGTCTCTATACATACATTGAGAAGTGATAATGCCAAAGAATATTTTTCCGATGCCTTTCGGACTTATATGCTTCAGAATGGTATTCTTCATCAATCCTCGTGTGTTGATACCCTCTCCCAGAATGGTGTGGCTGAACGGAAAAATAGACATCTTCTTGAGACAGCCAGGGCCCTCATGTTCCAAATGCATGTCCCTAAACAATTTTGGGCTGATGCCGTCTCCACGGCCTGTTTTTTGATTAATCGAATGCCTTCGTCTGTTCTTCATGGTGAGACTCCTTATAGTGTCATTTTCCCTATTAAACCCTTATTTTCTATTGAACCTAAGATATTTGGTAGCACTTGTTATGCTCGTGATGTTCGTCCTCAGGTAACTAAATTAGATCTAAAATCCTTAAAATGTATTTTTTTGGGTTACTCTCGTCTACAAAAAGGGTATCGATGCTACTGTCCGAGTCTCAGCAAGTATACTGTGTCCGCTGATGTTACCTTTCTGGAACATACCCCTTTCTTTCCCACATCTTCTACTTCTTTCAGAACGGGGGAGGATGATGATCTGTTGGTTTATCGTGTCACTTTCCAGTCCCCTAATGTTACTTCTCCACCGATTGTTACCACACCACCACTTATTCGCCAGGTGTATTCCCGACGAAGAAACCCTCCTGATGCATGTTCGGCACCTGACTCTTCTTCGACATCAGATCCAGTGCCGAGTGATCTTGATCTCCCTATCGCTCTTCGCAAAGGTAAACGACATTGCACGTATCCTATTTCATCCTTTGTTTCTTATGATCACTTGTCATCTCCTTCTTGTTCTTTTGTTGCCTCCATCGATTTTGTGACTCTTCCGAAAACTGTTCATGAAGCCTTATCTCATACTGGTTGGCGTGATGCTATGATAGAAGAGATTAATGCTTTGGACGCTAATGGTACTTGGAATTTAGTAAATTTACCTGCAGAAAAAAAGGCTATTGGATGCAAGTGGGTGTTTGCAGTCAAAGTCAATCCTGATGGTTCAGTGGCTAGACTTAAAGCTCGTCTTGTGGCTAAAGGCTATGCCCAGACATATGGTGTGGATTACGCTGACACTTTTTCTCCCGTCGCTAAATTAACGTCCATTCGCTTGTTCATTTCCATGGCAGCTACACATAAATGGCCTTTACATCAATTGGACATAAAAAATGCTTTCTTACATGGTGATCTCCAGGAGGAGGTGTATATGGAGCAACCGCTTGGATTTGTTGCTCAGGGGGAGTATGGGAAAGTGTGTCATCTTCGAAGGTCCTTATATGGCTTGAAATAGAGTCCACGTGCATGGTTTGGAAAATTTAGTCAAGCGGTGGAAAAGTTTGGAATGCAAAAGAGCAAGTCTGACCACTCAGTCTTCTACAAACAGTCGGAATCCGGCATTATTCTCCTTGTTGTGTATGTTGATGATATTGTTATTACTGGTAGTGATACTATGGGAATTTCATCTCTGAAGTCCTTTCTTCACACCCAATTTCATACGAAAGATTTAGGTACTTTGAAGTATTTCTTGGGAGTTGAGGTAACAAGAAGCAAGAAAGGCATTTACTTATCTCAGAGAAAATATGTGCTTGATTTATTAACTGAGACAGGAAAGTTGGGAGCTAAGTCAAACAGTGTCCCAATGCTTCCTAATTTGCAACTTACTAAAGATGGTGACTTATTTCGAGATCTTGAGAAGTATAGGAGGCTGGTTGGGAAATTGAACTATCTTATAGTAACCCGTCCTGACATTGCATATCCTGTCAGCGTTGTAAGTCAATTCATGTCTTCCCCAACAATTCACCATTGGGCAGCCTTAGAACATATCCCGTGTTACTTAAAGGGAGCTCCTGGACGTGGAATACTGTACAAAAATCATGGACATACCCACATCGAATGCTTCTTAGACGTAGATTGGGCAGGTTTCAAGATTGACCGAAGATCCACTACTGGCTACTGTGTTTTCGTTGGAGGAAATTTGGTCTCGTGGAAAAGTAAGAAGCAAAATGTTGTGTCCCGATCCAGTGCGGAATCAGAATATAGAGCTATGGCACAATCTGTTTGTGAGATAGTGTGGATATATCAATTCTTAACTGAAGTTGGTCTTAAAGTTACAATACCAGCATAGTTGTGGTGTGACAATAAAGCTGCTCTTCATATTGCTTCTAATCCTGTATTTCATGAACGAACTAAGCATATTGAGATCGATTGTCATTTCATTCGTGAGAAAGTGCAACAGAATTTAATCTCTACAGGACATGTGAGAACCGGAGAACAACTAGGAGATATTTTCACAAAAGCTCTAAATGGGATTCGGATTGACTATATTTGTAACAAGTTGGGCATGATTAATATCTATGCTCCAACTTGAGGGGGAGTGTTAAGGAATATACAACTGTAGGAATATTTATAGGGATCCTTGATTAGGATCCTTCCTAATATAGAATCCCTAATGTGTGTATATATATCATCTAATATGTAATCAAACAAATAAAGAAAAACAATATTTTCTTTCACAGCTTACAGTTTTTAATTCAATGGCAAATGATCCTGTGATTTCATTTGAACAGCATTGTTTCAGCCAAAAAAGCTCCAACCAGCATAGGGTTTTAAATTGTGGAGCACCTCAGTAAACCATTGCTTAGCCTATATTAAGTTTAAACTGGTAGTATGAGGTGGTAGTAGTGCATGTAATGCCTTATGAGGTAAATTTAAATCATATTCTAAAATAAATTAAAGGGCACTCTAAAGGTAATTAGACTTGAATCATGAAAAAATTAAATATAAATTATTTTATCTATAATCGAGATATGATGAATCATGAAAAAATTAAATATAAATTATTTTATCTATAATCGAGATATGATTCACAATAGATTTAAGAACTCTAGTTTAATCTTGAGGGTCAATGTAATCAAGTTAGCATCATGTTTTCTGAATTTGCTTTCTGAGCATGAAAAACCAACTAAACCTATGAATCAATCAGAAGTTTAAAGCTGGTTGTACTAGAGTGGTATGCTTGATTTTAATTTGAAGAACGGAGTAAGGTTAAAGGCAGTTTTGAAGCTGTTCTTTGGAATTGGTGATGGTATCACCTGTCCTCACCTCCGCATTTTTCTTGACTAGAAGTTCATCTTAAATTTGTCCTCATTCCTACGACAATGCATTTCTAACGTATTTTTCCATGGATTCAAATATATATTTATATATATATATATATATATATAACAAATTCGTTCAGGTTTATTTTAAAAAGGCACTTTGATCTTTGAAGTAAGCTGGCAGAACAATTTGTTTGTTGAACCTTTTGTTGACATAAGTGAACAGAGCACATGAATAATTTTGTAAAAGCGTCCTTTGTGGTCCATCATATAAGATTCCATCGCTAATGGATAATAACAGGGGGAAAACATATAGTATTGATTTTAATAAACAATTGAAGAAATTGGATACTCTAATACTGTAGATACGGGAACTCTGGGTAATATGAAGTTCTCCTTTTACATTTCCATGTTTACCAAATTTTTTCTCATTTTGCCTTTTCTCAAATTTCTTAATGCTAATGAAACAAAACTGACAACCAAATTACTGCAATGTGATTATAGGTAGGGCTTAAGGGCGAGTTTCTGAAAATATTTTCCACTGATGACAATATAAGCGCAGGGTGGACAGAATTTCCACGTGATGCAATTCCATCCAGCTTTTCCTGGTTCAAGGTAACTTTTTGAGAACATTATGTGAAACGATTTTGCATTTTTTTTTTTTTCAAATTGATCACTTGTTACAGAAAAAGGCATGAAATGAAATTGTTCGACGTCAGTTGGGGACATCAATATATTATGTTCTCAACATAATCAGAGTTTATAATTATAGCTAGCAGAATTTGAGGGTGCCTAGTTGTTCATTCTCTCAAGTGCATGGTGGGGAAGCATCCATTGCAGAATGGCTAAGTAGCCAAAGTGCTGAAGAAATTGATGCATATACTGTCGCTCCTGTCCTCGTGTTACTGTTTTAATGGAATTGCTCAGTTTTTAATGGTATCGTGTGACTTCCAATGCTAAAATGAGAGAATAAATAATTAAATAAAATAATATTATGTAAGCATGAAGTGGAATTTGATACTTTATTTCTTTTGAAAGGTTTCCTATAATATAGTGTGCAGTGTACACTAGGTCATTTAAAAAAAAAAAAAAAAATGTATAAAGGGGTTCCCTTTGACATTGGAGTGTTTTCATAATCCAGTTCAACCTGATTGAACGAAACAGATTGAAGTTGAAGGCACTTTATTGAGGAAAAAATTGGTAATGGGCTGATTAGTACACCTTTTGTGACTGAAACAAAAACTAGCAGAGATATCTATGAAAGGAATTTGTATGGTTAGGCAAGCTTGGCATGATTGATATTTTTGCTCCAGCATGAAGGGAAAGTTGAAATTTTATTTCCTATATATTAAACTTGTTGCTAGGTTTGTATAGTAGGTTGTTTGTAGATTTGCAAGTAGTTGGTAGGTTTGTATTTATAGCAGGTTGTCACTAGGGTTGCAGGTAACTGGCAAATAGTTGGAAGGTAGAGTTTTCGTGAACTCTAAACATAACCTTTGATTTCCTCTTTCGAGATATAAAAATCAGTTTCTAAACGGACAGTAAATATTCAATTACTATGTTTTAGCTCTCGTTTATTACTACTGAATAATGGCTGCACTAAATATCTTTAAAAAAAAATGGGAATCCTCGTAGCCGCTCACATTTCCATAACTAGAAAGCAATGGAAAAAGAGAGAAGTGAAAAACAAACCTTCCAATGCCAGGAGTCAGGTTAATTTTTCTTTAGGAAGATTTATCATGTTTCTTCTTTTTAGTGGTGTACATTGACCTACTCAACTTCCATGTTCACAAGTTCTTGTTTCTATTTCCTTTTCTCCCCGGGATTTATTTTTTTGGGGGTGTTGGCAAATGGCAGGCAGTCTGATGGCTTCACTAACCAACATATTTCCATTCTTTGGTTCTCAGTGGTTGGAGGATACAATTTCTAGGAGTTATCACCATCAACATTCTGCATTTACATGTTTTTAACGATGTCTGTTTCTGTTAAGATTTTTGGACCTTTCTTCTATTAATCTGTTTCCCATTTTTATCGAGCAGACCCATTTTGATGCCCCTGGTGGGGTAGATCCCGTTGTCATTGATTTTAGAAGTATGGGAAAGGGTCAAGCTTGGGTCAATGGGTACCACATTGGAAGATATTGGACTTTGATTGCCCCAAAAGATGGATGTAAAACTTGTGACTATCGGGGATCTTATGATTCCGACAAATGTACAACAAACTGTGGGAAGCCCACTCAATCTTGGTACTCTCTGACACTAAAAGCTTACATAGGTTGTCTGATTTTAATGTTTTCAAGCTTTACTAAGAAGCATGAACAGAACAAGGTTGTTTTCCATAGTACTTCTAATTCCATTATGAATCTACAATATTCTTGCTACTTATTGATGGTTTTAAATCTGAGTTCATATCCAGGTACCACATACCAAGATCATGGTTACAGGCTGCAGACAATTTGCTTGTCATCTTTGAGGAGACGGAGAAGACCCCGTTTGAGATATCCATCAAGTCGGGTTTCTCAGAAACTATTTGTGCTAAAGTATCGGAGAACGATTATCCACCTCTACATGCTTGGTCCAGTCCAAATATCACCAATGGAACAATTTCACTGAATACCAAGATACCTGAATTGCACTTGCAGTGTGATGCTGGACATACAATCTCTTCCATCGAGTTTGCAAGCTATGGAACTCCCCGAGGAAGCTGCCGCAAGTTCTCCAAAGGCAGTTGCCACGCACCCAATTCATTTTCCGTGGTGTCTAAGGTATGCGTGGCATTTTTTAGTACATAACAAATTTGTAGTTCCCATGAAGAACCAGCTTGATGGGTTAGTTATATAGCAATTGTTAGGCATAGTTTTTGTTTTTAGGCTCAATACCTGGTCGGCATGATATCTAGTTTTAAACCGAGTTGTTCCTTAAATAATAAACTAACGTTTACTTGAGATGATTAAAGCATTTTCCATTTCTACAGGCTTGTAAGGGAAGAAACAGTTGTTCAATTGCAGTTTCTAATGCTGTATTTGGTGGAGATCCATGTCACCGTGTTGTCAAGACTTTGTCTGTTGAAATTCGATGCTCGTCTTCATCATACATCAGCTCTGCCTTAATGGAATGACAGCTGAAAAACATGATTGAACCCGGATAGCATGTTTTGTACAGGGTAGTGGACCGTATCACTGTACTGTATAATCAGGTTGTGGGGTGGGTGCGTGTTAATGTGATGTTTTAAGCAACCATTAGGCCTCGCACCATACTCAGAATCATGTCCTTAGCAATTGGTGTAACATTTGTTCAAGGATTTATGTTGTATGAAATAAAAAAAAATCCATAATCTGCCTTTCTTGGTGCACTAATAGAAGCAGAGAATTCAATAGTATTACTAGTGAACGCGTACAGAAGAATGGGATTTATTTCAGACACGAATGATGCTAATAAGATATAAATAATAATCGAGCACATTATAGGCTCGAATGAACTTAACCTACTCCTAATGAAGCTTTCAACATTCTCTTTGATTGTACACTTCATAAATTTGCTTTGGCTGACTTAACCATCCGAGTGGCTCATGAGACATCTCCTATTCGTTATTTTCAGGGACACCAACAACAGGAAGACTTCATTTGGATTCAGAAGAGCTCGAGCACCAACATCAGGCTCAAATTTCGAGATTTTTATTTACCAGCAACAACAAACACAATATTGGAAAGCTTATAGCCCTCGCGTTCAAAGGATTTTCTATTCTAAGCTGTTGAATTCTTCAGTGTTTTTGGGGATAACCAACATGAATAAAGAAAGAGTTTACAACTTAAACTCATATGCTACAAAGAATAAGCGAATTGGTGGCAAACCAAGTCGAAGAACACGAAATGAAAATAAGGACAGGAAACCGAAATTTTCCACAGGAATTGTTGTTTCTTTTTCCCTCGCGAGCCAAAACACGTAAATGAATCTCTTAAATAAAACGTAATTCTGTACAAATGACCTGAGTTTATCGTATATGTGAATAAATGCCTCACATGCATGCACATTCTAAGTCATTTATCATCTTTTGCCCCATGGAAAGCATCCACATACCTAAGCGAAAGAAATGATGGAAAATTAAGTACTCGATAGATACACGGAAAATGAACAGCAGACAGAGATCGAAATAAACATATTTTCTTTTACCTTGGTATTATCCTTTCCATATTGCTTCAGACCATTTGGGTAAGACGTTTCAGTTGGCACGGCAGGTACCTTTCCTGCATCACTGTGTTTCTCTTCTCTCACTGCGTTAAAAATGTGAGTGTATCCTTCGGCTGATGCAGGATTGTTCTCGTTCCAATCACCAAACTTTGGTACAGCAAGGCTGTGATCAGGCTGTAATCCAAAGGAATATCACACTTCGAGCGGATACGGGACAGAACTTTACAATAGCATTATGAAAGAAAAAGAAATTAAAATCTTGTTCTTTATAGAGTCCAGTCTTGTCTAATACTTTCTACCGAACATGCACCTCAGAAATTTCTACCTCGTCTACTTATTGTTCTCTAACAAGTTCAAGTCAAATGTAAGATCAAGTTAATCTTCATATCACGATGTATATAATGAGATAACAGAGAAATAGACATTTACAGTGTCATCGCCTCGTGTAACTGATCTCAGACGAGATCTTCCAGGAGTGGAGGGATCTAGGCCGTAGCTACCTTCAGATGTTCCCTTTCTTTCCCAATAGGGAGAAGAAATTCGACTTCCATTTCCTCCTACCCGTGCCTGGGAATGAGGGTGCAATGGCGAGTGTTCGATGCTGCGATCACACCCTACACACTGCCGATCGACTCGTCTAGGTGTATCACCCGCATTCAGAACACCATGGCGATGATGTGGCGATTCAGAAGCAGCTTTCCATCCTGCAGTCTCGTACCGCAGTGGGGAATCAGTAAGTCTCCTCATATCACCTTCTTCTCTACTTAACCGCTGACGCCCTGGTCTAAGCATCTCTTGGGCCTTTATTGCTTCTGATTCTGATTTATGGCTTCCAAATGGGACACATCCATGCAATTTGTGAGATGAGTCAGTTGCAGGTTTTCGACTCATTAAATCAGGGTGCAGCGGAGAATCGGTTGATCTCCTCATTTCACCATTCACTTGTCTAGAATGATAGTAGTGTTTTGGCGATGCCGCATCTGATACTTTTTTACCCTTAGATCCAATCTCGGGATTTTCATGAGAATAATTTTGATTCACCTTGCTACTTTTCTTACCTTTCCTGGGATTATCAAAATAAGCAGTGTAGGAGACATCTTCTTCACTTTCCCAGTTACCAAATTTTGGTACTAGCGTCTGCTTCTGTAAGAATCAGAAACCAAAATCAAGAAACATGTACATGAAAGCAAAAGGAATTAATCACTGTTTAGATTAAGAAACATCATTTTCAGTCGTTTAACTTGTTCGAAATGTCTATTTATCGGGTGAGCATTTTTTATATTTCATCTTTGGTTAATATATACATTTCTGTAACACTTTTGGTTCCATCAGATTCATGCTAGTAAAAGAAATGTACCAGCAGATTGATTGTGGTTCACATAAAAAAGTTTACAATCACGCCCAATACTACTTTGATTAAGGAATTGATCACCTCTGATAAATATCTAAACCTTAAACCGAGATTAAAGCTCTTCACAACACTTCTTCGAGTACTTTCAACTTCCCAAGACAAGCAACTAAAATTTTCTTGAGCCCATCTCTTTATTCAGCCTAGCCATTAGCTAGCACTCAAACAACCCACCAGAATAGCTAGCTACATTATGCAAAACAACTAAGCTAATTGTACAAAAATTGTTTTACATTTTTTTTGACAGATGCTGAGGTGACATGCATTTTGACATTAGATTTGAATAAATGAAATTTAAATCAAGGGCCAAAATGCATGTCACCTTAGCATCTGTCAACAAATGTGTAAAGAAAACTGTACAAGTAGCAGAGTCCTATGCAAAAATCTTCATGATAAACTTTCTTGCTTCCAAATCCTTCTCAAGATTTATTACTTAAGCAAACTAATCCCGTACCCCAACGGATGATTCAATTTTCGGGATTCATCCCATTATCTAAATGAAACCCACAAAATTTCCATTTAAAAATATTACACCAAGCTCCAGCATCCCACCCATACAGATAGTAGATAAATTTAAAATGCATTTATGTAGAGAAAACTCTTCCATACACCTCCTGTTTATAGTCAAAACACAAAGGGAAACCTAAATTTTTATACAATATTCCGAATTGCATAAATAGATTTTATGAATAGAGGCCATTCAAGAACATCCTAAATATGCTTTGATTTTTCTTTGACATACAAATTCATTAACAAGAAAACCCAATAACAGATAATTTCAGTACAAGTACTACAATTCTAAAGAAAATAAACCAATAATTGCAACAGCCAACAGGTGTTTTTACAAGAGAACATTAATGTCGATTATTTACAAAAAATAAAAAACATAGATCAAGAAATATGGAAATGAATACTCACTGCCATTGATCCAAAATCTTCAAGAAAAGTTCAATCCCTAATAACACAAACCCACAAAAAAATGAGACCGAATTTGTCTGTCTTCTTACAGCCTAACACAGATATTAAAGTGAGTGAGTGCACGTGCTGTTGACAGTTAGCAGTCACTGTACTTAGGATAATTTCTTTCTTTCTAGTTGTGCTGTGTCGGATCAACTAATGTACCTAATAACCAACATGCTGAGGTGGTCTGAAAATTACTTTGTCGGTGTAGTTGTAGAAATATATAACGACTATGCTATGGGTACATAATTAAGTGTCCATAAAGATGTCCACACCCTCACATGGGGGTGGATCCCACTTGAATAAACATTTTTATTCAAGTGGGATCCACCCCCATGTGAAGGTATGACTTAATTATGTACAACAAGTATTATCCAATATATAATATAAACTTATTAAAATTCTTATCACACCGACTGAGAGCTAAGCTATGCTAAAGTTTAATTAGCATATGTTTGAGCCTATTATATAAAAATAATTTTTCTTTAAACTCATTTTTAACTGTACATTCTTTCAATAAAATAATTTTATACGTAAATCCAATTTTTTTTTTTCTATTTCTTATCACATTCTCAAAAAAATCACTATTAATACGACATGATGATTTTTTTTTTCTAAGTGCTTCTATAATTGTCTTCCTTCATTATGTTTAATTATATTCAATATATTAATGACACATTTGATAGAGTAAACAAGATAATATAAAACAATATTAAAATTGCAAATAAATAAAGAGTAATATTAGGTAGTTTTATTGGGGTTAAAACTTCAATCTAGATGATAGACGAAATGAAGAGTGAAATTAAATTAAATTTTTAATTTTACCTATTATTTAATGTTACATTGACGTCACTCTAAATTGAGATTGTAAATTCAATAAGTCTAAATAGCATTACTCATAAATAAAATATAAAATATTATGGTACTGAACATATATACTTTAGCGAACTTTATTTTTGGTCAATGTCTCAATGATGAGATTGGTGGGGACTGTGGGGTCGACGTTGTTGGGTAATTAATGACTCATTAATGACCGACATCCTCGTGGAAATTAACGTACTACCCAAGTTATATCATGGTACAAAGGAAGAAAGGAGGGGAAAGTTAAAATTGTGCAAAAATTCTCAGAAGTCTTTATGATTACTAGGTGTCGTTAATGGAAAAAGGTCACCTTCCCTTTTAATGACATTATAATAATTTTTGTGACATAAAACGCCATATCTAAAAAGGCGGTGAAAAAACTCTTATTGATAAGAACCAAGTCAAAGACGATGACTTCAACCGATTCTAAGATCTAAGATTCTATGTATCACGATTAAACATGGGCCTAACCAAATAATATATAGTCCATAGGGCCAATAGAAGATAAGAAACATACATATTATATTTGGTGGTATAATATAATTTAAATCATTCTAACGTTCAATATCTTATGGATCTCGAGTAATTATAACCGTGTCCTCCCATGATTTTAGTGAAATACATACTAAACGTTAGATTGACTTAAATTAAAAGTCACGATTATTTATCAAATAAATGTGTCAAATTTATGAATAGGAAGATTCATCCCGTATGTGTGTTTATATATATATATATATATATATTTATATATTTAAAAAATGAGGTTAAACAAAAATATGAACATCTTATTGAAGCTTTTACATTGTTGTGTAAAAGACTATAAAATACGAAGTGCATTTAAACATACAGAAAAACGAACAATAGAATTGAGGAAACGTGGTCAACTCATATTTGACCTTAATGTTCTCCAAAATGACATCTTTGGTATATAGTATTCTTGACAAGTACAATAGACAAAATTTAGCTTCCCCCCCCCCCCCCCCCCCCCCCCCCCCCCTTCTCCATACAATCCACACTACCAAACAAACTAGAGAAAGTAATAACAAAACCAAACAGCACAAAAATACTCCTCCATGCATGGCTAAGTTGGCAATGAGCTTCTCATTCTCTCCCACAAGTCCTACGAAGACTTCGAACAATAAATGCTAAGGGGTACACGTTTGATTCAATAAGAATACTGGTTTCCTCGTCATCTCAGCCGTTTGATCAATTTTGTGCCATCTATGATGCTTCGACTCCACTCAGGGTTTTCGAGCTCTAATAATCTTGCAAGTGCGTCACAAGCTTCAGAAAATTGATTTTCTTCAATAGGAGAGTCCTTGAGTGCAAATATAACTTCATTCAGGTCTTCCTCAAGCTGAAGGGAGAAAATGTTGCTAAATACCTGGAAAATATTCATGAAAACAACACAAATTGCATCACATAAAAACGGTAATAGCATTTTGGCAAAACAATGAAAGATCTAAAGACCAGAAGCATTAAATAGTCATCGTGATGTTGGATTAAAACCCATATATTGTATCATCCGAGATCTCATTTTAAGGGTAATATGCTGTGAAATCATGAGCTAAATTAGGTGTATACCAAAGAAAAACCGGCACCCACACGGTCTTCCTAACTATCTAGAGCTGAATATTCATGCTGTATTGGGTTGAAAAGAAACAATTAAGAGCATGCTTGGCTAAGCTTAAAAAAAATGTAAATGTTAGTTTTAAACAAATTTTTGTTTCCAAGCATGTTTGCATATGTGAAATTTTTTATTCTTCAATAAAAAAAGATAGTAACTTGTTATGGAAGTAGATCTTATCTTGCCATCAAAATAAGTAACTCACTCGTTTTCAACTTTGACTGATAACAAAGATTATTTTATGTTAAAACTAACTTATTTACTTATACGTGAACTTTTTAAGCTTAGCCAAACATAGTCCAGGCAAAGAAACCATAAGCAAACACTGGTATATATCATTGTTAGGGTCATACTCCTAATTCCAGTTCTCACCATTCGTAATCTTGAAAAAACTTTATCCTTAACAGCCGAGGACCTGGAGACTAAATTAATGACAAATAGACCTTGCTCAGAGAGTGAACTTTTGACGGTCAAAAGAAAAGACTCTTCAATGAAGTCTGAAGCAGGACACGTTAAACCAGAGCTGCACAAGAAGGGGATCAATCAAATACATTCGAACTTAAATGAACGGTAAAACATATAGCTGAAGTTACAAACAGTGTTTTGAGTAGAGTTACATTTACCTCAAGTCTGAAGAGTCTACATCAATAATAAGTATGTCAATTTTGTTAGAGCTCCTTCCATCTGTATGCACTTCGGTGCTACTTCCACTAGAGAAACTTCCATTGCCTGTATCGTTCTTATCACTACAATTTGGAGTTGATACATCACCAGCCTCAAAATTTGCAATCTCCCTAACAAACTTAATCCCATCAGTGATATGTACCTAAAAAAAAAAGAAAATTGGAATTTGACATCATGAACAGATTACAAGTAAAACGTGCATCTCAAAGTAATGTTCATGAGTAGATTACCAATTGCATTGGTACTAGTATAAATACTTTTCAAGAAAGAGCATTGGAACAAGTTATTGATGTGGTTCAAATTCAACGCTGTAAACGTATAAATACATACTATTCAAGAAAGAGCATTGGAATAAGTAATGTGGTTTAAATTCAACACTGTAGATATATAAATACACACTTTTCAGGAAAGATGGAGAAAATTTATGCATGCATGTTATAATAGAAGATTAGACATTCAGCAAATGTATTTGTACTAAGTAGAGTGTTCTCAACGTGTATATTACTCCAGAAAATAACACGTTCATTTCATTTGGGTCATGAATTGGTGAGTATGCTACTTAGCTTCCTGAGCTGATTTTTCTGCTTAATTTGCAGCAATTACATCAATTGCTAAACAGGAAAGGAAAGGTATAGAAGAGAAATTGGAAGTGATTCAAGTTTGATCATGGTGGATTTTGTAAAAGCAAAAAGATTGCATGACAAAGGGGAGTGAGAAAATACTAACATATTACCTTCAAATGTTTATCTTCTTCAAAGCTAAAATAGTCTCTTGCAACATCCAGAACCACGGGATCTAACTCAACCACCTGAAAATTGAGAGTTATGATGGTAAGAGACTCTGTTGTAAGGACATTTCAACTAGGGTAGAGTGTCCATATGTATGTGTTGGATTCTGACACTCTACCATATACTCATTTTTTTTAATCAAAAACATTATTATTTTTTTTTAACTCAAAGTTATTATTAAATAATAAAAATAGATACTCATATTTAAAAGATTTCAACAAAAAAAAAGTAATCACAAATATAAAATTAAATTTATACTATATAAAAGAAGAATTTTAAAGAATTTGATCAACGTATTGTATCAGTACTTTTTTTCAAAAATCGCGGTTCAATGTATCACAACACGCGTCTTGTTGGTGCATCATAAATAAGAGACAAGCGAGTTAAAACTTTAATAACAATCTTTAACAAGTCTAAATCAGGTAGTGAAGTGAGGCCTAAGCCTCACCAAAAAAGACAATAAAATAAGTCCAAAAAAAAAAAAAAAAAAAAAAAAAAAAAAAAAAGGATACAAAACCGAACTAGTAATGAACCATAAACAATTTTGAAAATTCATAACACAACAATTTAAAGTTAACTTGCAAACAAACACTGAAGAAATCAAAACTAGTGTTAGCTAATTTATGTCTATTATGTTTATAGTCGGATTGAATAAAATTTATTTATAATAATTGTAACTAATGTTATTTTTCATCAAAATTTTAGTTAGTGGTCTCTATCTCAAAATAAGTTTTGTTTCACTTTTGCTTTTAATTATATCTACTTATAGTTTGGATTGATATTGATTTATTACAACCGTAATAAATTTGACCATTTAAAATTAACCTTAACCATTGAAAAAACTAGTTTTAAATTTAGTGGGGGCTAGCTTTTGTGGGGTTTTAACAAATAAATAATAGCTTTTAAATTATTAGTGCCTAGCTTTTGCAGATTTGACCTTTAAAAAATAGGTTTTAAAATAGTGAAAATTACAAAAAGAGGTTTTAAAACACTACATCTTGTCTACATTTTTGGATGGACTTGAAAGAGAGGTTCATGGAACACTAGAAGTCTATGGAACATTGTGAGGAAACCAAGTCTAGAGCTTCCATTAAAGAGGACTTGTTGCAGCATTCTAAATAGAAGTTTAGAATGATCAATAATAATGTAAGAATCTTGTAGAATCTGACAAAATGTTGCTAAATTATTGCTTTGTCGTATACAATTCTAAATAGCTAATCCTGGTCTATGAATAGGACGAATCCTCATCGTCCATTTAAATGAGAGATGTAGTTATGCCTCTATTCGGTGGGGACTAAAATCAGATTTTTAATAGATTTTGATAAAAGTTGATGAAATGTGTGGTTCAAAAGTTATAGATCCCATGAAATATGCTGTTAGTAATTAATTGTTGACTTTAACTTAGATTAAAATCTAGATTTTAATTCCTACTAAGCATGGGCTATATAAGGCTATGAGGGCTCATTAGTAAATCATCCCATGATAGATCCAAAGTAAACAATGTTAGAGAATACTAGTTTGGAGACAACTGAGGCTAGTAAAGACTTGTTTTAAATTACAAAGTCTTTAACACGGAGCATGTTCTTCTTTCTTTTAAGTATTGTATTATAGTACTATATATTTTCTGATTTGAATTCTCGTGTTTAGAATATTTTCGAAGGTGCTGTCTTCGGGGGAACAATTAAGAAGCTAGGCTACAAAGAGCTTGAAAGACTTAAGTCAACAACAGCACACCATTGACCCTTAGAGGCGTGTGCAAGTGAGGCGTAAACCTCAATCAGTTGAAACCTACGCCTTCGAATCGCAATTTTTGACTTATGAAGATATAATTTCACCTCAATCTCCAGAAAAGGTAGGCACTTATGAAGAAACTTGGGAAGTAATCCTGCTCCAAGACCAATAACAATTGCTTTCACCTATAAAAAAAAAAGCACCTTAAAACTGAGATTAAAGGAAACAAGTGAAACAAACAAGCTATTAATTAATGCATGAATAATGCATGCTTTGAAGCATAAGTAGATAACTTACCGTACCACCAGCTGATGAAACCCTTTTCAAATATGAAGAAATCAACATCAATCCAGAAATAATTCCATTATGATATGAACTTGCCAAATAGTTATGATCAACTTTCAAATTGCTTCTAGATGCTGTGGCACATAACAAAAAAGACGTCAAAGTAATAAAGGATTTATTTAGGCAGAAGTTACATAATAAAATTTCTTTCTCCAGTGAAATGTTAACGGATGAAAGATCAAAATCCAATGCATGACTGTCTAATTCCTAAAAAAATTATTTCATAATTAAAAGTTAACCAACAAGAGTAGAGACCAACCCTTACTAAGAGACTCTGCTGCATGAGAATCAACCCTTTTCTGATTTCCTTTTCTCTTGGACTTTGAAGCTGATTGTGTTCTTCTTTTCTCTATATCTATTTGAGTTTCAATTGGTCCTTCTCTTAGTAGAAGAGCTTCAGATTGCACCAAACCCTCACTTCTTTGAAAAATAAGGCGGCGAAACATCACATCATTAAATGGAATGCGACGACTAAGATCATCGTCTATCTTTTCATAGATCACATCATCCACAATAATTGGACCAGTCAAAGTGGATGTAGCCTAGAGAAAGCAATAAGAATAGATAAAAACTTAATGACAATGTGCATCTTCATGTAAAATTTTGCCACAAAATACCACAAATCACATTTTTATAATACTAGATCATGAGTCAACAATGGTCTATACAAATATTTTTAAATACAAAACACCACTTTTATCCAAAGTCCCACTTACAAAATGTATAATCAATTTGCCAACTGGAGACACATGAGCATTTCAATGGAAATTATACAAATTACTAGGTGAATGTTTGGACCAAAATATAATGTAATAGTAATGAGTGGTGAATAAATAGGTTAGTAGTTGTGAGTCTATGAAATGTATGGTTAAAATTAATGTTGACTTTGACCATTAAATTATAAGAAAATTATAATGTTTCCCAAACATGCACTAGGTGTCATAATTTGTCTAAATGAAATTCTTGTCAAAAATCATTAACACAAAAATGTACATACAAGAACTACAAATTCATGAATTCATGAACATTAAACTTCAAGTTCAACCAATTTCATACTCATATAAGATTTTGAAAAATAGAGAGCTTGTAGCCTATACGAGATGCACGCCACACATGTCAATTCAATTGAGCCATTAGCTTATAATTTAAGCTTACAAGAAGAAATGGAATTTAACGAATAAAATGCCAGGATCACCTTTCGGCATTTAATAGAAAGATGCACAACGTGCATCCAATAATATTATAGAACTTTCCAAGACATTAATCTCTTTGGCACAAATATGTATCACATAGCAAAAGCATCTTTGGTAGTACCAAAGCAGTGAAGACATAAGAAAATTCGAGAAAAATGAATTTCAATGATGGAAAAACCTAATAAGGATGAACTTGACATCATAATCCAGTCTCTTAAAAATATCCTCCCCTCCCCCCCCCCCCCCCCCCCCCCCCCCCCCGGGGTTTTCTATTGGTTGTCTAGGTTGACTTTAGACTTTATTTCCTAATAAATTTATATGATCAAGGGCAATATAGCCAAACACTACTGTCTAGAAGGTTCTTAGAGTTGAAAGTCAAATAAATCAATGTGAAATAGCTCCTGAAAGCTGCTTGATTGACTAGAAAAATCAACCCTAAATTCAAGATGGCGCAAAAGGAACAATAAAATTTCTCCATAAAGTTGAATAACTACATACTAGTGCATTTGGAAGTTTTTTGAAAAAAATTCTCCTTAAATCCCGAATTTTAATTATTTTCACATAAAATGCCAACATACAACAATTTTTAGATGGATCATAAATGAGTAGTGATCCAAAAGAAACAAAACATTAATCATGGATTTATTCTGTAAAATCAGATGATGGTTGGTAATTGGATGATGACGTTACTCAAATATAAATAGCATTCCGAGAAAAATAATTGAACCTTATGCACAATGCTTCGCTGCTTAATTCCATCACTTGCAGCCATAAACCTGCAACAAACACATTTGATAAACTCAACTTTAAGGCATATTCTTTGAGAAGCCAAGCATGATTATTTTCTTGCAACATTCTAATATATAAATTATTATCATGCATAGCCGAAGAGAGAAATAGAGGTTGGTCAATACAATTTAAAATCATTTATCAAAGTTAATATTGCTTCTTCTGCTTATAAATAGTAGTGTTTTTCTTAAGTCATGCATAACATTGGATTGATCTTAAGGTAAATGTGGTAAATTCAGTACTTGTAAATAAACAAATAACGTTACATGACTGAAAATAACTCAAACTTTAGTATGTTAAAATTTAGAAATAAATTTAGTCACCTATTGTTTTATTATTTTAATAATAAATTTTAAATTCTTCATAATCAATATTTAATAATTTAAGTTAAATTAGGATATTTAGGGGAAATTTGTCAAATATGAGTCATTTTATTGATCAAGCTTAGTTGAATAGTTGAACTTCTTTTCTTATTTCACACTGTCTCCCCCTTACTGCAAAGCAACTAACTAGTAAAAAAAGGGTCATTGAACATGTAAAATATTTACTATAAAAGGCTGAGATACACATGCTCCTGGGTAAAGGAATGTACCAATAGCACATTCTTACTTGAAATGTTTGAATAATTTTCATTTAATTGAAGCTCTCTTACTCATAAATTATTTCTACATTAGAAGCATGGTTAATAATTATTAACATTTCAGAATTACAAATAAAAAGTATGTCCATTACTGTTTTACCAACATCTAGACTAAGAAAACTTAGATAAGCATCCTAATACCAACCACAATAACAGAAATCAACAAAAGGACAGTGGCTGCTGAGAAAGAAAGAAAGAAACAATAGAACATGGTTGAACGGTACATGTAAACAGATATTAAAAATAATACGAATATAAAGGTAAACCTGCATATAGAGAATAAAAGAAAAGGCCAAAGAAAGTCATTGTGAATAAAAAGAAAATTTTTTTTGTATCCTAATTAGAAAGACAAGAAGTAACAGTAAATTGTGATTGATGCGTACGGAATTTGAGCTCCATTGTCACAATCATCCGGTGCCAATTGCTTTACCAAAGGAGAGAGATCCTTCTGAAAAATATATGTGTATAGACCATTTAGTTCATTGACAAATTGTTTCCATGACAGATCATCCAACAGCACAAAAAATAAACAAGAATACCACCTGGATATCATCCATTGAACCATTAGAATTACTGGAGTCCAGCAAAATCTAAAGTCAAAAGATAATATTGTATTAAGACTTTTCAGAACAAACAACAAACTAGATGACAAAGGTATTGATTTACATGGAAGTGATCAAAGAGCAAAAGAAGTACCATCACCAAACGAGCAGCCTTCGAGCTTTCAACAACTAGCCATTGACCTTCTTCTGATGAAAAAAGCCACTCACGAGCTCTTGTCTGAAATATAAACTTTAGTCAGAAACCAGTTCCATTGAAAATAACAAAAGATACAATAGATAAGTGGAAGAGAAAAGCGGACACCATCAATCTTTCTAACCACAAAAACATCAAATATTGTACCTTGCATTTGCATGTCTCAACCACAAAAATATTTGAGGTATTTAAAAGGTAAAACAAACTTTTTGCATAAGAAAAAGCTAGGCAAACTAATACACAAAAAGGACATGATTTATAAGTCTTTGGGCTGGAGGAGAATGACTCATTTCTAATCCAGGTGAAACAGAGATAAGCAGTGAACCTACCCCCACTCTGCATAGTTATTGCTTAACTTCAACTCAAAAACTGAATAATCCTCTAGTTTGTACATAAATCGTATAGGCACCAAGAAAATACAACCTTTGGGACAAGGAAAACTCCACAATGATACGTGAAAGATCCAGAATCTTTCTGAGCATCAAGGAGTACAGCTTTGTAAGAGAAACGGGATAATCCAGGTTCACCTAAAGTTAGCTGTACCCTACGACCCGGATTAAGCTCTTCCAGGTTTCCTTTACTCCCTAGTTTCAGGTCTTCAAGTGAGTGAAATATGTCAGAACCCTGGGAGTATTCTGAACGAACTTCATTTTCTCTTTCAACCGCTTTAAAGAATTCGCGAGCCTGAAGCATGTCAAAAGATCATATTGAGCTTTCAATACAACAGGAAAACTGCTTACGGAATGTATTTTTATGTTTTATAGTTTATAAATTATTTGCCCATAGATGCTTATTTAGTTTAGACATTAACTGGAAACTTCTCTTTCGAAAAAGAACAATGTCTCAAGCAAATTACTTAATTATTATTTGTATGACAGAGCAGAGAAGAGGAAGATTAGGGACAATTCTACCTGATTTCCGGAATACTCAATAGATGATTGATCTATGAATGATGACATCTGAGAAGCTACAGTAGAATTATCTTTTTCAGCAATCACCATGAATGTCTGTAGTTGTGGTCTATGATTTCTAGATGGTTTTTGAGGAATGGCATGAAGACTCAATTTCCACCCAAAACGGAACTTAGGGAAAAGTAGTTCTGCAAGAAATTCATATAATGAAAAGAAATTTTAACTCTCTGCGTTATGCAAATGATGTTAATTATAATTATGAATACATTCGGGAACAGAAAAATATAAAGATATTCATTATATATAAACTACAAAGAGAACTGATGTCAAATGTAATCCAAAGGAACAATACCTAGTACGTGACTTTCTGCTAAGGTAAGACAAATAAACTTTCCCCCAACTTTAAGAACCCTTCTCACCTGGTAATACACAAATGCGTAATGCCACCACTCAAGTTTGGGAACAATCATGTATTACTGAGAATAAATTTTGGAATATTTTGTAAGAGAGACGTGAAAGTCATTTTGGGCACCTCTGATA
The DNA here is from genome assembly GCA_019395295.1 of Osmanthus fragrans. Taxonomy (NCBI): domain Eukaryota; kingdom Viridiplantae; phylum Streptophyta; class Magnoliopsida; order Lamiales; family Oleaceae; genus Osmanthus; species Osmanthus fragrans. The sequence continues at coordinate 23,402,854 of CM033357.1, forward strand.
AATACTCAAATCCTAATCTGGGGCCAAGCTTCGGTTCCATCAAAGCATCCAATCCTCCTTTGTCGAGAATTGCATCAAAGCTCTCATCCGCAAACTGAATTGAAGTCAAAACTGTTAGATAATAAAAGCAGATAACAGAAGAGTGTTGTCAAAATTACAGACTTAAAATTGGTTCCATAAGAAAGTAGTGGTAGTCAACGAAAAAGCCACATTAGAACCTTCACCCACCACCACCACCACCCCCCCCCCCCCCCCAAAAAAAAAAGAAAAGAAGAATAACGAAAATTAGCAAGCAATTGATTCCAAGCAACTACATCCTTAAGGAGAGTGAAGGGTACATTACTACAGCCAACAGAAGAAAATGAGTCTTCCATATTTGCTAATTTCTTTTCATCCTATATGTTCTCTTAAATGAAGTACAATCACGATACCCACCAAAATTGGGTTTTCAAAGAGAGAAGAAGGGTTATCAACCATGGGAGAACGTGATTACACAAAGTCGCAAGTTATTGACTTGTAGGAAAGAAAAGATCAACAGGAGTTTCATCCAGCATAAGTTCTGAAAGACGTCAACCACACTAATTAAAAGGAGGAAGATAAAAGAAAGGATCCCATCATCCATACCATTCGATGCAAGAAGACTATTCCAATAACTGAGGCTCATTGTTCCATGAATGATTTGATATACGTGCTTACAGGGAAAAAAATAAAATAAAAATAAAGGAATCAAATCAAGAAAACTCATACTTGCACTTGTTAAATAATTTTGTCAGTACTTATGAGGCCAAAATGCTCACTCCACCATTCATATTGGTACATTTCTTTCTGGACAACTTGAAAGTTGAGCTTTAAAGTTTAGCAATTCTTTTTTAGTGAGTTTCACACCCCTAAAACACCTATACCACAAGCTACATATAGGGTATAACATCTCCACTTAAGGCACGCTTTTGTAGTTGCGAAAGTCTGCAATGTTAGCTTTTAGCTGACTATCTTGTAGTTGTGAAGTTCTACGCACTCACATTCGGGAAATATCTGATATAGTCACTAAGACATTATGCCCTAATTTTGTTAGGGTATTAAGGCTTTAAATACTAGGTTTTTGAACAAATAATTAGCAGAGAACTAAATTAGAACTTTGAAGAGCGACACGAGTGATTTCAACAATTGTCACAAAGGCAACCACTTGCAGCCCACAAAATGTGAAAAATCTTCCTAGAGGTGCATTCCGATCACTTTAATGATTTAAAGTGGTCGTATAATAATCAATTTATGACAATCTTATAGTTCCAACAGTACTCAAGATGTTATTGATGTTCTTAAATTAAAGCGAATTTATATCTTCAGTGACAAAAAATGCAAATTTATATCTTCAATGACGAATAAGAAGTAAAAAACTTAAAACCTTGAGCGTACCTGCATACTAGTCATGTCCATGACGCGCCACTTCATCTCTGGCCGATCTCTCACATTTCTCCTCAACATATCCGTAATAACCACCTTTGAGAAATCCACATTTGTAATGTTCCTAAATCCCAAGTCATATAAATGCTCGGAAAGCTTCGAATTTCCACACCCCGGCACTAAAATCTGAACTTCCTCCTGCGACACGAGTGGTGTATCCCCGCCGCTTCCATCGGAGGATTCCGGTGGTGGAGATGACGATAAGAGGTGGGTTTTGAGTATGTCTCGAAGTTGAGGCCACTCGGCATACCATTCGAATGAATCGTCGCCGCCTCTGATGGTGAAAAACTGGTCCCAATTCTCTTTGCTGGTGAAATCTCCAAGTGTTTTCAGAAGCTCCTCTCGCTTTTTACTACTATTATTTTGTTTTTGTAATTGATCCTTTTGCTTTTGTTCTTTCTTTCCCATTGTTCCTGCTCTGTATCTCCGTATTTTTGCTTCACTCTAATCCTGGTTGGGTTTAGGGTTTTAATGGGTTTTTTTTCAAAAGGTCAATTATCTACCTTGTCGAAACAGAGTTTTAAGAGAAGAGGGTAACTTGCAAATTTAGCCCCTGGCATTTTGGCTAAAGGAGCGATCACATCCTCAACCAAATTTTCATCTGAATTTTTTTTCTTACCTTTCGAAAATGAGCAGATGCAGAACATGTTTATATTAACATAAATGCAAGATGTACAGAAATGTAGTGGACAAAAGTTCTACATACAACACACATTAGTGGGGTGGATGGTGAATTTTTTGATATTTTTTATTCACATATGGAGCTCACATACCTCTCACATCTGTAGCATTTTTGTGAGCTGATTTCTGTACAATCAGCTTTTTTGTTATATTAAAATCAGCTTATATTTTATTAATAAACAAAAAAAAAAAAAAAGATTAATAAATTAAACAAGACCAAAAAAAAAAAAAAAAAGATTAAAAAAAATGAAAAAAAACACTTTCTTCCTTAATACCGCCTAACCATCCCCCTATCGTGTAATCATGAAGTTTTTCCCCAGATTTTCGCCATGGTTGATGATGGTGAAAACTAGAAAAAAGATTAAAAAAAAAAAAAAGGTACCCCTAGTTTTTTGTGGCACAAGTGTGTATCATATAGTTGTGCACTCGAAAAATAGGTAAATTGTTTTTTCAGCAAGTTTGTGCTCAAGTTCATATGTGGCAATTCCGACAAGATCCCTTTAGTTGGGAGGAGAATTCCTACTAAATGAATTTCATGAAGAACGTATTGAGAGAGAATTTGTCTTGAAAGTCTTATTGTCAAATGCATAGTCTTTTGAGGAAAATACACCCCATCAGGTGTTTCAAGAACTCAGTGCAAAAGTTAGGCCATAAGATTTTTTATGCATAAATCAGGTATCATGTAATAATTAAATATCAAATATCTCCCAAACCCTAATCATTTCCATTCTCTCCATTCTTCTCCATTTTCTCTCTTCTCTTCTCACGCGATGAGGCTCTTCTTCTCCCTTCACCCTACAAAATTTATCTCCTCTTCTAGCGCGACGAGGCTTTGCGTGGGCTGCGCTCACAGTGCCGCTGTGTGAAGAGAAGCAGCATGCTACTTTGGGCTGTAACGGTCACCGCCGCACAGCCACTGCAACAATCGTGTGCAGCTCTGATTTTAGATCTGATTTTGTGGACTTCGACTGCTGCTCCAAGATCCATTGTAGGGGCGAGAACGTTCCAGTGAGTTTGACCTTTCTCTATTGTACATTTTTTCACGCAGGGAAACATGCCTTGAGTATCTTGTCTTAGGAGACAAGTAGTAATCTTGGCTGTGAGATCTACCCCTTCCATATTGCAGAGGTGGTGATCGAGAATACCGCGGCAGGGACCGCCTTCAATCAGAAGTGCGACTTCTTCCTCCTCGTTCTCTGGATCTCATTTCAGTTGGTTTCTTCCTATTCTCCTCAACAAAAACAACAGTGAGCTTGCGACCTTGCATAATCTCACCATCCATCTGATGTTTAGCTTCCAAAGCATCACTAGGATCCACATACTGGACAAATCCAAAGCCTCGTGGTTGACTAGTGTAATAATCCCTAGGCAAATAGACGTCCTTTACTGGGCCAAATTGTCCAAATTGCCTCTTCAAGTATTCTGGCCGACAGTCATGGCGAAGGTTGCAAACTAAAAGAGTGGTAGGAGTATCTCCTCTACCACGACCACCATTGCGTTCTCTTGGGCTGGGGCTCCTTCCTCTTCTACCATAATCTCTAGGAGGTGTGGTGTTTATAGTTGGTAATGGTGGTGGTGGAGACGACGACGAGCTGATGGTGATGTTGGCTGCGTTCTGATTGGAGATTGGTTTTTTTTTTTTTTTTTTTTTGGGTTTTGATTGTTGGATGGTGTTTTGTGTGGTGGTGGGATAGTGTTTGTGTAGTGGCGGACTTGATGATTTTGTTGGTGGGTAGTGGATGTGGTGTGGTAGAGTTGGTGACGACGATTTGGGGATTGTGGTATTGTGCAATGGTGGAGTGGTGTAGGTTGGTGGGGCTGCTATTATAGAGATGGTGTGGTGGTGCCGGTTGGTGGGGCTGCTGTGATAGAGGGTGGGGCTGCTGCTGCCGAATTTGTAGTTGATAACTTAATCCTGTGGGCGATTTTTGTTTGTTGGTGGTGGTGTCGATTACTGCAGTGGCAAAGCGGGGATCAGTGGTGATTTTTATTTTTTTTTGGAAAATAATTTCTCTTATTGGTTTATCTGTGACCAATTATTGAGGTCGAGATTCGGGATTTCTGGTGTATTGGACCAATTATTTATTAATTTGTGACCAAGCGTTCAACTGTGACCTAAAAATTGTGACCAAGTACTCATTTGTGACCTAAAAATTTGATAATGTATGACTGAAAAATTTCTGTGACCAACTAATTGAAAAATTGTGATCAACAAATAAATTGTGACCTACAATTTGTGATCTCGAAATAAATTGTGACCTGTAAAATTTTTCTCGAAATAATCTGTGATTTGATAATTTGATAATATGCGACCAATAAATAATTTGTGACTTTAATTATAAATATGTGACCATTAATTGTATAATTGTGACTTTATTATATTTAATTAATTATATATAAACCTGATTTTTGAAATTTTAAACTATATATCTGATTTTTGAATTGGTGTAAACTATACCCCTTAATTATGAATTTTCCAGTCTTTTTCACTAGTATCTAGTCCATTCCACACCACCTTTCACTGGACTCCACTTTGCCTCATTTCCACCTCGAGTAAAGATATGTTGTTCCATTTGGCTGTCTTATTAAGTGTCCACTAATAAAATGTTTACAACTCATTAGGAAGTTCTTGTTAACAAATGAGAAAAATGCAAATGAGACAGCTAAATAGGAACATATCCCAAGTCTCTCCAACCTTAACCCGACCTCCCTTTTTGCCTTTCCTCGTATATCGAGAATACAACAAAAAATTTGAGGTATATTCTAAAAAATATATAGAGTAGTTGATACTTTTCATTGCCTCTCCTCCTTCATGACTTAGACGACCTCAAATTTATAAAAAGTTGTGGATTTTTTCTCCCCATGGACATTCCAGTGTGAGAATCAGTAGGAGAAAAAACTTTAGAATATCTTTGAAGTAAGTGTATGAAATGATTTTGTGTAATCTATTGTACACGATACATTTGCTCTCTCTACATATAGCAGTTGCTATGAAGTCATTTCCTCGTAGAGCATAGCGATTATTCACATTTGCCATTGTCATTTCCTAAAATTATAAATTAATATTGGGAAACAAAAATAATATGTGTTATAATAGTCATGAATATCTCATATCAATTTCTAGTAGGGTAATTCAAATAGAAAAGGCTATACGTGTCCATCTATCGAATGCATCTTCATAAAAAAAGTAATGATATTTTGAGCATAGCGAGAGAATGCACAATCGTTAATATAGAGATGTTAGTGTACGAAAGTAGTACATAAACCAATAATGATATATTAGTTATAACGATTATAAATATTTAACATCAATTTTTAGCAAGATAATTCAAATAAGAATCACTATAAGTGCCTATCGATTGAATTTCATTTTCATCAACTAAAGACCAATCAACCACAGCTACAATGGAGTCAGCATCATTGGCTTCTTTTCCATTATAGTTATGCTTGGTGTACATGAGAAAACTGTACCAGTTTTTACAAGGGTGCATGTCATTTTTTCATTGGAAGTTGGCAAAAAAATAGAAAAAAATGCAACCATACAGGGGTTTTAGCTTAGCAACTCTAAGACCCTTGTACAAGGGAATAACTCTTTCCATTTTCTAGACTCCAATTTGGTCACGAGATCATTAATCAGGATACAATAGAAACCACCCTAAAGCGCCTACCTTGCATTGAGAATTGGACAACCTTAAAATATAGATAGCAAATAGATGTATCTACATTGTACTCAATAATTTTTTTTAGTTGAAGGAGGGCGGGACCTCCGAGAGTTTATTTATTCCCCTCACTTGTGATGGAGGAATACCGTGGTTACATATGTGGAACAAAAAATAGTAAATAAGGAAGACTACTTCCTTTACAATGAAAGCGAATGCATTTACCACTAAAAACTAAGTTACTGAAAATGTCTAAGATAAGGAGTTTCCATTCGGTCTGTATACAATATTCCACTTAGGAGGTTCGGGACCTTTTCGCCATAAGTAAACTTGGTTGATGAGCCTTCACTTGCAATTTTTGTCAGAAAATCGGCCACCATATTTGCCTCTCTGTACACATGTTGTACCTGAGCATTGAGGGTTCTAATCAGTTCCATAATGTCCTCCCAAAAGTCCCAGAGCCACAATAAGGAACAAGTGCCTTTGTTAGCCCACTCGGCGATCACCTTAGAATCTGTTTTGACCATAATATTCACTACTCCTAGGGCACATACATAGTCCATCGAGGAGAGCGCGAGTTTCAACCATCATATTTGTGCATACTCCATAGTGGTGAGTAAAGCCCGCCCAACAGGTTCCAAGTTAGTCCCGTAGCAGCCCTCCTCCTCCAGACGGCCCTGGATTTCCTTTGGACGCACCATCCACGTTTAATTTGGGCTGGATTCCCAAAGGTTTTTTCCAGCTTATTAATTGTACTTTCCACTGTCTAGGGATAGAAATAGGGCAATTTAATGCCCGCAAAATTTGCATGTCGTGGACTGTAGTTTTGAGGGCTTTAGTAATCTGATTTCCAACTTGTGCTAGCATGGATTTGATTTGGCAAGTAGTTTTCTGCCTTGTAATCGTATGCCCTTCCATCCTCGATTCACACCGTGCTTTCCAGAGTGCCCAGGTAATGATAATTGGCGTAATTCCTTGGAGAGTGTCCCGCTGAGAAGAGCTTGTTGAATTGATCCACCACAGGTTCATTCTACCCCTCCATGTTGGGGTGTTTGGTAAGGAAAGGTTGAAATGTTGAGCAAAATATTTCCACACTTTATTGGCCATCTCTTTGTTGCTTAGCACGTGGTCTATAGTTTCAGTTAAGGGCTTAACACGGCACTCGCATTTGGACACCAACTGAATCCCAATAGATTGGACGACATTGTCAACTAGTAAACAATTTCTCTGGGCTCTCCACGCTACAAAAGACATTCTTTTGGGACATTTATTGTGCCGTAACCACCGTTTCCATGGGCATACTGGACCCTTTTGACGTATCACTTCCCAGGCGGATTTCGTTGAGAAAGTTCCATCCTTGCTGGGCTTCCAGTGTACTAGTCTGACTTACCTTGCATTTTGAAGTGCACGTTTTCGATTGAGGAAGCATGATGTTCGTCCACTACCTCCCGTAGTCGGATTCCATTCCATTTACTCGTTTGTATGAGGAGGTCTTTAACTTGTAGATTCGGTTCTCTAACCTCTATACCAGCTTCAGCCAAGCTTTGGTCCCCTAGCCAATTATCGTACCAGAAACTTGCTATGGATGCAACAGAAGGAATTTTGCAGCACAATAGGTAGTGTCAAGATGACCCTTTTCCAAAATCGAGAGTGAGTGGGAGCTAATTTAGCTAAGGGTAGAGCGTTATTTTTCATGTATTTAGCTCCAAAGAATTCTACCCAGAATGAGTTCCCTTCCATTAGCTTCCATGCGAACTTCATAAAAAGGGCTTGTTGCACTTCCTGAAAATCCCGAATGCCCAGGCCACCCTCCTCCACCGGAAAACAAATTTTTCTCCATGACACCCATTTTCTTTTCTTAGCGCTATCAGATGAGTTCCATATGAATGATGATAAAACACGGTTCAGCTCCTTGTGCACTCCTTTGGGTACTTTCAGAACCGATAGTACATGAATAGGCATGCTACAAAGGACGTGCTTAATCAGTGTAATTTTTCCTCCAAAAGATAATAGATGCCCCTTCCATCCTGCCAGTTTCTTTTGAATTTTTTTCCATCATTGGTTCAAACATGTGCTTCTTTAGTCGACCAGAATATATAGGGACTCCCAGGTAGGTACAAGGCCATACTCTTTCTTTAAATCCTGACGAGATCAGGAGCTTTCTTTTACGCGCCATGGTAATATGCTTAGAGAGGAAAATAGATGACTTTGTAGGATTTACCTGTTGGCCAGACATCTGTTCATATTTTTTCACTATTTCGAACAGATTGAAAGTAGACTTTTTATTGCCGTTAGAGAAAATAAGTAGGTCGTCGGCATAAAATAGGTAGCTGACCACCATACCTGCCGAGTGAAAAGGCTGGATTTGACTTCTGGAAATAGCTTGATTAATCATTCTAGATAATAATTCTTGAGCCACGATGAACAAGTAAGGGGACAACGGATCCCCTTGGCGCAATCCTCTCGAAGGTCTGAAAAAACCCCGAGTTTTCCAATTCAGCATGACCGAGTAATGTGGAGAGGAAATTTGGTTCGCTAGACTCAATACCTTCAACCACACTTAAAGCATATGCAACTTAATTAGCTTTCACGTACCTTTGTGGAGGCATAATATCTATCTTAGGTCTGCCTCTAGCAATTGAAATGATGGCATCGTTGGTGGTGATGGAAAAATGGCATTACTCATTGCCTCTGAACTTGATTGAGATGATTTTTTCGATGCAAACCCAAACCAAATTCCAACGGTACTGTACAAAAATGAATATCCACCGATGAATTAAATTTTTGCTTATTGGTCTCCAATGATTCTGTCAAACCCTGCAAAAAATACATCTGGAACCTTTTCTATCTCTGCAACTCAACTTGAACACCTCTGCTAACTTTCAGGACTCCACATTCTCTAGTGTACTTGTACTATTTCGAATCAAGAGTATTTACGGAGATTAATTTTTTCTTCAAATCTAGGACATGTCTCACTTCATCAAGTGTCCTAACTATCCCATCTAACATATTGTTTCCGATTCTTTCAATATCAGCTATCCTACAAGGTATATTATTACCTGTCACCACAACACATTTGGAAACTTATTCATATGTTGAAAACAAATCCTGATTGGGACACATATGTAAAGAACAAGCTATATTAAGGATTTAATCCTCACCAAGTTTGGAGTCTCCATCAGAAATAACCAAAACTTGTCCATCACTGTGGTAATTTTCTGCAACATCGGAATCACCTGAAATTTTGGTTGTTTTTCCTTCTTAATTGCAACCAATTTTCTCTATTCTGCAACTTATAGCAATCCTTCTTGATGTCCCATTCTTCTTGCAATATTTATAAATTTTATTACCAGAGTTAGACTTCAAACTTCCCATCTCATAACCACCGTGAACAATAAAGCTTTCTCTATGAGCCTCAAATTGTACGAGATACTTTATCTTCTCATTTGAAAATAAAAGCATCATAAACTTCCTCAACGATGAGAGTATCACAACTATATAATATCATGTCTCTGAACGACATGTATGAAGCGGGCAACGAACACAACAAAATTAACTCTAAATTTTATTCATTGTACTTGACCTCCAGGGTCTCCAAATCAACGACGGTTTCTTTAAATGGTAAGGTGATTTTCTACCTTCTTTCATACGGTGAGAATAAAATGTTGCTTCAAGTGTAAATTGCTAGTTAGACTCCTAGCCCTTATTTAAGCCCCATTTCCCCCCCCCATCAAAATGTATTTTTCAACAGTGATTTGATCACATTTCAATCACACATTCTTTAGTAAAATAATATTACACGTAAATTCAAAAAATTTCTTTATTTTTTAACCACACATTTATCATCAATGCACTATTCAAAAATGTATTTTTTTTCACAAGAATGGGGCTCAAACAAGGGCTTAGTCATGAAAAATTGCTTCAACTTCAACCATAACGCAGCTAAGGTTTTCTCCATAAAAATGTGTTGAAGAATGTGATTTAAAAGATAAAGATGAATTTGAGAAAGATCATTTCGATCCGTATGTTGTTTTTCTTCCAACGACCAATTTGAGGGCATCTTGTCAAATTCTAACAAGACATCATTCACATCTATCCAAGCGAGCACTACTCGCATCTTCACTTGCTACAATGAAAATCTTGTATTGTGATCCCAAAGCAGAGTATCATATTTCTGGGTTGCCATCTTAAAAGAAATCAAAACTCACGAAGAACAACGAACTTGACTCTGATACCACTTATTAGCAAATTAATAAGAACTATATATGCATTGAATGATACCATAGTTAATAATAGGCAAGATGTATGACGCAATATGAAATAGCGATCCCAAAATAAGAAAAACAGAAGAAATTGGTAAAGGAATGAAGAATTTATTAATAATGGAGAGACTACAAAATATTATGTTTCTAATTTAATTCTAACTTATACAAAGTCATATGAAAGCCAAAAATTTTGTGGAGTATACATAGGACCCAAGAGAATACATTATTGTTGGAAAGAAGAAAAAAAATGAGCCAAAATAAGGAAACAATATTTTTCTGAATAGCACCGTCGCTAAAGCTGTAGCCTCGTGGGAAGCGAGTGTTGCAACATCGCTCGAGCGCCAAGCTGGCGGTAGCTAAGGCGCCTCCAATGGTGCCCAGGCCGGTTAGTTTCGGGTTACAATTTACTTTTTGACCTCTTTAACACCTTTTTCACTCAAAACATCACTTTTCAACGAAATTTGGGTCACAATATTAACACCATTGTTGCAAAAGTGATGTACACCATTCAATCTATCTTCCATGTGTCACTAATAGATCCTACCTTTAAGTGCTCTATGGTTCTCTCTCTCCTTCCATCACAGTTCACACTTGCACACGCAACACAAACTCACAGGTATACTTACAAATGTAAAGCTTGCATTTAAAGTTCCAACTACACAAAAATGGCCAATATTAAATCTATCATTTGAACCTTTTGGTTTCATTTCATTTCTTTCTTCGGATACGGAAGAATAATATCAAGAAATGGCTGGAAATGAATGGATAAATGGGGATTTAGAGGCAATTTTGGATAGTGGGATAGCAGCCATAGAATAGAATAAGCCAACCCCAGTGAACGTGAGGGAAAAAGGCAATTTCAATTCCACAAAGTACTTTGTGGAAGAAGTGGTAATGGGGGTTGATGAAACTGATTTTCATAGGACATGGATCAAGATGGTGGCTACAAGGAACACTAGAGATAGAAGTTCAAGGCTTGAGAACATGTGTTGGTGCATTTGACATCTTACCCACGAAAAGAAACAGGTTTCTTTATTACATAGAATCCTTATATACACATAAATATATATGTATAAATATGTGTGATAAGTGCATTTTTTGTGATTATTCGAACTTCCAATTTTATTTAATTATATATAAATTGAGCGATTATCTATTTAATTTGTGTAAATTATGTTAATTGTAGGAAAAATCCCAACTTGGATACAATTTATATGAAAAAAGGCTATTTGAAGCTTAATTAACGTTGATTTGAAGCAATTGAAGATTAACTGGATTGTAAGAGATTAACTGGAAATATTAATGGAGCATTCGATAAAAATTCATAAGTTTCAGGAGTTAAATTCGACATTTGAAAATTTTGAGGACTAAATTGCAAACTGTGAAACTTGTCTCGGGTAAACTATTATGACTTTAGAATGAAGAGGACTCAATTGTAAAATAATGAGATGAAGGACTAAAGTCATATGAGAAAAGAGTTCAATTGAAAACGGAATTGTTTCCTTTTATTCTTAAACTCTTTGGTAGAAACCAACTCGAATTCTTTTGTGAAAATCAAGTTGAACAAGGATTGTGCCTAAATCTGGTTCTATAAATACATACTTTAGTCCAACAGTTAAAGGAGGGCTTGTAAAGTTTCACTATATACATACATTCAAGTCAAGGTTTGGGGATTCATTTTATTCAAGCCAAAATGAGGGGAAAATCAAGAAATCAATCAAGGAGATAGGGTTTCAAGGATTTCACAAGGAGTGGTTGGTGCTAGATCTTCACATTTTTCTTATTTTTCCTTAATACTCGGTGATGTACTTTAATTCCTTTTTTTTTTTTTAATTTTTATTCTCCTACGATATGCAATAAGTATTCAATTAGGATGAACGATTATAACATAGTTTTGAACCTTAATTTTAATTAAAAAGTTTTGAGCACTTCAGGAGGCTGTTTCTATGTTAGTTCTAACCTTGTAGCTTGGATGACTAAAAAACAAAATTATATTTCATTGTCCACTACCGAGACTGAATATATATTTGCAGGAAGTTGTTGCACTGAACTGCTTTGGATGAAGTAAATGTTGAGGGATTATGAGATTAAACAGGGTACTATGACCGTGTTCCGTGATAATACAAGTGCTATTAATATTTTCAAAAATCCTGTACAACATTCTCGGACCAAATGTATTGATATTTGACATCACTTCATCCAAGAACTTGTAGTGTTATATCTTTTGAATACATCTCTACGAAAAACTAATTAGCTGACCTATTTACTAAGCCCTTGGATGGTTTGAGATTCGAGTCTCTTAGAAAAGCTATTGGAGTCTGTGTACCTCTTTAATTAGGTACCTAGGTGCATGTATGTACAGTCATATCATTCATTCATTTTTGTATACATTACATTTTACATTTTACATGTTTTTGTTTTTTTTTTTTGTGTTTTCCTTTAAAAAAAAAAAAAAAAAATGACACTGCAACATCGTATTTGATTTACTCGAATTTGCATCATGTGACCGAATATGCATGTAATAGATGAATCGTTACGTAATTTCCTTCACTTTGGCTAGGTTTATGTGGAGTATTTGGTATAGGTCTCTTCATGTACCATCTGCACAGCACACACTGTGACCTTGTAAGTGAGTCTTGACTCCATGTGTGAGATTTTGGATAGCAGTCAACTATTGGTGGGGTGACTTTGAACATGAATTGATTTGTAACTAGTTTGACCTTATACTCTAGTGTTTTCCCTTTGATAGAAAAGCCGATTGAGTGTCAAAGTTTGAAATATATTACAAAATGAGCTTTATCTTGTACTCTTCTTTGGAATCTATTTGACTCGAGCAATTAAGTTTGAGGGGTTTCTAATAACCTGGTACCCTATGGTCAACTAACTTGGAGTCACCGACCCGAAACTCGCTACATGGGTCATCTTAGTTACTTAATGAAAAAGAGATTGCACATAAGATTTTTAAAAAAATGTGCTTACTGATAGGGGGGAGGATTACACTAACAAATTAATTTTTCTTTTTTTTAGTGTTCTAGTAGTGCTGGATTTGCTTTTCATTAGTAGAGAAAAATACTCATTCCGCGGTGATTTTAGCTATTCAATCTCACAAATTTAAGGTTTGGAGTATTGCTCGCAAGGAATTAGTGGCACTTTTCACACATGGGTCACGTATACAATTTACTCCATTTAATTTGATCTGAGTATGTGGGAAGTTTTTTCTATTCATTGAGTATGCCCTACTTGTGATCATTTGCATTTTTAAATTATCATAAATATTGGAGTGTGTGCTATGAATTACATTTTTAAAAAAGTGCTATAATTTTAAATTTTCAAAAATTTGGTGCTATTTTTGTCAAAAGGTTTTCACCCGCTTGGTGCTAAGGCTCACTAGAACATCAAAAGCATAGGCTCTGTCGCTAGTCTAGCGCTCGCCTCTCACTCGAGCGACAAACCTTTTTATTAGAATTCCTATGCGAGGCACTAAACTCATTTTCTTCTCCAAATTCCATTGATTTTCACCACATCTGTGCCTCGCCCAAGTCTTGCACCTTCAATTACGTGTACTCATCATTCTTCAAGGCTTCTATCGTCAACCATTTCACTACTTTATAGCATTCACGGTACGATTTTGTTAAAATCCCTATTTTTTCATTTTTTTTGATTTTTTTTTAGGGATTTTGGGTTTCTTGTTACTTTATGCATCAATTCATCGGTCCAACTTGCATAATTTTAGGATTGTGTTGTATTCTTCATCCACATTGCATCATAAACAACCAAATTTTTCGAATTTGACACATTCACTCGCTTTTTGGGTTTCTATGAGTTTTGTTTGGCATCTTTCTTGATTGTGGACTCGTTGGTGATGGAGGATGGGTTAGAATTAGTTGTTGGTTGATTATAAGTTTGAATTGGGCATTTTCCACTTGGCTGAACATGGTTTGGACTTCATGCATCATGTTTGTCCGCCACATGCTTTACGTTTTACCTAAACCTCGTGTTCATTTTGTTTTGGCACATGATTGTTCACACACCTCGAGCACAATCACGTGAGCACATCTAGATAATCACTTTACACTTAATTCTCATTGCATTTGACGTTGACATACTATCACCCAAGGTTGACGTTGCATCACCCTGCGTCTTAACGCCTTGTCACCCTTGTATCCATGCACCGTGATGTGAACCCACGTAGTAAATAACCACGAAAATCCACAAGAAATTGATTTGGAACCCAAGAACGCCAAAGTAATCAAGTTTGAATTTGATTCGAAATTACCTAACCAAAACAACCAACAAGAAAACGACGTGTTGACTTTTTGATTTAATTTTGAAGAATCTAACCCAGTTGATATGAACGCCATAAGATTAATTCTTGATAAATTCACAATTGTCTCACGAAGAACAAATGTTGAAAGCAAAATTGCCTCTCGTTAAATTACTTGTCAAATGTTCTTACAATAAATAAGGAAACTAATATTTATACTAGCCCTAAAACTAGGACAAAACGTGCACAAAATAATTAAAAGATCACAAAGTTATGGCAAGACTATAACTCTAACTAAATAAGGAAAAACGTGGAAAAGGAAAATTTTCGGCTTGACGTTGGCCTATGCGACTGCAATGTATATTTCCATGCGGTCGCATGGTTGGCGTCCAATGTAGGTTTGAGATCTTTGCATGTTTCCATGCGGTCGCATGGTTCTTGGTTTTGGTCTCCATCTTCGCCCACTTGAATCAAGTAGTTCCACCTCGTTTTGGCATTCGACCCCAACACGGAACTTGCTTCTTTCTTCTCCAAGATCATCACTTCATCAATCATTCCTTGAACGAGCAATCTCATTGTCTCTTTCACTCGCTTTTCTCATGACCGTGTTCACATCACACCGAATCTTACATCTAGGCATCGCATCACTCTACGTCTAGGCACCTTATCCACGCACACTGTCCTGCATCTAGCATAGCGTCATCCTTACGTCCGGGCACCATGTTACCTCCATCCTGGCACTGCATGCCCTTCATCCATGTCTCACATTACTTAAGTAGTTATCTATGTCCACACACGCTCTAGCCTAGTTTCTGCATTGTTTTGCTTGTATTGTTCAGTTTTTGTACCATTTTCCGTGCATTGGTCATTTTTTGCATTATTTTGCCTGCATTGTTCATTTTCTGCATTGTTTTACGTGCATTGGTTAGTTTTTGCATTGTCTTGTGTGCATTGGTCCATTTTCACATTGATTTGCATGCTTTGGATGGTTTTTACACTATTTTGCATGGGTTGGGCAATTTTGAATCGTTGTGCATGATTATGCATGTTTTTTTTGGTTTGTGGATTATGTGTGCACCATGTAGCGTATATAAGACCTACTTGTCTCATTTCACATGCATCTATGCACATCATTGGTTAGTTCTTCGAAGAGGTATATAGTATCTTTAGTGTATATATTGATGTGTTTGTATTGCGAATTTGTCACAGATGCCGCCTAAGAGAGCGAGGAATTTTGCACCGACATCCAGTAGGTTGACTTCATATAGTAGGTCTGATCCATACTGGATCCCTATCCACTGACAGACAAATTCTGTTGCGCATTGTGTATATGAATATGTGGCCTGTCTCACACACCTTGTCCTTATCCATGGACAATGCGAGATTTCTATATGCATTGCTGCATGGCGATTCTATTAACCTTCATTCTTTCATTTTCCATCATATTTTGTGCACATTTAGAGTAATATGTACTTGGATTTGTCTTCTCTACACCTGTCTCATTCATCGTCTAGTGATGTCTCTTGGGGCTATTTTTCCAGATGGGATCACGGGGAAGGTTTTCTGGCCTATTGGCTACACTACCATATCGCAGAGTAGATCCCATGTCTCTTTATCTTCTGCTCTTTCTGAGCCAACTGAGCCAGCTGATCCAACTGTACCTGGTGATCCTATAGGTGATCTACTGTCTGTTGATCCATTTGATATCCCTACATCGCGTCATGTTATCCCTCCTTCCTCCACTGATATTCCATCATCTTTTACATCGACTCCACCTCCAGCTGCTGATTATATCCCTGCGTCTGCTTCTGTTCCCGTTGACCCTTCAGTTGCTCTTAAGGATAGATGATTGTGCTGATCGAACAACAGGCTCACATGATTGTTGAGATAAGAATTTCGAACTGGCAAATGATATTTTTCCATAAGAATTTGGCGTGTTCGCTTCAGTGATTTTAGATAACGGTTCGACCTCGACCCATTTTGTGAAGTAGTCAATAGCAACAATTGCAAAGTTCGCGCCTCCTCTACCTTTCGGTAGTGGACCTATAAGGTCCACGTCCTACTTGACAAATGGCCAGGGGCTGGATAGGAGAGAAACGTTGGCACTTGTCACATTTTTGTACAAATTGAAGGGCTTCTTTTTTTAAGGTGGGCCAATAGCACCCCTGCCTCAGTGTTGTCAATGCCAGTCCTCTAGAATGGTTTCCACATACACCTTTATGGATCTCTCGAAGTACATAGCTCGCCTCGTCTTCTCCTACGCATCAGAGGAGAGGGGAGTAGAAGCCTCTTTTGTGAAGTATATCATCAATTAACCCGAAGTGGACTGGCTTTCATCTCAACTTGTAAGCTTCATCTTTGTTGTTCGGGAGGACATGACTTGGTCCTTGAGATAGGCAATTATAGGCTGGACCCAGGTGGGTGTTCTGTCTATCCATATAACCTCCTCGACGGCAGTGGATGGCTTCAACAAAGTGTTCAATTAGAACCACCATTAGAAGTTCAGAATCTTTGCTACTTGCAAGTTTTAAGAGATGCGTGGGATTTGGGCTAGCTCAAATTTTCGAAAGATGGGAGTAGGTCCATCACCATTTTTAGGTAAGTTGCCATACCCTTGTCTATTGCTGTGAAGTTGCCATTAACTTGGCTAACCACCAGTTGGGAATCGCTACTAAAGAGCAACCTCCTTGCATCTATTTTGCTAACCTGAGGCCTGTGAGTAGTGCCTCGTATTCAGCGGCATTGTTCATGGATTTAAAGTTGAACCAGACTGGCGAATTCAGTTTATGACCTTCGGGGCTCACAAGGACTACCCCTGCTTCGGAACCTGCCTCTCCAGCCGATCATTCCATGAATAAGTTCCACAGGGGGGGCTCGACAGATTCCATCTCTTTCTCGACTTCAGGAACATTGACAAATTCTGCCACAAAATCAGCTAAGGCTTGGCCCTTGACAGTGGCCCTTACTTTGAATAGGATATCAAACTCACTTAATTCCACAGCCTATTTCAGCAACATTCCCAAGGCATCAGGCTTTTGAAGCACTTGCCTTAGGGGAAAGTTAGTCAACACATGAATGGTATGAGCTTGGAAGTAGGGTCTCAGCTTCATTGAACTTGTAATCAGTGCTAGGGCCAGTTTTTCCATGTCTGGGTACCTGGATTTGGGTGAGAGCAGTGCTTTGCTGACGTAGTACACATGTAGTTGGGTGGAGTCCTCTTCTCTGGTAAGCACAGCACTGATGGCCTCATTTGATATGGCCAAGTACATTGTAGGGATTCTCCTAGATTTGGCTTGGAGAGGAGGGGGCTTGTCCCATGTACTTTTTCAGGCCCTGAAAAAAGCTTTTCACACTCCTCTATCCATTGGAATTTCTTTCCTCCCTTCAAAACCTTGAAGAATGGGAGACATTTGTCGGTGGCCTTCTAGATGAAGCGACTTAGAGTAGCCACACAACCCGTTAAGCTTTGCACGTCCTTAGGTTTTTGGGGAGATCTCATTTCAATCAAAGCAAGAATTTTCTTAGGGTTAGCTTCGATACCTCTTTGGTTGACCATGTATCCCAAGAATTTTCTAGAGGCTACACCAAACACACATTGGAGAGGATTGAACATCATCCTATAACTTCGCAATATTTGGAAGGCCTCGATCATGTGTGCCACATGATCGTTTTCCTTCAAAATTTTGACGAGCATGTTGTCCACATAAACTTCCATTGTTTTGCCGATGAGGTCGACAAACATTTTGTTGAGGAGCCTCTGATAAGTAGTCCCGACATTTTTCAATTCGAAGGGCACCATTTTGAAGCAATAGAGGCTTTTATCAATGTTGAAAGAGGTGCTCTCCTCGTCGGCTGGGAGCATGGAGATTTGATTATAGCCTGAATAGGCAACCATGAAGCTCACAGTTCTTGTCCAAAGGTGGAGTCTACTAGCTGATCAATCCATGGGAGGAGAAACTGTCCTTAGGACAAACCCTGTTAAGGTCAGATAAGGCAATGCACACACTCTACTTTTCGTTATGTTTTTTTCACTAATACCGGGTTTGAGACCCACTTTGGATATGTTGCATCTTTGATAAAGCCATTCTTGACTAGCTTCTGTACCTCTTCCTTCAGAGCCTCGTATCTCTCTGGATTGAGAGCTCTTCTCTTCTATCTATGCGGAAAAGCTTTGGGGTCAATTTTTAGGTAGTGGCAATTGACCTTAGTATCAATGCCTATCATATCCTCATGCCTCCAAGCAAAGACATCCAGGTTGGTGCTCAGAGAGCCCTTGAGCTTTTCCTTCACTTTAGGGAACATGCCTTTTCCCACCAACAGCACCTTAGAAGGATCCAAGGGGTCCACTGAGAAGCTTTCAAGTTCTTCTATGAGGATCGCCTAAAGCTCGTGCTCAATGACTTTGAGGTCAATTTTATCAATCATGAGCATCTCCTCAGGGGCATCGATCATTTCGACGTCTTATTGCACATGATTTGGCTCTTCAGGGACATCAATGATGTCCATTTTTATGTCAACTATTATTATGTTAACATCTCGAGGCTCGACTTTCCTTATAGAGTTCAGGTAACACTCGCACACCTCTTTGCTCACCTTTTACTGTAGCCACCCCATGCTCGGTTGGGAACTTTAGCATAGGTGGTGGATGGAGGTGACAATGCCTAAGTCTTTTAGTGCTGGTCTTCCCAACACCCTATGGTAAGCTGACCTGCTGTCAACTATGAGGAATTCCATGAAATTTAGGTTACCTGAGGTGATTCTCCCATCTCTACCGCAACAATAATCTTGGCCCTTAAAGTTATGCTATCTCCGATAAATCCGTATAGGGGGTGGTGATTAGGTTAGTTCATGGTCCAAGATCATCTTGTTGAAGCTTGCTCTGAAAAGGATGTTCACCGAACTGCCATTGTCCACTAACATCCGCTTGATCCCGTTACAGGCTACTACGGCCCTTACAACAAGGGCATCATAGTGAGGAAAGTGAACTCCTTCTGCATCTTCTTGGGTGAACACAATTGGTTGCACTTGGCTTCTTTGGGAGCCACCGTCCACTATGTAGCTGGTTAGTGGGGGGCCCTTCACCTCTCTGGTATAGTTTCTTTGGGAGTTTCTAGATTTGCCCCCCAACATAGGGGCCTCCGAAAATCTTGTCCACTTCATGGACAAGTGCATCTTCAGCGTTTGTTTTGTTATTTCTTCTTTGTCTTTGTTCTTCACGTGGCCTTTCAGCCTCGTGATTTCTTCTCTGACGTGAAGATGTGTCTCTACGTCATGGAGGGGCCTCCTCATGCCTAGGCTGCTGGTCATGCCTAGGTGGGGGCCTGTTCATATGAGGTAAGTCATTCCTTCTATTGTTGCGGTTATTGAACCGTCTCGGATGGTAAGAAATATCCCAGTAATTTGCAGTGTTGTAGCTATAGGAGTGGTGGTAAGAGCAGTATTATTGTGTGTCCGACCTGTCTCTAGGTCCAGAACCTCTTCCACAGCCTTGTCTCTACGGGGGCCTGTTGTGCATTTTTAATATGCTGCACAGCCGCTCTAGGAACGACGTCCTCATAGACCAATGTAGGCACTGCATTCAAAGTGGTCGTAGCCAAAGTGTGGCTTGAATCTTCATTACCATCTTGAGTCATTTGGTAGTCCATCAGGTGGGAGGTCGGACCTCTACCACGTTGCCTTTGCTGAGGTAGGAGACCTCGGTTGGCCCTGTTCCGATGGTCAATCAACTCATCATTGATGATCTCCATCCTAATCATTTCTAATAGAGCATCATAGGTAGAGAGATCCTAGTTCTGCACATCCCTCCAGAAAAGGGTGTTCATGTTCAAACCACCTCGTGATGCTGATAAAACATCGCGATCAGTGACTTGAACGTAGTATGTCATTTCATCTATAAAACGGGAAATGAAACTCTTCAGATACTTCCCTAATTGCTGCCTCATGTCTTGGAGGCGTTGGATAGGGGCCTCACATTCCTTGCTTACGGCAAACCACTTCAGGAAGGTGGTTTTGAATTTTGGCCAACTCCTTATGCTCCTAGATGGTAGCCTACTGTACCAAATTTCAGCCACTCTGTGGAAGGCTCTGCACTTCGCTATTAGGGTGGTGCTCTCAGGCTCATGTGAGTTTTGTAAGCATTTAAATACTTAGTCGGGTCACTTCTCCCATCATACTTTGGTATCTTGGGCATCACATAGTAGCTTGGCACTTGGACATTTCTCAGTGCTTGGGAAAAAGGAAGATTTTCATCATCATCATCATCCAAGTCACATGACCTCTAGAGTTCATTAGAATCGTAGTTCTCATCAGCCTCATACCTTGGTGGGGGCTGGATGGTCCTGTTTGATTTTCAACTTCGTCCTCCCTCTTGTGACGCCTATTTCTAGGCATGGCTACGCATGGGACATTTTTCTTGTCTTTCCTCCAGCTACCAAGTCTCAAGAGGTGGAGGCTATGGCCTATATCTAGGCACTTGTTGTTGTTGCCAAGACGGTTGACATCTTCCTTCGGCTGGACTGATCCTGTCAAATACACTACTTGATCTCTAGGGCCTCCGCTTTGTTTCATATTCTGGGTGGAAGTTATCCTCCATGTTGAAGGTAACCTCGGAGGGTCGGCCAGAAGCATAGTTGGAGGAAATGTCAATTCTTACTTCTCTTTCGATTGGGTTGTTTCCCCTATCGTGTCTGGAAGATAAGGTTCTTTAGCTCTGCACCTCATCCTCCTACTGATAATGCCCTTGGGGCGCATAGGGAGAGATTGGATGACCTCCCTGGCCCTGCATTTGCATTAAAAGTTCTTGCATTGCCAAGTTTTGATTTGTGATGTTCCTTATGTTACAAGACATAGTGGCCGTTTCCCTGGTGAGTTGGGACGACATTCTCATCCCACTGCGCCTATGATGGTGGTGGGGCCGATGATGACCCGCTGGAGTAGGTACAGCTGGAGCTACTTCTTCGTAGCTTTCCCTTGCTCTCCTTGGTGGCAAGTCATGGTCCGAGCTCATCTTTCCTTAGTGGAATATGGAATTTCTGAACTCTTGGGCTTCCCCTCATTCTTTTTCGAGAAATCCTTTTTCAAGGAGGATGCCTTGCTGTCTTTTTCAACAAGTTTTTCCCACAAGGTTGCTCATGGTTATAGTGTGATTTTCCCTAGACGGCGCCAATCTTTTGACCTTATTTTTGGTTAGGGCCACGCAGACAACAGATGTCGGCCCCACTCTAGTCCACGCAAGTTAAGTCCAACACGCTACTACTACAAAAGGGTCCAGAACACTCCAGGAGGGGGGCGTGTGAGAAGCTCTTTTGGACACAAGATGGTGAGGTTCAGGTCACGACAGTGACAGGATGACGATCGTAAAATGAGAACTGATCAAATGTGAAAGGATCAATGTAAACTAATATGAATGTATGTTTAAGAATGAAAATCTAGAGAGAACAATAATATCATAAAGCCTTTCAAGTTATATTTTGTATTGTAAATTGCATCATCCTCTTCTCGTTGCATGGGGTAGCTATTTATAGTATTACAAATGAGATGAGGCCGTTGTATCATAATACACGTGGCCTAATCTCCTTAACTGAAACATCACTTCCTAGCCATCACTATGACACTCTAGTAGGGATGCTTTTAATGTTATTACAAGTTGCAGCCACCCTATTGACGTGATAACACTCATGAACTCATTCCAAAGGTCACATCAGTCACTCCTCTAAGATCTCACTCAAGTGCACATCTTCTTAGTGCAGGTCGTTAATGAGAGGAGGCCTCGGTTGATGACTTTTGTAAACTTCCTTGAACATGAAGTGCCTTGGACATGGAGCGCCTCGATGTTAGGCCGTAGCCCATTCTAATTCAGAGAATATGTCTGGGCTTCGCGTGGGATCCTGCATGTGGGTAGTGAGCTTAGGAGAACGAGGTCTACAGCAATAGTGGGTCGGCCACATGGAGCTATGTGTGGCGAGGCATAACACATCCTAAATATGGTACTGTTTAAATTACAATAATTTACAATCAATTATATATTGCTGAGATTGTCAAGTTGTAATCTCCATAATCTTTATCAATCTTCAATCTCATTGACATTCCCTCAAATTGATGTTGGAGATCAAGAAGCATCAATTTGTAGACGATAAACCAATATCGTTGGCACGTCATCTTCTTAGTAAATATATCAGCAATCTAAACATTATTGGTGATATGTGGAAGAGAAATAATGCGACCACCATAAGCCTCACGGATGGAGTGACAATCTACTTTAATGTGTTTAGTGTGCTTGTGAAACACAGGGTTAGCAATAATTTGAATGACACTAGTGTTGTCAGTATAAAGTGGAGGAGGTTCAATTTGAGGGCAACAAGCTCTGCCAGAAGACCCCGTAGCGAAACAATCTCAAAATAGGCAGAAGACATAGCACGATACTCGAATTTGGTAGAAAATTTAGAGACATGATCCAACTTCTTATTGCTCGAGGAAATAAGCGCACCCCAAAAAACATACTCCAACCTGTAATTGAGCGATGAGTATCGGTACAACCAGCCCAATTTGCATCACTATATCCTGCCAACTCAAGAGAATAATTGGTAAGAAAGAAAAAAAACCCCATATAAGGTGTACCCTACAAATATCAACTAATACAACGTACTGCAGCTAAGTGGAGATATTGTGGAGCATGCATAAACTGACGGACTTGTTTTACGACAAGAGAAATATCGAGTCGAGTAGTAGTGAGATAATTCAAACTACTCACTAACTGACAATATAGATAGACATCAAGAAGAAGATCACCCTCATTTGTGCAATACTTCACATTCATCTCCAAATGAGTATCAACCATCCTGAAATCCAGCTAAAGTAATCAACTCGTCCGTATACTTAGGCTGATGCAGGTGAGTACCGCTTGGATTTAAGAACACCTCAAGACCTGAGAAATACTATAAAGGACCCAAGTCCTTCATATGGAAAAAATCATTCAATCGACTTTGAAGTTGAGATATCAGTTTAGAGTACATCCTGGTAATACCAATATCATCTACATAGACCAATAGAAGCACGGTGCCCGCTTTGGTGTTAGAAATGAAGAGAGACGAATCATATTTGCTTTGTTTAAATGAGAAACTAAAAAGAGTAAAGTGAAATTTGTCGAACCAAGCACGAAGAGCCTGGTTCAGTTCATAAAGCGAGTGCTTTTGCTTACACACACAGGAAGGCGACAACGAAAAGAGGCCCGCGTGGAGTTATATAAATATCTTCCTTAAGGTCGCTATGTAAGAATGCAGTTTTGATGTTCATCTGTTGTCAAAGCCATCTTTTAGAGGTAGCTAGGCCAGAACTTTCTGAACTGTTGTTATTTTTGGCAATAGGAGCAAGATGTACCATGTCATAATCCATGTCATATTCTTACCGATCCCCAAGAGGTACCAATCGAGTTTTTATAGCGCTCTAGCAATCTATCAAAGCAAAACTTAATACAATAGACCCATTTACGCCCAATAGGTTTGTTGCCAGGAGGATAAGGAACAATATCCCATGTGTGATTTTCTTGAAGAGCCTGAAGCTCTTCTTACATATTCTTCTCCCAATAGGTTGGGCAACTGTCTGAGAATAAGAAATATGAACTATGACATGAGACAATGTTGTGGAGTAACCATACCAATCGGAAGGATGAGTAATGCGAGTGGATTGCCTGAGAGCAGTAAAGTTGGGAACATGATCAGGGTTAGGCACGGGATCAAGGTCGGGAATGGACGGTGGGACTAGGGGCTGTCGTCTCTAATACACCACACCTACTTAAAGCATTCAATAGATCGAGAGTCATCCTCAAAATTAATCGGTGGAGCTAAATTAGAAAAAGCCACAACATTTTGTAAAAGTAATACTGAGTTTCAAAGAAAACTATATTCTGAGATATTCAAAAGCGATTAGCAACACCATTATAACAAACAAACCTTTATGAGCACTATTGTAACCTATAAAAGCACATCATACAGATTGAGCGGCAAGCTTATGACATTTATAAAAGGGGCAGATGAACAAAGCAAACACACTCAAAAGTATGTAACCCGGCATAACTAGGATGTGTACAATACAAATAGAAATGAGGCGAGTCAAAATCCAAATGATGAGCAGGAAGTTGATTAATTAGGTATACAGTTGGTGAGAAAGATTCAACCTAAAATCTAGGCGAAACAGAAGATTCCAAAATCAAAACACGGACAACATCTAGCAAGTGACGATTTTTTCTTTTTACTACCCCATTTTGTTGAGGAGTGGACAAGATCATTGAGAGATAACAACCTTTTGCTACTAGAAAGTCTGACACTCGTGAGATATATATTCTCCCTCGTTGTCAAACCTTAGAATCTGAATGCTAGCGGAGAACTGTGTATCAATGTAAGCTACGAAAGTCATAAAAGTGGTACTGACATCACTTTTAGATTGAAGAAAATATATTCAAGTATAACAACTAAAATCATCAATAAAGGTCACAAAATATTTATACTGAGCATGTGAAGTGATGAGTGTTATGCTGCAAACATCACTATGAATAATTTTAAAGCATCGATCAGCATGACTGCCATGAGTAGGAAATGGAAGAGTTTTACTTTTTCCAAGTTTACAAGTATCACAATCAAAATTCAAATTTGAGAACTGAAACTGATGATTATTACCCAAAAAACTACATTTCAACAAATGAGACAAAACTAAAATGTTTGGATGCCCTAATAGTCTATGCCAAATTTCATGCTTAAGCCCAACGCTAGTACAAGCCAAAGACATATCGGTAGGAATAGTAAACTCTAATGGAAACAATCTTCCGACTTTAGGCTTCTTCGTAATCACCTTCCTCGACTCCTGATCCTGCACAAGGCAACTAACACAAGAGAAACGTATATCACAGTTATTACCAACTAATTAGCCAACTGAAATTAAGTTTGTAGATAAGCCTGAAGATACAAAAACATTATAAAAAAAGGCCCAATATCACCAACAGCAGTAATAAGAAAGGTATTGCCATTAGCAATCTGAATCTATTGTATGCCAGTATATCGTCAAATGTTATGCAATGAATCGAACTACTTATCATACAACTTGATTCTCCGATCAAGAAACCAAGGAGAAGATGCAACATGACACTTACCTTGTAAGCCTAGGGAAGAGAAGGTAGAAACAATCATCTACTGGACCATTTCTGGTGTAAGAACAAGTTGATTGGTGCTTGCATGTGAAAGTGCTGGAATAGAACCTTGAGGTCATGTGGGATATTCCTTGATGATATGCCCTGGTTGCTTACAGTAATTGTAGACTTTCTGAGGATAGTGACGAGCAATATGATCGCATCCTTTACAGCGAAAACACTGAAGTTTACCCTTCCCTCGTCCCTGGGTAGCCTATGCAATGGTGACCATCTTAGATGAGGAGAAATCAGCTTCAATATTTGCTTGGATAGTCAGCTATTGCTCTTCACACAAAAGTTCACATAGACACACATCCAATGAATGAACTAGATCACGATATAATAAACCCGCCCGAACTACTTCAAATTCATGGCATAATTTCATAAACAGATCCCGCTTACTAACCTCTTGTAGTGTTGATAAGGCCACCGTAGGAACCTTAACATGAATTATGCATGAGTTCTCGTTCCACAAGTTCAGAAAACTAGAATAATATTGCTCAATAGTGAAATTACCCTAGTTGGCAAACTCTAACTCCAATTGAAATCTTCGAGCATTATTGTCTTCATAATAAATGCTCCTTAAGTATTCCCATATCTCCTTAGCAGTATTGAAAGAGAGTAAATTATTCACCATGTATGCTTCCATAGATTCCAAAATCCAAGATATAATATGAGCATCCTTCGTTTCACATGCACTAAGATCCTTAGCATCTTCAGGTGCTCTAGAGGTCCTATCAATATGACCCCAAAGCTCCTTCATTTTTAAAAAAAATCTTGAACTAGAATTCCCATATGAAATAATTATTTCTCGTAAACTTAACACAAAAGGTTTCCACCGACATATCTCCTTACCACAAGCAAATCAAACTACAAACTAAAAACATTTTAGCCCAACCTTTAAAAAAAGCCAATTTGAAAACGTCCACACACAAAAAGCAGCCCATCACAGGATCACAGCCACACAAAAAAACTACCCTATTGGCCCAATAAACAACCCACACTAAATTGGCCCAAAAGAAACCACTGCTCACCATAGATCAACTCGTAGCCCTCATAGCCCGCAAAACGATCTCATGCAGTCACTCAACTTCCACGTTCACTAGATGACAACCAAGTCTGTTGCATCGAAGCACTGAGAGAGAAAACACAATCCATGCTCACCGCACCACCATGAACTTTGTACATGAATCACTAATGCAGCAGTTATAGCGAAGGCCGCCCAAGTCATTCGCCGCCCTGGCAACTGAACTAGCCATTTCAATCAGAAATCGTATATAATCCGACAATTAGATTTTCAGCCCAATACTACTGAAGACCCGCACCTCTCTTGATGCGCCACAAGAAATAAAGCCCACACTATGAATGGCTGGATTATGCCAAAGACCAAGGATTCAGTAATCAATCCATGAGGTAGGCATTGATACCATGTAAATATTTTACTAAATGAGTTTTTCATTTGGGTTCTCTTCCATTTAATAGAAAGAATTGTATACACCCTAAATATGGTAATGTCAAAATTACAATAATTTACAATCAATTATCTATGGTAGAGGTTGTCAAGTCGTAATCTCCATAATCTTTGATAATCTTCAATCTCATCGACACGTGGTCTAAACAAATAATCCGCATCTCTACGTAATTATCGTTCACAAAATAGATGAATTAGTGACCAATTAATCTAAGCATTAAGAATAGAAGTAAAAACCATTCACAAAATTAATTAGAGATTTAAATTTTTTACACTTAAATTAGTGTTCAAAATTAAATTACAACCATTCAACCTAACTAAATACTTAATTACACGTCATGGGAGAATAAAAATACAAGAATTAAAGTACATCAACAGGTACTAAGGAAAAACAAGAAAAAGATGAAGATCTTGCACCAAGAATCCGCTTCTTCTTGTGAAATCCTTGAAACCCTAACTCTTTAATTGATTTCTTGATTTTTTTTCCCCCCATTTTGGCTTGAATAATATAATTCAATGAATCCCCAAGCCTTGGCTTGAATGTATGTGTATAATAAAATTGTACAAGCTCCCTTTAACTATTGTACTAAGGTATGTATTTATATAACAAGATTTAGATAAAATCCTTGTTCGACTTGATTTTCACGAAAGATTTCAAATTGGTTTCTACCAAAGAGTTTGAGATATAAAAGGAAACAATTCCTTTTTCAATTGGACTCCTTTTCTCATATGACTTTAGTCCTTCATCTTCTATTATTTTGCAAGTAAGTCATCTTTTCATTCCAAAACCGTAATAGTTGACCCGAGACAAGTTTCAAAGTTTACAATTAAGACCTCAAACTTTCCAAATGTCAAATTTTAACTACCGAAACTTATAATTTTTTACCATATTCTCCATTAATAGTTTCAATTGATCTCTTGCAATCCGGTTAATCTTCAATTATTTCAAATCAACTCTAATTAAGCTTCAAATTGGCTCTTTTCAAATAAATTGTATCCAAGTTGGAATTTTCCTGCAATGAATTTACACAAATTAAATTGATAATCACTCAATTTTTATATAATTAAGTAAGAATAGAAGTTCGAATAAGCTCAATATGTATGTATGTATGTATGTATGTATGTATGTATATGTATGTATGTATTAGATAACTTTGTCGAACTCGCATCAAGTGTTGAAATCGTTTGATACTTCACAAAAAGTTCATATGTAATTCAACTAAAACTAATTCTTTACTTACTCCATGCTTAATCGATATGTGTGTGCGCATAGTCAATCAAATTATCATAAATTTCTAAATTGGTTATATCATGACCCTTAATAGTCAAATATTTTCTTTCTCTCTCATGGGATACACACCCTCAAACTTGTTTTTCAAATCACATTTTCGAGGTATTTATTCTAAGGTTGATTCCACAACACTCTTTTCGTTCCCCGCTCAAGTTTGGTTGTGTTTCACCAATGAAAGTCACTATCTCAATTCGTGATGATTCTCATTAAGTTTGAATGTCTTAACCTCCAAGTTTCAACTAGGTTAATAACCCTCACCAAAAGTCTAAATTTTAAATTAATAATACAAGGCTTAGCTAGATAGAAACGGTGCTTATAGTTATTTTGGCACTGCCTCAATACACTTTGATTTTTTTTTAATTGTCCCTTCATCTATTTTTGGGATCTTTTCTTTGATTTTTGAAGGTAGTTTTCACTCTACATTGCAGGCAGCCTTTTTCTTTGGTAGATCGTTTCCTAAACATTGATGATGAATAGGACTAGAATATTCAAGGTTAGCTTCACACAACAATGTAGGTAACTTTTTTCTATGTGCCACGGCTAGTGCAATGCCTTTTATTTTTTTGAATAAATAATTGAAATCAAACCCCTAGTAGATGGTTACTACCTAGTCTATGCTTATTAGTAAAAAACATTCCACACAAATAGTCAACGTGCACAAAATCAACACATATCTAAATAGCTCTCAACAATGGATCAACCACCCCCAAACTATTCATTTCAATTGATTAAGTAGTTGCGCTTTAAATCAAGATCTCAGTTTATAAAGATCTAAGTTCATTCAACATATGCTCTCAATGTAACCAATCCAAAAATGCATAATAATTATCTTGACTAATGTGCTAAATATAATACAATCTAAAATGATTAAATATTGAATTAGCAAAAATAATTGCATTACCTATTCACAATTTATGAAACACAAACAATTTCAATTACTCGACAAGGCTTTCCAACTCACGCAAACACACATAAGCCCTGTTTGGTACCCGGACCGTTATCAATCACATTCAGTCACTATTTTTGACTTTCTATCTCTTGTGTGAGGCCATAACGACTATATTTTTCATTCTCAATTTACAAAGAATGAGAATCAAATGAACCTATAAAATAAGAAAATATTTTTAAAATTTTTCACTTATATAATTTGTCAACGGGTACTACTTGCGTGTAATAGATACATAGAAAGTACTGTGTAAAAGCTCCATACGTAGGCCTCCATGTGGGACATTTGCATTGATTGTCAATTTTGATTTCTTGCACACTACAGTCTTTATTGTAGAAAATTGTGATATAACACAAAATTCCGTAAGGACTACGTTTGTGCTGAAAATGATACACCAATCCTATTTGTAGCAAGTTTCATTTCTTAATTACAGCAATTCATGCAATACACTAAAATTATTGATGTTTCTTGTATTGGAACAAATTTGCATAATATGGCATATATTTTATAAAAACAAACTTAAATTATATATGCAAGAAAAAAAAAATTGATAAGTAAATCCGATAAATGAACAAAAATCGAGGTATGTGTAAATACGGTATCCTTAAAATAGATTCGTCCCCTCAACGCCAGTACTTGAAGTTTCGTAGAGCATCCGTCTCCTAGGATATAACGAGAAATCAATAGAAACTAAGCAATACGTTTCTACACCAACAAACTAAATAGGTATCTGAACATGATCGCCAAGACTTCAGACATAAATTGAAAATATTGGCAAACATAAAGATTTATTTGTAGAAAGAAGAAAATCTGCGTGTGAATAAAGAAAAAATCAAGCTTTATTATAGGCTCGTGCATGGAGAATAATTTCATAATTAAAAGGACATTTGCAACCTATTAACATTGACTTTAATTTATAGGGGTTTCATTTTTTCTTTTCAACATGTTGAAAGGCATTTGAGAAAATAAAAATAGATAAATGAAAAATAGAGCAAAACATAGACACCCTACTAAGAAGCCAATTTCGATTCGACATTCATGTACACAGGTTCTGTTCATACACAAATTCAATGGTCCGAGGTGCTAATCATATTCGTGATTAGCACCTCCTGCGCGCACACATAGAAAGAACATATATGCTACATATG
Organism: Osmanthus fragrans; assembly: GCA_019395295.1. Lineage (NCBI taxonomy): Eukaryota > Viridiplantae > Streptophyta > Magnoliopsida > Lamiales > Oleaceae > Osmanthus > Osmanthus fragrans. The sequence goes on from CM033357.1 coordinate 23,433,216, forward strand.
GTTCCATATTCAAAAGTGTGGTCATATATAAACTAGTCTTTGCCTTAATAATTTTACTATGTGGATAAATTTTAATTGTTTTTCTCTAACACAAACATCTTCCCATTTGTACACTTTGAACTTCAATTTTTCATTTACCCAAACATCATTTTTCATAAAAGAATGTGGTGAAAAGGTTGACCGGTTACATATTTCGAGGTGCTGAAGAGGTTGACTAGCATAAAAATCATTATAGCCAGTCATTATTTACCAAAAATGATTATATTTCGAGGTTATAATAAGCAAATGAAAAGGTTGGCATAAAAATCATTATAGCCAGCCATAGACCCTACTTAGGGGATACTTCGAGGTGGTGATGAGATTCACTGGCAAAAAAATCATTATAGCCAATCACTGAATAGCCAGCCACAGACCCTAGTTAGAGGATATTTCGAGGTGGTGATGAGGTCGATTGGCATAAAAACCGTTATAGCCAATCTCGGTGATCATGTTCAAATACCTATTTAGTTTATCAGTGTAGAAACGTAGTGCCTAGTTTCTATTGATTTCTCGTTATTTCCTAGGAGACGGACGCTGTGCGAAACTTCAAGTACTGACGGTGAGGAGACGAATCTATTTTAAAGTTATTGTATTTACAGAGACCTCGATTTTTGTTCCTTTATGGGATTTAATTGTCAATTTTTTTTCTTGCATATATAATTTAAGTTTGTTATTATAAATATATGTTATGGCCCCGTTTGATTTCCATTTTGGGAGAAAAGAATGCATTTTGAATAGTTGATTGTTGAAGAATATGTAATTAAAAATGAAGGAAAAGTTTTGGATTTGCGTATAATATTATTTTATTGAAAAATGTGTTATTGAAAAGAAAAGAAAAAAAATGATTTTTGAGAAAAATGGGAATCAAACATGGGCTATATTATGCGAATTTGTTCTAATACAAGAAACATCAATAATTTTAAAAAAATTCTAGTGTATTGCATGAATTGCTGTAATTAAGAGATGCAACTTGCTAGAAATAGGGTTGGTGTATCATGTATCATTTTCTGCACAAACGATACGCATCTGTTTGTTTCCCATTATTTGTGTCAAAGAATTCATTTTTTGACCGTTGAGCCATCATTTTTTACTTTCCTACCGCACAGTGGATCCCATTTTCTGGCACAAAAAGGGTCAAAAAATGGAATCTTTCCTCCTATTAATTGGAAACAAACAGGGGCGTAGTCCTTTCGGAATTTTGTATTATATCAGAATTTTCTACGATAAAGACTGTAGTGTGCAAGAAATTCAAAATTGACATAAATGCAAATGTCCCACATGGAGGACTTCAGTATGGAGCTTTTACACAGTACTTTCTATGTATCTGTTATACGCAATGCAAGTAGTACCCGTTGACGGATTATATATATGTACAGTTTGATCAACTGAATTATTACTCACTGTATCAGCTAAACCATTCAATAAAGATGTCAAAGAAAAATCCTATCATCTCCCTCTCTCTCTCTCATTCTTCTTAATCTTTGCTAATTTCTTTCCACTTGGAACACCTGCAAGGACCACAACCCTTGGGTTCCAGACCAATGGCAGATTCAAACTACTTGGTAAATGCTTCACAAACTTTCTTTTAATTTGTGTGATCTGAAAAAAAGAACAATTAAGTTGCTAATCTTTCGAAGTGTACAAGTACCTATCGTTTAAAGGTTGTTCCATCTTTTCTTGGGAGCATGATTTGAGTTACTTAATGTTCATTGCTCGAACCTTGGCTTGAGACTTTTTCTTAACGCTTTAATATTTCTTTTCCTTGTGCTTTTTTCTCTGATTGTAGAAAAATCATGGAACACTAATGGTGATGTTGAACCAAGTTACTCGGGACACGGTCATATCTCCGGGGCTCCACCAGCACCGGGTTCTGTGTCTCTTAACAAAGATGCTAGGACAACGAAGAATGAACCACCAACTTGATCAAACACTGCTCCAATGGAAGACTGAAGAAGAACAATAACATATCTTGATTGAATCTCTGATTGACGTTGTCCTGAAAGCGTTAATTTCCTCATCTTCAAGAATTTGATATGCGTTAGGGACTCCAAATAAATAGCTTAAGTGGATTCTTCAATTAAACCTTTATCCAGATTATAAAAGCACAAATAAGATCCAGAAGAACGAATAATAGTGCTTTTATGATTACTTGAATCTTTTAACTTTTGATGAAGGATTATGACCGTATTTATAATTTATGTTGTTATTGATATCATGGATATATAATTTTTACCCAAAAAAAATATATTTAAAAATGTTAAAACACCCCACACTCAGATGGAACATGAATTCGTGAAAGGGCAGTACAACATTTCACTTCAAATGTCAAAAATAATTGTCCAAGGGACACTTGGTGCGGCTGCGAAACAAGCCTTGCAGCCGCACCGCACAGTTTTTGCTTGGTTTGGTATGGCTGCCAGAAAATCCCTGCAGCTGCGCCAAGTCAAGCTGAAATGCCAATTTCCAGTTCTGTATGTTTTTCATCCCTTGTGACATTCTCAATCTATCGTGTTCGTGACTAAGACTTTTCCAAACTTCAAATATATATATATATAAAAAAATCTATCCTTATGTTATAATTTGAACAAATTACAACAATCCTCGAGTTGTTCAAATTAGTAACAAGTTAAGTATTACGTTTTTTCTATCGCAAGTGTACGATATCGTAATAAGTAATATAATGAGCTTTTGAGTCTAGATTGTCGTTCCCACGAGGACTATAATTTAGCACTTAATTTACTATTTCTAACTTCTATTTGATGAATGAAAACAAGTATGATTTTTGTGATTGTTTGATCTTACTATTACTAATAACTAGAATGTATCTAAATGCAACAAAACTTAAATTAGGTTTTCAAATATGGAATGAATATTGCGGCTCACAATTTCTTCTATTGATTACTTTTAATTTTTAAATCAAGATTTATGAATATTACGGCTCACAATTTCATCTATTGATTACCTTTAATTTTTAAATCAAGATTCATAAATCTAATATAGTTCTCGATCTAATTCTTCCATCGTATTCAATTTATCCCTCTCGAATTCTCATTTAGTCTATTTAATTAATTCAATTTCATATCTCTATTTAAATCAATCTTAGTTCACGTAGTTTTGCTCTAAGAATCCATGTGCATTACATAGTATATTTTTATCAACATTAAAATGTGCATTATAACTTTATATTTCCCATGTAGATGTATGCCATGTGTATATCTCTTAGTTGTACATATTTATTTATGCATTGCATGCAGGCATTTATATTGAATTTGATTAAGTTTTTATTTATTTCCAAAGCGAACCGTGGAAAAAAAAATTAATAATAATAAAGGATGAAGGAAGGAGAGAGAGAATGTGATAGTAAATATTAACTTTCATATTTTAATCGTTGTGTGTACTAAATTCTTATGTGTTTGGCCGTAAATTTACGTGACGTTTGTTAATAATTAATGAAGATATGGTGTAAAGTTTTATTTAAGTTCTTGATTATGTGAGAATCTAAAATATCTTTGGTACTCAACGACCACCAATCCACCCCCTTTCAACGGCTCTAAGGTATGTAAAATGGAAAGATGATGAATGTACTTAGACGTTTTGCATAACTTAAATATTTTAAATTGCCTATTTTAAAATTTTTAAGACTTGCACGTTGGTTTCCCCGCTAAATTTATGATATGCATTACAATTGGTATCAGAGGTAAATTTTCGAGGACGAAAATATTTTAAGGAGATGAGATTGTAATGCCTCAAAAATTTTCATATAATAGAATTTAATTTTGTATGCTATATTTTTATGTTTTGAAAAGTTATTGACTAAAATGATATATAGCGAATTTCAATTTTATTTGGGTCATATTTTAGATTTTGATCGAATAATGATAAGTATATATATGAATATTAGGCTCGTTGAATAGATCGTAATTAATTATGTATTTTAAACTCGAGAAAATGTTTAATCGGATAAGTTAAACCTAATATATTACAGTTTATAGGAGTGGTTATTAATTGATTTTGTTTTTAATTAAATATTGTATTTTATTTGGGATGAGGCACGTGTGATTTGAATGAAAAATATAGTTTTGATTAAATAAAGATTTTATGAGAGAGAGAATTATGGGAGTTGTTGAAAGATGTGTCAATTGATTTATTTTATTATTATTATATTCTAGTGTAAATTTTTCTAGCATGCCAAGTGTCTCATGTGGTGGTTGGATGAGATATCATGATAGAGACGTGTGCATGTAACCTACAATTTTTTACACGAAGTTCAAAATCATATTTCCACTTTCTATAGATATAATATATTTTATAAAAGCAAAAAAATAAGAGAACGTGATTTTGGGGATTTTCATCTTTCAAGAAAATTTTTACAATCTAACAAGATAGGAAAAGAGGTGTAGTTGATCTATCCCGTTTAAATTATTTTTGCTCATGTTGATAATTTTTTATACTTATGAAAGATATGATATGATGATATGACATTTCCGGTACAAATGATATGATATGATATGAGCTCTTACCGATTTCTAAAGATATGATAACAGTATGATTTTTCTGACGCATGTTCTAAAATTTTATTCGGGATTGCACCACTATCCTAAGTCCTACTGAGTATTCTCATGTACTCACCATTTTTCCTACTTATCACATATTAGATCGGGTCGTTGGTTGGCAGGCGATGAGGTGCAGTCGTGATACCAGAAATTATGGAACTCAATAAATTAATTTCGGTATAACGTGACTATTTTTTTTCCAGCATTATTTTAGTTTTGTTATCATTTGAATTTATTATCTTGAATCTGGATTATAATTTTATTTGATCAAACTTTTTATATGATTTATTATTGGTAGAACTAGAATTCTAATGTTATGTGTTTATTTATTTATTGAATGAAATTTGTAGTAACGATTTAAGTATAATAAAAATTTAGGTCGTGACACTCTTTCCCTCTGTCATTTGCTTGAATCAAGTTGATCCATCGTGTTTTTTTGGAGCCCAACTCGAAATTTATTTCTTTGCTTGATGTGATCGATGTTTCGTCCACCGTGGATTGAACAAGTAATCTTATCACTTCTTTGACCCTCTTCGCTCACGATATAGTCATAGGACCTTCTTCAACGGATCTTAACCCGGACTTGTCTTCATGTCTTGGATCACATCAACTGTCGTTGGCGTCTGGACTGTATGGATCACAATGCCACAACTCAAAAGAGTCTAAGGACATGATATGTGCATTCGCCACCCTCTCTTTGCAAGATATCGACGAAGCACATATATCTTGCAAAAATAGATAGAAAAATTCTATAAAATTCATTGCCCCAACATTCATGATACGGATGATTTCTATGAAGTGTTAAAAATGCCCAAAATGTGTAACAAGCGAAGAAATATGATTGTCGCATCAAGCGGCCGAAGGCTTACGCATCTGGCGAGGCACATAGGGTCATCTCATGTGTTGGTCCATGCTGTGAACTCCCAACCTTCACAAAAAGAGATTAATATCATAATCAAAACCCTCGTAAAAAGAATTTATGGAAAATGAGTACGATGTACATACTTAATGATTTTTGGATTTAAGATAATCCTAAAAATTACAATTCTTTCAATGATATTTAGTAATTTTGCAAGAAATCAAATGCCTTTCGACATGAAGCGGGCAAAATAATAAATGATGGCCTTAGCCACCTTTCACAAACAAACTCCTCTAATATGTTATCTGAAATTGATCCAATGCAGGGCCCAAGTTCCAAGACGCTTACATGAACATCGTGAACAATGTTGCCAAAATAAGGAATTTGGTTTGTACGGAACAAGTTATCCTGGCAATAAGGATGGAAAAGGATAGACAAATGCATGCTTGAAAATCCAAAGCAAGTATTCGATGTTGTGAAGGGAGAGGTGACAAATATGTCCACCAATAAAGATAACTTAGCAAATACTAAGGAAATCATAAGCAATGAAAGTAAAAGAAGAAATATTGTACCTACGACAAGGTCACAGAAAAGAAGATTGATAGTAAAAGACGAGGTTAGTCCAGTCCTGTATAAAAATAATCATCATGTCCCAGATGGGCGAAGACGAATTTAACTTCACTAAAAGAATTCTAATTAAAGGCGAGGTCTATTCAACAAAAGGAAATTTCAACCAAATGCGAGGTCTACTCCACCAAAGAAATAAAGGGCCGCCAAAGAAAATTGTTATCAAAACAAAAATGAGTCCATGTCTATATACCTTTAAATGTCATGACATAATTGTAATAGCACGTGAAGTTCATATGTATGAAAAAGTCATGGCTGGAAACTGAATAGTAATTTGTACCCTCCCAATGTTGTTACACTGATTTAATAAAAGTTTCATTTGAAAACCTGCTTTTTTGAAATGAGAAATAAGACACGAACGATAGATTCTAATTTTGATACAAATTTGTTATAAATATAGCTACGCGAAGCATGCTAAAAATAACAAATGAAAAGCAACACGCAAAGAGTGTTGAATGAAAAAAGTCATAAAACATGTGAAAATAACATTTCATCAATAAAATTGCCAAAAAAAAGAAAAAGAAATTTTATATAAACAAGGATAAAGCTTGGGATATTCATTTAATGGGTCTAGTCAAACTAAGTTTGGGTTTAAAAAGTCCATCAACTAAATTTTTTAGTTAGAAGGCCTAAATATATGAAAAATGGAAAATATAATTTGTAAATGTCTAAAATGTCCTTGTTTACAAAAATACATTATTGCCTTAGTTCTCATTTCAATTTCCATTAAACCTTAAATTGAATTCTAGCTTTCATTTCTTCTTCAAGAATCAGCTCTACAGGTATGCAACCCTTTCATTTTATCATCATTGTTTTTCTCTACTTAAAGAAATCATAACTCTATCTTCTCTTTCCCTTGAACACTCATTTGGTTGAAGTGAGTAGTAAAATCTTGTAACATTATTGCTTAGCATTTGGAGAAGAAGAGGATGCTGTAAATTATCAATTTTTGGGTTACTTTCTTTCTCTATTTTTTTATGAATAATTTCTCCATATTGTTGTATACATGTTTTTGGTGTTCATTTGTGAACAATGATTTTGAATTCATTTTAACATTACATTAGAGTTTTGATATGGGTTAATTCCCAACCCATTTTCTCATTACCCATTATTTGCATTAATTGGAGTGAAATGTAAGTTGACAAATACATGTTTGTCTATTCTTTTTATTGTTGTACCGTAAAACAAACGTTTGGTTTTATTTTGTACATAACGACTTACATGTCGTTTTCTGCAATCCATAACGACTTCTATATCGTTATCAGTATTGTACTATGTTCGAAATAAAATGTAAGTTGGCAAATGCATGTTTGGCTATTCTTTCATTATTGTACCGTAAAAATACGTTTGGTTTTATTCTGTACATAACGACTTAAAGGAAATGATAGTTATAATCTATGTAGCCACTTTTATACTAATATTTGTCGGAAGCAAGCGTATTCGACATTCGTATGCCCTTTGCCGAATGAGATCGAATGGCTAATTTCGAAGCATGTGATGGTTAGAGAAGTATTTTTACCATTGGCATGAAGACAAGGTGGGAAACCGTTAAAAAAGAGAAAAATGTCAGTCGGAGAGACGCGTGCTCCCTGTAAGTGCAGCAGGTGCAAGAAAACTGGTCATGTTCGATCCAGTTGCACGGGCCAAGCAGTTGGTACTGAAACTTAAGGTGTACTACTATCGTATGCCCTTTGAAATGATTTTCTGCAAGCAAATATAGATATACATGAAATTCAACAGGATTACGTATCAATATGATGAAAGAAACTGGCTGCGGAGTTGTTGGCATGGGAGTTCGAACCTTAGATTGTGTTTTGCTATACTTACCGATGTTTCATGTTGTTGCTATTTTTTTGGATGTTGTCTAACTACTAGTTGTTGGATTTGCCTTTGTAATGATTATGGATACTGAATTCAACATCAATGTATATTTTCGTGGCCTTTTAAAACCTTCAAGTTCACATGTTATACATGTCTAAGTTGTTGATATTGTGCATATTCATGTTTTACTGATCCAACCGTAACGACATTGAAATCTTTATTGAAGCACAAAACGACTTTCATATCGTTTCAATAGAAAAAGCTGATTGATTCAATCATAAAGAAAATAACGACTTACATATCGTTTCAATATAAAAAACAGTTTTTCTGATCCAACTGTAACGACATTGATATCGTTCCTGAAGCACAAAACGACTTTCATATCGTTTCAATGGAAACAACTGACTGATTCAACCATAACGACATTTAAATCGTTCCTGAAGCACATAACGACTTCTATATCGTTTCAATAGAAAAAAACTCTATTGCTCTACTGATTGTTGCATAACGACATTCAAATCGTTCCTAAAACACATAACGACTTCCATATCGTTTCAATATAAAAAATACACTATTTTTCCGATTCAATCATAACGACATTGAAACCGTTCTTGAAGCACATAACGATTTTCATATCGTTTCAATATAAAAAAAAACACACTGTTTTTCTTATCCAATTGTAACGACATTGAAATCGTTCCTGAAACACAAAACGACTTCCATATCGTTTCAATAGAAAACTGAATGATTCAACCATAACGACATTGAAATCGTTCCTGAAGCACATAACGACTTCCATATCGTTTCAATATAAAACACACTATTTTTCTGATCCAACTGTAACGACATTGAAATCGTTCCTGAAGCACAAACGATTTACATATCGTTTCAATAGAAAAAACTGACTGATTCAACCGTAACGACATTGAAATCGTTCTTGAAGCATATAACGACTTTCATATCGTTTCAATATAAAACACACTATTTTTCTGATCCAACTGTAACGACATTGAAATCGTTCCTGAAGCACAAATGACTTACATATCGTTTCAATAGAAAAAAAAAAACTGATTGATTCAACCGTAACGACATTGAAATCGTTCCTGAAGCACATAACAACTTCCATATCGTTTCAATATAAAAAAACACATTATTTTTCTGATTCAACCGTAACAACATTGAAATCGTTCCTAAAGCACATAACGACTTCCATATCGTTTCAATATAACGACATGCATACCGGATTTACTCTATACTAACCGTATTTACTCACTTCTTCAGCATACTGGATTTACTCTATACTAACCGTATTTCACTAGAGCTTATCGGATTTACTAGAACTTACCGTATATGCATTGAGCTTGCACACCGGATTTATTCTATACTTACCGTATTTTGACGACATTGATATCGTTTCAGTTTTAATCTTAATTAAAATTATATATATATATATATATATATATCATTTTAGAGTATATAAAATAACAATTATATCTTTTAGAGTATATAAAAAATATATCTTCCATGCCGTAAAAAATTTACGTGGAGGATGAAAGGGAAAAAACCAAAAAATTTAGTGGTTGAATAAAATTTAAAAATTTATTTGAAATAAAATTAAAGATTTTAAGTTAAATGTCACTAATTATTTATATATTTTGAAATCATAAATTTTGTTAGACATTCAATTCATCTTAATTAAAATTAATCTTTCAATATATAATACATATATAGAATAAAGTGAAATATTTGACTATAATTTGTTAAGATATTCAGAACTATAGGGTTATATATAGGTTATTGAATTAAAATAAACAATATTATTTAATGTTCTAGTGGTGAGGGAAGCATCATTTTTTTCTTAGAGGTTGAATGTTCAAATCATTGGACAATGAAAATTTGGCTATAATTTTTCAAGATATATATAGGCTATTACAATAAAATAAGCAAAATTAGTCAATGTCTTAGTGATGAGGAACACATCATTTTTCTAAAAGGTTGAAAATTCAAATCCTTGGATCTTGAAAATTTAAAATAAATAACACTGTTCAATGTCCTAATGGTGAGGGGGGACATTTTTTCCTTAGAGGTTCAAGGTTTTGAAACCTTGAACCTTGAAAATTTTCTTTAAAAGTTTTAGACCTGGTCAATCAGGTTTGACTGGGACGAGTTGAATAAATTTGGCCCAAAATTCATCATTATTTGGTTATAAAGGAAAGGGTAAAATGAATATTTAATCATTTTAAATAATTAAATTTTTTTTTCTTTTAAAGAATTTGGTCAAAGATCATTTAAACAAAAATTTCTTGAGTGGTGGTCATCCCAACTCATTTCCCCGTAAAGCTTCAATGATGTTAAAACAATGAGACAAAAATAAGCTATCTTGAATAACCAAGGGCTAGAAATTTTCAGAAGATGGATCGCTGGAACTTCTTCCCTAGGAGTATCCTCGCTTTTGAAGAAGCAGGAATTAAGGAGTCAAAGAGTCTCATTAGTAGCCATGTTCATACTTAGAAGGATAGTCAAAGAATCAAATTGAGAAAGATCAACAGGAATGGATGGACTGTCCGAAGCCCTAAAACGCCAACGGATGAACCTCAAAAGAAATGGTATCTCTGACATTATCTTCCAGAGCCTCCAAGAAGTCTATATTCCATTCGGGATGGAAGGTTCTAATAATATCAAGCACTTTTTCCCGTCCTACATAGCATCCTCAACCAACTTCGCCTCGCGAGTAGCTGCTCCAAAAAGGCTAGACTCCTCCACAGCTAACTTTGTCTCAGCATTTTTCAATCTATCGCGAAGCATTGCTATCTTTTTTTTCTCTTTTTTTTTTGTATTGAAAAAAACCTCACTTGTGGCAGAGGAAAACCGTGGTTACACAAAAACATTCATCCAAAAAAAGACACTTCAACGTCTAAAATAAGGTAATTCCCAACGATCAGTACACAAAATTCCTCTAAGAACGGTCGGGACCTCATCGCCAAAAAACAGATTAGTAGTAGAACCTTCACTGGCTGTTTTTGCAAGAAAATCCGTAGCCATATTGGCCTCTCGAAACACATGGTGAACTTGGGCATTAAGCAACCGAATCAACTCCATGATATCTTCCCAATATTCGCAAAGCCACCATAAAAGCAACTTCATGCTCAGACTTAGTCGCTTGGAACTCCTCTTTAAGATGCAAAGCATCATGCTCAATCCTTGCAAGATAGGATGTGTGCTCCTCCTTCACCAAATTTAAATCAAGGAGATCTTCCTCTCGCGGTCAACTTCCTTTAAATTTCTTTGAAGAGTCACATTTCTTCACTGAGGTGCTAACCTTCTTTTCCAAGCTAATCACGTTTTAGGTACAAGCTTTATAGTCAGACTGCTGATATTAAGATAAAACTGTGGCTAGCTGAAGGTAGGCATCGATCATTTTCTTCCTCTCAGTAGGGACAAGTTCTTCCGCCTGCTTCTTCTAAGACGGGTTGAAATAGGCAAAAATATCTTTCACTGAATGGGAGACAAAGGGTAGAAATGTTGACTAAGCACCTTCATCTAATGTACACTAGCGACAAGGAGAAAGCGAAGACTTTAAACTTGAGGCAGGATCTCGGGGTGGATAGGAGCATTGAGATCAAGAATAGATACAGACTCACCCGGAGCCTTTATTTTTCTAGGATCCTAACCATACCCGGAGCAGAGGGAGGTGCAAATTCTACAGGTGAAGGCCCTGAAGTTTGAATAGCAAAAGCCAGTGATGGGAATCGATTGGAAGAAGCATCGATTGTCCATGGAGATACTTCTTCAAAGCTCTCAGAGTCATCGTGGATTTGTTTCTTAGAAGGAGGGGCAGCGGACTTCTAGCACTTAAGGACCACTAAAGATGTGACACCCAAGTAAGTTCGTATTGGGAAAAAATAGACAAATTAAGTATTTTTTTTAAAGAGATAAGAATGGAACATTAAAGCAAGAAAACGAAGGCATTAACTTATATTTATTAATCTAAATGCCGGTGTCATAGAATTTTGGATCAGAGGAGCTTAGCAGCCTCTCAGCTTCATGAACTCAGAGCTCAAATTGAGAATAGGTGTTACCAAAGCGTAAAGACATCTAGGGCTTGACCTTCAAGGGGAGTCGAATTTTTTTTTCTACGCGAAGGTAATTGAATAAATAATAATAATAATACCCTTTTTGTGGATACGCTACTTACCCACTTTCACTAGATTGTAAATGGAAAGAAAAATATCTGGAGAAAGTTCTTCCCTTATACTTGCAATATTAAGTTGTGTGGTGGCAAAGTTAAAAAAGGAAAGGATGATGCGAAAGAAAAGGTGAAAATAAAGTCTAAGCCCCATACCCATCGAACATTTTGAATAGCTATATAACTATGAGAGAACGATTCGAAATTTGAAACTACCCAGGACATATCAACTCTACATAATCTTGAACGCCGAACTGGTCCCTAATATCACCCATATCTTTCTCAGCAATATTTGAAAATATCTCTGAGGCTTCGAAAGTCTCTCTACAACTAGTAGTCGAAGTCTTGCGAGCCTCATCGGCCTTAGGTTGGGAACTACCACCTTGGTCGGGAAGTGTCGAGATAGCCCCAGTACATGAAGGATTTATCAAGAGATACGATCGTGTCGCAAGATACTGGGATCCATCCGAGGAAGAAAGCACATCAGGAGACGAGTCCTTAAGTCGAGAACCTTCAATCTCAGATCCCAGAGAAATATTTTGAGAATCACTCTAGGAAGACATATTGAAAGATGAAAAGTATGAAGATGCTGAGAGATGAGTATCAAAAGGGGTAAGAAAGAAATTTTGTGTGTGTGTGTCTCAAAAGGAAACATGAACACGGTCAATAGCAGTCGCTGAATATTAAGTGGTGCTTGATTAAGAATTAAGAAAAAAGAACGAACTCAAATAACGTATATGACATGCACAAAGGCCACCAGCCTAGAAACACGCGAAAAAGTCCGGCAGCGCATACAAATATCTGCTGTAATCATAGTCTATCCCTTTAAAATAGCCTACGCCACCCATTGCCAGCGAAGGAAAATATATGAGCAATCATGGTTCACAACGCATCAAAAGAAATGATAAGTCCTAAATATAGGCCTCGTTTGACCCACATTCTCATTTTCATTTTCATTTTTCTACTCATTTTCAACCACACATTCTTCAATAAAATAATATTTCCTATCACATCAATAATTTTTCCTTCTTTTTCAACCACACATTTTCCATCATATCACTATTTCAAAATTCATTCTTCCCCAATAATTTTCATCAAACACACTCATAATATAAATATCAAAATCGGACTTGGGGGACTATGTGTTAACCCTCGAAATGAAGTATGCGAACCAAACTTGTTTACTCCATTAAAATGGGGCCATCCTATGGATGACACGTGGCAGAAGATCCATAAACGACGTGGATAGATATAGACGAAGTCCCTCAAAGGAGGACGTCATCAGTAGAAGCCCTAGAGTAGACGAAGTGGATGGCTGTAGCAGAAGCACTCTATGCCCGAAGTTCTTTCTTTTTGCATGGCACTTCTCCATCTGAAGTCCCTTAGTTGTCTAATATCGAATTCACCGAGGTCCCAATAAGCAACAAATCCGAAGGATATCCTTGAGATGTGATTGACGTGACAACACACTTTACGCCACCTTACCTAAATGTCAGTTAAAAGCAAGGGGGTGGCAGAGTAATGGCAGGACAATCATCATCATAGTTAATGTCCTGAATGGATGATGTGACGCTTAAATCCACGGGGCGATGCCACGTGTGTTTAATCCAACGGCCTATGGTTCAGCTGATTCGTCTATAAATAAGGTTTCCATTGATTGAAAGGCGGGGCGGAATTGGAGAGAGTAAGATATAGAAACCCAAATCCTTACAAAAAGAGATAGAGAAAAACATTTGATTCATATATAACTATTGTGTTTCTTTACAATATTATAAATGATGAAAAACACAAAATGAACAGAAAATCCTGATCCATCAGACAAATAATCTTCCGTTGGTGTTCCGACTCAAAAATCCATACATATCATACGATCATCGACTCCGGTCACTTTCGCCGGAATCCATGTGTCACGAGTCCGACACCGACACCTGTTGGCAATTTGGGGTCAACAAAACTAGTCACTGGCGAAGTATAAAGTGACACGTGAGTGGAACAATGAAACAAAAGGCTTGCATAAAGACCATGAACCGATTACCATATACAGGCTATCAAAAAAGAGCACATGGAAAAGTGAATAATGTGTGATTCTTAATTGAATTAGTTAGAAGTTAGCCAATGAAGACTTGCCATATGGCACAACCTTGAAATGACCAGATTACTCTGTCGCTTGGAAGAAAATCTATCATTATTCCCTCATTTGAAGAACAAAGCATGCAATTTAAATATCTCACTTTCAAATAGTTATTTTACTTCTTGCTCCTATTTAAGCATTCAAACTAGGAAATCTAGAGAAGTGAAAATTGTCACTAGGTGAGTAGGATTTGTTGATCTAATTTTTTATCATCAACAAACACAAAGAAATTGAAGGAGAACGACGAACTAACCGGCAATTAGTGTCAAGCCGTCAACTCAAAACGTGATTCAATAAGAAATTGGAGGAGAATCAGCAGCTATTGCTATGGACAACCTACGACCGACACGACGACTAATAAATGGCGATTGACGTCAGCTATTTGAGGAAAATAGATTTGGCGGTGAGATGAGTGTTTGAAGCTTGAATGTCCGAGACTTTTAGTGAATTTTTTACATTTGATTTGAAATTGGGTAGAGCAATTTTTATCTATTTTGATGGGTCAAACCATAACCTCACCCAACCCAACCCAACCCGATCCGACCCGTCTACCAATAAATGGTACCCAGTTAATTTTTCTACATAAATTGATCCAAATCGATCGGTCCGATTTGGGTCGATTGATTTTCGTAGGTTTGTTTGATTTTTGCCCACTCCTACTCACTTGTCCAATTTAACAAACACAATTAACCAAAATTGGGATTCCAATTCAGGTCAAACTTGAGCCTGATAAAATAGTCGAGCTGTTGTTTGTCTCTGATTCTTTTAAAACTCATTTTTTCTACATACTACCAAACAAGGGCTGAGTAATTTGATGCACACGGAACCTACTTGAAATCAGGATTTAAAAAAACCTTATTATGCAACAATAATTTCTGGTGGGGTTGGGAATGGAGAGTTGAGGGGAAATTTTATTTTCTTCATTTATTTTATTTTCATTTGTTATATAGTATATACTAAATTCAAAAATAATGCTACCTAAGATATCAAATGAATAATTGCTTGTCGTCCAGATTAATGCTTATCATTAGTGATGATAAATAACATTACTCAAATTTAAATAGTAAAGGTTAAGTGGACTCACATTTTTATCCTTTTGAAATCCGTCATGCGCAAGACACATGTAACTTATGTAGTTATGTTTGTTTAAAATTTATTGTTTTTAAATTATTTTAAGTCACATTTCATATGACTTACAAATTTTATTAATTTTTTAGTCACATATGTCATCAACTTTTATTAAAATTTTAGCTCAAATCTAATTTTATTCAAACAAAAATGTGCTAAGTGGACAATTGGACAAAATCAAATGGACAAGGACACTTTACGTAAGAATAATCCTGCTTTGAACAACCCATGGGTTGTCCAGAGGTTGCTCAAAGCAGCACAACCCTTTACGTAATATAAAGTTGATATGAGAGTCCATGTCAAATTTGATATGATAAAGATGATTTTTGCAAGGCTGGCAAATGGTAAGAACATTTTGTTTTATGCCAAATACTCATTTTGGCCTGTTTGATTCTCATTATTCATTCATAAAAATGAAAAAAGTGACTATTTCGTGTAGTAATCGCTAACAATTAAAAGAAGGTTCAGACGATTGTGTAAGGAACAACGACCTCTCGAGACAAAGTCCCAACGAGGAGTGCTTTATTTATGAAGATAGCAATTCACAATAAACGAAATGTCTCCAACGGGCACAAGCGCACAAAGTAATTGAAAGTTGACAAGAAAGCATAAAGAAATGAAATTACATAATTCTCTGTTTGAGAGTGATTTGTTCGGTCTCTGCTTCTGTATTCTTTTCTCATTTTTATAATCCTTAGGCAGTTTCTCTTGTGGAACTGTCTGAAAACTTCTTGTCGCCCTGTAACTACCCACTTTCTCCATGATGGATGATTCGTCAAGAAACTACCGTTTGTAACTGCTGCCATTATCTCATTATATAACTGCTTGCAACCGAGATTCTTGGATGGTGGAAGGCGATAAGGTTGCCCATTAACTATTTCAATAATCGTCACCTTAAATAACGATGAGACACTATGCTCGCCCAGTTCTTGGGCATCTCACGAGATTAAGCGACGTCTCGCAGGGTTGAGCGATTATGGGCTACCACTACATCGCTCCTTTTTTGGGTGGTCCCGTTTGGCCCTATCCTTCAAATTTGGGCTTCATTCTTCCTTTCAACTAGGTTTCTTCCTTTGGACCATTGGGTTGGGCTTCACTTAATTGGGCTTCATTTTTGTAAAAAATGACTTCTAAAATTTTAGAATTAATTTATACAGATATTTGTGAATTAAATGGCATGTTAACTAGAGGTGGAAATAAGTATTTTATTACCTTTATTGATGATTGCACTAGATATACTTATATTTACCTAATGAAACATAAAAGTGAGGCTTTTGATATATTTAAGGTATATAAAAATGAGGTTGATGGTCATCTAAATAAGAAAATAAAGACTTTAAGGAGTGATAGAAGCGGTGAATACTTCTCTAGTGATTTTAACCTATTTTGCGAACAACATGGCATAATTCACCAATGTTCTGTACCTAGAACACCGGAACAAAACGGTTTGACTGAAAGAAAAAATAGAACTTTAGTTGAAATGATAAATATCATGCTTATCTATGCTAAGTTGCCATTTAACTTGTGGAATGAAGTCTTGTTAAGTACATGTATGATACTAAATAGGATTCCTTCTAAATAAACTAAGATTTCTCTTTATGAATCATGGAACGGAAAAAAAAAACCTAACATTGGATACTTCAAAGTGTGGGGTGTCTTGCTTATTGTAAGAACACGAACCCTAATAGGACCAAGTTGGGTCCAAGAGGCATAAAGTGTGCTCTTGTTGGATATGCTAGTAATAGAAAATCATATGGATTGCTAAACTTGGAGACCAATGTGATTATTGAATTAAGTGATGTAGAGTTTTTTGAGGATTCGTTGTCTTCAAACAATGAATTGAGGGAAAATCTTTTAGATATCTCTACCTAAAGTGGAACACAAGATGAAATATCTGCTAAAGATGTTGATAAGTCAAATGAGCCATAAAGAAGCAAAAAAACTCGAATTGAGAAGTCTTTGGGACCGGATGAAATTGATTCTAAACTCATTTATTTTTACTTAGTAGAAGGGAATGAATTGAATGTCGTAAGAACAATTCCGTTTGTTCTACAGGTTGAAATCGATCCTAAAACTTATAAATAAGTTATGACTTCTTGTGATAGCATGTTTTGGAAATATGCAATCAAAGATGAAATGGATTCAATAATATCAAATAATACTTGGGAACTTGTCGATTTACCACTCGGATCCAAACCTATTGGATGTAAATGGGTATTTAGGATAAAATACAACGTTGATGGCTCTCTAAACACCTTTAAGGCTAGATTAGTAGCCAAAGAATATGGACAAAGAGAAGGAATTGACTATTTTGATACATATGCACCGGTAGCTAGAATAACATCAATAAGGATATTATTTGCACTGGCTTCGATACATGACTTGCATGTTCACCAAATGGATGTCAAGAGAGCATTCTTGAATGAAGATCTCGATGAGGAGGTTTATATGGAGCAACTGAAGCGGTACCTAAAAAGTGTATAAGTTAGTAAAATCATTATACGGTTTAAAACAGGCACCTAAAAAGTGGAATGAGAAATTTGACTTAGCTATAATTTCATTTGGTTTTAAACATAATAGCATAGATAAATGTTTATATTCAAAAATGTGTAATAATTATGTGATATTTATATGCCTATATGTTGATAACATGTTGATTATGAGTAATCACATGCATGGAATAAAAGAAACAAAGAAAAATCTATCTTCCACATTCAAGATGAAGGATCTTGGACAAGTGGATACCATTTTGGGTATCAAAGTCACAAACACTAGTGGGGGTTACCATCTAAGTCAATCACATTATATTGAGAATGTGATAAATAAGTTCAAACATTTGAACGTAAAAGAAGTGAGTACCCTAATTGATCCAAGTTCAAAACTTGTAAAGAATGATGGAAGGGCAATTTTTCAATTGGAATATGTAAGTGTCATTGGAAGTCTTATGTATGCAGTTCAATGCACAAGATATGACATAGCATTCGCAATTAGTAAACTCAGTAGGTTTACTAGTAATCTGGGCAATGACCGTTAGAAAGCCATTGGAAGGATTCTTGGGTATTTAAAGAAGACCAAGAGCTTAGACCTACAATATACTAAATTTCCTGCTGTATTGGAAGGATTTACCGATACTAGTTTGATATCTAGCACGAGTGAAAATAAATCCATTTCTGATTGGGTGTTCACTCTTGGAGGAGGGGCTGTTTCTTGAAAGTCAAAGAAATGGACATGTATAACACACTCGACCATGGAATCTGAATTTGTAGTATTATCGGATACCGGGAAAGAAGCTGAATGGCTTAAGGATCTCTTTTATGAGATACCTTTGGGACCGAAGAATGCATCTTCAATATCTATCATGTGTGATAGTCAAGCCGCGTTAGCAAAAGCATACAACGAGATATACAACGAAAAGTCTAGACATTGAGTCATAGACATGACTACATAAGGAAAATAATCAAAGATAGAATAATTTTTCCTAAATTATGTTAAGTCTATTGAGAATCTAGTGGATCCTTTGACTAAACCTCTAAATCGAGATTTAGTAACATCTACATCGAGTAGGATGGGGTTGAAACTCTTAAAATAAAAAGGTCCATCAATGATGGCAACCCTACCTGTCATTACTCAAAAGGTAATCCACGGGTTCAAAGGGTAATAACAAAATCATTCGATATGTGGATAGTTGCAGCATTATTTAAATCCGTGATAACCCTATCATAGTTAAATAATGTTGGTTGTTACTGAAGTAAGGGTTGAGCTTCAAGCTCTTAATGGAGTTCAGTGCTAAGGCACAAGCATCTCTAAAAGCAACAAAGATGCTGGAAGAACTTCACCTAGACGAACTTCGAGGTAGTGCCGCCTCAATAGAGAGTTAGAGTTTCTCTCTTAAAAAAATTGTTGAAAAGGATGAGCACAATACCATAAAAGCGCTAAGCGAGTTTGAGAAACTTGAGAACACATTATACTTGTGTATGTGTTCTTACCGGTATCGTCACGTGGAATAACTAGTTTAAAGTTTCACGCTACCTTTGATTCCGACTTTACTTTGTTAGAATTACACTATGGTTAGATTCAAATCGAAAGATATCTAATCCTTAGGCATGAGTATCGTTGAATGTGAGACTTGTTAATTTTGAACAAGTGGGGGATTGTTGAGAAGGTTGTTCAAAACCAACAAAGAAACAAAGTGGAAGAAATAGAACATGAAAGGCCTTTTTTGGTCTATGCGACCGCATAGACCAAATGCTATGCGATTGCATAGACATCAACAAGGACTTGTGTATAACTATGCGACCGCATAGTTTTGTAATATGTGGTCGCAGAGTGTAAATTCAGTGACCGTTAGAGACGATTTTCTACTGTTGGTCACTTGAATTTGGTGCATTTCCAACATATTTTTTGCACCAATTCGTGTATTATGTTGAGGCCTATATATAGAGGAGTCATGTTCTATGTTAAAAACAATGAAAAACATATCATATCTCTACTTCTTCTCATATTCATACTTTCTTATTTGTGTTCTTAAGTTTCGAATAGAAATACTTTGTGCTTCAGTATTTCTACAACAAGGCTTGATTAATCTTTCAAATCATTTGCCGGAAAACTTTTTAACATCTCAAATTAATCAGAGTGGAGGCAAATATTGTTTGAGGACAGCTATCACGCGTTTGGGCCTTCCTTGAAGTTTTCATTTCCAGAATTTGTTGCTGATTTTTTGTTGTTTTCTCTCCTCCTCAAAGTGAAGTTTTCCAACACATTCATGTACGCAGGTTTTGCTCACACACAAATTCAATGGTCTGAGGTGCTAATCATATTCGTGATTAGCACCTCCTGCGTTCAAACGTAGAAAGAACATTTATGCTACATATGGTTACATATTCAAAAGTGTGGTCATATATAAACTAGTCCTTGCCTTAATAATTTTACTGTGTATAAATTTTTCTCTAACACATAAACACCTTCCCATTTGTACACTTTGAACTTCAATTTTCTATTCATCCAAGCATCATTTTTGGTAAAAGAATGTGGTGAAAAAGGTTGACTGGTTACATAACTTCTTAGAGGATATTTCAAGGTGTTGAAGAGGTTGACTGGCATAAAAATCATTATAGCCAGACATTATGTACCAAAAATGATTATATTTCGATGTTATAATAAGCAAATGAGGAGGTTGGCATAAAAATCATTATGGCCAGCCATGGCATAAAAATCATTATAGCCAGCCATAGACCCTACTTAAAGGATATTTCGAGGCGGTGATGAGGTTGACTAGCATAAAAATCATTATAGCCAGTCATTATTTACCAAAAATGATTATATTTCGAGGTTATAATAAGCAAATGAAGAGGTGGGCATAAAAATCATTATAGCCAGCCATAGACCCTACTTAGAGGATATTTTGAGGTGGTGATGGGGTTGATTGGCATAAAAATTGTTATAGCCAATCTCGATGATCATGTTCAAATACCTATTTAGTTTTTTGGTGTAGAAACATAGTGCTTTGTTTCTATTGATTTCTCGTTATTTCCAAGGAGAGGGACGCTTTGTGAAATTTCAAGTACTGACGGTGAGGGGACGAATCTTTTTTAAGGATACTGTATTTGCACATACCTCGATTTTTGTTCCCTTATGGGATTCTATTGTCAATTTTTCTTCTTGCATATATAATTTAAGTTTGTTATTATAAATATATGTTACATTATGCAAATTTGTTCTAATACAAGAAAATCAATAATTTTAAAAAATTTCTAGTGTATTGCATGAATTGCTGTAATTGAGAGATGCAACTTGCTAGAAATAGGGTTGGTGTATCATTTTCAGCACAAACGTAGTCCTTTCGGAATTTTGTATTAAATCACAATTTTCTCCGATAAAGACTAGTGTGCAAGAAATTCAAATTTGACAATAAATGCAAATGTCCCACATGGAGGACTTCAGTATGGAGCTTTTACACAGTACTTTCTATATATCTATTACGCGCAAGTAGTACCCGTTGACAGATTATATATATGTACAGTTTGATCAACTGAATTATTACTCACTTTATCAGCTAAACCATTCAATAAAGATGTCAAAGAAAAATCCTATTATCTCCCTCTCTCTCTCATTCTTCTTAATCTTTGCTAATTTCTTTCCACTTGGAACACCTGCAAGGACCACAACCCTTGGGTTCCAGACCAATGGCAGGTTCAAACTACTTGGTAAATGCTTCACAAACTTTCTTTTAATTTGTGTGATCTGAAAAAGGAACAATTAAGTTGCTAATCTTTCAAACAGTGTACAGGTATGAGGTACCTATCGTAAAGGTTGTTCCAGCTTTTCTTGGGAGCATAATTTGAGTAACTTAAATGTTCATTGCTCGAACCTTGTCTCGAGACTTTTTCTTAAGGCTTTAATATTTCTTTTCCTTGTGCTTTTTTCTCTGATTGTAGACAAATCATGGAACACTAATGGACCAGTTCATGGAAGTCCCCCGGGTATTATTCATGGCGCCTCTGTTCCACCACCACCACCACCACCAAGATCTGTATCTCATAAAACTTGATCAAACTCTGCTCCAACGGAAGAATGTAGAAGAACAATAACATATCTTGATCGGCTTGAATCTCTGATTAACGTTGTCCTGAAAGCGTTAATTTCCTCATCTTCAAGAATTTGATATGCTTTGGGGACTCCAAATAAATAGCTTAAGTGGATTCTTCAAACCTTTATCCGGATTATAAAAGCACAAATAAGATCCAGAAGAACGAATAATAGAGCTTTTATGATTACTTGAATCTTTTAACTTTTGATGAAGGATTATGAACGTATATATAATTTATGTTGTTATTGATATCATGGATATATAATTTTTACCCAAAAAATATATATTTAAAAATGTTAAAACACCCCACACTCAGATGGAACATGAATTCGTGAAAGGGCAGTACAACATTTCACTTCAAATGTCAAAAATAATTGTCCAAGGGACACTTGGTGCGGCTGAGAAACAAGCCTTGCAGCCGCACAGTTTTTGCTTGGTTTATGGCTGCCAGAAAATCCTTGCTGCTGCGCCAATTCAAGCTGAAATGCCAATTTCCAGTTCTATATGTTTTTCATCCCTGGTGACATTCTCAATCTATCATGTTCGTGACTAGGACTTTCCAAACTTCAAATATATATAAAACACTCTATCCTTATGTTATAATTTGAACAAATCACAACAATCCTCCGGTTGTTCAAATTAGTAACAAGTTAAGTATTACGTTTTTTCTATTGCAAGTGTATGCTATCATAATAAGTAAAATAATGGGCTTTTGAGTCCGGATTATCGTTCCCACGGGGACTATAATTTAACACTTAATTTACTATTTCTAACTTCTATTTGATGAATGAAAACAAGTATGATTTTTGTGATTGTTTGATCTTACTATTACTAATAACTAGAATATATGTAAATGCAACAAAACTTAAATTAGGTTTTCAAATATGGAATGAATATTACGGCTCACAATTTCATCTATTGATTACCTTTAATTTTTAAATCAAGATTCATAAATCTAATATACTTCTCGATCTAATTCTCCCATCGTATTCAATTTATCCCTCTCGAATTCTCATTTAGTCTATTTAATTAATTCAATTTCATATTTCTATTTGAATCGATCTTAGTTTACATAGTTTTGCTCTAAGAATCCATGTAACGACCGTAATATCTAGTATAAGTATTTCTACGTTTTATACTAAATTACTGAATTTTATCTAAATCTAAAACTCACTCAACTCGTAATAGATTCATGAAATCTATGAATAATTGACCAATGAAATGAAAGCATTAAACTTATTAATAAAATCAACACATGTGCCTTTTAAAGAACTAGAATCTTGATAAAAGAAATAAAAGGTCTCAATAGATTGCATCGTTCGCCTAATAAAAGATTTAGCTACTCATGAGAGATGAAGAAAAACTAAGAATATTAATAGAATACATCACCTGGAATTGAAATAGGATTTAGAGAAGTGGATGATTCTTGCACCAAGATGGTCTTCTTCTTTCAACCAATTCCCAAACCCTAGCTTTGAGATCTTGATTTCTTGATCTTCTTCAATAGATTGTCTCTCCTAATTCTCGAGTTGTATTCTTGTGTTTCTCAATGTGTGGAACCCTTTTCAAGTTCCACTCCTCTTATATTTATATTCCCCTTAACGTTTTCCCTAATTTGGAGTCTTTATTGGCTTTAAAATGGCCAAAATTCGTGCCCTAAACGATAGCAGGATGCGCCTAGGTGCCATAGGAGTGGCGCCATCTTCTCTCGGGGTGGCGCCTCAATCTACCTTAGTGCAAGCAGTAGAAAGTATTATCGAAATACCGAGTGCCTTTAAGTTTTGAATTCTATTCCTTTTGACAATAGCGACAATGTCACACTTATGAATACTCCAGTCCATTTGTTCCAAACAATTTTTGCTTAGCAAGTTAGTGGCCATGAACTTATCCATTTTCGCAAACTCTTCAAGAAGTAACTCCAACCCTTTAAGGCTGATAAAATGAAAAATCTGGTATGCTGGCAAGATTTAAGAGCTGAAAAACTGATCTTTAAAGATCAGAGCTGAAAAACTTATTCTTGACCAAAAAAAATGGAAAACAAGCAGTTGATGAAGGAGTTGTAAATGCCAAAAAAAAAAAAACCAGAAAAAGAAATGCAGTTGATGCTGTTTTTGAAGTGTTGAAAAGGGGCTGAAAAATGGTGAATCCAGTTAAGCAAGAAAATGCAAAATCTAGTAAGCTATGTTAAGCCAAAATATGGTATGATGTGCAAAGAATTTTCAGCAACAACCCTGTTTCAATACAAATCTGAGAAATGATGCAAGATGAAATGTTTTTGGGTAAGGTTGATTCAAAGCTAAATGAGCTTGGATCATATAAAACCAAAGAAACTTCAAGCTTGTAGTCATAAAAACAGAAAAATGAAGAAAGCAGTCCTAACCAAAACCAGCAACCAGCTTCAACATGAAATCGAAGGAAAAGATGCAAGAATGAAAGTTTTTTGTATAAGATTGATTCGAATGCAATAGATGTTGATCAACTACGAAAGAGAGTTGCAATCAATGTGCTTCGATCAAATATAAAACAAAAGAACTTCAAGCTTGTAGTCACCAACGAAAAAAATGGTTTGAAAGAATGTTTTGATGGTTCCAACTAAAATGTCATGGGGGAGTGTTGGAATTGTGACATTTTGTTGTCACATAACAAATATATATTAGTTTCATTTAGTTATGTATTTTTGGTTGAAGTCTAACTCAATGTTATGATGTAAAAGTTAGACTAGATTGTAGCTAGTACAAGTAATGTATTGTAGTATGGACTAGTACAATATCTTGCTTGTAATTGTGGTAAAGTGATAGTAGGTTGATAGATCAGTTGGTAGAAAAGTTTTGTAAAATTGGTAATATATAGAGTCATGTATTACCATAATAGGTGGAAGAAAATGTAGACTTATATTGCCGAAAGAAAGTTTTCTTCTCCTCTGCTTTTTTTCTGATAAAGAACAGCAGAGTTTTTGAGTTTTTGTTATGTAAATTCCAGTATGTAAAATCAGTTCCCTCCTCCTCCTTTGATAAACAAATATTGAGCTTTAATCATAAAGCTTTTGATCCATATTTCCAACAGGAGGAAATAACAATAATGAGGATGTTATGGAAAGCAACACTCACAATGAGCGTGTCTTAGAAGGCTTCCAACCTCATGAAAGTTTGAAAGGCTAAGTTGATCGAAATCAAATAACTAAATTGCCACATGTGAATAATCACAATGCTCAGCATCTGCCACTTGTTTAGAACATCCAACTGGTAGCTGGTATTTCCCTTCCTAGAAAAACTAGACATTATGCCAACCTTGTCACCAGTATTCCAAGTCATTACCATTCGGATATTCAATTGCAAAGGACTCAAGAGATTGCCAGATGATATGCGTGGACTCTTTTTAAGGAGTTGTTATTATTGAGGTTTCTATCGAGGGTTTATTTAGTAGAGGACTCAAATTGGATTCATACCAACTCGAGATATGCTTATTGTACTCTATACATTGGTATAATTAGTCAGGTACACTATTGTTGAATTAGTTTCATACCCACGATTCCCCATGTAACCAGAGCCGATTTTGGGCTGAGGCGAATGAGGCCCAAGCCTCAGCCCAAAATTGAAAGGGCCCTCAACTTTGGCCTAATTTTTTTTATTTTTTTTTTTTTTTTTATAATATAGAAGGGCAGGCAAGCAGAAGTCGAATTTATTTGGGGTTTTCATTTAATGGGCCTAGTCAAACTAAGTTTTTGTTTAAAAAGACCACCAACTAAGTTTTTTAGTTAGAAGGTCTAAATATATGAAAAGTGGAAAATGTAATTTGTTAATGTCTAAAATGTCCTTGTATACAAAAAGACATTATTGCCTTAATTCTCATTTCAATTTCCATTTGACCGTTCTTCTTGCAAAAATCGGCTCTACAGGTAAGGTCTTGAGCTCTCTTTTATTTTCTCTTCATCATTTTTCTCTACTTAAAGAAATCATAACTCTACGTTCTCTTTCCCTTGAACACTTATTTAGTTGAAGTGAGTAGTAAAATCTTGCAACATTGTGATTAGCAATTGGAGAAGAAGAGGATGTTGTAAATTCTAAATTTTTGGATTACTTTCTTTCTCTATTTTTTGTCAATAATTTCTCCATGTTGTATACATGTTTGGGGTGTTTATTTGTGAACAATGATTTTGATTTCATTTTAACATTACATTAGAGTTTTGATATGGGTTACTTCTCAACCCATTTTCTCATTACCAGTTATTTGCATTAATTGAAGTGAAATATAAGTTGGAAAATGCATGTTTGGCTATTCTTTCCATTGTTGTACCGTAAAACACAAGTTTGGTTTTATTATCTGGATAACGACTTACACGTTGTTTTCTGAAGTCCATAACGACTTCTATATCGTTATCAGTTTTGTACTGTGTTCGAAATGAAATGTATGTTGGCGAATGCATGTTTGGCTATTCCTTCATTGTTGTACCATAAGTTGGCAAATGTAAGTTGGATCTATTTTGTACATAACGACTTTGTTCAAGCATATGTGTTTTACTAGATTTTTGTTTTATAATGATTTAGAATAACTTATAAAGACAAGATAGATTTATCTTCGACTTTTGAGGAATTTTTTATTGTCCTCTGATATTTGGTTCTCTGCAGGAGCAAGCGGTCACATACTTCAAGCTAGCGCAAATACGAAAACCAAACCAGCTACTAAATTATGCCAATCAAAGAGTTCAACCTTAATGAGACCTACAACTAGTCATTTGGCAAAACAAAATAAATTAAAAGATACATGTTGGAGCTGTGTCTGTACAAGGTACTTTCATTTTGAGTTCCAGTTGGATAGGAATTATAGTAAAGTTATTGTCGGAGTGGCCTTAATCTACAGCTATACTTGAATCACTTGAAACTGGATGCGGAAGGCCAATACAATTCTGCAAAGTTTCTGCAAATACTTTTCTGCACACTCTTTTTAGTACTTCTATTCCAATTTATAATTTATTTTTCCTTGATTGTTAGGTTCCAAAAAAACTGCAACAAGGTTGAGGAAAAAATTACCCAGAGTCCTTCCAGATTTGATAACCTTGCAACCAAGAGACAAAAACTTGAGATTGGTTATTTGCGGAAGGTACATCGGATCAAAGCTTCATATTTAGTTCCCTAGACATATTTTAATGTTTTGACTAGCTTGACTTCTTACATGGTTTGTACTAACACTAGAACACTCCTAGAAAAGAAACTGTTAACCATTTTATCTAAAAATTCAAACTGGTAAAGAGACCACACATATTTTCTTAAATCCATAACGAATTACATATCGTTATCAATATTGTAATATGTTCGAACTTTGATGAAATTTTTATATTGACTTACATTTATGGACACCGCTAATATGGTATGGATATCAGTTTGTTATCCAGTTGAGTATGAGCAGTCGGTTGACGGTGAATGGAAATGGAAATATGCAAGGAATGGCAAAGGAAAAACAACTCATATTCTTGTTGCGAAAACTATTTCATATGTGAAATTATATGATAAAATCAAAGAGGTGTTGAAAGTTGATACGAGGGTGTACAAAATGGAGATTTCAGCTCTTGGAGTCCCTATAATGTCTAAAGCACCAGCTACTCCGACCATAATTGATTGTAACAACAATGTGAAGTGGTTTCTATCTGTCTGTAAAGAAACTTTTCTCTTTGTAACCCTTTCAAATGAAGTTGAAATTGAAGAAGATCTTGGTGATGAAGGATGTTTATTACTAATAGAGGGAGGAGAACAAATTGCAAATAAGAATAGCGAGGAGTAACATGTTCAAACAGACGACGATGGTAACCATGACAACTTTGTTGAAATATTTGTAGATTGTAATGATTTTAACGTAAGTGAAGATAGTCCTCAAATAGTAGATAGCGATCATAATTCTCCTGTAGCAGATGACAATCATGTAGAGTTATCCATGGAAGAACCTTATAGTTGGAATGTAGTGCATGATAATGATGTTGAATGTAGTCGGATTGTATCTGCAAATGCAAGTTCGCTCCGTGGTGGGACATTTGTAAGAATTTCAGAAAATGAAGATATGCAAGTGAACCAGTTGTTTACATCAAAACATGACCTAATATCAAAATTTCAATTACTAGTCGTGAAATGTCACTTTGAATACAGAGTTAAAAAGTCGAATAAGAGCACTTATACAGTTATTTGTATCGATGAAAATTGCAAGTGGCGCTTGCGAGCAACCAAGATCGCAGAAAGTCCTATTTTCGAAGTTCGAAAGTATAATGATCACCACTCTTGCTCCATGAGCATTCGTCGCATAGACCATAGGCATGCATCATATGTGATCATTGGAAACCACATCGTCTCTAAGTATCAAGATGCCAACCGAGTTTACAGACCGAGGGATATCATTAATAACATACGTCGAGAGTTCGGCATAACCGTAAGCTATACTAAAGCGTATATGGCTATACATTTTGCTTGTGGACTGATCCGTGGAAAACCCTTTGAGAGTTATGCGAAATTACCAGCATATTGTCATGTTATGGAGATGCAAAATCCTGGTACGCTGACATTCATTCATACTACTGTAGATAGGCCGCTTCAAGTACTTTTTTATGGTATTGGGACCAAGTATACGTGGATTCCTCAACTCAATGCGCAGGGTGATTTCTGTAGATGGTACATTCCTAAAATCGAGAATAAAAGGTACTCTACTTGTAGCAACTTGTCAGCATGCAAATTTTCAAATATTTCCACTCGCATGGGGAGTCATTGATTCGGAGAATAATGCATCATGGACTTGGTTCTTTCAAAAGTTGTGATTAATAACAGGTGATACAGACGAGCTTGTGATTATATCTGACCAGGCAACATGTATTAAAAATGGAGTTAGAAATGTTTTTCAACTTGCTCATCATGGTAATTGTACATATCACCTACAAAAAAACTTGAAAACAAATTTTTCACGAAATGATCTTGCAACTTTATTCAGGGCAGCTTCAGAGGCTTATACCGTAACAGAATTTGAGTCCAACATGGCAACTCCATGTAGTAAAAAGAAAGGCATCAAAGAGTATCTATTAGAAGAAGATTTTCATTATTGGACTAGAGCACATTTTACTGGAATACGTTACAATATCATGACTACGAATAATAAGGAATCTCTAAATGGTTTGTTGAAGAGTGCTCAAGAATTTCCCATAGTTGGTTTGCTTGAATACATTCGAGAGACTCTGCAAAGGTGGTTTTATGAAAGATATGTTGAAGCGAAAAAATGTGTGACCCACCTCACGCTACCTTTAGAGAAAAAAAATGTACATGATATATAATGAATCAAATGGTTTGGAGGTAAACCAGGTATCTCCAGACGTTTATCAGGTTGGTGACATTTTAGAACACCACTTTGTGGACTTGGATGAAAAGACCTGTACATGTAGGAAATTTGATCAGGACAAGTTCCCATGCGCCCATGCAATAGCTGTCGTTCGGTTTAAAGTTGATGATGGTTATAATCTATGTACCCACTTTTATACTACTATTTGTTGGAGGCAAGCGTATTCAAGATTCGTATGCCCTTTGCCAAATAAGGTCGAATGGCGAATTTCGAAGCATGTGATGGCTAGAGAAGTATTTCCACCATTGGCACGAAGACAAAGTGGGCGACCGTCAAAAAAGAGGAAAAGGTCAGCCGGAGAGACGCGTGCTCCTCGTAAGTGCAGTAGGTGCAAGAAAACTAGTCATGTTCGATCCACTTGCACGGGCCAAGCAACTGGTATTGAAACTTAAGGTTGTTCTACTATTGTATGCCATTTGAAATGACTTTTTGCAAGCAAATATATATATTTTTTGGATATTGTCTAACAACTAGTTGTTGGATTTGCCTTTGTATAATTTAAATATTGAATTCAACATCAATATATATTTTGCTTTTGTATATTTTGAATATTGAATTCAAGTTTTTATATTGAAATCGTTCCCTAAGCACATAACGACTTACATATCGTTACAGTAAAAAAATTACACTGTTTTTCAAATACTTCCATAACGAGTTGGAAATCGTTCCTGGAACAAATAACGACTTACACATCGTTACAATAGGAAAAACTGACTTTTTCTACCATAACGACATTTAAATCATTATCGTGCTTCGGTAACGACTTCCATATCGTTACAATATAAAAACTACACTATTTTTCAAAGACCACCATAACGAGTTTGAAATCGTTACTGGAGCAAATAACGATTTACATATCGTTACAAGAGGAAAAAGTGATTTTTTCCACCGTAACAACATTAAAATCGTTATCGTGCTTCGATAACGACTTCCATATCATTACAATATAAAAACTACACTGTTTTTCAAAGACCACTATAACGAGTTTGAAATCGTTACTGGAGCAAAATAACGACATACATATCGTTACAATAGAAAAAAGTGATTTTTTTCCACCATAACAACATTGAAGTCGTTGTCATGCTTCGAAACGACTTCCATATCGTTACAATATAAAAACTACGCTGTTTTTCAAAGACAACCATAACGAGTTTGAAATAGTTACTGGAACAAATAACGACTTACATATCGTTACAAGAGAAAAAACTGACTTTTTTCACCATAACGACATCGAAATCGTTATCGTGCTTCGATAACGACTTCCATATCGTTACAATATAAAAATTACACTATTTTTCAAAGACATCCATAACGAGTTGGAAGTCGTTCATGGAACAAATAACGACTCTCATATCGTTACAATAGGAAAAAAGTGACTTTTTCCACCATAACGACATTGAAATCGTTATTGTGCTTACATAACGACTTCCATATCATTACAATATAAAAACTACACTATTTTTCAAAGACCGCCATAACGAGTTTGAAATCTTTACTGGAGCAAATAACGACTTACACATCGTTACAAGAGGAAAAACTGACTTTTTCCACCATAACGACATTGAAATTGTTATCGTGCTTCAATAACGACTTTCATATCGTTACAATATAAAAACTACACTATTTTTTCAAAAGACATCCATAATAAGTTGGAAATCGTTCCTAGAACAAATAAAAACTTACATATCGTTACAATAGGAAAAACTAACTTTTTCCACCATAACGACATTGACATCGTTATAGTGCTTACATAACGACTTCCATATCGTTATAATATAAAAACTACACTGATTTTCAAAGACTACCATAACGAGTTTGAAATCGTTACTGGAGCAAATAATGACTTACATATCGTTACAATAGGAAAAGCTGACTTTTTGAACCATAACAACATCTACATCGTTCCCGAAAGATATAACGACTTTCATATCGTTATAGTGTAAATTATAAGGAAAACGATATTTATATCATTTCTTTATATAAAAAACGATAAGTATATCGTTTAAGTTGTAAGGCATTCTTGAGTATCCACGATCATTTGACATACCTCCGACATATGTATATGATGACCGAAATAGGTTGTCGAGCGAGTTTAATCACGTTCCAAATAAACTTGAGGAACATTTGTATTTCTATAGTAGTCCAACATATTGGACTAGTTTCAATATAAAGAAAGTACCTCTGTCGAAGCACGATAACGATTTCAATGTCATTATGATGGAAAAAATCAATTTTTCCTCTTGTAACGATATGTAAGTCGTTATTTGCTCTAATAACGATTTCAAACTCGTTATGGTGGTCTTTGAAAAACAATGTAATTTTTATATTGTGACGATATGGAAGTCGTTATCGAAGCACTATAACGATTTCAATGTCGTTATGGTGGAAAAAATCACTTTTTTATATTGTAACGATATGTATGTCGTTTTTTGCTCCAGTAACGATTTCAAACCCGTTATGGTGGTCTTTGAAAAATAGTGTAATTTTTATATTGTAACGATATGGAAGTCGTTATCGAAGCACGATAACGATTTCAATGTCGATATGGTGGAAAAAATCATTTTTTTTATTATAACGATATGTATGTCGTTATTTGCTCCAGTAACAATTTTAAACCCATTATGGTGGTCTTTGAAAAACAGTATAATTTTTATATTGTAACGATATTAAAGTCGTTATCCAAGCACGATAACGATTTCAATGTCGTTATGGTGGAAAAAGTCAGTTTTTCCTCTTGTAACGATATGTAAGTCGTTATTTGCTCCAATAACGATTTCAAACTCGTTATGGTGGTCTTTGGAAAATAGTGTAATTTTTATATTGTAACGATATGGAAGTCGTTATCTAAGCACGATAACGATTTAAACGTCGTTATGATGGAAAAAGTCAATTCTTCCTATTGTAACGATATGTAAGTCGTTATTTGCTCCAGGAATGATTTCAATGTCGTGACATTTGGAACAGTAAAACATGAATATGCACATTATCTACTACTTCACTTTAATACATTATGTGAACTTGAAGGTTTTAAAAGGCCATGAAAATATACATTGACGTTGAATTCAATATCCACAATCATTACACAGTCAAGTCCAACAACTAGTAGCAGTGACAATATCCAAAAAAATATCAACATCATGAAAGTCATTTTGTTACAACTCGAGCATAAAGAAGTCAGTAACTACAAAATGTTATCAAAACATCAGTAAGTATAGCAAAACACAATCTAAGGCTCGAAGTCCCATGCAAACAACTCCGCAGCCAGTTTCTTCAGCCATATTGGTACATAATCCCGTCGAATTTCATGTACATCTATATTCGCTTGCAGAAAGTCTATGTATTTTAGTGTGAATATTGATCGGTGCGAAACTGCAAGTTCACAGTGTCGAAGTTTTATAATAAAATGATGAGAAAAGTATCGTCCTCAGGGATTGGTATCTTACGTTTGTCAAGTACCAAAATTATGTTAATCTTAATTTTATTTAGGAGAATCACAAAGATTGTTGTAGTTGCAAATTAAAGTAAATTCAACTCTAAGAAAATTGTTTAAATAAAGACAACGGTTTTTGTATTGTTGAAGATTAATCGAGATAGAGACTTCTAGGGAAATCAACTTCACCTAGATCTTCACTATGCCTTTTTCAGTTAACTAATTGAATTCAATTCTCTTGTTTGTTAGCAAATCGTCTATTCATCCAACGCCTCTTTCGACAGTCAATTGAATGTTATTCTCGTTTATCAAATCACATATGCATACGCAATTTTAATAAAACAAGGAAGCAAATAGACCAATGATTTTAACACCACATAGGTTCATATAAGTCTTTCGATCTCTATATTCACCTATGCCGAATTATCCAAGATCTACCTATAATTCCCTCTTTCGATAGTAAATTACAAAATTGAAGTCATCTAATTAATGGCCTGTTAATTAGAAGCATTAAACTCAGAATAATCCAGACAAACATATATGAGAATTAAATCAATTTAGCATAACCAATCAAACATAGTTTCAGATCCAGATTACATCATATCCCTAGAAGTAAATGGAATTAGTTCATGCTAAAAACTAAAATCAACCAAAACAAATTCACCATGGTTTTTTAGAGAAGAAATGAAGGAAAGCCAAACTGATAAACGCCTCCTTGCAGTAGCAGTCACGGCCACGAGTTCTCAGCAACCTCTTCTTTCTCTTCTTCTTCAAAATCTCTATCTTCTTCTCCAAAAAATCTCCTCTTAAGTGTGCTATGTTCTTCCCCTTTTCCAGTCGCCAAAACGTCCTTAGCTAGGTCTTCAGAGTGGTTTTATATCCCTTGAGTGTTTGGAGGATTTGGACTCAAATGGGCCGAGAAAATATTTCAAAACCGTAAATTTCGGGTTTCTCGCACAGGCGGCGCCGTGGCAGCGCGTATCCTACTGGTCATTCATACCGCTGGACGCCGTGGCGTCCAGACCTCACGCCGTGGCGCCGAGCTGTCTATTCCATTTTCTTCAGCTTTGGAAGCCGTAGCGCCCATATTATACGCCGTTGCGTAGCCTGTTCTGTTGGCGAGACTCATTGTTGCATATTTGGACGCCGTGGCATCAAGATCTCACGTCGTAGCGTGGAGTGTCCTGCCTTGATTCCCTTTGTTCTATTTCCAGACCTCTTTAGTAGTTCTTTCTCCTCTTTCATCACTAACATTCCATGCTCCTTTCTGTGATCCATCGTCACCCTCAATTCAAGCATCAAAATATGTCATATTCTCCCAAGTTATCAAGGCTACAAAACAACACGAATACACCCATCAAAATGCTCACAAATGCCCGAGATCGAGCCGAAAACTATGGTTTAGCGGCGTTTGTTCTTTGAATAAATCATTCTCATCAAATATCACGCAATGAGATCTATAAAACAATTGTATAGTTAACCTATGAATTTTCAACAATTAAAATAATATAGTACTAAAAATTATGAAATTACTCAATCTTACCAATTTTCTTGTTGGGGAACATCTTTCACATTCAAAAATTTGAACTTCTCGGTGCTATATTTTTCTTCGCTCGTGACATGGAACTTTATGAGCAATGGAATAACCTCCTGTAGAGGCTGATAAGTGTGCATTTACGCACTTATTGGGCACTTATTGGATTATAATTATAGATGAAATTGAGCATATTCTATGCATAATTATGTATTATTTGATTTTGTAGGCAAAAACCCCGACCAGAAGAAGAAACGAGCTAAAGATGAGCAAAAAGATTTAAATTGTACAAATTTGTGAAGATGGTGACTAAGTTGCACAAGTCAGAAAGATGAAGGACTTGAAGTGCAATTATGGAAGGGCTTAAATGTAATGAAGATCAAAGTCTGAGGACCGAATTGTACAAGATGAAAGATGAAGGACCTGACATGCAAATCTGGAAAGACTAAGCTGCAATTTCATTTTTGTTTTGAACCATGCGACTGCATGGCTTGCTCAGAGACGTCAAAATCATATTTTGGCTCTTCCATGCGACCGCATGGATTATAACTATGTGGCCGCATAGTTTTAAAATTTTAATTCGATTTTGTTTTTCTTCCCGATATTTTTGGTCAACTTTGGAATTATTTTTGGGTTGTTTATTAGTTGATATTTTGGGATATTTGGGGATATTTATTTTGTGTCTAAATAATATCTCAAAATATCTATTTTGTATTATAAACAATTCAAAATATCTTTTTTATATTATTTTATAACTAAATATCCTATAATATCTACTATCTAATAATATCTAATATATAATAATATATATTAGTACCTAAAAATCCTACCATTTCTATAGTATATATATGAGACAATAGGGGCTCTCTTTTTGGACTCTTTCTCTCTCTCTCCCTCAATCCGTTTTCTCTATCTTTTCTTTTTCTTTTTCTTTTTCTTTTCTAGCTTTCTTTTCTTTTACTAAGATTTGATATGTATTGTATAAGAATCTCTTTGTTTATCACTTTTATAAAATGAGTTAATTAATTTGAGTTGGAATTTATGTAGTATCTTAATCTTATTTTCATTAATATTCATATATATTGTTAAAAATGCATTTGTTATCAAAATATTGGTGTATTAATTATCATTGTTGATAATGTTTCATTTATTTGGCCAAATATATGATGTGGTTAGGTGGTTTATGCAATTATCGAAAGATTGCTGCATTGCTAGACCTAGATAATTAGTACTCTAGGTGGTTTTGGGTGATATAGAAATATATACCTCCCCTAGGTGATCCTTTGAGTATTCTCACAATAATTTAATGCTTTGGTTAAGTTTTTATCTGCATATAGATTTGTGGATAACTTAATCAATAGGGTCGATATCGCTCGAAATAGGTTATTGACTAAGATTAGAGAATCGGGTCTAACTATGTATTTTGGTAATTTGCATGGACGTTATTGAATTGATGTTAATGAAATAAAGGTTAAGTGAAATCATAAATTCCAACCACTTTCAAATCAAAGATTCAACTACTTTTTAATTTGTTAGTTTAGTTTTTTTCGTAATTAGGTTTAGTTTCAATTTAAATCTTTTAATGTGTGTGTGTGTGTGTCTTTGTTAGAATTAAAATCGATTACAGTGCGTAATTGAAAGTATACATTCCATGTGGGATCGATATTCGGACTCTAAAAGGTCCACTTTACTACTTGTTCACGATCCGTACGCTTGCGGCCTACGTTTTAAATCCGATTAGAGGCAGAACGTAAGCTTCCAATTCTGCACAAATAAACTAATTAGTACAAACTTAATTGTTGTGCAACATTATGATAAAATAATTAAAGTTGGATTACTTACACTACCAGAAATCCAACCGTCCTCATTCAAAAGGTCAATCAATGCTTTTGCTTGAACATCGTAAAAGCGCAAAGGTATAACTTGGTTGTACATACATTTGTAAAGAGCATCAACCTTCACGGGATCCACTTCTCTGTAAGGATCGTATACATTGATGTCCGACAACTTTCTCCTCTTTGTCGGGTCCGTGAAGGGAGAACACAATAGGCGTGCCTTTTTTTTTGGACAATACCCTCGTCCTTTCGGTGAATCACTTCCGACCTCCACGATCTTCACAACGTCACCTATATGTTGCAAGTACCAACAATTAGAAATCTAAAAAAAATTCATTTGGACGTAATGACATGCAGCTGAACTTAATTGTTGTTTCTTACATACCTTGAGTGGATTTATTCGCATCCACCTCATGTTTGTTAGGCGTCACAAAATCAGCAATATCTTTCTCCACGTCGGGATGCTCATCCTGTAATATTTTTCCAACCCCCTCTTCGACCATTTTTTCCTTCTCTTGTTCCTCCATATCATTCTCAGATCCAACCTCAGCTCCATTCCCTCTTCCATTCTTTCCTTTGACCTTCTCTTCTAACTCTGGATCATCCTCAGGCTCTTCTACCTTTCTTTCATCTGCAGGGACATCCATCACATCATCAAATCCAGCCTCCTTCGGTTCATGTTCTGGTACATAAGCTGTACTACTAGTGGCACCATCAAATGCACTAGTTGCTGAATGGAATTGACCCGACACAGCCAATTCAATCAACCTTTTTCTCCACCCGATCAAGTCGAGTTGATATGACTGCTTGTAACCTTCCCTCAAGTTTTTCCATTTCCGTTCTCAATAAATTGACTATGTTGATCTCATTAGATACCGGTGGTAGCTCGACATCATGCTCAACTTCGTCTCCTTCAGGATGGTGGGAAGTGCTCTCATCTTCTGGACTTATCGGTTCCAACTCCTTCCAATATACCTCCTCCAGTTCGGTTTCGGTGGGAATTAATGTCTCATTAACCTCCACCTGCAAATATTAAAATCGTGCAAATCATTAGTCATTTACTAAACTAATTCCACAATTTGTTCCCAGTAAACTAAAAAGAAAAAAAAAAGGCAATTTTACCTCTTTCAATTTCAACACATTATCAACGGCGGCAGACACTAACCTCTTGGGCATTTCCCAAGCAACCATTCTTGGAATTACAGCTGGATCTTTCGTAGCGAACTTCATTCCCAATGATGGAATTGCTTCAAATGCCCAAATCTATTGCAAAACAAACATTATTATCTAACACAAATTTATATATAACAAATAATACAGATCAAGTGTATTTTTGTTCTTACCATTATAGCGAGGGGAAAGCCGTGCAACGAATACCGTTAACGGGATTCTCCTCCGACATCTGAACTTTTCAATTTATCTCCCATTTCACGTTTAAATATATCCACCGTGTACTCAAATGACAACTTTCCCCATGGATATGTCTCGAACCTGTCTAGATCATCTACTAAGTCCAACCACCATAAGTTGACAAGGGTATTTTCCTCCGTGGCCCACAGGACGTATGCCAAGATTACAATCAAGCCCAACTTATATTTGTCGCTCTTTCTTTTCCTACAGGTTACAAATGCATTATAAACATCTTCCCTCGTAATCTTCCCCCCACAATTCTTAAAATACTCTTTCACAATTCAAGACTCAGTCCCCAAGGTCTTATCAACGGTGTCATCATCACCTGCCCTTAAACCCGTCACTAAAACAAATTCTTGTAATCCAAATCTTGCCCTTTTATCTCCTATTTTAAACCATATATCTCCTTTGTCGTTGGTCTTCATCTTGCGCAATAATAATTGATGTATAATCTGCGAAGCCAACTTTATGTCCTTCAACCGTAGGAAAGATCCGAAGCAGCTCTCCCAAAGCTTTTTTTGGAAATTTGTGTCAAGCTTCTTATATACGGCTTGCACTACTTGCAATTTACACCTCGTAGTGATTGTAGTGTCAACTTGAACAGTGTTCTCCATAGCACTGCAAATTATAAAAGATGTACAAATATTAGGCAAGAAAAAATGATGAGTTCCAAATATGGCGATCTGTCAGTAATTTAAGCAAGAAATTGAATATAATAGTAAGTATTGTTCAAATCAATTATTTTTTATTAACTCTAAAACTTGTAAGAGAAAATGATGTATACAAAGAAATCAAACTAATTCTACTTTTTGTTTAACTAAGATTTCTTATGCTGAAAACATAACATCAGTTAAATATAATGGAGATTAAGCCTTTGGGTTTCTTTTCATTAAATTTTCCTATCCAAGAAATGAATGGTGGATAAATGGGTACTACTCATGAGTCTTACGAAATGTGTGGTAAAAATTTACGTTTGACTTTGAAAAATAAAATCAAACCCAAACAAAGGCTAAAGATATTATTTGTTGATTCAAGCTCTTGAGACATTTTTAAAGAATTATGAATTTAATAGCAGAATTAGATTACTCAAATAGGATATCCATTGAGCCCTGCACTCACCATTATTCTTCTTATATTGAACCTTCGAAAGAAGTAATTCGGAAACTATTTACAGATTCTTAGCAATTAACAAGACATAGAATCAACCACAGAGAATTAAACACAAGAAATAACAGAAAATTTTAGGTGTATTGAATCAATATGTCCAAAGAAGAAACAATTTATTGAATCTCATGCACAATATTAAAATATCAAATTCTTCAAAACCCATTATCTTGCTAGTGTTAATGTAAATCAATAAATGCATACCTTTAAACAAAAGAAGCACAATACAGAAATTTAGAACTGTAGTATTGGCCATCAAATACCTAAATGTCTATTTAGTTTAAATTAGTTTAATGATGCAGTTCTTATACAACAATAATTGATGGAAATAATGCAGAAGTTCCATCTAGTACCTTATTAATTGTGATCCTTTTCATATAATGCAGAAGTTCCAAACTATTCTGTTCCTTGATAATTGTAAATCTTCCAGCAAATAAATGAATATACGCCTTCAAGTCCCAAATTAGAGCCCAAGTCTCGAGAATTTATGTGTAAATCTATGTAATTTGCTTCAAGAATTAATAAAACCTATTTAAAAAACTCTAATTATGTCTAAAATCAAACCCTAAGTGGTGTACAATGAATGCTGAACTTTGTAAAAACATTGGATCTGCTAAACCCTAAATTAAAGCTCAATCACCACAAATCACAACTAATTCCTCATAATTTGAAATGATACAATCTCATTTCAAATTTATGATAATGATACAACTAATTTCTCATTTTAACTCAATGCAAAAGACAAAAAAAAAAATTACTGATCCTATACCTATCAGCAAAGAAGTCAGACAAACATGAAATTTTTGCATTTCATTGCACAATTTGCGCTTACATTTCATTATTTAAGATCGAATATGACAGCACAATGCAATGGATTATCTTCTTTAATTTTGCAAATTACTGTAAATATCCTTGTTCAAATTAAGGTTTGCAGTATTGGAGCCAAGAAGACACTCGACACTGTTCAGTAACGGTTGATCTAAAACCACATCAGGCCACAAGCTTGTTTTGACACTTGTATCCAAGCAAGTCCTAGAATATTGTAAACCCACTTTTCTATAATTGAAAACATTTATGCTCACAATTGGCCTAATAAATTGCTTCCAAATTAATCCACAAATACATCAATTCAAATCATACACAGCAGTTATAGCTCAAGTAGTTCCGGCCAAGTCACAACAGACATGGGAACTAAATCGGAGGCTAGGCCAAATCTAATAACTATGGTTGTATGGATGATACCAAGTTACCAACTATGTGTGCTTAATCCTGCAAATTAATATAAAAGTGATTCACGTCCAAAAATTCAAAATTTGAGCCTTGTAAAATATACTATGGGATTGGAAAACAAATCATTTACAAGCATTTCCCTTCATGCACAAGAAGAATTCGACAATAATAGATATTTTCATCGTACTATATGTTTTACCAACTAGAAAAACCAGCCAAATTTTTTCCAAAAAGTCACGTCTGTGATATGATAAAGTTACTCTTAAAATGTAATGGGCGTAGTGAGCATCCCCATAGGCAAAGTTTTATTTCTACACTCCAATTAATTTCACAGATGTCGTTCATATAATTTTACTCCATTAAATTATTACTAAACAATATGAAGGTATTGTTAAACTATTGCATAACTCCATGGAATTATCAAAATAATTCATAAAAATTACAACATACTCACTCAACAACAACAACTTCGAATTTCACCAAATCTTGGGGACCGCGGGCGTGACCAGGGGGCTGAGTGCCTGAGTCTGCTGCCAGAGATGGAGTGACGGATAGTTGCAGCCTGACAGCGGGCTGGCTGGACTGTGGTGGTGATCTGGTTGACAAATGGCGATTGACCCACAGGCAAGCGGCAGTGACGGGCAAAAGTCAAGAGGCGAAAGATTGGAGAAGGTGAAAATTGGGAATTTACGTACTGATTTCAAATGACGGGAGAATGAGATTTGGGTTGGGCGATTGACGGACAGTTGCAGATTCACGATGGGCTGGCTGGACTGTGGTGGTGGTCTGGTGGACAAATGACGATTGATCCACCGGCAAGCGGCAGCGACGGGCTCCAGCGATGGGCGACAGCAGGTTGGAGAATTTAGGGCTTCAATGTTGTGCAAAAATGGGAATTTAGGGATTTAAGGAGATTTGGGTTAGGCCTCTATATTATATCATTAAGGAATGGACCGACCCGAAAGAAAATGTGGATTCCTTCTTCATTTTCATTTTACAATATAAGGGTAAAGAGATCTTTGGAGAGTTTTAAATAATTAAAATTTCTTTTATTTTCACAATTTTGGTCAAAGGCCTTTTAAACAAAATTCTTTTGAGCGGTGGTCATTCCAACTCATTCCCACAATTTATTTGCAATCCCAGATATCTCATTTCCCAAATTCCCAAAGCCAAATTCGACCATTTTTTCCCAAACGGCGAAGTAACTCCGGTGAGTCGGGTCTCGCGCCTCTCTTCTTCTCATCTTTTTCAATTTTTCTCTTCACGACTTCACCAATAGTCGGGCATCGCCGGCTCGCAGCATTAGTTCCTCGTTCCCATTGGCGAGTGGCGACGTTGAGGCAGGCCAGAACCGGCTGTGGTCACGACTCGTAGCTGCAGAGAACTCATAAAGGGTGGCTTTGAGCTCAGTGATTCTGTAAGTTTCAATTTTTTTCCTCAATTGGTTCCTCTTTTGTTTTTCGTTTAGAGTTCAAATCTTGATATGGGTTGTGTTTGGTGTTCATGTTAATGTCTTAAAGAATAACATTGGTATTGTTCTAATTGTGCTCTGGTCTTGTTTTTTAGGCTACTGTGGTTGTCTGATCTGCAGCCGCTTCTGCAAAAACAGCAAAAGAACTGTTGGGAAATTTTAGGTTCGTGTCTCAATGTCTTAACTTTCTTAGTTTCTACTTTCTACCTCGAATGATTTACGTGTATCATATCTATGAATCAAAATATGTTTATTAATGTTGGGGTTTTTTCATTTTCTTCTGTTTTTAATGTTACAAGTATTTGGCGATCTAGACTTTGAAGTTTGAATCACGTACAATCTTGTTAGAGAGAACCACTTAAGATATGATTAGAACAAGGTCGAATTGAAAAAATATAAGTAATTTACCTGAGTAGGAGAACCTGAAGCATCATTCAAGGTTAATGCCTCTGCAAAAACCTATCATAGCATTTCATAGAATATAAAGTTAAGTCAAGTCTTACTATTTAAAAAGTATCCAGATTTCTCAGTATTTTAACTGAAATATACCTGTAGAAGGAGGATGGCAATGAGAAAAAATGACGAGAATTTCATGTTTGGGAAATTCAGATGAAAGTTTTGTTACTACATGCAAAATCTTGATTGCTGGTGCAAGCTATTTATTGAGAATCGGATTATTTCCTTTGTATTCTTTTGAGTTCACGTGCACTGATTTTTAAGAAAATCACAAGCTTTAGGTGGTAGAGGAAAAGATTGAGCAAGTTGAATGACTACAAACTTTTAATTACTAGGAACTTTCTGTCACTTTAGCTAGGCCAGCTTTTGTTGTGCATGATGAGAAAACAGTTGGTGGATTCTTTAGCTGGTGTATCCTCATAGAGGTCCCCTCATAGATAAGGAATGGTGTTCTGAACCCATATGTCAATATTGGAGTAAATTGGAAAGCAAAGTCGGTGACGCGGAATCATCATGATCGTATAAAAGTTTGCATTATTAGATAGAGAATAGCTGTATTCATTTGGAGCATCTTCAGAATACTCTTTAAAAATAAAATCCTATCTATTTTAAGAGTCAACTTTTAAAACTATATTTCAAGAGACTCTTCAAATTAACATTTTAAAAAAGCATCTTTAAGAGACTCTATTTTTAAAAATCATATTTTATAATTTAAAGAGTCTTTTGGAAAATGATTTTAATGTTTTGACTTTTTTAAAATAGAGCATCTTATATTTAAATAGTCTCTTTGAGATACTCCAAAATAAAGGGTGGGTTTAAAATAGAGAGCATCTTAAATTACTTCCATTTCATATTTGTATTGGTGTTTGATATTAAATTTTTATTTCAGGCTCGTGAGTTGTGACGGTGGAATTTTCAAGGGTGTGATTTCATAGTTTTCGTTGAAATTCTACTTCTCAAGTAAGCAATGATTTGCCTTAACTTGTTATTTAAGAGTTATACTTGAAATTTTTTAAACCTTGTAGGCTTATATGATTGATTATTGTAAGGTCAACAATTGTACAAGCACACGAAATAACTATATTGAAAACTCTAATTGTGAGATTATTGAGATATTTTGTAATTAGCAATATGTTGTATAATACACTGTTGAATTTTGCATTTACGTTGATTTTGGGGGTCTAATTTATGGAGTTCGCCTCAACCC
The DNA here is from genome assembly GCA_019395295.1 of Osmanthus fragrans. Classification (NCBI taxonomy): domain Eukaryota; kingdom Viridiplantae; phylum Streptophyta; class Magnoliopsida; order Lamiales; family Oleaceae; genus Osmanthus; species Osmanthus fragrans. Next base: position 23,476,248 of record CM033357.1, read on the forward strand.
GCGAAAATCAAAGGATCGGCTCCACATGTAACATGCCTATAAAAAGTGTCATCATTTTCATTTTACATTATCCATGGGAGTTTCTTTCTGTAGAGGTGTTGGTGATTGTACAGTTTGATTGAATTTTCATGGCACTTTGTTTTAGATGGAAAGATGTGAGTTGTATAAATATTCTTGAGATCTGCCTTCTTTTCTGTTCATTTGTTCAGCGATTAATTATCTGTGAAAATAAAAATTACTTGATTTCTTGTTCCAGATGGCCAAGAATTTGCTTGTTAACTAAGGGATATTCCGTCAAAAATAAATTTTTGTAACAATTTTGAATAATGTAAATATTAAAACACAGAAGTTTTGTTTCTAAATAGTAAAAATAGTTTTAATTTCTGAATGTATATTCCGATTTATTGTAAATAATGTAAATTAAATTTGGCTGGAAATCAGTACTCCAACTAAATCAAATATTCCATATTTCAAATATCTTAATAAAATATGATGTAATAACGAATTGGGCCGGTAGTCAATGTATTTTGACCAAATTGTCCTTGCCTTATTTTGGGAAAATTATTAATTTTTTCATTACTAGGTGTCAAATAACGGTTTTGGTTGTCAAACAGACGGAAGTTGTTATTTTGGACTGGACCTGTTAATTTTTGAAAGGTTTGGTACCTCCAGTGGCATAAATGAAATATTTGAGTCAAATCTACTGATAAACGAAAGGTTTGGTACCTTGACCGCAATTTTCCCTAAATAAAATACACTAGTCTTATCATGTTTTTTGGTTACATTTTTCAAGCTTATAAACTTGTTAAATATTATTTTTATCGATATATTATGTATATTTGGGCACATGATCAACCAAACTTCATCTAAACACTCCATGTAATGACTAGGTCTCGCCAAAAAAAAATCTAAATATCGATCAAATCAATCAAACTAAACGAGCTCGGGTTGATTTGATACAAATAATTGGTTTTTTTTTAAAACAAAATCATGGTGGGTCGATTTAGTCATGGTTTGAAACTTCAAACCGTCAATTAACCGAACCGACCCAACCCAACCCAACATACTTGCATGTTTATCCTTTTTGTTTTTTTTTTAAAAGAAAAATCAAAATCAAAATATAAGACCTCCTCCAATTTATGATGTTGTCAATAAGTAATAGCATTGAAAATTTCCTTTCAAAAGCTCATTATATTATACTTAGTTTTTTTTTTCCTATTCAGACAGTCCGGTAACATAATGCATAAAAAATAAAAATTCTAAAGTTTTTTGTTAATTTGTTTCTATTAATCTGATTTTATCTGTTAGTTAATAGGTCTTGTAATATAAAATTATTTAGTTATTTTAGTCTTAATCTATGTAGGCTTAAAATCTGTACAATTTTTTTTTTTTTTCTAAATCAATTTGATCTATTAACTGAGTCGAACCAAATCAAATAATCATTCAAGAATTGTAACCTAAAATAAAACAAACTAGTCTAATCATGTTTCTGAGAACATTTTCAATTTCAAAAGAGAACTATGCTACACTATCCAAGTTGGATTACAAAATGAGGGGTGTCCAAGTGATGTGGCGCCCCTTCATTGGCCGAGGCGGCTGGCCTTGGTTGGCTCACCAGCCGCCTCTTCCAATAGGAACGTGCCACATTACTTGGGCACCCCCCATTTTGTAACCCAATTTGAGCAAAATAGCATAATTCTTCAAAAGATATAGCTTTTATCTAACTGCTTATGATTGACACAAGCTCTATCAAACGTATGATAAATTATCTATTGTAAAACTAGTTGTGAATGAAGAGTTTAGAGTCGTCCATTAGAGAAGAAAATGATATCTGTAATTTAGAAACGGGAAATAGGACTTTGACGATGAATACCTACCTCATATTGATCTCCCTTGTGATGATCAAAACTCGATCCTAATTTCAAAAACTTATTCTTAAAATTTGATCAAAGAATGTCGAATCGATTTTCAAAAATAAAAAAATCATTGATTCGTCTTATTCAATTGCAATCTTAGGATCAACAACCTTGCTTTGGAAACACCGATGCCCACTCCAACATGGCGCCCTGGAAACAGGGTCGATCATTGACCCTATTTCTTTGACTTTTCCTTAGGATCAAACTAGATAAGAGATTGAGTCATTGGTTTTGTGATCAAACGAGTTCAATCAGAATTTAATAAATGCACAAGAGGGAAGATTCATGAGATCATTTGGCTTTTATTTGGTACCGATTTTTTCTCTATAAAAATGAAAAATATGATCGTTATCCATTATATCTAGCCACCATTTTTTACTTTTCATCTCTTGTGTGAGACCTATAACGACTATATTTTTTATTCTCATTCTCCAAAAAATGAGAATCAAACGGGGCTCGTCTTTAAAAATTCATTTTTCTGTAAACTCATTTTTAATAATATTTTTTTTAATAATATATTTTTTTAACGTAAATTCAAAAAAAAAATTCTACTTCTTGATCACACAAAAAATTATTAGTATGAAAATATTCTCCCAAAAATCAATATTAAATAACGAATGTTAAGCCCCTGTTTGGTAGTGATTTTTTTGAAAAAAATGTATTTTTGAATAGTTGATTGATGAAGAATGTGTGGTTAAAAATTAAGGAAATTTTTTAAATTTACGTGTAATATTATTTTATTAAAAAATGTGTTGTAGAAAAGAAGAGAAAAAAATACATTTTTAAAAAAATGACTATCAAACAGGGGCTAAATATTTAAATTATAATGATTCATAAAATAAATGTTGAATTTTGCTACTTGTACAATCGGGGTTGACAACCCCGATTGACAATCACTCACATGAAGGGGGATCTATAATTTTTTTTATTCATCATGACCTCCTCTCATGTGAGTGATTGTCAACCAATATTGTCAACCATGATTGTACTTATGATTCCTATATTATTTCTTACACGTGAACCCATAACACACGTGAGAACAAAACCATCAGATTCTCTCAACCGGCTGTAAAGAACCCGATTCAAGGCATCATTTCAAACCCTATTGAAATTCACATTTTCCCATTTTCACGTAAAAAATTATGCGTGGAAATTGAAAGCTTCGTGTGCGTGGATTTGGCGCTATTCAGATCTGAATTTGGAAGGTATAGGCTGCGTGTTGTCCATAGTGTGCGTATTATTGTTTTCTCAATGTATGTTAATGTGTTAATTACTTGTCCGTTTCTGCGCGCTATTTGGCTACTGGTTGTTTGTTGGGAGTAATACTGAAATTAATCTGTGGCTGATGCTTATTGTGTTATTTTTCCTAATTAATGAGCATTTAATTTAAATTTCAAGTTGCATTTTAGGGTTTCTTGTTCTTTATTGGTTTTTGGGAATCGTTCAATGGCTTAGCACCATAACATTGTTCCATTTTTTGACCAATAGTTGGTATTTTTAAGTGATTAGGAGGTTCAATGCTTATTTTGAAATATTCGGAACCTATACTTCAGAATAATTAATCGGTTCTTAAGAGTATTTGAAATGGAAACATTTCACATCAAGAATAATAAATGTTCGTGTTGTAGATAGATTGTTACATTACACTAGAGGTGCTTATGTAAAAAAAAATTCTACAATAGCGGTGGATATAATAGTTATTTATTCAGATTGTGTGATGATTTTAGGATAAAGGATGTGAGGATTTTCCCCTAACTTATTTGAAGACAATATGGATGACAGGAATGCTTTGATGGAGTATATAACGTGTAAGCTTTTGAGGGATATGTTGACTTCTTGCGTACACGCACTTGCACACACACATTTTCTATATGAGATGGTCTGCTAGAACGAGTTAAATTTCTTTGACCATAATTTATATTTAGGCAAGAAAGCTTCAAAATATGCGTTATTATTGTTTCTATAGAAATTCCTGGTTATTGCACTGAAAAGGAAATATTATAGGGATTTGATTACGTTCGTATGTTAGCTCTTCAATATCACAATGCATCGATTGCTTATGGTTACTGCAGTAAAGAGACCATTACTACATTTTATGTCATAAATTTCTTGAAAATGATCTGTTTCGAATATTTTTGTCTTCCTATATGATTCCTTATGAGTGTTCAGAAACAGATAATCCTCTGTCCATCCATGTGGATGTCAACACAACTAATGTGTGCCATTAAATGCCATTTTCCACGCATTGAAAACGTATTAATGTCCTTTTTGTCCAAGTTGAGCATTAGATATGCCAACTTGTCTAGAGACCGGAATTAGTTGTAAAGATAGATGACCTAGACAACAGGAAGGAGACATTAACTTATGGCATAGAAATCGAGTTTAGGATTTAAATGTTGGTTTTGGATCTTTTGTTTCTATTTGATGTGTTTGACGAGTACTGGCTTAATTGGTCCATAAATTTTTTACAAAAAAATGATGGTTTTGTGTTGTATCTGCATCATACCATTGAGTTATTGCCTATTTTTGTGGAGAATTGAGATAAATTTCTAATTTCAGTGGCATATGTATATATAATCCAAATTATCCAATTTAACCAAATTGTGTTTGCTGATATCTTGGACCTACTCATGATCAATGCACTGTATTTTCAATCTCATGTGCAAAAAGCATCATTTTATTTCTACCCTCCGTCTGGAAGCCTGATGTCTCATTGTGTCTAGCTCATGATTAAAAAAATCTCGATTGAGGCCCACCTCATAGTGAGGCAAACAAAAAAGGCCTCATAGGTGCTGACTAGGAGGCAATTTTGGCGGGTATGCTGCAGTTGAGTGAGGCACACTCTTCACAGCACCGCCTCAAGGCTTGTGAGGCGTGCACTCCTTCATTCTCCATACTTATTTACTTTGCTTTAGGTGTGGACCTAGAAAACATTTAAAAATCTGGTCACCACTTTGGAAGTATCAAACTGCCCCGTTATAAAATTAAAAAAATTTGAGGATAGTATATTGGGCCACCAACTAAAGTAATAATATTTTATTTTATTTTTTTATAGATTTTTCTTTTGTTTGTTTGCACACTTTAAATTGATCAATTATCAATTTTGAAGATTGTTTATGATTTATTATATGCTTATTTTGCATATTAATAACTTTTTGACATTTTTTTGGCTTACGGTTAGGCTCATGCCTCAAAATGCCTCGAGGCTTACTTGCCTCACAAAGAAAAAAATGCATCAGTACCCAACCTTTTAAACATTGGTCTAGCTATTCATATAAACTTGAAGCTAAGACTTTCCTCATATTCAGGGTAGCTTCTTCTGTGATTTGTCTCACGTTCTGCAACTGTTAGAGATCATAGCAAGCATATATATATACACACACACACACACATATATACATATATATTTTTTTTGGGGTTATTGTGAATGCAGACTGTTTATGTAGTTTACTTTCCTTGATTGGAAGAATGTAAAAGTTTAAAAACTGTTGACCAAAACATTATCACTCTAGATTTGAAACTTAATTATGAAATGTAAAATGTAAGTTCCCATACTCAACTGAAAATGTAAGTAGCTGTTCCAGCTGAATACTTGGAATTATTCTACCAGACTACCACTTTTACTGGGAGTTGCCTGTTTATTTCTAGCTGAAGCGTCGTTGAGCTAATGGATCATCTCCCTTCAACTCTGCAATATTTGATTTCTTACTGTCAGCATCTAAAAATGATTTCAAAGTTCTTTTCTTTGAATTGCTGTAGGATGATGATAGTAGATGTAAATTACATTGATACACATATGCTCTTAGTTCTGCATCTCTTGCAGGATCTGAAATCAACATATCTTGATAAGTTCTTCTGTAGAACAATTACATTTGAGGTCTATACATTGAAGAATGGAAGATGGAATATCAAGCTTTTGGGGTCCCGTCACATCTACGCATGAGTGGTGTGAGCCAAATTATGTTCACTCTTCCTATATTGCCGAATTTTTCAATACCATCTCTAATGTCCCGTGCATTATATTGGCTTTGATTGGTCTCATGAATTCCTTGAGACAACGTTTTGAGAAAAGGTTTAGCGTCCTTCACATATCAAATATGATTCTAGCCATTGGCAGCATGCTATATCATGCCACCTTGCAGCGGCTGTAAGTTTTTTTTGTTCCTTCTTTTATTATCTTGTCAATGTGGTTTACATATGGAAATGGATTTGTAAGGTTGTAAGCTTTAGAGGGGTTGATGGCTTATTTTAACATTATGAATATTAGAAAAAATTTGCCAAAAATGGTGCCAGTGTGTACCATTTTAAGTGTGTGAGCTTTCAAAGAATGAACACGCTCAAAAATTTAATAGTAAAATAGCACAAATACAAAGACAAAGAAGCCACTTCAATAACGTCTTGAAACCGTTTAAGTATATAGAGAGAGAGAGAAACAATATCGGAGCACCATTCTATGGAACTCAAAAGCATTTTATAGCTGAAAATTCTCGCTAGAACTTATGTTGAACTAATGCCAATTTTTTCTTATTTTTGGAACAAGGTAAATTGATAAAAGGGTTAATTTCACAAATGGTCACTGAAGTTACATGAAAATAACAAAACGGTCATTGAAGTTACATGTAAATAACAAAACGGTCACTAAAGTTCAAAACTTTCAGAAACGGTCACTGAAGTTTCGGGGCGGTTCCACTAACGGTCACTGAAGTTACAAAACTTTCAGAAACGGTCACTGAAGGGTCATGCACTTTTTCAGTTTTTTGAGCGACTTTTGCGGCCACTTTCGACCACCAAAATCGTCGAATTTTGATACTGTTGAAAAGCCCACAATGTCCTCTTCAATTACCACCCAGAATCTCCCCGTAACTCCAAGGAATTCGACCAGAAAATCGCCGCAAAAGTCGCCCAAAAAATCTGAAAATTTGGGTAGATTTTTTCAGTTTTTTGGGCGACTTTTGAGGCAACTTTTCGGCAACTTCTGACCACCAAGACTGCCGGATTTTGATACTGTTGGAAAGCCCACAATGTCCTCTTCAATTACCACCCAAAATCTCCCCAGACTCCAAAGGATTCGGCCGGAATAAACCCACAAAGTCAGCTACCCAAAAAGGCGAAAATCTGGGAAGATTTTTTGGGCTACTTTTGAGGCAACTTTTCGGCCACTTCCGACTACCAAAACCGTCGAATTTTGATACCGTTGAAAAACCCACAATGTCCTCTTCAATTAACACCCACAATATCCTCGTAAATCCAAGGGATTCGATCGGAAAATGGCCGCAAAAGTCGCCCAAAAAATCTGAAAACCTGGGCAGATTTTCAGATTTTTTGGGCGACTTTTGAAGCGACTTTCCGGAAACTTCCGACCACCAAGACCGCCGGATTTTGATACCTTTGGAAAGCTCACAATGTCCTCTTCAATTACAACCAAAAATCTCCTCCAAACTCAAAATGATTTGGCCGGAATAAACTCACAAAGTCGGCATCTCGAATCTGGGCAGATTTTCGCCTTTTTGGGTAGCCGACTTTGTGGATTTATTCCGGCCGAATCCTTTGGAGTTTGGGGGAGATTTTGGGTGGTAATTGAAGAGGACATTATGGTATTTCCAACGGTATCAAAATCAGGCGGTCTTGGTGGTCGGAAGTTGCCGAAAGGTTGCCTCAAATGTCGCCCAAAAAACTGAAAAAAAACTGCCCAGATTTTTTGGGCGACTTTTGCGGCGATTTTTCAGTCGAATCCCTTGGAGTTACAGGGAGATTATGGGTGGTAATTGAAGAGGACATTGTGGGCTTTCCAACGGTATCAAAATTCGACTTTTTGGTGGCCGCAAAAGTCGCCCAAAAACTGAAAAAGTGCATGATCCTTCAGTGAAAGTTTTTGTAATTTCAGTGACCGTTAGTGAAACCGCCCTGAAAGTTTAGTGACCGTTTCTGAAAGTTTTAAACTTTAGTGACCGTTTTGTTATTTTCATGTAATTTCAGTGACCATTTGTGAAATTAACCCATTGATAACATAAAGTATCTCATGTGTTTGTTCTTGGGAATGATGCATTGGAATGGGCTTTTGCTCATTTAGTAGCCCGAAGTAGAAGAAAAGATTTTCGTTTTTTCTGCTGTAGAATTATCTTTGTTTTAAGGTAATCTTTGTTCATTGATACATGCTGGTTCCATATGTAACTAGATGAGAAGTAAAAGTCTCTTAACCTATCAAAAGAAGTAGAAGTCTCTCATTGGTGTTCCCTATTATTAAAAAGATATAAAATAAGAATAATCATTTAAGAAAAGGTCCTTTCGGAAAAAAGGTTATGGCCTGAGTGGTGAAATGTTGGTCTAACACTGACTCAATTTAGTATAGTTGGCTGTTTGAATTAAGCCCATGTTCGGTGGGAATTAAAATCTAGATTTTAATCTTAGTCGAAGTCAACAATTAATTATAACTACATATTTCACGTGATCCGCAACTTTTCAACCAAACATTTTATCAACTTTATCAAAATCTACTAAAAATCTGATTTTAATTGCCATCAACTAGGGGCCTAAATAATGTTTTCTCAATATAATTTATCTGTGAAAAATTCCGAATTTATTTTCAGGCAACAGCAAGGTGACGAAACACCTATGGTGTGGGAAATGCTCCTTTATATTTACATCCTCTACTCACCAGACTGGCATTATCGAAGTACCATGCCAACCTTTTTGTTCCTTTATGGTGCAGTATTTGCCATAGCACATTCACAGCTGCGTTTTGATATTGGTTTCAAGGTGCACTACGCACTTCTTTGTCTTCTTTGCATTCCTCGGATGTATAAATATTACATTCACACACAAGATAAATCAGCTAAGCGGCTTGCAAAGATGTACGTCGCCACTCTATTGTTTGGGAGTTCATGCTGGTTAGTTGACCGTTTGTTCTGCAAGAAAACATCACACTGGTACTTCATTCCGCAGGGTCATGCCCTGTGGCATGTTAGTATGGGTTTTAATTCGTACTTTGCAAATGCATTCCTGATGTACTGTCGTGCTCAACAACGGGAATGGAATCCCAAAATTAAGCACTTTTTGGGATTTTTCCCCTACGTGAAGATTCAAAAACCAAAGAGCCAGTAGAACACAGTGCTTAACAAAATGGATTGTCACAGTTGCTTGTTTTCTGTTTCATGGCAAAGGCAAGTGGTCACAAATTTTTTTTTTCCCCCATTTGAAGAACGCTATGTAAATGATATCTGGGAATCATTTTGGTTTGGCTGTAGTTTTTCAAATGTACCATATTCCCATGCACAAATGGGTGATTACATGAACTTGGTATTTTTTATTTAATTCTTTTTCACATGGATTGGTTTTGCTATCATGAAATGAATGAGAAAGATTGTTTCATGGTTTGATGTGAAGGCAACATATTTAATTGCTTCTTTTGCACAAATGCAATTAGGTATGCATATATTATTACCTCTTTCCTTATCTAATAAGTTGCTGCACTGAGAAATGCTACATGTACAAATTGTTTTTGCGGACTGGTTTATAGAATGTCAATTGGCAAAATTTCATTGAATTTTGGACAAAAAAAAAAGTTAAATCAGCCAATTAAATGCTGTCATCTCAAAACTTGTAAATTCATGTGTACAAAAAATCTGTACGAGTAACATTTTTGTGCTGCATTATATTGTTGGAAGGAATCCAAGCTTTACCTGCCAGGACCATCCATTTTTGTGAAGTGAAATCCAACCTATGCAAAATGAAACATTCTTACCTTTTCAGTTAGTAGTAGTGGTTCTCGACCTTGCAAGTTTTGTAAGAAGTAAAACTCCCCACAAACACTATTGGAAAAATGGAGACATTTCCAAATCAATACATGGATGAGAAGTGAGAATGTGTGATCAGCTTCTTTGGCTCGTACAGTGAAGATTGAGAGAATTCAAAGAACCCCTTGTACACCGTCAATTTGGAAGATTACGGGAAGATTATTGCCACATGGACAATATCTCAGATGACTTAGAATGAGAACTATTTTAGTGACAGGGAAAGAGAATCCTGCGAAGTGTATTAAAAGTAAAGTATTAACATGTGAAGTCTGTCACAAATATGGAAGATTTTCGTTCACTTGGTTTGCCAACGTGACATTTTAATGTTTAAATTGATGAAAAAACTGTCCAATACATCCACTTGGTACAATATTGAAAAGCTGAAGACCTACTTACCACGTTTTACTTGAGTTGTAGACTCCAACAATTATGTCTAAAAATTTACACTAGTAATTGACAGAGTACTTATTCCAGTTGGGTAAAAACAGTTTGATTTGGATTGGTTCCATAATGTGAACCAGGACCATAAGAGCAAATTCCAACAAAATTATTGCTAACAAGAAAATGCGTACAACATTTCATCAAACTATCAACAAGTACATACCATTTTTTTAGTTTCCCCCTGGACAAATTCTCAATTTCGTGGAAAGTGAAACCTATACAAGGTGGGTTCAAGTTTCAAAACAATATTCGCAGAGTTGATTATCCCTCTTCAATACAAAAATTTGACACAAAAATTGACCATGATAATCAGTATGCTAAAAGTAAGCAAGCACTTTATTTCAAGGAACCATAATTCACCTCCAGACTTCCTTTTGACAATCACCCAACAAGGACAGGACAGATCTATCAGATATTAACCAGGTTACATCTGTAAACAATGGTCGATTTTGGAAATTTCAGAACGAGGCAGTCCAAGACTAAGATATAAGCATCCTAGCATAAACAATCCTATCTCCTGCAATCAGCTTTGGAAGAGAACTCATTCAAAGTCTTCGTATCAACAATGGCCTCCAATGTCTTCTTCTCCAATTCCAATTCATCAACCCAGATAGAACTTTGTCTATGCATAAGCTCCTTATTCTCTTTCTTCTCCTCCTCAATTTTCGTTTGTCTCATCCTCCAATATTCAAGCTTCTCTGCTCTTTCTTTCATCTGTGTCATAAGAATTCCAACATATCAGCCACAAAGCACGGTGTTTGGTCAAATTTAAAGCAGCAACTTTTATTCTTCCATCTAATGGGGACAACTTTATATCAAGTTTATAAGAAACTTCTTGATCATTTTGCATCCTCAACCCCATAAAAAAGATTAAATGATAAATTAACAAAAATGATAAATACAGACCTAAGGAAAGACAAATAATTCTGATTTAAGTAGAGATGTCACAACATTTGAGTAAGAGGTTTCTTATTATTCACAGGCATGAGAGTGATAGAGATCCAGCTACCACACAACGTCTAGAAACTCAACCAGATTACAGATTATCTACATCAAGTACATATATCGAATTTAATAGGATTGCAACACAAGGAACTTCATTAAAAAATTATCATATTAAAAAGTGATAGCCATAAGAAATTAACAGGTGTCAATCAGTAAAATAGCTGCTATATGATTTGGATTATGTATTTTGAAAATAGTGACAAGATGGTTATAGTTTCATCCTCTTGAAATGCAAAATAGAGGACAAACAATGAAAGTACCACACATTCATATTCTGAAAGGAAATAAATAATGAACATACTCGTCAGTCGTCCCGTCTCTGGCAGGACAGAGTAAAATTAAAAGCTAGGGAAGAAAAGACAGGATTTTGCAGTCATGAATGCATATATTTGCAAATATAATTAAATAACACGTTGCATAACTTTTCCTGAAAGAAGAGCAGATGAAAATTCATAATTTCTTGGTCCGAACAAAATTTAATTTACGTGCCAAACTAAGCATATGGTAATCCATCACGGATTTCTCATTGCATAGGTGAAATGTGTTGAAGAAGTTGCAAAGACTCATGACCAGTGCTAGTTTGAGATTTTCAAGGAGATCCAACCTCAATCAAATCCTTTCTTATCTAAGAAAACAAATCCAAGAGCAGATGGGTGAATTTCCAATTTATGGTCCACTGTCTTTTACCATGAACATTTATCATATGACTTCGTCATCTGGCATTAGGCAACGGCGAATCCAATATGAACTTTCAGCTAGAGCGGTGGTTGATTTTGACCATTGATCGTCGACAATCAACGATCATAATAGTCTGGTCCGATTGTTTGTTTATTAAAATTTGATTAAATAATATTAAAATTTATTCAATATATATGTAAATGAAAATATAGTTTAATACAATACAATACAAGACCAAAATACTAAAAAAATATACGATGCAACCCTAATCTGCAATTATAAACTTAGACAAATGATTAGTACGTCTTATCTTTGAATACATGTTTAGTCCAACAAATCTATGAGAAGGGTGTAAAAAGACTTCTTGTCCCTTATATTCATAAATAAACAAAAAAACATAAAAATAAAAATAAAGACAAAAGTTCGACAAAATATATTTGTCATTTATTTCAATGCACGCTAATAGAACATTTGGACTGAAAATCACTTGTGATGATTAAATATGTTAATTAATTGAACGTTAAATATGTGAATGGGATAATAAAAAGTTGAAAACATAAATACAAAAATAAGCAAATATCACATACTCTCATTGCAATAAAAACGTGATAGAGTAATATAATTACCCAAATTGAAAACATAATTTCCTTTGCTTACAAATTTGTCCCCAAGTTTGAAAAAGTTGAAGAGCGAATATTATAATTAAAACTGTGAACATCCTTTGTGAATGGGAATCCCACTGCTGAGTGTCCTCTACTTCTCAATAGTCATGCAAATCCCATACCATTCAAAGGTTAATTTTACGCACTTCGGTTGACTTTGCAGAACTTTATGACTCTCTCTTTTTTGTCTTTGTCTTCCTTCTTTTTCATGTTTTCTATGGATTTCCTTCTATAAATGCTCACTAAAATTTAGTTCAGAAAACTGTTTTCTCTTTCTTCATCTCTTGAAATCCTTTTTTTTTTTTTTTTTTTTTAGTTTTTACTCATTTCATCTGAAACTGAGTTTGAGAAAATTCAAACTTCATTGTTGGAGTTTAGAATGATTTGAAACCTTCTGCTTTTTCTGATGTTGAACAGTGGTATAAATCCACTCTTCGAAGCCTCAGTTCGTATCCTGAATCCAGCCAAACAGAAAAAAAACCCAAGAATTTCTACATGTTTATAGAACAGCTTTCCCTGGATTTTCTGCTAAACTCACCCCAGAACAAGCCCAAGAACTCAGAAATCGTCCGAAAATTCTCATTGTTTTAAGCAAGTAATTATACATCCCGGCAGATCGAGCTAGAGCAGCCGCTCTAGCTCACAGTGGCCTGGATCCGCCACTGGCATTAGGTAAAATTGAATAACAAAAAAATATTTTTTGGTTAAGCCATCAGACCAAATAGCTCCGCCTAATTCAACAGTTGTTTATGTCTAATAGTTTTCAACATCACATGGAGATTGCATAAAGAATCTTAGAAGATACAACTGTTAACCAAGTCTTTTTTTTTCTTTTTCTTTTTATGACTGTGAATGTCAGGGCAGCTTACGCACCTCAACTAATTCCACGGGGCCTGAAATTTACAGTCGGATATTCACCTCAGTGATTTGAGGAACTCGAACTGGTGAGCATTGGTCATGAGTCTTTGCAACTTCTTCAACACATTTCACCTAAGGATTTGTCGAGGAGAGCTGATAATTGTTTGATAAGTGGCTTGCCTTGTGCTCGTCAGTGATGCATCCGATGATAGCATATCTCTCATCTCCTCGCATATCAACTAGCCAAGATGGGGACAATCTCATACATCCATATCTGCAATAATTATAATTATTATATATAAAATTTAATAAAAAAATTAGATAATTCATTATGTTAAAACATTTACCTGCAAAGCCAACAGCAGACCATATGCATCGTACTTACACTTGGGCTTACTCCCCTTAGACATCGAATACCACCTCCTAAATACGCGTAAGGTATCCGTAAAACACCTCTGTCCCAATGGATAGTTGTTGAAGGTATCAATGTCACCAACAACCTCCAAATAAAAAATGTCAATTGGCGTATTCTTGTGATGACACCTGAGTACGCTCTCAAGAATAAGCACCAAGCCCAGTTTCCACTTGTCAGATATCTGGTTGCATTCCCTGAATCCTTTCTCCCAACTGCGTCAGAGTCACTATCGTCTACCCATGAAAATATTCATTCAGCAACTTCTTGTTTCTCGAAATATGGGCCATCGTTGCTTCTTCACCCGTAAATCTCAATTCGGTGATGAGGACAAACTCGAATATAGAGAACGTAGCTACCTTACCCCCAGATCAGAACAGATGACATCTCTGTCAACTGACTTAAGTAGCTAATATAACAATGCATTGAGCAATTGCTCAGAAAATTGTACGTCGTTTAACGAATAAATTGTTCGTAAGCAAGATCGACACAATATGCTTGCGTGCTCCTTATCGAGCAAATCTAATATCGTCATAAAGCTCGCAAGTTACAATTCGACGTAACATTGTCGAGGATGAAGCATAATATTAAAAAATTAAACGAACTGAACTGTAACTACTATATGCAAGAATCAATAGATAATGGAATAAAGGAAATGAAGGTAAAGAAATATCATACAGCTAAATTATTTATTTTAATTACTTATTTGAATTGTTTATGTAATATTTAATTTAATTTTTATGTAAACATTTCATTAATTATTTTAATTGGTTATGTATATTTTTTATTTAATACTTAATTACTTCATTTAATAATTTATTTTAATTGTTTGATTATTATTTAATTTATTTGTTTCTTTAAATATTTCATGAATTATTTCAATTGGTTATATATATTATTTGTTTAATTTTAATTAGTTATTTAATTATTCGTTTTAATTATTTATTTAATATTTTACTTATTTTTATTTAAATATTTCATTAATTACTTTAATTGTTTATGTATATTATTTACTTAATTTTTAATTAGTTATTTTATTTATTTATTTCAATTACTTATTTTAATTATTTATTAATATTTAATTTAAATTATATATTTGAATTTATAAATAATTATTTTAATTGTTTATGTGTATTATTTGTTTAATATTTATTTAATTTATTTAATTATTTATTTAAATATTTCACAAATTATGTTAATTGCTTATTTATATTGTTTGTTTAATATTGAATTATTTATTTTAATTACTTATTACAATAGTATAATTAATAGTTACTTTACCTATTTATTTAAATATTTCATTAATTATTATTGATTATGTATATTATTTATTTAATATTTAATTACTTAATTGTATTATTTATTTAATTACTTATTTTAATTTTTAAATAATATTTAATTTACTTGTTTATTTAAATATTTCATTAATTATTTAAATTGTCTATGTATATTATTTACTTAATATTTAATTAGTTATTTATTTTATTTATTTTAATTACTTATTTTAATTGTTTTTAATATTTAATTTAATTGTTTATTGAATTTTTAAATATTTATTTTAATTGTTTATGTGTATTATTTGTTTAATATTTAATTAATTATTCTATTTTATTATTTTATTTATTTAATTTAATTTATTTAATTGTTTATTTTAGTATTTCATGAATTATGTTGATTGTTTATGTATATTGTTTATTTAATATTCAATTATTTATTTTAATTATGTATTTTAATTGTTTAATTTATATTTAATTTACTTTTTATTTAATTGATTTCAATTAGTTATTTTAATTGTTTTGCTCATATTTATTTAATTTTTTTCAGTTTGTTATTTATTATTTACTTAAATAAACAATTAAATAATTAAATATTAAACAAATAATATACATAAACAATTAAAATAATTATTTAAATATTTAAATAATATTTAAAATATTATAAATAAATTATTTAAATAAACAAATAAATTTATTAATTTAAATAATAAAAAAATAAAAGGTTGGGCCCAAGCGCTAGGCCATCTGAAATCCAACCGTCTAGATTTCGCCATTCAGATCTAGATACAAACGGCTATTTGCAATGCTGTTTGCATAATCGCAGGCGGCTAGAAATGGTGAAATGACGATCTCCGCCACTGAAACCTACACCAACATTTCTAGTCTTCATATACCAACTTTTTTTGCATACATTTTTCAGCAGTTCGAGAATAAGCATGTTTTATTTCAAAAATTAATTGTATATAATGGTTTAAATGCTCACCTGAAATTCTCCGATCTGAATCATTGATTTCTTGGCGTGTTGATCGGCGTCTGGGGCGTCGATTTATCTACAGTAAATTTTCACTCTTTTCTCTCTTCTTCAATGTGAGGATATAAATAATACTTCATTAGTTTTTAAAGTTTTAAACATTTTTGCTTTTTTTTTTTTTTAATGCCGGTCAACGGTCATTTTGGAAATATGACTGGATCAACCGGCCATCTTCCACTAATTCCTCCAAGTGCAACATATGGCTCCATTTTAACCCGAACTTTAAAAAAAGAAAAAAATATTAAAAAAGAGTTTAATAATAATATATTTTGGGAAAGCATGGGGTTAAAAAATAAAAATTTATATGTAAAATTATTTTATTAATAATACTTGTGGTTGAAAATTATTTTAAGGTTTTTTTTATAAATATAGTTTTTTAGTAAATTTGAAACTATTACTAAATAATATTTTTCTATCCTTATTTTTTCTTGTTTTTTACTTTCCTAGCTTGTTAAGATTTTTAGTTTAAATGCTAACATTGTTATTTTTTAATCTGAAATAGATATCCTAAGTTTATATATTAATGTTTCAATAAAATTATATTTTTTATATTTACTTTTTTTTTTACATGTAATAATTATAACAATCATGTTACGTGTACACTCCGATTTACTCTTTGGTTGACACTACGGGTCCCACTTCATTAAATTTAATATTTTCGCCCCTCATGTGAGGGGGCAGTTGGAGTCAGATAAGGGAAAGGGTAAAGAGAGAGTGTACAAATAGCTTATTCCTAATTATAAGGATGCCAACAGGATGGGGAGAGTTAAAGACGGCCCTTGAAATATCCTCCCACTTTGAGAATTTTTGGATGGCGAGCTACGTCGAGGCAGCGACAGGATGGAAAATAAAAAATTTCCATTTTATTTTCCATCCCAGATCCACCCTACATTCCCCTATCTCAAATATTTTCATTTTATTTTATGCTTTATAATTTAACTCGTATTTTTACTTAAAAACAAATATTTAAATAAATAGGACAATAAATTTAGATATTTTAATCCAAAGCCGTCCCGCCTCCCAAAAATTCCCGACTAAAAGGAGATGGAAATAGCCACCTTGGCCCCTCCACGTCATGTTACCATTCCTATATCATCTTTTACCTTTTTTATTTAATTTTATTTAATGTATTTATTTTTAATAGATTTAAATTTAAAAATATATAAGTAAAATAAGAAAATAATAATCGGTGTGGACTTGGACGATGGTTGGAGTATTTTTGCCATGTCGTACTATATTAGATTTAAGACATTCCAATTGTAATACCAAAAACACAATGATAAAATGTATCAATTTTATCCATTTCGAAGAAACAATAGAGTGGTTTATTTTGACAAATATAAATTGCAAAGACATAAATAAGAAAAAAGGCCAAAAAAAAAAAATTTGCACTAATATGGGAGATTTCTTCTTTTTTTTTTCTTTTTTTTAAACTAAAGGGATGTCTCTGCAATTACAATCTTACTACACATAACTAGAGTTTGACACTCCGAATTACCCAATCCCACCTATCCTCTAACATTAGGGACGGGGCTGCACATTTATTGGAAGTGGGGCCCAACTCCCATGTGAGGGCACTAGTGGGGTCAGATAACTCGGAGTGTCAAAACTCCGAATACAAATGGCAAAATCCCTACAATTATTATAAACCTCTAAATCCAACAATACGGGCTGTACCATATTCAGTGTAAAAAGGAGCAGTCTTACAAGAACGTGAACTTCATCAAGAATATGAATAACTGTGTTCCAACTTAGGCATTTCAAGCAAAGACTTGACAACGACAGCAATTCAAATCTATTAATCACGAGCTGTGTGAAAATGTGAATGAAAACCTATAAACTAAAATGTATTCAATTTACACGACCAGATTTATTAGCTCCATGCATCGATTCACAAGAACTTCATTTCCCAGATTATGCTACACAACCAAACATTTCATATCTTCTCATAATATTCTCAAGAACATAACTGAATTTCAGACCTGTGCGCTAGGGGAAGATACCATGTCTTCAGATGAACTGCTTCAGAAACTCTGTAGCAACCAGCCTCCCTCTTGTGTTCACGGATAATTTTAACTCGCTTATTTCTTTATCAATATCCTGTCGTTCAAAGAAAGAAAGGAGATGATTAAATAACCCATGCAGCGTATGTATTTTTAGGGTTCGGGATCTGATCAAGTTTAAACGGTAGTAGGAACTACACAAGTATGCGGGGGATAGTTTTATAGTAACTGGCTATAAGATGTAACACTACAGGGACCAAAATTAAATTACTTAACTCTGAAAAGAAAAAAGAAAAAAAGCACTGCTTGACAATATTATGCCAACAGAAGAGAAATGTGATCCTACCGTGCCAAATAAAACCTATATATACTTCAAGATATGAGGTTCAAGATTAGAGGATCACGCCTCCTGGATACTACTTATTTACATAATTCAGATGAAGTCAAAAAGCACTTTCGAATAATTGGTTTAATTAGGTGATCAGAGGGTTTCAGGGATATTATAGATACAAGTAATTCTTGTGTCACTTCGAAGGATATTATGTAGCAAATTAAAATTTCAATACCTTTTGAGCATCCCATTAAAATGAAATAGATATGCAATGTTTAAAAAAAAAAGGGTGCATGATGAAAACAAGAAGAAAGAGATCATAGAATACTGATGCTCTGTGAAGGTTAAAAAAGACCGGTATCACGTTCGGTAGACAGTTTTCTTGCTATCTCCAAATTAACTTGGATATACAGGTAAACAGAGGCCAACACTTCAACTTAACAAGGGAATGGTATCTGCTAAACAGTAAATGTTTTGCTCCTTCGTGTTCAATAATTATCATAAGTTACAAATAAGTTGCACCAGTTTTGCCTACCCAATTATAAGGCAATGAAATGATTGTCCTTAAGGCGACAATCATGATTCCCCCAGTGAAGATACCTTATGATACATGTTTAGCTTCTTTACACAAAGGGAAACTTGGGGCTCCATTTTACCATCTTCTTACTTTTCGATTTCTTTATTGCTCATATTTTGTCGAATATGCATTGAAAAAAGAATCTCTATCCAAGCATATTTTCTAATTAGAGAGGTAATTGCACCAAAACTTAAAGCTTACCTCCATGAACTGCACAATAAAATCTATAAGTTTCTGCTTCTGCATATCTTCACAGTGATAATTAGTTATGAGAAAACTTATGTCATAACCCTGAAAAAATTACACCATTGAAAAGTGTAAAATTTATGAACTCTTAAAGAGTGATGGTAATGAACACTATAATCAAAACAAATTAGAAAATTATAGTGTTCTTAAAAATTCAGATTAACATTGTATGATATTACAATTCTTTATATGGTACAAATATGATATGAATATAACTGATTATCTTAATGATTTTCCAATGTCTTGTGGACACACACTGGAAGTGATGATTGAGCCAGACAAAGATCTTAGATTTGAGGTTGGGCAGCAACAGTTTGAAGCATCTGTTGGGGAACTTCACATATTTTGAAGAATTTTGATGCATGCATGTCTAATTTTCTCAAGGAAAAATGCAATTTCTTTAAAAAATAAATAAATAAATAAAAATAAAAAATCTACAGAACTTCGTAACTTAGCGGGATGTGGATGCACCTTCCCATCTAAAGATCCAACACCTAGTTTCAACAATTCATTTAAAAAGAAGCATGACTAAGTGCTACTTTTTCGAAGTGTAAGTACCACGTATGCTCTCATTTTTAAGAATGCTGAAAAAGATAATCACTCCAGGATTTGATAATTTCTAGCATCACATTGAGAACTAGGAGCATCAATGAAAACAAAGAAGTGAAAAAATCTAGGCAAAGTATTTCAAGCACGATGTTGAGAAAGACTCCTCGTTCATTTTGAACTAATCACCGAACATGCAGAGGGGAGACTCAGACAAGATGAATACATGTTGAATTGTGTTCAGGTATTCACAAAATTTCCACTTTTTACATCCCCATGTTCCTTGAGCCCTTGTGTAGCAAAATGAAGGGAGAACAGAGAAAAGGGGCTAAATATTTTGTCATATTTAATAGAAAGGGTGTTGTAGTCGAGATAATGATAGGTGAAAGTTTGGGCTATGACTAAGATTAGATTAGCCATTGTTTGAGCCCCATTTTTCTAAAAATTCATTTTTTTCAAAACTCATTTTTAACCACGTATTCCCCCAATAAAATAATATTATACGCAAATCCAAAACTTTTTCTTAATTTTTAACAACACATTATCCATCAATCTACTATTCCAAAATACATTCTCTTCTCAAAATGGGGCTCAAACAAGGGCTAGATTTACAAAGAGAGCTTCAGTCAACACAGTCCTAGAAGCTCTATTCATGCCCACTTCTATTCTAAGAGCCATAAATCTACTTTTAAGAGGACATAGGCTACCCTCGCTCAAAAGGGGCAGCTTCATGCCAGCTATTTTGCTCTGTTTGAGAGAACTGGAATGGAATTAGTGTTGTTCACTAGCTCTTTCTTTTCAGGAATAGTCAAGGATAGCTTCTTCCCATGTGATTCTTAAAGCAATAAACAGTTAAATAATTATAAACTACTACGATGCTAAAGGATTTCAATTTACATCAAAAAAGAAATTAAGCTCTAATTTCTAGAAATAACCAACGAGGACATACAATAATAAAGCATAATCTGAAACAAACCAAACCTTTTACGACGTGGTGACATCAATGTTTTTTTCGATAATTGATCAAAAACATAATTTATGCAAAGCCATTTTTTAGATCGTACTTATTGATCTAGGCATCTCTCGTTTTCATTTTTTAGGTCATTTGTCAAAATTAAAGAATAAGGAAGAATAAAAACGTGCACTTGATACAAAGTTTAGTCCAGTATGAATCTTAAACCAGGAAAATTCTCCAATGTAACGTCTTCTTTTCATGTCAGTGCACTTTGTTCTTTTGCAAGATATGAGTTAGGCAATATGTTCCGTAACAATTCCTATTACCTCTGTGTTTTTTATTTCTGAAGTATTAAGTGAAGTTAGAAAATCATCAGACTGAAACAAAAAGAAAAATATATGTACCTGTACTGGCTTTCTCCTTAACACTTGAAATGCTTCTGCTCTCATTGATAAAAATCTAAGGAACTTCTTCGTCAGTATGTTTTCAAGTTCATCTGCCTGCTTTACCTATCCAATAACATCAACAAAATACAAACATAAGGGCATGAAAATTTGTCAATTTTGTATTATTTTTTAGGGCTCTGCATTGCTCCATAAGGATATCAAGACCTCTGAAAAATCCTTCATAATAAGTTGAGCTCAGTTATGAAAATTCTGAAGAAAGATACTATTGGAATTCTTGTAACTTTATCTTGCATCAAATGTTGCAGGTAAAAAGCATAGCCAGGTTGCCAGTGCTTTCAGCTTCTCAGCAATTTACCTTTACTGTACATCCTCCTCGTCAAACCACCATAACCTTCTTACCTTGATAGCTTATAAACTGACATGCTCTGTACCCACTTGAGAATTGGAATCCCTTGCTAGATTTGTCCCTGACACTCCTTACCTATTCTCACCAGTTTAGGCTCTATGAAACTAGAGGTGTCACGTCTTCTCCAATACATTTGTGCATTTGAATTTTAAGGCCATCGCCTCTGACTTCCTCCTCCATAGACCTTCCTTCCCCTTCCTTAAAATCCACTTTAAAGAGAATCACATACCCATCCCATCTCCCAAGAAAATATACAGAGAAAATAACAACCACACCCTACACAATTGCCAGGAAATATCACTATGGTGTTCCCAAGAAACAGACAAAACTAAATATCTCACCTAGTATTTTAAAGCAGGCTCCTAATAATCTTTTATACGACTTTGACAAAGTAACATAATTTATAGATGTACTCAACACATTAACATGTGACACCAAACTGCAAGATGTAATTATACTGTTAAAATTAGGTATATGAGACACGAAGTTCTCATCACAGCATGATTATTATGAGAAGACTTTCAGAAGCCATACGGGTAAAGTGCAGAGTTTTCTGAAATCATAGAGAAAGTTGATGAACTAGTTAAAAATAGAAAAGTAAAATCAATCAATATAGCGAAGTAACAGGAATTTACCTTAAGACTAATGCGCAGAGAATTTATAGATGTTTCTATCAAACATTTCTCAGCCTCATTTCTACAGATCAACACCTGAGAGATGGCAGTTCACAAATAAGTCTTAGGTGTTTAACTGAGATATGACTATCAATGAAAAGTTGAAAATATTAGCAAACAAAGGTTCAATCATAGAAAATTTTGTTTACATTTGAACTATAATTTTAATTATATAACATGCTCAAGTACTGGGGAGAAAAAAATGGTGGAAAGCACACAAAACAAAAACTAGGACCCTTGAGGCCAATGAGCTGCCTCTATCTTAACTCACAGACAAAGCCAAACGGCCCAAAAATTATTTTTCTGGAGCCAATTTTGATGATAAGGGTGGAGAAAGAGACCACTGAAGTTATTTTAGCTCTTGTTAATGTCAGATCATTGTAATTGGCTATTCTGTGAACAAAATGATCAACTTGAACATTTTAGAAGTTTAGGAACTTAATTGTAAAGTTTCATAGTTGGTTGTATAGTGTAGGGTTCGAGGTCCAAGTTTGGAACACGAAGGAAACTCGTCGCATTTTCTGTAGTTGCTCGCGGGAGTCATGCTCTAGCGGATGAAGCAGGTCATCCAGCGCTCGACCTTCGCTCATCCGTCACTCGAGCAACAAGGCACTCGCTTGAGCTAAATAGCTCCTCGCTCGAGCGATCAATTTACGGCCAGACCTAATTCGCAATTTCGCGAGATTTTTATTGGCCAAAGTTTTCATATTCGTCCAACATATAAAAGGGAGCGCTGCGCACTCGAGATTAAAGGGTTGAACATTATTCATTCAAGAGAACAATTATTCTCTCAAGAGCCAAATATTCAACAGTTCAATCACTTCATCTTTATGTGCCCTTCGAATTGAAAACATCAAAACCTTCAATTAATACACTGGTGCTATTCTTTACTTGGATCTGTCAGGAAAATTGTGTCCTCAACTTAACTGGCTGCGAAGATCAAGGAAGAAACTTAAGAACGAGGAGTTCTTAGTGGATCTACAGGAGATAAACTGCGTGAAGAGTTAGGATTGGTGTTCGTGTGCACATTCCAGGAGAGCTGCTTCAAACTTCAGACAGAAGATCAGAAAACTTGTATTGTCAACTTTGCTGGTGGTCTATAAGTTTATAATACAGTTTATAGTGGATCTTTGACTAGCAAAGCGTCCGGAGTTTTTCCCACGTTGGATTTCTCTGTGAACAATTCTCGTTTTGTTTACTGCTTTATTTACCGATTTCATATTGCTACGGTATTCAAAGATATGATAAATTGAATTGGTTGAATAATCACCTAGACATAATAAACTTGTGACTTGTTGCATGTTGCATGTTAATTAAGTTTTAATTCCGCATTTACACCTAATCACCCCCCTCTAGGTGTAGTTGGGTCGAATCTCCGATTTTTCAGCTCTAAAAGACCATAAAATTCTGATTTGGTGCATAATAAGAGATGGTTGTTATAAATGCAATTTCAGAAATTCAGAACGTGACCCCATACACTTGCATGGCTCTCTCTCACGCGAGTGTAAACATGCATACAAGACATTCTTGCTTCTTAATCCTCCATCACTCCCTCTACCTAATCATCTCCCAGTTAGGACTTAAAAGTTGAGGTGGAAGAGGTGGAAATTGATGAAGTTCACAGTGTTGGCCCCACTAGACTATTAGCATTTCATTTCATTATTTCCCACTAAAAGATCCTGATAAAAGATGCAATCTAGGACCTAAGTGCTTTTTTCTTACTCTTCAGTTTTGGGCAACAAGTTGCCAAACTACCAGTCGTCGATCACCCTTTTTCATTTAACTTTTGCGAATGCTCAAGGCATCAGCGAAAAAGGTATTAAGACCTAAGCAACTATTTGGGCTCCAGCTACCTATCAAGCCAATTGATGCCATTGAAACAAACTTAGATCATTCAGACAACATACAGGTAGACTCGTATCTGAGGCCTCAACAATTCTTAAATGCCTTTGAGGGCATTCAACAGGTATTTGGTAATGCATTATTGATGACTAAAAAACCATCCCTTGATAGTCTTCTCAAATGCATTGTTCAAAATAGTGGATTACTAGATTTCAATATGAAAACTGTGCAACATATGGAAACTCTTACAAACATTCCCCATTATCCATACCTATAGGACTCATGATGACAGAATGCATCAAGTTATCTTGAATACAAGCTAGTTCAAAAAAAGGAAATTGAACCCCACGGGCAATATATCCATCCAAGCTTTGGATTTGGGTAGTAAAGCCCATGAGAAATAATAATGAGTTTGACTTAGACAAACTCAAATGATCACTCTGCATGCCCATAAGCAAGAACCTACACAACTTCAACCTTAATTCTATACATGGGTGGAAGGAATCACTAGCAGAAAAATTGCAGAAAATATATTCTCAAGAAAGGCGATCTTGCTGTGTGCTTCAATCCTGTGAAACTTGTACTCTTGCACTATCGCAGAATTAAGTTGAATTTTTAATATAATGTGGCAATTCTTAGCACATTGCCGAAGTAATCATGTTTCCAAACACTATTAGAATGATTTGGGCCAAGTTCGTCTTTAGTTGATCAATAAGGTTTAGAGGAAGTTTGCCTTCATTACAGTGCGGTGTGTTAAGAAAAAATTGTGCAATAAATGAAGCAAATACTCGAAAGGAAATCAATAGCAAAGTAACCTTGAACCATTTACCAGAAAAAGGTCCATTACATTTGTAAAATACTGTTGCCTAAAACTTGTTGTAACTAAAATCCATCAATCAGCTTAGGTACATCCTATAAAAATTATATCCAGCTTAAAACTCTTAGAGAGCATCATACTTGTGTCTTTTATATACAAATGCTATCATGACAACAGATGCTCTTGCGTGTGGAATGTGAACACTGAAAATTGGGTAAATTTCTTAAAAGTACCAGTAAAAATGACTACGTAATGGATGGCTAGCAGTCATAATGCATATCAAGCAATCGAGACACTAATTCCTTGATTATCATTCTCTGTACAAAATTCAAGTATAGATAGTCACATCCAAAAAAATAAGGTTCATAAATTGTGACATTAATAGCTACATCCTATATAGTCTTTAATCTTGCCATACCCAACCTCTCCCTAACCTGAAAGATAAAGCCAAGGCATTCAATTTCAAGTCATTTTATATCAACATACTAAGGTGTGATATAATGACAATTAGCATATGAAGGATTCCTATCATTGAATCTTGTATGATTCAGGCGCCTCTAAATCTATTTGTTCATCTTGGTAAAGAGTACAGTATATGTATGTAATGAGTTTAGGAAATTTGTAAACATCCTAAATCTTGCCATATCCCTCCAAGCTCTTATTGTGCCTGTCATAAAAGTTCATGATTCCATGGCTCGTTATAGTTCTTTTGTTATAACAATTAACTAAACTGGTTTAAGCAAATTGCTGCAAAGGTTGGTATTAACGTTAAAGATCATTTTTAATTGGATCCCATCAAGTTCTCTAAAGTAGCAGATATATGAAAGTACAATTACAGGTTAAAAACTCAAATTATAAATCCTCGTATAAATGATGGCATGTGGAAAGATAAAATGTAGCATATGGAGATAAGAAGAGTTCTTACAGGATTAAGTAGAAGTTCGGGACTGGTCCTGAAAATCATAATGCAAATGTTAAAATCATCCATGTGTAATTGATACTGTATCTGGACCAAGAATATATTTGAATTTGATGCCATCAACCAAAAAATGCCCCGACTTTGCGAAATGAAAATATTAAAAAACATTTGTCGGTCCAAAAAAAACATGCATATATTATGTAGCAGGGTAGCCATATTATCCACATAAGAAAAAGCATCCAACTTTTACTTACAGCCTGTATATGCAAATATTGTAACTTTTATAGCATCCTGTATTTTGCATGTGCATAGTGATATTTGTGCCACACAAATGCAAGGATTTTTCACTCTTAACATATTTGAGGCTTAACCGTATATTAATTACCCAAGAATGTAGGAGGCATATGATAGAATATGAAGGAGGTCATATATCATATTGTCGTAAGTTGCAATGTCTATCAATCATTGGATGACAGGGACTTTCTGCAACAGATTAGCTTCTACAAACTCATTTAACAGGCACTCCTAGTGAGCAATGCCTTACAACTGATGCATAAGAGGCTATTTGCATATCTTTTAGCATTAGTATCCACTCCAATTTTCCTTTTTTCTACAAATGCTAGGGGAGGATCGTGTAACTGACACAACACTCCTGTGTTTTTCTATTTTCCCCTTTTCATATTTCATAGGCCCGACTAATTTGAAAAAATCATTTTAAAACATCAAACAAAAGAGGAAAGCCTTAACATTGACGAGCATATACACACATCACATACTTCAATTCTACTTCCGGTTTGTTGTGCCTTTCAACTTCTTGACAAGGAAAATTCTGCAACAAATGAATAAAACAGAGAAATTCAAATAAATAAATGAAATGAATAATTTTTAATTAAATTTGGCAGAAACATATACATTTTGACTAATTTTCTACAAAATATTTTGAGATACAAATAATAATGAAAATTAAATTAATTCACCTGCAGGCACATCGCAGCTTCAAGAGTGTTCCGAATGCAAGTTAAATATAATCGCGAAGTGTTCGCCTACAGTTTGAACAACAGTATTCGTAATTACAGATTAATAAAATACACCTAGTTATACATAAATGAGTATACTGAATGTGTGAAGAATTTGAAGAGAACTGACCATCGATTGAGCTTGCAAAGAGACAGGTAGATCTCCGATCACTGGCGCGTTAGCAAAAAATTGTGCATTAATTAATCAATTTGCTTCTTGTCCTGTCGTGTGGTTTAAGACTTGGACAGCTAAAAGGGGAAAATCATATATCAGGTATTAAGTACGTCCCAAATCAAATTTCACATATTAAAAGTTTCAAAATACAAAATTCATGTTTTTATTTTGTTTTAATTTTAAATAATAATATTATCAAATTAAATTAATCTACCAACATCCACTCCAATCGCCCCTCACTTCACTCGTCGACATCTACACACCGTCAATATCTCCCTGACCTCTACCTTGTCGACGACTTCTTCTCAACAACAAATTTATCGTCGCTCAACGACAACCGAGTTCGTCGACGATTGAGACTGAACAGTGATAGTATAATTTAATTTTTTTAAAATTGAAAAACAGCTCTTAGTGTAATTTAAAGATTACTTACCGGATCAAATAACTTAAATTCTCATCGATGAAATTTAGTTAATTGAATTTGTAACCAATCTCAATCAATTGAGGTCGAAGAAATCAATGACATGACCAGATATCTTGAATTTGTGACATGTGACCTATACAATTTTACATGTAACATATGACGTGATCCAATGGTTTATAACCAAATTTCTTGGGTCTGTGAAATATGCCCTGAGTTAATATCTTGTGATCAAATCTCTTGAATCCGTGACCTTTGACCTATGCACTTAACATGTGGCCTATGACTTTATTCAATGGTGAATTCGTGAATTGTGACCTAATGTAATTAAACATATACCCTGTTATATGTGACCATGACCTGATTCAATAGCCTATAACCAAATCACTTGGATCTGTGAAAATGTGACCTGAGCTAATAACTTGTGACAAAATCTCTTGAATCTATGACATGTGACATATGCTCTTGACATGTGACCTATGACCTGATTCAATGGCCAATGAACAAATCTCTTGAATTCGTGACATGTGTAATTAAACATATTCCTTGTTATATATGACTGTGGCCTGATCGAATGGGAGTTGAACAAATCTCTTGGATATGTAACTTGTGACCTGATCCAATGACCTGTGACCAAATCTTTTGAATCTGTAACATGCAACTCATGCAATTTAACAGGTTACACATTCAATATATTTGGTCACAGAAACTCAATGTGTTGTGACATATACGCCGCTACCATCACCACATGTGGACATTGATCCACTACCAACATTCCACCATAACCACCACTATCGCACAACCACCATCACCACTAACAACCCAACAACAAAGTAAATCACCAACACCAAAATGCCGGTAAAGCATCAAATCGAAGGCACAGCATCGCGATCGAATGCAGCGACCGTTGTGAGTGGCGATAGTGGCGTGGCAGGGACGACAGAGCCGTTTACGCTGCCCTACAGTGACGAGCCCAAAGCTAGATCGCAGCTACCCAACGCGAATTTGAAGTCTGACAAATTGGGAGCATTTGTGACATTTACTTTTGGATCGAGCTCATCTTAAACTAGGCTGGAATCTTGATTTTCTAATTGGATTAGCCTGTGATGGATCTCATTAGAATCGCAGCTGCATGGCACTCAAATCATCGCCACAACACTATCGTATAGCACTCAACGACTAAGCACCATGCGCTGCTATGCCGACCTTGGTGGCCGAAGCTCTGGTGATGAAGAGGAAAATCATAACTCAGGCTAATAGTGAAAACTAATCGGAAAGTGAGATGAGAGAGAGTATTTTTAATTTTGATTAATACCTTATTTATGCTCAAGGAAACTTAATGCCTAATTTTAGAATATCATCTTTAAACACCTGTTGTCATGTAATTTTCCCCAGCTAAAATGCGTGGAGGCTGGCAATCCGGGAGGTCAACTAATTTACAATTTGTTTTATTTTGGTCATTCAACTTTTATTTATTTCAATTTGATCATTCAACTTTTATTTATTTCAATTCGATCATTCAACTTCGAATAAAATCAACTTGATTTTGCATAGTTGTGTGAGTCATTATCATGAACTTAGATGTGTTCATGGTGAGTCATTTACACCTTCCTTGAGATTGAAATTGTAGATGTGGTTTCAAGACATTGAAAGTGTTTTTTAATGAAATATTTGAAGCATTTTTCAAACATGATTATAAGTGTTTAAATACGAATTTAGTTTGTTGGCGTTTACAATTTGATATAAAAAAAAATTAGCATATTCGTCTGTAGATATTACAAACAAGTTACTTACTTGGCAATCAACACTAGCACGATTTCCTTACAAACTTGAGTTGTGTTATCTTGAACTAGCCAACAATTTAAAACTTTAAATAGGTGGCCATATGCATGGTTAAAGTCATGATAACATCCGAAGCTCACCAATAATTTTTGGAGGCCATCTCATCCATTAACTCATAGGCTTGGATATTTTTCTTATCAAAGCTAGCACCACTTACCACTGAATCAACCATAGCTCATGACATTGTCAAGAGCGTGTGGCCGAGTTGGCAAAAGGGCACTGTCTGGGAAATCAGGTTTCGCTTCAACGAGGGTTCAACCCACGCTTGAGACATCCACCTTCTCCTTGGGGAAGATTTATCCGGCTGGTATGGTTTGTGGGTATTGTGCCAGCCCTCAGATTTACCCAGTGCGCACTGGTGGTCGGGCTCCGCTCTAAGAGTGGTCGGGCTCCGCCAGTAGCGACTGCGAGTTCCTGAGTCATCAAAAAAAAAAAACCATAGCTCATGACATTCAACTCAACCCATATGAAAATGTTCGAACTTTATATCCATGCTTGTTGAATCTTGCAGTCACTAGACAAGGCACCTGAAACGTGAAAAAACAAAATTATAATTAATATTACAATTATAATTAACGACATTAATTGAAATTAAGTGTACAAATCGAGCAAATAATATAGCCCTTGTTTGAACCCAAAATGTATTATGTAATAGTATTTTTTGAAAGAATGAGTGATTAAAAAAGAAGAATTTATTTATTTATTTATGTATAATATTATTTTATTGAAAAATGTGTTATTGAAAATAACATAAAGAAAAATGTATTAAAAATTTAAAAAGTGTCATACAAAGGCATAGTAACAAGAAAATTAAAGTTATCACATAGATTTTTTTACCTTATTAATTAGTGAAAGCAACTAAACTTACATGTATTTGAAGAAATTGATTAAAGAAGGTTGAATAATAAAATTTAACAGGAACACGAATGAGGTAGTAAATCATCCCTATTTGGTATAGGTTAAAATCGGATTTAATACAAAGTTAATTAAATTAGTGGTAGAAAAATTGTGAATTTCTTGAAATGTGTAGTTAAAATTAATTGTTAGCTTTAACTTAAATTTTTTAATAAATTTTTAATCTACATCAAACATGGATTAACTATTCAAATGAATAAACGATGCGACATTTGATTTTACCATTATCAATCCCATTTAATTTCTTTATTTTTATGTTGTTATTGAACATACTCATCCATGTGGATGTCAAATAGTTTATGGGGACAATTGCAACAGTGGTTCCTAACATTTTCAATTATTACAGACTTTTATTCAACTCTTCATTTTGGATTAGTGAAGGTCCCTAACATTTTATAAATATGCAACTAGTGTCCATCTGGACAGAAATCGTCAAAAACACCGTCAGTTGACTTGTAAAATTTATTTATTTTTAAAAAAAAGAAAGATATTTTGACCATTTTAAGGAAGGACAATTTCATCCATACAATATTTTCCCTCATTCACTATTCAAAGTACTAAGCATTTCCCTCAAAACAAAAACATAAAAAAATGAACATGAACATGAACTGTTCTTCTCCACCACATCCCTTCCGTGCCAACCCAACCTACTATACAAAAACCAAATCTAACCCAACCCCGCATCCTCCTTCCATAGTGACCACCCGCTGCCGCCAAAACCAAAACCAAATCCAACCCAACTCGCTATACGAAACCAAAACCAAATCCACACGCTGCAAATATGTTTCTTTTCTAGATTAATTATGCTCCATTGGTTTTAGATATGAAAGAGAAATAGTAGCAGAATATGAATATCACATATATTGTGGTTAAATCTCTCTGGGCCTGTACAGGCCATGGCAAAGGGGCTTGTACACCCAGGATGTCTCTTTAATTATTAATATATGATTGACAGAAATATCCCTGATTAAAATTGTCAAAATATTTCAATTTTTAATTTTACAGGTCAATTAATGGTATTTTGAACGGTTTCCATCCAAACGGATCTCAGCTGCATATTTATGAAAGGTCGAGAATTTTCGTTGACACAAAATAAAGGTTGAAATAAAGTTTACAAAAATTGAAAAGGTTAGAAATCGCTGTTGAACCAATGTTTATGAACCTTAGAGATGACAACGGAACAGGGCGGGGCAGCTTTTTCCCGTCCCCACCCCGATGGGTAATTCCCTGCCATATACCCGCCCCGTTACCCGTTTAGGGCAGGGCGGGGCGAGTAAGGATCCTACCCCGTTTATTTTCATTACCTGGTAAAAACTTCGAAGGCGACGACGAGCCGACGACGACAACGTCAAGAGAGGCTAGAGACGACAGCAAGAGAGGCAATAAATGCACGACCTTTAACTTTTTTATGGAAAATAAAAAAAAATCCCTCAACTCAAAGTCCCAAACCCTTTCGGCTTCTCCTCAACCTTTTGAGAATTTGAGTTTTTCCTTTTTGGTATGTGGTCAAGCCGTCAAGGGCAATTGGATTTTTGTTTAGTTTAAAGCCTAAGCAAAATTAGTTGTGGATTTGGGCCTAGTTAAAGGTTTAGTTAATTTTTTTAATTTTTTCGGGGCGGGTTAATACCCGTACCCGCCTCACCCTGAATACCCAATTAAGAGAGTAATGCCCGCCCCGTTTGGGGTGGGGCCCGCGGGTACCGGGTTTTATAAGTTTTTTTGTCATCCCTAATGAATCTTATGAACTAATTGTCCTACACATTTAAGGAATAACCTCTAAAGCATCAATGCTCATATTATACTAATATCGGTGATGTGTCATATCAATCTATTGGTGAATAAAATTTTGAGAGGTCTCAATATTTGAATTAAATTATTTATTAATCAATAAATTAATATGACACTTAACATAATATGAAAAATGATGCTCATTGAATCATTCCTCATACACTTCCTACTAGGTGTTGCTTGTTTTATGGGTCGTGGGTGGAGCTTAATTAGTTTTCGTCTCGGTATGCAACCTTTGATGTTGCCTATCAACTCGTGTTGCACTTCTACTGTTGTTTTCTAATACTTTGGACAATTTTTCTCTGGTAAAAAAAAGAAAAAAAAAAAATACTTCCCAAACAGTAATTCATTACATCTCTTCGTGAATTAAAATATACAGATGCTCATAAAGATCATCAATTCACAAATAAATAGCACAACTCAAGAAATGCATGTCTGTTTCCTCTGAAATTCGTTATCACTACTTCTAAGATTTGATTCTCAACTCATCAAATGTTGACCAATTATTAAATAGCATTAAACATAACAACCAACATGGAATCATAGTTTAAACCAAAACAAGATAATAACTAGATCAGATCATTGCCCTAGCCAATGAAAATAACTAGTTCGTATATAATCAAATTAAGAAAATCCATTATTAAAGTCATGAATATTCAAACGGGAATTGAAATGCCCGAAATCAACTTGTAATCGAAGACTTCAAGCTTTCTCCATTATCATCATCATCTTCTTCTTCTACCAAAAGTTCTTATCCCAATCAATTCCCATTTTCTGCAGTTTATTTTCTGTTTGATCAAATTATTCTTGTTTCTCGACATTTATATCGTGTGATCCTCACTTTTCACCCCCGAAAACCACAGAAAGCACAATCTGAAAACCCCGACCTTGGACGTTCAAAGGAATTGCACCGTTCTTGTCGAGTGCAAACATAAGGCGTGAGCAAAGTATTTCGAAAACTGAAAATTCAGAGAAACCATCACCAAAAGGAGTAGATGATGGATGCACGAAATGGTGGAGAGTCGAAATTGAAGAAGAGAATGAGGCTGGAGGGTCGAATGGAATATCTCTTAAATTGCATGAAGAAGAAAATGGCTTGAATGAGAATTTCTGAGCTCATAAAACAATATAACGAAAAATTGAATTAGTATTGAACCCATTTTGCCATGTCTATTAC
Organism: Osmanthus fragrans; assembly: GCA_019395295.1. Lineage (NCBI taxonomy): Eukaryota > Viridiplantae > Streptophyta > Magnoliopsida > Lamiales > Oleaceae > Osmanthus > Osmanthus fragrans. The sequence goes on from CM033357.1 coordinate 23,509,377, forward strand.
TTTCAAGAAACAAAAAGATGAATTATTTGAAATAAATATTAGACACATGTTTTTAATTAGTATGTGTTCGATTTATGTATGATTGGGAATATGTTAAGTCCTGATCTAGAAAAAAGAAAACTTATGAAGAGCAGTTGCGTTTTGTTAAGAATTATATTTTTAGTAGATTTTGATAAAAGTTAATAAAATATAAAATTGAAATTGAAATTTACATATATTTTTTGTCAAGAATGTCTCCTTTTTACTTATTAAAGTACAAAATTTCAAGCGTGTCTTTATTTAAAAACGTTTAAATCAACTATGTGCTTGTGACCTAAAAATCTCATGCCTAAATAGACACTTTCTGTCAATTAATTTTAAAAGGACAAAAACTTTAATGTCACCAATAGGAGGTTAAGGATTTGATTGTCCCGCTTAGTAAGAACTTGTTTGGTTTGAATTAAAATTTAATTTTAATTTAAGTTGAAGTCGAATATTCAATTTTTTATGGATCTAACAATTTTTCAACTACACATTTTAAAAACTTTTATTACAATTTACTAAAAAATCTAATTATAATTCTCATCAAATACCCTCAAAAGATTGGGCCCCCAGAGCAATATACCCAATTTTTACACACGATTTTCATTAGAATGACTACATAGAAGAAAACGTGTTTTAGTCGCCATTTGGCTCCAGTTATTTGATATTATAATTTTTGAAATAATTTTTTTCTTTTTTTGGAGAATACATGATTAAAAAATAAAAATAATAATAATAATAATAATAAAATTGAATTTATGTAGAATATTATTTTATTGAAACAATGATAGAACGATAAGAAGCAAACAAAAGTGAGCAAATCGCTCTCTCGCTCTCAAGCACACATACGCACTCACTTCACTCCAACTCGCAATTAATTCCAAAGATTTGGATCTATTAGCATCATCTCAAAAAATGAGAAGGTACTCTTCGAAACTCTGTTTACAAATGTATACTAATTTTGAATTAATCTGAATCAAGACTTGGTTTGGATCTGCTAACGGAAATTTTGATTTTTGCAGCCGAGCTGGACACAGGCACCAGCTGAAGCAATCAGGTGTTAAGGCCATGTTTGGCAGGCTCTCGATTGCTGTAATTGTACTCGTGATCTGTGTAATCTCGTTGTTCTCGACTATAAAGAGTACCTCTAGATCTTTCTCTCAATCCGAGGTCAGTGTTTTCGTTTTACATTTAAATAAAATTTGAGTTTCGCATATTATTTTCATTTTTTAAATTTTGAATTAAATGAATCGCCCATTTAATTATGGGATTTATTCTCACCTGAACGTCAGTTCTGGTTTTTGTTTGTTTGTTATTGCTGGCCTCAGGGTTTCCCATCTCGTCATTTAAATGTTTGAAGATGCTTATCTTTTTTCATGTCCAAGCAGATAAAAGTCGATAATCTTTGGAGCACTGCATCTTCTGGTGAATGGAGGCCATCATCTGCTCCACGGACTGCTTGGCCTCGTATGTGTTTTGTAGCATTTGACATTTATGCTTATTTAGATTTATTAATGGTTCATTTTGAATGTCTATTTATATCGGCTGTGCTTGTTGTAATAGACTGCAATTTCATTACAAGAATGTAAATTTATTTCGTATGCACGCTGCCACACTTCTTTAGATTTATTGATAGTTTCATGTAAATTTTCACATGCAGCTCCTTCGACGGGAACCAATGGGTACTTGCGTGTTCGTTGTAATGGTGGTCTCAATCAGCAGCGCAGTGCAGTAAGTAATGAGATCTCGTTATGACATAGTCATATCCCTCACATTCTTCTTTACTAATTCCTTTTGCTAGTTTTACCTCGTTCTTTTGCTCTCTTTAGACTTGGGGCATCTTTTTCGAAGCTTTTGTGTCTCATGAATCTTGAATTTTCTCCTAGGACTTAATCTGGGACAAGCTTTAATATTGAAATAATTAGCTGTTAATGGTGGCGCATTCATTGCCTTTGTGCTTTGGATTTGATATAAATGCCAGGGGATAATTTTAGAAAAGGTTCAGTTCTGAGTAACTTTTGGCTTAATGATATTCCCATCAGGATTTCTTGCATTATATAGGAATAAGTATCAATCTAAATATGATAAATGTAATTACAACCTAAATACAATTATATACAGAATTATATTAAACGGGCAATGTTTGATAAGTCGTAATCTTCGTCAATATCCGTGATCTCTGTTAATCTCATTAACAAGTTCGTGTTTATTTGAATTTGAGAGTTAAGTCAACATTGTACCTTCGTTATTTAGTATAGTTATTCATGATAGGGTTTTGCCAAGCACTTTACATGTGGACAAGTTTGATTCCTGTGCTTAAGTTCGTTTGGTGTTGATAATATTTACATTTACTTTTTTTTCTCATCCCATTTTCAAAATTAATTTATGTTTGCCTGCTCCTATGGGATGTATCTCCTGAAGCAGGTGACATGGGGTTCGTCTCTCAATGCGCATGACCATGAAAAATTATATGGTCTTATAGAAACCTATAATTCTAAAGAGAAGTGTAATCATACTTAGGTTTTACTTTACTTCTGCCCCTTCTCTAAGTTCATGGAAATTGCCAGAATGGAGCTGTTTCAATACTCCCCCTGCTTTTTTCTTTCTCGTCAGGGACGTGTCAGCAGCTACTTCAAACCAAATTTTACTCCAACACCAGACGATGCCAGAAGTGTATTTAATTATTATTTTGATACATGGGAGATTTGTGCTGTGAATATAAACAACATCATTTAAAACATGCTAACCTATATAACAGCATTTAAATTATAACTCAGTGCTCTTTCATCAGTCACCTGTCAAAACAGACTCTTTTGTTGTTTCTTAGGCAAATATTCCATGCCTCAGACTTCCAGATAGCTTCCCATGTGGGGTTAGCATGAAAGAGAAAGAAGGAATCTTTAGCAAGCCCTCTATGTGTCTTTTAGGGTATAATTATAATCTTGAGAAATATACACTTATTGTAGCCTAATGATCAGCAGCCTTGTGTCATAACAACAGCAGCTCTCTGTGTGCATTTTTTGTCTGCACTTCCTGTTCCTTTACAAATGGTACTTTTATTTATTGCTTTATTAGCTGGACCATTTCAAATATTTGTTTATTCTTTTCCATTTGACACCTCTTCAGATTGGATCAAAAGAATAAAAAACTCGTTGGTTTTTTTAAGCTCATTGTTCTACTATGAAGTCATCAACTTAACATCTTCTACGCATTCATTTTATTGTCTCAAATTTGGTGTGCTCCATATGATATAAGAGGGGTTTCATTAATTTCTAGATCTGTAATGCTGTTCTTGCTGCTCGAATTATGAATGCTACACTTGTGCTGCCCGAGTTGGATGCCAATTCCTTCTGGCACGATGACAGGTTACTTCCAAACCACTGCATGATAATTTTACATAATCAGCCTATTTTAATTAGAATATCTGAATATTTAGTTTTTGAACGCTCTGTAACCTAATATTTTAAGCAAGTTCGTTCTTTGATCCAGTATTTATTAATGTGTCTGGTTTACAAAATAAAGAGTTCATTAGTTCTTGCTGAACTGTGTGCAATTGGTTAAGATATTAAGTGCTTATTTTTATTGTGCTTAGCGGTTTCCGTGGTATCTACGATGTTGAGCATTTTATCAAATCATTGAGGTACGATGTAAAAATTGTGGAAAGAATTCCTGAAATCCGTAAGAATGGGAAGATCAAGAAGATAAAAGCTTTTCAGGTGAAGTGTATTATCAATGGTGATGTTTTTCCAGATATTATTTCCAGTTCCCAACAAATTTTAATACAAACTTGTTCCATTCTTAGATTCGGCCTCCTAGAGATGCTCCCATCAGTTGGTACACAACATTTGCTTTAGAGAAGATGAAGGAACACAGTGCCATTTATCTTACCCCTTTTTCACATCGCCTGGCTGAAGAGATTGACAACCCTGAGTATCAGCGGCTAAGATGCAGGGTGAACTATCATGCCTTAAGATTTAAACCACATATTATAGAGCTGAGTAACTCTATAGTCAATAGACTTCGTGCACGAGGTCACTTCATGGCTATACATCTTCGTTTTGAGATGGATATGCTTGCATTTGCTGGGTAAGTCAGTACATGCTTATGTTGGCAAATTGAGAACCCCAAGAAAATAGGAAAAAACGAAAGAAAAGAAGAGAGAAGAAAAAGGATAGAGAATTCCACAAGCAACTGACGAAGCCATAAGAGATGTTTATGATTATATCATCTCTTTCCTTTATATCTTTCCCTTTTCTTTGGGCGTTTGGGCACAGCTTGCCTAGAGTGATTGCTCAATCCGTCGATCAAGCTTTTGGCCCTTCTTGCACTGCAAGTAGAGGAAAACAGTAATTTTCTTATAGGAATTTTATGAAATAGGCCCCCAAAAGGGGCATAGTACAAACACGCATAAGGCCAGAAAATAATCCAAAAATATATGTCAGGAAAAGCAAAAATACTATAATAATGTTTTGGAGAGCCCAAATCCTGTATCTGCACAACATTGTGCAAAAATGGTCAGCAAGTGGAAATGTATAGAAGAAAATAAGATAACACATTTATTTTATTGTGGATTTGAAGCTATGCATTATCTGATATGAAGTTTTTCAGGTGCTTTGATATATTTACCCGTGAAGAACAGAGAATTTTGAAGAAATATAGAGAGGAAAATTTTGCTGCGAAGAAACTTGTTTATAGTGAAAGAAGGGCTATTGGAAAATGCCCACTAACTCCAGAAGAGGTAGTTTTTATTTTTAAATTTGATTTAGTAAATAGTCAAGATCTTTTATATCTTTTATGCAACAGTACGTATTGATCTAAGCAAAATGTTTTGTTATCTGTAGGAAAATGACGTGCTTAGTTGCAACTAGTATCTTGACTAGTTAATGGTTGCTTAAATACCAATCTTTCAGGATATCAAACTCAATGTCTTGATGCCATGAAATTTTGGGAGGGAAACCTCTATAATTGCTTTACCTTTTTCTGAGGTTCAATCACTTTAGTCCTTCCACTTTGCATCATTAATGCTGAAGTGGGTCCCGGAAATATCTGAAGTAGAGGTTCTTGTGTTAAACATGTTGCATAAAAATTGTGCTTTTAAGTATTTGAGAAGATTAAAAAATAACATTTTGATTTTTACTTATTTTTACCTTCCCACATGACCACCAAAATATGAAAAAGAAGAAAAGAAGTTTATTATGAAGGGAAGTTAAAAAATCAGCTTTCTAAGAGATAAGTGAGGGGAACCTAATACTCAGTAGTACCTAATATTTAAATAAATAGCACCCAGGGCAGCTTTTCCTTAAGAGAATTTAGATAACTAGAGTAAACAAAGTTAAGTAAAGATTTTGGCAGGCCAATGAGATATTTAGGAGGCCTCACAAGTTTCCCGCATCAGCTTAGGAGGGAATTTCAAGGTACCCCTCCTAGTCTCCCTTTATTTTGATTTAAAGAGTGAATATGGTGAGGTTGAGAAATTATATTTCAATTTGTATACCTTGTCTGGAATTATAATTAACCTGGAAATAGTCTCTCTGCATCTTTGAAGTTCCATAATGTGGAACTAATATCTTATTCGTAATGATTTCAGGGGGAGAAATTCAAATTTTCTATACCAACTCTACCAATTTTCTGCAAGCAGTTTCAATGAATTATAAAGATGCTTAATTCATTACACCAATTTGCTGCAGGTAGGTCTCATCTTACGCGCAATGGGGTTTGATAACTCTACCAGGATATATCTAGCAGCTGGCGAGCTATTTGGAGGTGATCGATTTATGAAACCATTTCGCTCCTTGTTTCCTCGCCTTGAGAATCATAGTACAGTAGACACCACTGGCGAGCTGGCGAAGAATACACATGGCTTGTTGGGCTCTGCCGTGGATTACATGGTTTGTCTCCTCGCGGACATTTTCATGCCCACATATGATGGGCCAAGCAACTTTGCAAATAATCTCCTTGGCCACCGCCTCTATTATGGTTTCCGTACAACCATTCGGCCTGATAGAAAAGCTCTTTCCCCTATCTTTATTGATCACGAGAAGGGGCAGACCACAGGTTTTGAAGAAGCTGTTAGACAAGTGATGCTAAGCACAAATTTTGGTGGGCCTCACAAGCGATTGCCACCTGAGTCATTCTACACAAATTCTTGGCCTGAGTGCTTTTGCCAGACATCGGCGATGAATCCTGCTGATAAATGTCCACCAGATAATGTTTTGGATATCTTAGACAGCCAGTTGGCAACAGAGAGGATTGATGATTCAGAATCGATAGCATCAAATTTTACTTCTGATGTAGATAAGTAGGATATTGATGGAAACATATATGCCATTCAGATTCTCTACAGTTCCAAGAGCTGCAATATCATGTTGCCAAACTCAACCAACAAGTGATGGTTGCTATCTAATTCGGCTGTGCAGGTATCCCTCTGTTCCCCATACATTTGTGCATCTTTGTTGAAGTGATTTCTTTTTGTAGTATTTTCACCAGTGATATCATAATAGATTAATAGTTGTAGCCAATATTAGTGTTTGTTTTGTAGTGCTTATAAGCTTCTTTGGTTAAAAAGTATGTTTGACCATCTTAAATTGTAATTTTAAGTTTTGGCAATCATGCCCTTAAGCTTAATCCTGAAAGAGATGAACTTTTGATTTTAGAATAGAAAATAACTTAATGGGTTTAAGCTGTCGAAGTTTTGCTTTGGTAAATCTTGATTGAAAGTTGTAAACTCAAATGATAAGCAAATCATATTTATGAGCTAATAAATAATCTTTTGGAAAATCTTATCATGTAACGGGGAAATTAGCAGTCCCGTTACTGCTATCCCATTCAAGTAGTGAAAATTTAAGTTGAAGATTGTTCTTCCAATGCTTTCCAAAGGACCAGCAAACATTTTTTCTCTTCATTCATTGCAAATTTTCATTAGGCAATTTTGTAGTCTTGTCAGTCATTTGTATGATCCAGTTACTACCTAAAAATGTTCTGATTATTTTCCTGCAAAGTTTACGCTTGATTTCTCAAACTCAGAATTCATTTTTTTGGTAGCCGCCCCCTGCCAGCTGGGGATTTTTTCCCCCCCTCAGTATTTCCCTGCAATGTTTGCATTTGAGTTCTGCAACTTAGAAGATACATCTGTCTCTTTTTGTGTCCGACGTCCCACCCCTGGGGATTGTCCCTCCTGCTTCTTTTACTGCTGTAAAGGCTCCCACAATGCATATTTGTTGCATATATTTTCCAGGGTAACTTTTTCATATAAAGAGGGCAGTTGATAAGGCGGTTGCAAGATAGTATCTATCACAATTTCTGGCCAGTATGAAGATTTAGTAATGAAAAGTAAAATTGAGGATCTGCTGTCATTTCTAATTACACTGTGCACACGCACACCTGAACATACACTAATCACCACTACACGTCCTCGTAGCTAGAGATTTTCTTAAATTCTTTTTGCTTTTTCTGCAGTGTTACTTCTTGGCTAACTACTGACTGTTATGTTCTACTATACTTGTCACAACCAGTATTTAGAGATTCATTTTTCAAATTCATTTGTCTGTTTCTGTAGTGTTGCGTCTTATCTAACTATTAAACATTCTGTTCTTGTTCTCGACTTCTTGTTGACGTAGTTACTGGGAGAAATAACCAGCAGTTTGTTTGGAAGTGGACCACATTGACTCACAGAACAACAATTTCACTGATTGACTGATGACAGGGACAACTTATAAACATACTTCGATTCACATGAATTGATTGACATATTCACATACTGGAGTATATAATATTGTATAAAAGGCATTTCCCTTGTATAATATTGTCTGATTATGTGTAGAAAATGTTGTCGAATGAGCATATAACCGCTTCTTAGTATTGAGCAAAAGTTTGGTAAAGTAAGGCTGTTGAACGCGAGATCTACCCTGATTTCCAACATGTATGGTCACTGGTCTGATTTTTGTTTTAAAGATTGACCCTTGTTTGAGCTCCATTATTTGAAAATTTTTGATTTTGGAATAGTGATTTTTTTTTTTTTTTTTGGAGAATGTGTAGTTAAAAAGTAAAAAAACAATTTGAATTTATGTGTAATATTATTTTATTAAGAATGTGTGATTTATAAAAGAGAAAAATAAATTAAAATTTAATAAAACAAGAAGAAATCAATCTAGTCAAGGTACAAAAACCTCGAAGAACTTGAATCAACCATGAAATGCAGAACCAGAGATGCTACAAAATAAACTAACACATCAATCCGTCCAAAAGCGGTGGTAAAAATCTAAACAAGGATAGCCTAAGCAAAATATTCATGCTTTGAATATCAGAAACAAATATTACTTACTAAATTCCAAATTTCGATCATATTCAAAACACAATCTCGATGGTCTCCGAGCACCTTGGGAGCATTGAAATTTTCTCGCAAGTTGATGTCGACAAATCTGAACCAATTTTCATTCTTTTCAAAACTTTTCCATTCTGTAACAAGTACTTCACCAGCTCGAAGTCATGTTCAGACCCAATGAATTGTTTGAATTCAATATTCTTGAGATGCTCGCTCAAACAAATGGGCACAGTTTCCGGCAGAGCATAGAGAACTTCAGCTTCCTCAATGTAGCCATGCTGTTGAGGATAGAATTAGAATATTAGATTAATCATCGACTTCTTACTCTAGAAACTACTCGATAAAGCTCACCTTATGAATAACAAGCTCTTTGATTTGAGGTGCACTTTCGAGTACGTTTGGCAGTATTCGAAGGTCAGAAGCACTGAGCTCCAAGAATGTCAAAGTTTCGAGCACGGATAATGAAGAACAATTGGAGTACATTACCTTGAATCAAAGAAGGAAAAATACCAAAGAAAATATGAGTAAAAAATTTGTATTTAACTACTGAGAAGATAATGAAAACTTATGTTTTTACCTCTAGAGCACTATCAGATAAGTAGAGTGACTTGACTCCATGCATCTTGTTGATAAGCTCAGATACATTTTCCCAATTTTTCACCTTTGTAATGAAAGAGATTTTCGCTCGAACAAGAGAGTTTATATTCTTTATCAAGTGGAATTCATTTTCATGACCATGGTACTCAAAAAACTCCAGATTTGGCGTATCAATGACAAGTTTACATTTCGAATTACTATCGTCAAGAAAATCCATGAAATTACCATCACCATAATCGATAGAAAGTTTTCTAAGCAAGGGGAATGAAAGATTAAGAACTTTGTTATTCCCAAAGGAGCACCTAGATAGACACAACTCTTCAAGAAACTTACAACCCAGAAATAATCTGGTCATCGAGCGATCACCATCTAACATAAAATCTACCAAGTGCAGCACCTTTAGATTAGGTAAACTGACAGATTCCCAGACAAATAACTCCACAACTGCTCTTAGTTTCAAGACAACCAGTGAGTGACATACGAAAAGTTCAAGAGGTAAGATTCCAACAGTTGTGCTATCTCCCATCCAAAGATCAATCTCTTTAACCTTGCGACAAATTGCAGCACATACTATATCACCGATTGTGGAATCCTCGATGAAATTGCTTTTGAGGCGAAATCGATTGATATTAGGTACATTTCGTAGCACGATTTGCCAACATGCAAACTTTTCAAATGCCTTCTCAAAATTCTTTTTCCTTTTCTTAAAAGTTAAAGAATCATCAAGAACTATGTTAGGGAGAGAAATGCAGAGGTCCTTCCATCTAGGGGATAGAACAGACGTGACAACAGCATATTTTGTATCAAGAAATGATAAAATATGGCGAAGAACAGTATCTGGTAAAGAACTTATTCTATCTGGATCTGCATAATCATCAGCAGGGACAGGTGTTTTGCGAGCCCTTTTGGATGATTTGGACGTTCCAGAATCCTACAATAAACGGGGATTTTCGTAAGAGAACATAGTTGCAGTTTGATAACAGAGGCCGGCCAAAAGAAAGAGCAACAGAGACTTACTTGGCGGCGGCGACGCCGTGGGTCATATCGGGATCTCAATTCAGCAAGTTTAATCTCTTCCCACATCGACATCAAAGTAAATTTAAGTTGAAATCTTTTTCTATTGCAAAATAGTGAAAACTCTCTCTCTCCTCTATATAGAAGAACTCAAACCCATTATCTTTTGCAAAATAATGAAAGCTCTCTCTCCTCTATATAAATGATAATGTTGACAAGTGCCGTACTATACTGTAACTGGAGTTAACTTACTAGGGACGATTCGATTGCTTGACAGACACGTAAGAAATTAGGGCAATAAAAAAAAATTTGTAGAGATAACGTTTGTGTTGAATTAAAAACATTTCGACATTGTTTGATCCTCACGGCCGTTTGATTTTCATTATTTGTAAAATAAAAATGAAAAATATAATTATTATGGACTTCATAAAAAATATGAAAAATAAAAAATTATGACTGAATATGATTAATAACGATTATATTTTTTATTTTTATGGATAATTAATGAGAAAACTTTATTATTTTAAGTGTACGATTTTCTCTATTTTTTCATCAAGAATTTTTCAATAAAATAATATTACATATAAATTTTAAAAAATTTCTTATTTTTTAACCGCACATTCTCCGTCAATTTATTATTTCAAATGCATTCTTCAATAAAAAAGAGGTTTGAACATGTTCTTCGGGTATTGCTCTTCAGCTAATTTTTTAATTATGTTAAAATGAATTTTGTAATAATGAATTTTGGAAAATAAGCGGTTAAAAAATAGAAAAAAAAAATTGGAATTTCATGTAAAACCTTTGTCTGAGACACATTATTATTTGAAAAAGAATGTATTTTTATTGTTGATGTGATAGGGAATATGTAGTCGAAGAATAATGAAAAATTATTGATGTGATGGAAAATATTATTTTGTTAAAAAATGTGTCGTTAAAAATGAGTAGAATAATGAGAATGAGAAAAATAATGTGGCTCAAACAGGGGGCAAAATATTTTATTGAAAGAATGTGTAATTGAAATTAAGGGTCCGTTTGATAGCCTACGTTTTTCGTGGAAGGTTGTAAACGTTTTTCTGCTTTTTACTATTCACCTGTTTGATTGCACTAATTTTTTAGGGAAAACGTTTTCCAAAGTAAAAGCGATTGATGCACAAAAGTTAGAAAACGCTTTTTTCACCATATTCGTGGGTAACGTTTTTCAACTTTTTTGACAATATATATATATATATATTAGCAATTGAAACACATTCCAAAATCAATGGTAAAAAAATTTATCCATTTAGTTGACAATTTGCGTAAAAAAAAAAAAAAAGTCAAACGAAAAATTTGTCAGGTGAAAAATTATACCAATCAAACACCATTAATTACAATTCCTTGCAAAACGAATTCTAAGCAATTCAATTCTTGAATAATGATACTCAAAACTCTCTTTTTTCTCAAACTCATTTTTAATAAGACCCTATTTGATTGGGCAGATTTTCTATGGAACTTGGAAATTAAATTTTAACTTCTATCTTTTTGCATATTTAATTGGCCAAATCTTTCATGAAATTGATTTTTTATATTTGCTTTATGTAACGGGAAAATAAATTTCCACCATTTTTGTGGTTCTTCGTTTTCCATCTTTGTTTTTTTTTTTTTTTTTTTTGGCAGTTAAAACAATCTCTACAACAATTGTTAAAAATTTATTACTCTTTAATTGACAATTTTCATAGAAAACAAAGTCAAACAAATGATATTTAGCTTTCCTTTTTTTTTTTTTTGAAACAAATTATATCCTCAATTGTAACAAATTTCATCACTTTAATTGACAATTTTCATGATAAACAAAGTCAAACGAACACCAAAAGATATAAAATTTCAACATTTTTCAACTGAAAAATTATATCAATCAAACACAATTAATTGACAATTCTCAGTAAAACAAGTTCTAAGCAATTTAATTTCCTACAATTCGTTTTCTTTCTACCAAAATTTCATCATTTCAATCAAACGGACCCTAACATATTCCCACTGTTAAATATTTTACATGTAAATAACTAAATATATAGCGCCAATATTTGGGATGAATTAAACATCTAGCGCCTATTTGGCTCCATTGTTTTTAAAATACATCACTTTTTAAAACCATTGTTTTGGAAAGATAAAGTTTTGAATAATAATTTGTAAAAGAATGTATGGTTAAAAAGTAATAAAAAAATTTGAACTTAAGTACATGATTGTGTAAATAAGTGGTTGAAAATGAGTACGTAGAAAAAAAATTAAAATAATGATTGTCAAAAAATGGCTACATTTTCTAAAACACATTTTCAACCACATTTTTTCATAAAATAATATTATGAATAAATAAATAAATAAAATCTTATCTTCTAACAACACATTCTAAAAAAAACACTATTTCAAAATATATTTTGTCAATATTTGGTATTGATTAAAATTAAATTTTAATCTAAGTTAAAATCAAACAATCAAATATTAACCACGTATTTTATGGATTCCACAACTTTTCAACCATACATTTCAAAATTTTCTATAAAAAATTTAATTTTCTCAACCCATTTTCTATTTTTTTTTCTTTTCTTTTAAGCCATGTTTGTCTATCATTATTTCAGAATTTTTTTTTTCAAACTTATTTTCAACCACATTCTCACAATAAAATATTTTATACTTAAATTTTTTTTTTAAAAAAATCATACTTTTTAACCCTACATTCTTCAAGAATTCACTATTTCAAAACTCATTTTCCTACTTTAATGATAGACAAACATGGGTTAAATTTAGCCCACGTTTGGTTCTTATTTTTAAAAATAATTTTTTTCCCAAATTTACTTTTAACCATACATTTTATGATAATTATAACTTTTTAATTACATATTTTATCAATTGCTATTATTGAAATCTATTGAAAATCTAATTTTTATCAAACCAAATAAGGCCTTATTTTCGATCATGTATTCTCTATATGAAATAATCTTGCACATAAATTTTTATAAAATAAATATTTAAAAGTATCCATTATTTTTTCATGACAAGAAGATTACACTCTTGTTTTGGTAAAGTTTTTATCTTTTTTAAATTTTAAATAGAACAAACTTCATTATTCAACACACATTTTGTTGGACAGGCAACTTTCACTTAGGGGGTGTATTCAATTGAGACTTTTGAAGATTTTGGTGGACTTTTTTTAAGTGAAGATTTTCGTAGATTTTTCATGGATTTACATAGAATTAGTGGAAGTCTTTCGTAGACTTCTATAGATTTTCATTTTAAAACTTTTGTAGAATTCAAAAGACTTTTTAAAGACTTTCATTTGAAATAGAATTCACGTGGATCCAGTACAATAATGTGAAATTAACACATGAGATTGTAGTTCCCATAATTTTTCTTCCACTTCCCCTCCTCATATAATTAAAAAATATTTTAAAAAGAATAAAAATTTAAGATCTTAAATAAATAAATAATAATCAAAAGTATACATATATATATAATAAAAAATAAATTTAATATTCAATATTATTAATATAATATACTTTAAAAAATAAATATAAATAAATATATTTACATTTAATTATAAATTTGTCATATAAAAAAATAGATATTTTTTACAAAAAAAAGAATGAAAAAAGTTACAAGAATCCAATTTAAGTTTTTCATAGAAAATGGAGATAACCGATAAGAGAGAGAGAGAGAGAGAGAATCAATAGAAAAAATTAATTTTAATCATATATCTAATGTTTGTAAAAGAAAAAATGAAAGAAATATTAAATTTTTTTTTTTTTTTTTAAAGTCTTCCAAAATCTCATGATTAATGAGAAACAAATTTTGAGATTTTATATGAGTACTTTCCGCTTAAAATTTAGTACTCCAGAGACTTTTATAAAAGTTTATAGAAGTCATTAAAATTTGAATACCCCAAAATTTATAGAGACTTCTAAAAAAATTTAATTGAATACACCGAAACTTTTAGAGACTTTTTAAAAGTCTATAAAAGTTTCAACTGAATACACCATAACTTTTAGAGAGTCTCTAAAAGTTTACATTGAATACACCTAAACTTTTTAAATCCTAAAAAGTCATTAAAAGTCTCAATTGAATACACCTCCTTTAGGGTCCGTGTCATTGCAAGGTGGAAAATGGGTGAAAAGAAAATGAATGGCAGGGAATTGAATTGAATAGAATTTATTTTTAGAGATAATTGTAATTAATGGTATTTGATTGGTATAATTTTTCACCTAATTCGTTTGACTCTATTTTTCATGCAAATTGTGACCTTTTTGAGATAAATTTTTTCACAATCTGTATTAAAATTTGTTTGGATTGCAAAAAATAAAAAAAATAATTAAAAATAATTAATTTTTGAACTTTTTTGTATTCGTTTGGCTTCATTTTTCATGCAAATTGTCAATTAAATGGATAAATTTTTTTACCATTGGATTTAGAATATGTTTCTATTACCAAAAAGTACAAAAAAAAAAAAAAAAAAAAAAAGATGGAAAATATTTTTTCACCATACTCATAGGAAAATAAAAGATGAAAAATGTGTTTTAAATAGTCGTACCTAGAAAATGGGTGAAAATAAATTCCATGAAAAAATTATACAATCAAACATCAAATTCACTTCTTAAACTTGTAATCCACAGGGTTATCAACCTATAATCTCAAAAAGTACATCAAATGAAAGCTATAAATAACTTTTAGCCCCGGTTTGGTAGTTTTTTTAGAGAGAAAATATATTTTTAAATAATTAATTAATGGAGAATGTATGGTTAAAAATTAAGGACTCGTTCGGTAGACATTAAAATTCAATTTTAATTAAAAATATAACCGTTATACTTAACTTTCATCTCACGAATGAATCCGCTATTGGTTAGTTTTTCAATTAAAATCTAATTTAAATTTCTATCAAACACATTTTAAGGAAAATTTTTGGATTTATATGTAATATTATTTTATTAAAAAATGTGTGATTGAAAAAAATATATATATATATTTTGACAAAAATGATTACTAAATAGGGTTTAGTGTAATCCAAACGTATGCTATAAAGGGTTTAAATATGGCCCCAAGACTAATTAGGGGCACGTGATGGCATGTGGTCCTGTCACCGAGTCACTCTATCAAAAACCCTACAATAAATATACAGCCACTTTTTTTTTTAGGTTTATGTGTAAAATTATTTTATAGGAAAATATGTGGTTGAAAATTATTTTTGTAAAAAAAAGTTAATTTTCAGAAAATGGAGTTCAAACAACGCAGAATACGTAGTTAAAAGTTTGTTCAATTCGAGAAACATTCTAAGCCTATGTTTAGTAGTTATTTTTGGGGAAAAAATATATTTTTAAATAGTTAATTGATGGAGAATACGTGGTTAAAAATTAAGGAAAAATTTTGAATTTTTGTGTAATATTATTTTATTGAATAATATGTAATTGAAAAGAATAGAGAGAAAAATGTAATTTGAGAAAAAATGACTGTCAAACAGGGGCTAAATCTTTTTTTGGTTCAACTGAAAAGTTAGATTAAAATCTAAATAATTAATGATAACAATATATTTCAAAGAATTCACAACTTTTCAATCACACATGACATCATTTTTTTTTATCGAAATTTACCAAATAAATCATTATTATATCTAAACCAAACAAAGGATAACAAATTAAAAGTTAATTCTGCAGTTAAGTCAAAATCCAAACAATCTTACTTTTAAAACTAATAAAAAGTTACATCTACACGTTTCATTGTCCTACTATTATCCCTAAAAAGAAAAGTTACTTATTGTCCCTGATTAGTAGAGATTAAAATTAAATTTTTAATAGGTTCGGATAAAAATTAATAAAATATGTGATTAAAAAATTGTGAATCAAATAAAATATGTGGTTAAAATTAATTGTTGATTTTGACTTATGATTTTAATTGAATTTTAGTAAATTAATTTAAACTATATATTTTATAATATCCATAACATTTTCATCATTTTTTTTTTATCGAAATTAGCCCATGTTTGACACACTAATAATTTGGAAAAAATGTATTTTTTGATGTGATGAATGATGAATATGTAGTTAAAAAAAAATTATTAATGTGATAAAAAATATTATTTTATTTATAATTAAAAATAAGTAGAAGAATGAAAAAAATTGTGTACCAAACATGATCATATTGAAAAACGTAATTTATCTGAGAGTGTGTTTGATGGAGATTATTGGAGAATAATGAATTTTGAAATAGTGATATGATGGGAAATGTGTGGTTAAAAAAGAAGAAAAAGTTATTGATGTGATAGAAAATATTATTTTATTGAAGAATGTGTGGTTGAAAATGAGTAGAAAAATGAAAATGAAAATGAGAATGTGAATTAAACGGGGCTAGAAAGGAGTAAGGTGTAAAAATAAAAATAAAAATGAAGGAAACTGCAATTTTTCACAATAATAATCATTATCCACGAGTAGGCTGGACAATTCGGTACGCTTAGGTGGCTGCAAAAAGTAGCCACTGATTTGATTGCGCCTGCCATTGGCAGAGATCAATCCAATTTCTTGAAATTTGAAAAAAAAAAAAAAATCTTTTCATTTCCCGGGCTTTTGGTTAAAAAAAAAAAAAAAAATTCTCAAAATGTTTCATCGCAACATCTAGGCTAATTGACGCAAAACGTTCTTATTTTTGAGGTTTATTGCGAAAAATATCTCTTCTTTTTATTTTTTGACACAAAACGTGGTCTTTTACTTTTGTAGCGCTCAACGTCTTTTTCGTTTCTTCTTGACCATTTTACCATTCTACTAAAATAAAAATAAAGAATAAATTATAATTATGGGTCCAAATTTTTAAAAAGGTGCAAATCAGTCATAAACATGAAAAAATCATTACCCCTTAAAACCGTCACTTTTGAAGGCAAAATTCTCAACCTCCGATCACCTTGTCCGTCGGACCAACATATCACCTTAAAATCCTCATTGTCCTCTTCACAACCCACCCAACCACTAGCCCCAACTCCGATGAATTTGACCAAAACTTTGAACTAAAATCAGATAACACGCACCAAAAATTGGTCTAGCAAAAAAGCCTTCATGCACGATTTTCTTCCAATTTCGATCCAATTCATGGATGCCTATATTAATTACACTCCACAGGTCCCTCAAACTCACCTAGACGCATTCATTCATATTCAAATTATAGCAAATAACACAAAAAAAAAATAAAAAAATTGTAGCTGTTTTTGGAAACAGCGTGTTCGTGGCCGGAAAACCCAAATTTCGGCTACGGTGGTGGTCCCCATGATCGCAAACCACCTGGGCTAGAAACCTCTCTTCATGGCGCAGCTATTCTACACATGGGTCATCACCAATTTGGCCAAAATGTGCACGAATTTCACATAGCATATCGCGACCACGTTTAGTCCATCGAATCTGGTTTTGGTTCAAATTCGTCATTGTTCATTCACAATTGGTCAAGACCCATATGTTCGGTGGGTGCGACCGTGAGTTGCATCGTTGAGATCGGAATTCGTGATGGAAGGGACCTACCGTTTTGTGGAGGAAAACTTCTGCATCTTTGGTTTTGATTCAAATTTTTGGTCAAATCTGTCAGAGTTAGGGCTAGTGGTTGGGTAGGTTGTGAAGAGGGCAATGAGTGCTTCAAGGTGGTATGTTGGTCCGACGGCCAAGGTGATCAGAGGTTGGAGATTTTGCCTTCAAAAGTGGCGACTTAAGGGGTGATAGTTTTTTCATGTTTGTAACTAATTTGCACATTTTAAAAAGTTTGAATCCATAATTGCAATTTATTCTTTGTTTTTTTTTATTTTTATTTTATTTTAATAGAGGGGTAAATGATCGAAAAGAAACGAAAAGGACTTTGAGCGCTACAAAAGTAAAAGGTATAGACGTTTTTCACAATAGACTTCAAAGGTAGGGACATTTTGCGTCAATTACCCCAATATCTATTTACATTCTTTCAAATACTACTAGCCGTAGCAATAAAGAGCATATTAAGTCCCTGTTTGGTAATCATTATTTTAAATTTTTTTCTACTTATTTTTAATTACACGTTCTTACAATAAAATATTTTTCGTGTAAACTCAATTTTTTTTTCTAATCTTTAACCGCATATTCTCAAAAAATTTACTATTCAAAAATTCATTCTTTCCAAAAAAAAAAAAATGGGTGTCAAACAAGGGGTAATATAGATATTTTAAACATAGATTTTGTAAAAACTAAGAGAATGTGTAATTATAAGTAGAGAAAAAATATGAATGCACGTGTAATTTTATTTTATTAAAAGAATTAGTAGTTGGAAAAAATTTTGAAGAAAAAAAAAAGTTTCTATCACATTTTAGCTCCTGTTTAATCCTCATTAAATTAAATTTTATTTTTCTCATTCATATTTTCAACCACATAATTTTTCATTAAATAATATTATATGTAAATCGAAAATTTGTCCTTTTTTTTCAATCACCAATTTTTTGAAAAAATATTATTCCAACCATTATAATTTAAAATAATGGGGGCCAAACGAAGACTAAGTAAAACTATGGTACAAGTACAACTAGTGTTAAACATTGTCTAGATAGCAATTAAGCCTTTGTTCAATTCCAATTATTTTCAAAATATATATATTTTATTTTATTTTATTTTCAATCATACATTTTTTAATAAAATAATATTACATGCAAACTTAAAAATTTTCCTTATTTTTAACAACATATTTTCCATCAATCTACCATTCCAAACTACATAACTAAAAATGGGGGCTCAAACAGACACTAAACCCTTGTTTGAAACTCATTCCATTAAATTTCATTTTTTTTTCTCCTATTTTCAATCACACAATCTTCCATAAAATAATATTATACGTAAATCGAAAAAACTTTCTTTCTTTTACAACCACTCATTTTTCAAAAAAATATATTATTTCACCCATTTTCATTCAAAAAAATGGGGCTAAGTAAAATTTACAAACTGTGGGACAGTTAAATAAGTGTTTGAAACCAATTTGCTACATTGCATTATTCCATGTCGAATGTATTGCAGAAGAGCACAATAAAGTTATATTTTATGCATATATTTGACAAATTTTAAAAATTATTTATAAAATTGTCAATTTTAATCACGCATTTCAATAATATGTACTATAACTTATTAACTGGTTATTTTATCTAGAGAAAATTACACTATATGTCATTTTTTGGCTTTACATTTACAAAAATCTCACTTTAAAAAGTTTTTACGAGATTGTCATTTTTTGACATTTTGGCCCCTATAGAAAATTTTAATACTCTACATGCCCTTTATTAAATAAGATTTTATTACATGACAAAATTTATATCAAAAAGTGAAAAATATCTTATCAACAGTACTTGAAAATTTTGAAAAAAAAAAAATGTGAAACTTCAAAAACAAAACAAATTATTATTGATCTCTCTATTTCACATTCAACATCTTCTAATCTAAATATACACATTTCTCTCTAGAGCTGGACAAAAGTCTCGAATTGAGCGAATTTTCTAAAATTAAATACACGAACGGGTACTCAAATCTAGAATCGACAGGTTTGATTCGGTTCTCGATTCTAGACCAAAAATCTAATTTTTAAAAATTTTATATTAAATAAATCAAATTATATTATTTAACTTTTTTTAAATAAATTAGCAAATTAACAAATTATTTTCAAATTAAGAACAATACCTCCACCAGTGCCACCAAATTCGAAGATGCTAAGAACCTATTTCATATCAGCCACTGAGAAATCGAGGTGGTCAAGCAACTTGCGAAAATCGGTAGAGGAGACTGTGGTAACTGCATGTCGGATCACGCTCCGCCGCTTACACTTCTTGAGAAAGGCTAGTGACTTTTCAAGATTTTTCGATACCTCGACAACGATGCAACGTTTGTAGAAGGAAACACCAGTGATACCATCGCCGGAACGAATGATAGCACCACATCACCATCAACCCAACCTCATTTTCAACCACACATTTACACTATAAAATATTTTGCACATAAACCCAAATTTTTTCCATATTTTTTAATCATACACTCTCCTTGTTGAACAGTGGCTGAACAATGTAGTCTATGTTGGGATCGAGGTGTAAAAACACGGAGGAGAATGTTGTTTGTATATGATAAAAGAAAAGTACAATGTTTAACTTGTAGGAGCATGATTAAACAAAAATTATATGAAGAAAAAGTGTGTAGAAATGTGACTACACCAAACCAGAAATAAAAGAGATATAGAAGATGAAGAAACAGCGATCTGAGGCAAGCGATGCCACTTTCTCCGCAACAATGCTTATGATTTACCACACTTGTCTCCAAGATGCAACAGATTCGACTTGTGATAGTAGCACTACAAACCACAAGTTCCAGTAAACTTTTGACGAATTTCCCGCCCTACAAAAGAAGAGCTTTTGGAGAGTTTTGGTAAGAGAAATATGTTATGCTTGATGCACAAATGATATGAGATGTATTAGTGACGTCCAAAGAGTCATATATATAGATGATATGGGGTTGTGAACGAAGTGTTGCGAGTCAAAACACAACAAATGCGCGGGAATTCATTTTCGCTCGCTTTTCGCCCACATCGCTCGAGTGACACTTTTAGAGAGTTGGTCCCTCGAGTGACATCTTCGTTCGAGCGACAGTGTTATCTAACTTCTTCTAAATTTCTTCATATTTTGGATCGCAATTTCTCATTCATCCGATATTGGTTTCGACACGCCAAATATACAGGGAAATCAAAATTTCCTTTCGAAGGCGTTGCTCCCTCGACTCCTACGACCTGACCAAGCAGGTTAATCCTTGTTTCGAAGCGGCTGAACGACAAATCATTTGCATAAATAAATCAAGTCTCAATATTTGACCGAAATTGACACGAAGTCTAATGTTGATTTTCAACACTTAATCGATTTCTCTCGAGTTTTAAACTAATTCCTACAGTTCAAAGCTTCAATAATTAGTGTTTTTCTTCGATAAATAGTAGTGGCAGAGTGAGCTGAATTCGAGTTCTTGAATTTCTTCTTCTTGGGCCTTAGCTTAGACTTGATCCTCACATGGCCAGGCTGAAATTTTACTAAAAATAATGGAAAGATTGACAAACAGCCTAAAACAACTATTTCTCAAAAGTACTATTCAACCTTTTTTATGACCAAAATTTTGTTTTTACTTACTATTTTCTTTTTTTTTACACCATTGTTTCAATTTTGGTAACAAAAGGGTTACACACACACGACATAATATGATACACACATTCTTCTCATCTCTACAACAACCACCTCTATGAAAATCTCAATAGTTGAAAATGTCGCTTATTTCCACAACCACCACTCTCACCAATACAAATCTATACTGCTACCATCAACGCGGATAATTATCATCACAGTCATCCTCGCTGCCGCCAACACAAATGATATCAAACAAGGAGGAGAATCCTAAGGAGCTGGCATGTCCCGGGTTCGAATCCTAAGGAGAAGAATTTGGAGTAGTTCAGTGAAAACACACTCAAACTCTGACCAACTTGAGCATATCACTCGATTACCCTCACACCAAGACCTAATGGCGTGCAAATGTGGGCGCGAGTAATGACACGTAATAAAAAAAAAAAAAGGCTAAAATTTAGTAGAAAATTAGAAGGTAAAAAAATTACAGATGAGTGTGGTATGATGTGGTATAGTGGGTGAACCTGGTTTTTCAAAAAGAAAAGTAATTACTATCATATTTATGAAATTGAAATTTAAAAACTTTAAGGTAATTTTTCTCAATTTTAATTCCTATTATGTCCTTTTAATTTTTAATGATTTAATTTAATTGATTATTATTTTATTTAACATTTGTAATGTAAAATTTTCTTAAATGTATTTTTTTTTTTAAAAAAATTGCATCTTAAATCTAATATTTTTAAAATGCTTTATTAATTTGTTAATAAATACAATATTGTAGTATATTCATATAATTTGTAAAATAAATTACTTGTTGATAATTAAAAAATAAGAAAATAAATGAAACACTGTACATTTGATGTAATCAATTGGATATGACTTTGCGAGACGGTGAAAAAGTCGCACCAATTTAGTGAAAAAGTTACACAAATTTGGTGCTATGAATTTGAGATGTCCTAAGTTACAACAATCTTATGATTAATTATGTGTTTTGCACCGAATATAAGGGCGTGGGTTTTTTTTTTTTTTTTTTTTTTCCATGGAATTGATTTCCACCAAATTTCAAGGTACAACCACTTGAAGCGTGATTTTGTGGAATTCAATGACTTGCTATATGGTGGGAATCCAATTCCACATTTTATTTCTTTTTTTTTTTATTAGCAATAGAAACAAATTGTAAGATAAAGTGTAAAAAAATTTATCTATTTAATTGACAAATTTCATGCAAAACAAAGTCAAACGTAAAAATAAAAATAAAAAATTTATTTTTGACAATCTAAACATATTTTGTTCCAATGGTAAAAAAATTTATCCATTTAATTGACAATTTGCATAAAAAATAAAGTCAAACGTATTATAATAGAAATGTGGAAAATTATACCAATCAAACACCTTTAATTGAATTCCCGATAAAACAATTTCAAACAATTCAATTTTCTGTAATTCAATTCATTTCCACCAAAATTCCAATCTTGTTATCAAACGGACCTTAAGTCACGTCCACTGATAAGTGTTCATACTTCATCGACTGCAAATATAATATTTTGTACAACTAAGGTTCTATAAACGAAAGTTGAGGAGAAAGTATCAGAATGGTTTCAACTATTTCACTATTCATGTTGAAATTTAATTACGAATTTAAAATTAATAAAAAACCTCGTGATCTGATGTAGATATAATTTTTATCTATCTTTTAGTTGATATTTATTTATTAAATAAATTCGATTTTTAATCAGATTAATTCTAAATATTAGGATTTTTAATTTTTGTCATTATCCTTTTAATAGTTATCTAAAATTTTGTTATTATCTAGATTCTAATTATTTCTTTAAATAAGAGCTGTGTCATCATGGCAAAAAGTTGATTTTTCGTTTAAGTTTACTCTCTCAGATTACTCGATGACCCAAGAATGCTTTTAACTATGGTTCAAATAAAATTTCAAACGAAGGAAATTCGAAGATATTTACAATTAGATAGATCTCAAAAACACGACTTCTATTTTTTACTTCAATTTTTTAAAATTTGAGTAACTAATGGTTTTGAAGAATATGATAATTATAAATTCATTAGCGAAAATATGATTTTCACATAGATGTGGGCTCAGGACAAGAGCTACCCCAGAGGAGCTTGAACTAAATAAATAAGGTGTTCGAAAGAAAACACTGACATATATTTGAAATGTTCTGCATTTTGTTCACCCACTCTTGATTTCGGGAGATTCGAAACAGAGAAGGATCTTCCACTTGATATTTATATTCACTCTACAAATTTATTTCTTATTTCACCCATTAAACAAAAAATTGAACTAAATCCACTATGACAAATTTAGGGGTGGGAGTGGGTTGGGTTGGATTGATTTGAGTCGTTTTTTTTTTTTTCAAACCCAACCCAACCCAACATGGTTGGTTTGATAAAAAATCAATATAATCCAACCCAATTATTGATTTAAACTCAATCCAACCCCATCAAGTTTGGATAGATTTGGATTGGGTTGGGTTGGTCGGTTTGGATTTCGACTCAATTAAAGTTGGATTCAATTTATTTGTTAAATTTGAATAATTTTTTAGAGTTTGAAATTATTTGAAAACCTTCATTTTTTAGACACACATATATATAATGAATTATTTCTAAAAATAATGTATAAATAAGTTTAAAATTTATTAAGTATTTTCATTTTTATATTTTTTTTGGAATTTATTTATTTCATCATCACGTCTTTAATTTTTTACTTTATCGTCAAATAACTTTACATTTGTACATAGTGTTCATGTAAATCGGTCTATGTGAAAAAAATGGACGTTTATAAATTATAAGTCATTTTTTTTTATCTTTACTATTGTATCTATTCAATTTTTTTTTCCATATTATATATTAATTTTTTAATTCATCTGATTGGGTTGTGTTTTAATTCATAACCGAGACTCAACCCAACCTCAAATTCAATTTTTCAACCCAATCTAACCCAATTGAACTTAAAAAATCAATCCAAACCGATCGATTTGATTTGAGTTGGTTGAATTGAACGGATTGAGTTGGATTTTGCTTAACCCTAATTATGATAAAACAAATTAAGCTATTTGTACTTCATTTTTGTACATCATAAATGACATTTCACTTTTGTATTATAAATGCACGTTTTAATTGCATTAAAGGTTCCTAAAATTTATATGTTGTATAATTTATTTATAGCTTTTTCTAATTACATTATTATCATTATCATTCAATTAGTCAACACATGTTGTCCTTTATGGCTGCTTTCGATAAAAAATTTCAGCAAAATTTAAAATAAGGGACAAATATTTAGTCGCAATTTTATATTTATTGTTATTTCTTATTTGATATACCTTGGACAAGTAATTTTTTTTACAGCCTCTTAACGAAATTTCGGGATGAAAATCGTAGTAGGGGCAAAACGTGCTAATTAATGAAAAATTAAGGATAAGAATATGACTATAAAAGTTGGAACATGAGTATCACATTTTTTTTTTTTTAAGGATAATTGGCACAAAAACGTCTCTACATTTGAAGGTTTTTGTGGAAAACGTCATTACATTTCGTTTTTTGGTGAATAACGTCCTTACCTTTACTTTTTCTTGAGCAAAATGTCCATCCGTCCATCTCCCGTTAGAATGCACCGTTAAATAATAAAAAAATGGGATTTTTATTTTCCGAACATAAGTGTAAAATTGTCCAAACCCAATAACTTTATAGTGCTTCACTTCTATCCCGCCTTCTTCTTCTTCAAATGTTATGCACAACTAAAATGTATAAGTAATATGAAAATGAATTTGGATGATGTTGTAAAAAATAAGGAAAAATGACGAAAATCACTATATTTCTGGTTGAACTTCATCATAACTGTCGTAAATCTAAAAATAAAAAAAATAAAAAATTTAATGATATATGAAGAGATTGAAAGTGATCGATAAAATTAGATGTTCATCCCCATTTTGTGCTTATGAAGGGTGTAAATAAGGGATAAAGTGAGAAGAACAATTAAATGTGCTTCTGTGAATTGAGGTTTTGAGTAAGAATGGAGAAGATGATGACCATGAACGGGGCTTCTTCCCAATTTAGCATGAAATTGTCTTTGCGAAAAACATTCATACCTTCACTTTGTCTTTGCGAGAAACATCCCTTTCTTTACATTATTTTTGAGAGAAACATCCCTACCTTTACATTGTATTGGCGCAAAACATTCATACCCTTATACTGTCTTTGCGTAAAACATCCCTACCTTCGTAAAAAATTGTGCAAAATGTCTCTGCTAGATACAACCCACAACCCTATTTATATGCCCTGCAACTGCAACTCACTGTCCCTAACACCCATTTCGAACACAGCAAAATAAATACTCAACAACCAAGCTCAATAACCAGACCTAACAATTACAGTACTCAACAACCAAACTCAGCAACACAATAGCAAAAGGCATATACAATTGCAGTGAATGAAGCAACAATCAGTACGCTTTCTGTCCAGTTCAAAAATATATAAAAAAACAGATACAATTCAGCATATCCTACAGCAATTACTATTGTAGTAAATGAACATTAACCATATACAATTCATGTGCAATGATTCATTGAACAAAAAACAATTTTTTTTTTTTTTTACAAAAGCTAAAGCATCTGGCATAATCATATTAATTTCGTGCTAGTGGTGGTGCACTTTTGCAGCCCCTACTATTGTATCCTCATTCACCACATTTTATGCATGTCATTATCAGCCCTGCTATTTTCCTTGGACCTGATGTAGATCTTGTAGTTGACTTACTTGAAGAAGCCTTCCTAGACCTCTTTGACTGACTTGAAGCCACTTCATTTGACTTTTTTTTGGCCTCCCAACCTTTTTTGTGTACACTGATGGATCGAGAGGGTTGAGACCTGGGTTAGGCCATCAATCTGGGCTTGTGATGGGGGAGATGGATTGAGTATAAGTCACGAGGTAAGCCTCCTTCATGTAGATGTCATCTACATACTCCATTACATTAAGGCCCCTTGATGCAAATGAGGTAATCACATGGCAACAAGGAATTCCTGACAATTGCCAAGCACGACATATGCATGTTCTTCCTCTTTAGTCCACAACATGTAGTACGGTGCCTGCATTGTGTCGAACTTGAAACCTTTCATTTCTTGCATATTCAGCCTATTCCACCCATACAAGTCCATGGTTCTTGTCTATAATTTTCTGAATTTTGGGACCTACTAATGCTGTCCACCGATTAGAGGACTCTCTACGGGCAACAATCTTCTTAATCAAATAATTTTGAATCTCCTCTAGCATGGTCAAAATGGGCTTCTCTCTTGCGCTGACAATTGTACTATTAAATGATTCACATAAATTGTTTAGAAGCATGTCACATTTATTCCCTTCTCTGAAATGGTATTTCCTCCAATGAGATGTAGGTTTTGATTCAAGTCATTCATATAGGTTGAGCTTACTCTGAAATTCCTATACACCATAGGGCAAGTATGCTCTTCGATAAAAGTTTTAATCACGATACTTGTCTTCTTATGCTCCTTGGTAGCATATAACAACCATGGACAATCTCCTTTACATATGACTCTCAGTCGGTGGCGTCATCCTTCTTGTATTTGATCTCTCGATTTTTACGAACCGAATGTTCAGTGATTGCAGCCTTTAGGGTGGCCATAGACTCAAATACCAAGCCTGGATAACATAAAAAAAATTATTAGGGACTTCGAATCCAGAAAAGAAATTTGAGAATACGTTTATTTTGCATTTAAGAAAATCTTCAACTAACCTGTTCTAAATACTAGATCCTTTATATCTGTCGTTACGTTGAAAGTATCACTAGAAGCCCTGCTTCTTGGTGTTGTACCTTCATCATCTTCACTTTGAATGATTCTTAAATCATCGGAGTTTCCATAGTCGGTATCTCAATCCCTTACCTGCTGCGCATCCGCTGCACTAAATCAGAAATCAAAATTAACCCGTTGACTCCCTGCTTCACCAGTAGCTGCAAGCTCGTGCTCCTTCTCGTAATCAGATTCCACCAACCCTTCTACTTCCTCTCCCCCACTCTGTTCTTCAGTGACATCTTCAACCACAACTTCATCCATTCCCGCACTCATATCACCCACATTTGCATCCTTGCTGTAATGGTATTGTAAGCTTTCCTCGCACTGTGACCACAATTCTTCAGCATTTTCCTCAAAAAAATTGGTCCGCCCAAGTAACTTCAGCCTTCGTTCCTTAGTTCTCTTCAACAATTGGTACATAACAATCTTCAAATGGTACATCAACTTCATGCACATGCAACGACAATGCATACGATTACATTGGGGCTATGACATATATTTGTAACAACGAATGACCCTCCCTATCCTTAAGCATGCCCTCAATACCCCTTTCGCTCGCCAATCTCGTCAATCCCTTTTCTAAACTCATCCATTGCTTCTTATAATAGAACTCCAACACCATTTCATTTCCAACCACACGTAAGAATTTCATCAAATTCTCTTTCATGAACCATGCAGCCTGGAAATAATCGATGAAAAGCACAAACCCCCTTCATATATACCAAATTGTTTGGCTTTTCATAAAAATTGCCTTCATGATGTACTTCAATAGTGAAATATGGAGAATTGCCTCCTGTATGCAAACGGTAGGAAATTCAAAAACAAATATCCAGAAATAAATTGAAACAGAAAACTCCTAATTTCAAACACCACTCAGAAATTGAATCAACATCAAAAAAATTTCAATCAAGCTAAAAATCGGAGAAAGCATGTAGAAATTTCACACACCACGTAGAAATTTTCAATCAAGTCAAAAATTGGAGGAAGCACGTAGAAATTTCACACACAACTAAGAAACTGAATCAACATCACCATTTGGGTTAAATGTACGTAAAAATTTGATAGATTGAAGACTATACCGTAAATGGGTGGATCGTCTCCGGGGTCCCTCAAAATCGGAGGAAGCATGTTCAGTGCAAGATTAAGTGCTTCGAGTATATATCTGCATAACGGTGATAAACCACTAGAAAACTAAATGAAATCATTCAATCAATCGAAAAATCGAAAGACATTTCGGAAATCATATAAACCCATTTCCAGATTTTTCTTGTCGTCACTCGCGTCAACTCGCTTCACTGTGGGCTTCAACTTTGCAGTGAACGGTGAACGACAATGCGGTAAAGGGAGCGAAGGTACCGGTGAACGGAGTTTGAAGATGCGAGTTGGGCGTGATAGGAAGAAACCCAAGTCGTCTCCTTTTCTAGCCAGAGAATGGCTTGTGTGTAACGAAGCGACATATTTGAAGTGAAGTTGGGGTTTGGACGACTTTACCCTTATGTTTGAAAAATAAAAATCTCAAATTTTTTTTATTTAACGGTGCATTCTAATGCGAAATGGATGGAATGACCTTTTATGTGAGAAAATATAAAGATAAGAACGTTATTCGCCAAAAAAACAAAAAGATAAAAGACATTTTCCACAAAAAGATAAAAGGCGTTTTGCGCTAATCACCCTTTCGTTTAACATCCACTCAAAACCAATTCAGACAGGAAAGCGTGTTTGCCCGAGAAATAACTCAAAAAGAGGGGAGAAGTGCGCTCTGAGAAATGATTCCAAAAATAAGAAAGTGCTCTCTTTGTCAATTTCATCAACCATCTCCAGCATTTCGTGAAAATCAATGATTAATAATTTCACAATTTTTTTGATCCATATAATGAGGTTTAAATTAACGTCATCGGAAACCTAAAATTTCCCCTTAAAATCTGTACTACGATGGTGAAGAACTTGTGGGCCAACCACGACGATCGTTTTTTATTGTTGAAATTAAATATTGTTGATGATTTTTGGATTGTGAATTGTGAATGGAATCGAAGAAGCCTACTGTGAAGGTGCAAGAAGAGAAGCAGAAGGGACAAGAAGATCAAGAACCGAAAGTAATAGAATGGGAGGATTACGAGCAAGAGCTGGCACGACTCTGCAGTTTGACATCCGCACTCGAAGAAGCGAAGGGCAAGAAAAATAATTTTGAACAGAAACTCCACTCCCTTACACAAGTATGCACTTTATCCCAATTCCTTTCTACTTTTGTTTAAATTGTATGATTGGGAATTGATAGTAATTCTGTTGTATTATTCTTCTCCTTTTAATTTAGAGATGATCTTAATTTTCCCCCCTGGGGAATCAAATCTTATTTCGTTGTTGTTTTGTATTTGGAAATTTTATTAGTAGTGATAGTTGTTCCATAATCAGTGATATTTTTAGGTTTTAATATTTTATTGACTAAACTTCTCCATAATTGAGTTGTGGTCTGAGGTATATTTCTTGGTTAACTCCAGCGGAAACCCAACTCTAGTCTTTTCTAAACTAAAAATTGATATTATTGCCTGTGATTGATATTTGATATAATTCTTTAACATGACTAATTATTTTTTATAGTTTATGAAATTTAACTCACATTTTTGTTTTACTTGTCGTTTAATGTGTAAAGGGAATGACTCAGGTACCCTAATTTGGCCCTAATAGTTTGGGTAGTCATGACCCTAAGGGATGCTTAACACTTGTTACATAGCCATTCTTTTCGTACCCTTTTGCATTAACTGGGGGTCTTCCGTTTCCCATTGTGCTCAATCATGTGAAGCTGTTTATATTGGTGCAAGTCTTAGATCCAACAATTGCAAGGATCTATATAGCCACCCAGGGATGACAATTAATAGTGACGAGTTTGTATGGTGGTATAACGAAGGGATACCACTTGTTGAAAATGGTTATGTGAAATATGTAAATGACCAGTTTATACAATTACTGTTCCTACTATAAAGTTGTTAGTGTATCAAAAGTTGTCACTGTAGGAAATTTTTTTTATATGGTTTTCGGAACGGACAAGATATTTAAACTAAAATGTATAATCAAATGTTCTGCATGTGATATTTTTGATTTATCGTATATCATTCTGCTGTTGATGAAAGGTGCAACTCCATCAGAATCAAGAAGATGTTACACTGTGCAAATCATTCTGAATAACTGTCCATAAGTGATCTTTATGCAACTTTGTTTACTCTTTTTTTTCATTTTGTTTGATATAACTAATTAAACAAACACAATTACTTCAGTTAGTATTTTACAAAAGTTTCCCAGCCATTGAAGAAAAGGGTATGCAATTGAGTTTTAGTTTCATTTACTTGCTCTGATTACTTGATATTAGTTGAAGAGAGTACTTATCTCAGAAAGTATAGAAGAGACTGCTCTTATTCCCTTTATTTTACTTTCTCCTTTTCTATAAAATTATTTACTTTATAATTCCTGTGCATTGTGATTACTTTTAATGTGCACAGGTGGAAGCCAAATCATTAAGCAAGTACAATGAGCTCGACGAGATGAATGAAAAATTGGAATCTCGTAAATTGGTGATGGGAAACATGTCAATGCATTCAAAGGTAGTAGAGGAGAAAGTAAGAAAGCAGGAAGAACAACTTAGTTCTGAAATTAGATCTTTATTGGTTGCTGGAACTGCTCTTTCTGCAGCCAGGAAACGCATGCAGGTAATTACAGTCTACAACGGTGACTAAGCTTTTTCTTTTCTGTTTCTTCTTTCCTTAATTCTAGATTAGCACTTGGGTATTGGTTCTTCTCTTATTACTTGACTTGTTTTTTTTTTTCTGCGAAGCTTGAGATCAATCAATCTATGCTCTCATATTATGTCTACTTTTCTGTTTGTATCTATTTTACCACACTAGAGGCTATCGCTTTAACAATTCTTTGTCACCATCTCCAAGATTCTTGACATGGAAATAGTAATATGTTCTCTAAAGTTCCATATCATTTGTAGTTTTTGTTCTTGCCTAATTGAAAATCATATCCCTCAAACTTTTTTTTTTGTCACTGAAAATACTTCTCACTCAAATCATAAATTCGAAGTGCATTTTTTGGAGGGAAGTACTTTGAAAGAGAGGCATTTGCCTTTATAGGACATTGTCCGACATGTTTGTACAGGGTGCAAGGAGCCATGTATTGGTGTATGTACCTTTGGTGCTCATCTATTGGGTTTTGAGGGTTCTTGAAAAGCGAGTGGAGATGATTAATCAGTACGCAAACTATTGATGTCTGTTATGGTATTTCGAGGTGACCATTAAAAATAATTGTTTCTCACATAATTGATTAATCATTTGAGTGGCCAATGTGTGACTTTTTCATAAAATTTAATCTTCGATACCTCATATCATCACGAAGCTTTTTGTAACTGAGCTTTCTGGTGACAATGGGACGCTTTCTATCCATTGAATCTAAAATCTTCGAATTCATTATTGAAGGAGGCGGGGTCCGTAGGGTGCGTATCAATGAGATGGGTAGGAATATTGTCCGTTCAGTTGTTATGGGGCGAGTTTGTGCTAATAGAGTGGCTGGCGCCATTGACGATCTTATTTCTAAACCGTATATTCAGCCTTTTGCTTGTTCTTTTAGGGTGAATGACATTGTCATCCTCCTGCAACGCTGCTCAAATTCGAAAGACAACTTTATTTCCATTTAGGAAATTCATAGAGGCGGATGCAAGGGAGCCATTATTATCCCAGAGGGGAGAAACGGTGATGGGTGGCGTGGTTTTGGGTTGGAGTTACGCCGTCACTCCTTCACGGAAGTTAAGCATGGGGAGATGGGGTCAAAAATTCTTCCTGTGGAACAGCAGAAGAAGGTGGCCAGCACTGTGATGGGTAAAGGCCTGTATGCTGCGCCGGTTTCCTCCACTGTCATATCGGCCGGCGACGCTAGGGGAAAGCAGCCGGTAATGAAGGTTGGTGATTGCCAGAAGATTGTGCAGGATTCTAGGCCGAAAATAGAAAAGTTGACCCTCAATATGGCAAATTCTGATCTTGTTAGTTTGGGGACAGATTCTGGAAAATTACTATTATCATTGAATATTCAAATCGAATGTGGGCTGGATGGGATTTGGGGGGTTAAGCACGTTCAAGTGATTGGATCCACACATGGTTTGAAAAAACGTAAACGGGTACTAAGGCGATTTTTCGTTATGAGGCGAGACGTAAGCCTCGAGGCGGATTGAGGCGTAAGCCTCACAAAAAACAAATTTTTTTTCCCCCAAAAACTTCATATGTAAAATTAATCAAAAATGTTATTTGATTATTTCTATTTTGTAAAGTTTTGAAAAAATATTAATTTCAAAAAAATGCTATTAAATTGTTCTAAAAATTTTATGTATATTGATTTTATAATTATCTGTCAATCATTTTGGTCAAAGAAAAATCATATTTTTAGGCAAAATAGTTTGCCACTTTGCCGCTTCGGGGCTTCGAAACGGGATTCGACCTGTTCTTCTTCCCATCGTCTTCCTCCCCATCTTCTTCCCCAACTCTGTCATTTTCTTTCTTCCAACCTAGAAGCAGAAATCCAGAAATTCCGCCAGACCAGAAGCGCAGAATGCCAACATTTCAGCCGAAAAGGCGTGGCTAGGATGCGCGCCTTTGAGGCGCACGCCTTGAGGCGGGCTCCTTCAAATTTAGAGGCGTGCGCTTTCAGATTTGAGCCTCAAAAACACCGCCTCGAGGCATTTTCCATGCGCCTCACCATGAGGCGAGCCTTGAGGCGCGCCTCAACAGGGTTTTTTCAAACCATGGATCCACACAAGGCCCAAATGCGTTTTTTGATAAGGCCAACTCTGGAAAGGGCTTAAAGTTTAAGGGTCTAGGCAAAAAAAGGCGTTTCCAGAAGCCCAAAGTGGTGTGGAGGCCCAAATCCGCTTCAAAGCCACAATCTCTTCTTGGCCCTTCAACCACTATGTCTACGCTAGTTTCTCTGAAGGGGCCTGGTGCGATTCCACAGCCCCTTACTCCAGCTACGGATTCGACGACGACGACAACCGCCCTTCCGAAGCCGGCGATGACCTCCGATTTGGGTGCCACAGCTACGGTTCAACACCTCGGTGAGGTCATCATGCGTACGTGGGGTTCGTCATCAGATTGGGTGCTTGAGCTCCGTGATGGGCGAAGGTTATCCATCCTTGTTTCCCTTCTTCGTCCATGTTTTAGTGAGATTCAGGAGTTGGAGCCTGTAATTTCAGCTGGTTTGGGGAAGATGGTGTGCGCCAGGGGTGGTTCTGGGTATTCGGATGGGTTTAGTGGCGATGAGGGTGACGATGAGGGGAGTCTGAAGTGGGGGCTGTCTCGGAATGCTCAATAGGGGATGGCGTGATTGTGTGTAGGGAGGGGAAGGATGAACTTTTGGAGGTGCTTCCGTTGGCCTTTATGGTTACTTAAGAAGGGGGTGAGATGAATGGGTCCGTAGCTCCAGGGGGATGTCGGGGCTGAGGTGCCTGAGTTGTCCGATCTGGGCGAGGCAAGAAGTGTCTCTCCTCCATCTGCATGGGCGTTAGGCAAATATCAACATTTTGGAGAATTTGTGGGGGCCTCTTTCGAGGGGGTGTGAGGAGGAGGTCCTTGCTCTTCTGAAATCCATCGACTTGCGCCTCACTAACTCTGCTAGTGGGGGGAAACCTCAGTTAAATCTGGCAGATCAGGGAAGAAGGACAACAGGGAGTTAAAGGCCTTGGTTAGCACAATTAATTATGATGCTAGGTCATCACGTGGCAGAGGTATCAACAGGGATAGGGTCTTGATGTTATCCCAATGAATGTAAAAATTCTCTCTTGGAATGTTCGTGGGCTCAATGATCGGGACAAACGGCTCTAGGTTAGAAGTCTCATTAAGCAATGGGGACCTGATATTATTTGCCTCCGGGAGACTAAAATCGAGCTGGTCTCCAGAAGACTAGTGCGTAGTCTGTAGGGTACTCACCATGTGGATTGGATGTTTCTGGGTTCTGTTGGTGCCTCTGGTGGTATATTGTTGATGTGGGATCGTAGGGTGGTGGAAAAAAATTGATGAAGCTGTAGGTGATTTTTCGGTTTCTTGCAGATTCAGGGGAGTAATTGACCAGTTTGAATGGGCATTTTCTGGGGTGTACGGACCACAAACAGACAGGGAGAGGTCATTAATGTGGGACGAGTTGGTTGGTTTGGCTAGTTGGTGGGGGCGTCCCATGGTGTGTTGGAGGGGATTTTAATGTTATTCGATTTTCTACAGAAAGATTGGGGGGAGATTTGTTGTCACTCCAGCTATGCAGGACTTTTCGGATTTCATATCTCATTTTGGACTCCTGGATATTCCCTTGGAGGGGGGGGGGGCAGTTTCACTTGGTCCAATAGCCAAACGGATGCCTCCATGTCTCACATTGATAGATTTGTGTACTCAACGGACTGGGATGATCATTTTCCAGCTATCCATCAGAAGCGTCTCCCTAGACTCTTGCCTGATCACTATCCTATTATGCTGGAGTGTGGAGACTACTCCAGGGGTAAGAGACCCTTTCGTTTTGAAAATATGTGGCTGAAATCGGAGGGCTTTGTGGACCTGGTGAAAGGGTGGTGGGAGTCTTATCACTTTGAAGGCTCCCCTAGCTACATTCTGGCTAGGAAACTGGAGCCCTCAAGCTAGATTTGAAAAAGTGGAATGTAGAGGTTTTTGGTAATGTACAGAACAAGAGGTTGCAAGCACTGTCTGAATTGAATTTGTTGGATGGCGTGGCGGAATTACGTCTTTTATCTAGTGAAGAGAGAGATCAGAAAATTAGGCTTGTGGAGGAACTGGAAAGGTCTCTTCTGCAAGAGGAAATCTGTTGGTGCCAGAAATCTCGAGCTCTTTGGTTACAAGAAGGTGATAAAAATACTAAATTTTTTCATCGTATAGCTAACTCCCATCGCAGGTACAACTCCATCTCTTCTCTGATGATTAACGGAGTGTTGTCTACTAATCAGAGGAAATTTCGACGGGTATAACTCAGTTCTATCAAGATTTATATCAGGAAGGAGGGGTTACGAGACCGATGCTTGATGGCCTCGAATTTTCAATGATCTCAACCGAGGATTCGGTTTGGTTAGGGAGACCTTTTGAAGAGGAGGAAGTGCTCAGAGTTGTTCAAGGGTTCAATGGTGATAAAGCTCCAGGACCAGATGGTTTCTCTATGGCTTTCTTTAAAGTTTGCTGGGATGTTGTTTACTTGGATATCATGACGGTGTTGAGGGCTTTTCATGTGTCTGGATCTTTTGAAAAAAGTCTTAATACCACATTCCTAGCCCTTATTCCTAAAAAGGTGGGGGCGGTTGAGGTGAAGGATTTCCGTCCTATCAGTCTCGTGAGTGGGCTATACAAGATCTTGGCAAAAATTTTGGCCAACAGACTGAAGATGGTGCTGCCAAAGATAATCTCAACATCTCAGAATGCTTTTGTCCAGGGGACACAGATTTTGGACTCGGTTCTTATAGCTAGTAAATGCCTGGATAGTAGGCTGAAGAAGGGGGAGCCTGGCGTTTTATGTAAACTTGATATGGAAAAAAGCCTACGATCATGTTATTTGGGAGTTCTTTATTTGCTTCGGAGATGTGGATTTTCGCAGTTATGGATTTCGTGGATTCGTCTATGCATTTCTACGGTTCGTTTTTCCATCCTTATCAATGGTAGTCCGAGTGGTTTTTTCGCAAGTTTGAGGGGCCTAAGGCAAGGGGATCCATTATCCCCCTTACTTTTTATTATTGTTATGGAGGCTCTTAGTCGGATTATGGACCGAGCTATCCAGGGAGGTCTTCTTTCGGGTTTCATGGTGGGGTCCCCTCTAGGTCACCAAGTCTGGATCTCTCATCTGCTCTTCGCGGATGACACTTTGATTTTCTGTGATGCGGATCCGATTAAATTGGAGCATTTGCGATCTTTTTTTTGTGGTTTGAGGCGGTCTCTGGGCTGAAGATTAATTTGAACAAGTCTGAGATGGTTCTTGTGGGTGAGGTCCCTAATTTGGAGGTCTTGGCTCATATTTTGGGTTGTCAAACCGCGTCTCTCCCAATGAAATATTTGGGGTTGCCGTTGGGTGCTTCTTTTAAGGCCAAATCGAGTTGGAATCTGATTATCGAGCGTATGGAGAAGCGCCTAGTAGGATGGAAATGCCTCTATTTATCTAAAGGGGGGAAGGTTACTTTAATTAAGAGCACTCTCTCTAGTTTACCCACTTACTTCTTATCTCTTTTCCCCATTCCGGCTGGGGTGGCACACTGACTAGAGAGGATTCAGAGACACTTTCTTTGGTTTGGCATGGGGGAGGAGACAAAATTTCACTTAGTCTCGTGGTCTCAGGTTTGCGAGCCTGTGCAGTATGGAGGGTTGTGGGTGAAGGACCTTAAACGTTTCAATAGGGCTCTACTATGCAAGTGGTTGTGGCGTTTTGGCATGGAAAGGAATGCTCTTTGGCGTCAAGTGGTAGCTGCCAAATATGGCAGCAACTGGGGGGGTTGGGTACCAAGGAAGTGAGGGATTCTCATGGGGTGAGCTTATGAAAATCTATTCACAAAGGCTGGTCTTCGTTCTCGAATCACTTGTTTTATTTGGTGGGGGATGGATCTCGGGTGAAATTTTGGCATGATAGGTGGTGTGGTGGGGTGTCATTGAAGGAGGCTTATCCGGAGCTCTTATCTATCGCTCTTGACAGGAATGCTTCAGTAGTCGCTCTCATGTCTCACATTAATGGTATGCTTCACTGGGATGTGCTCTTCACTCGGTGTGTGCATGATTGGGAGTTCGAGTCCATCTCTTCCTTTATGGATCTCCTCTACTCAATTCCGTTGCAAGGTAGAGGGGAGGATTCGATCAGTTGGGGTTCTCCGGTTTCTAAGGCTTTTACCGTTAAGAGATGCTACCGTGACTTGAGTTGCACACCTCCCAGAACTTTCCCTTGGAAGAGTGTGTGGAAATCCAAGGTCCCTCCCCGAGTGGCCTTCTTCTCGTGGACTGCAGCACTGGGGAAGATCCCGACTATTGATAACCTTCGCAAACGTGGCCTTATTTTGGTTGATTGGTGCTGTTTATGTAGGGAGAGTGGGGAGAGTCCTGGCCATATTCTCTTGCACTGTAAGCTAGCTAGGGAATTGTGGAATTTGGTGTTCGCTCTATTTGGGATCCCGTGGGTCATGCCGAGGATTGTCTTCGATCTCCTCTCATGCTGGTAGGGGCCTAGTGGTAGTCGTAGTACTTCTTCGGTGTGGAGGGTTGTTTCCCCATTGTATTTTTTGGTGTGTTTGGAGGGAAAGAAACGCTCGACATTTCGAGGATATTGTGACCTCCATCCCGGATTTGAAGAGTAGTTTCTTTCTTTTATTGTTTGAGTGGGTAAAGGGCTTGGGTTTTCTCTCCATCAGCTCTCTTGTAGAGTTGTTGGACCATTGTATTCCTTAATTCCTATTTGTATTCTCCTAGTATACTGGGATTTTTTAATAAAAATTGTTTACTTATCAAAAAAAAAAAAAAAGAATTCATTCTCACCTGGTTTCTGGGATGTTTGCCACCATTTCTTTTTGTGGTTGAAGTTGTGTGGAGAAAAAATTGCAGTGATGTATAATTGACAGTTAGATCGCTGCTTCATCTGTTGGAAGTTTTGATTTTTAACTATACTAAAAAGTTCAAACTGGTTCTTGTCAGAAAGCAACTTCCTTTGCTTTTTGTGTTTAAGCCCCTACTTATAGGAGCTAAATTACATGCACTGGATTAATAATTAGTTAACAAAATGCCAAAATTCGTTCATATTCCTCGTGGATTGAAGGGCTCCTTAGTGAATTTCTGGATGTGTCACGAAGATAAAGATCATTCTCCGTCCTTTCCTTGCATTCCAGCAATCTGATATGTGGGTTATCGAATTTGAATATAGTTTTGATTTAGCATGGTTGGGAGTGTATTACTTGTAGAATATACAAGTGCAAGGCTTCTAGTTGGGGGAGTACTTGTTGAAAGTGATTGCATTACTGCATTTACTACATTATTTGTTATTCTTCTCTGAACCTCCATTGTGTCATAACACATCTTCTCTGGATTGGGAATAATGTACGTGTGGTTCTGATGGTACATGGATATCTTGTAGACTTCCTAGAGGTTCAAAACATACCTGGCGAAGGTTGGCATATAGAATTGTTTGTACAGACTCTGAGGTGATAATTATGCCTCTTGGACATTTAATACAGCCAATATCTCATATGATTTTTTTTTTTTTTGATCGGTAAATGTGTATATAGATCAAAATCAAAACCATTTACAAGTACATCCGGGCATACCCGGGCGAAACCAATGCAAAAAGACAAACAATTTCACCGGGCATACCCGGGTAATTGAAGTCCAAAACAAGTAACAATACAAATATTCCGGGCATTCCCGAGTGAACAAGTCAAAAGCAAGTGTTACATCAACAAACCGGGCATCCCCGGGTCAAGCGAAATGAAAAATACTAGGAAAAATCAAGATGACAAGAGGCCCATAGCTAAGCTCTCAAAATGAATCAAAACATTCGGATACAAAGGAAACATAACTTTGTATACGTGTGTTTTGATCTGTTGAACAATACTATCAACATTGGGAACCAAGTCCTTAAAAATCTTCCTATTCCTTGCCGTCCAAATGTGGTAGATGGTAGTGACAAGTGCTATACATTTAACCTTTGAATTCCAAGTAGTTCTTCGTGCCTCCTTTTTGATCCGTTTCATTGCACTAGGTAGAGTAGACATTGCTCGCCTAAGACCCACCCATGCATGTATCTTCCCCCAAACAGCCCGGCTGAGAGGACAAGCAAAAAACAAGTGTTCTGCCGTCTCACCTGTGCATGTACAAAGGCTGCATGTGCTGTCAATATTAAGAAAATCCAGTCTGTCCTTTGTTAACAGCCTCGATTTTGAGGCTAACCATGCGATAAATGCGTGTTTCGGTGTGATAAATGAATTCCAAACTGTTTTGGCCCAGATCACCTTCATCCCCTTAGGTCTAAAATGTTCATATGCATCAGCAACACAGAAACTGCCATTTTTTACCCAACTGGACAGCAACTGAACAGCTCCAGAAATGCCTGTATTAGCGCCCACTGTAGCCCAAGAAATGCCGTCTACAGGCCCCAAAAATCTGTCAATGTCGTCTTCCAAAAGTCTGTCATATTCAGCCTCCAAGGAACTGTCATTTTCAGCATGCATACCAGCAGAAACAGCACCTGTTCTACCAGCCAGCAAAGTAGAACCAGCACCTGTGCTGTTTCCAAAAAAATTGCCACTTTCGGCCCCCCTGAAGCTGTCATTTTCAGCATGCAAACCAGTAAAACCAGCACCAATTCTACCGGCCAGCAAAGTAGAATCAGCAAAAATCTGCTATTTTCGGCCCCCCTTAGACTGCCATTTTCAGCTGTATCCCAGTAAAAACAGCATCAGAATCTCCACCTGTGCTAATGTCCAGCACCATTTCAGCATGTACACCAGTATCTTCAGCCCCAAGAATGCTGTCTCTGATTTGCAACAGCTTTTTAATAAGCGGGGAATCCTCTTTTCTCGATTTGTATGTCCAAATGTCACTCCCATGTAGATACACATGATTGACCCATTTTATCCATAGAGTATCCTTTTTTCAATGAATATTCCAAAGTGTCTTGGAAAGTAATGCTAAATTCCAGCGTTTAATATCTTTTAAACCGAGACCACCTTCATCCTTCGGTAAACAAATGTTACTCCACGCAACCAACAGTTTCTTAGAAGCCCAGAGAAAATTCCGACAAAGAGAAATAACTCTAGAAGATACCGTAGCCGGAATGGGGAAGATAGAAAGCTAAAAACATTCCACCTCTTGGAGCACGGCTCCAACAAGTTCCAATCTCCCCGCATAATGATACCCTAGACCAAGCACTAATGGAGGCTGTTATTTTGTCGAGAAAAACATCATAGGAGCTTACTTTAAGTTTTACCGCCGCAAGAGGGATGCCCAAGTAACGGAATGGCATAGAACCAATGGGGATATTAGCAATTTCATGAATAGCCTCCATGTCTTGCCCATGTACCCCTGCCATGTACAAGTTGGACTTGTTAACATTCATTTTAAGCCCCGGCATGTTGCCAAAAGTGTCAAGACAATTCATCAAAATACAGACCGAAATAGGATCACCCCTAGAAAATAACATCAAATCATCTGCAAAAGCCAAGTGTGTGATCTTTAATTGAGCACATTTTGGATGAAAATTAAAGTCACTATTTTCCGTAGCTTTCTTCAACATTCTCGAAAAATATTCAAGGCACAACACGAATAAAAAAGGAGAGAGAGGGTCACTTTGTCGAAGACCTTTTTTTCCTTTAATGAAACCATGTAGGCAACCATTAAGAGAAATAGATTATGTAGGCGTTTTGACACATTCCATAACCCAATCAATGAATTTTACTTCTATCTGATCTATCATTTAGTTCCTAATAAGTTGAGTCATGACTGTGCTTTGTATTTACCAGGAATTTTGTATTGTGTTGCTTCAGAGGGAAAATTAGATTTTCTCAAGGAAAGAGTTAGACTTGGTTGTACAAGATTTTCCATGCTATTTTGTTAGATTTTAAAAGAAAAAGACTGTTTGGAGGCTTCTTCTAGCTGAATTTACTTCTGGCTTTTGCTTTCCTTTCTTTCTTCAAATTCTTTTTGGGTTTTCTCTCAATTTTTGAGTTCTGGCACCAATGTTTCTACTTAAAATTTAGAATCACCCATACGAGCATATAGGCCATTTGTTCGAGCATCTAGCATCCTCTATTTTTACTTTCTGATGATTAATTCTATTCTTTATTTCACAGTTACTCGTAGAAACTTTTCTATCACAATATGCTGTAGAAAGATTTTTCACGTTTGTTATCAGTTTTTAGATTTTAAATTGTTGCATTAACTTTAAATTACTTTTGCATACCTGAAATTTAATTTATGCTTTCAATGCAGGACTCACATAGGTCACTTACTGGAGAAAAAGGCTATGTTCATCTAAAAAAAACTGCAGAAGTTATTGAGACTGAGGCAACAATATATGTTATCACAGGTTTCACTGCTTTATCCTGTGAAGTTTGTAATTGGACGTGCTCCTGAGCAAGAACTTGAATCATTCACTAGCAGTACAAAATCAGGTAATGGATCTTTTGTGTAGTTAGAGCACAAAAAATTGTTAACATGTCATGTAGATGAATACATTTCTACATTTGCTGAACCACGAATAAGCCAATAACTTTCTTTAACTGTTGGAAAGATGCATACACGTTTATTTAGATTTGATTGTTGTGAGTCAAATACAGTAACAAAGTTGTCTGCTTATGTTTTTCTGCGGTCACTCATTATTTTCTAGAACAAAACTAAGTCAAATGCCTAAATGTCATAAAAATTGATGAATCCATGATAGGACTTAATTCAATTATTTGAAAATGGAAACGTAAATGTGACCGGTGACACAGCTATATCATTCATATGTTTGCTTGTATCACGTCAACATATGCCTCATTTCGTAGTATAGAGATGTTAAGTTTTGTTATGAAGTAGTTGCTGCAAATTTACATTTATCTAGATCCAGCATTTTTAACATAAATGGATGAACTGACTAATGTCTTGCCATGCTGGAAATCTCTGTGCATCAGTGTACTCAGTACTTTAAAATATGTAGTTTCTGTTTGCATTTGCTGTTATAATCTCATGTTATGTTGTACTGAAGAAAATAAAAAGGATATATATATTGTGACCATGTTTGT
This sequence comes from Osmanthus fragrans, assembly GCA_019395295.1. Lineage (NCBI taxonomy): Eukaryota > Viridiplantae > Streptophyta > Magnoliopsida > Lamiales > Oleaceae > Osmanthus > Osmanthus fragrans. The sequence continues at coordinate 23,551,073 of CM033357.1, forward strand.
ACTAGTGTGGGCTTGAAAGTATGTTCTTATAGCATTACAAATGACTTATTTGCAGGGTTTTTTTTTCTCGTTTGGTTGTTTTCACTTTGTATTTATTTTGCTTAGCCTTAAAAAGATTGCAACCTAAAGGCTTAAAATCTATGTAGCACGGACACTTCAACTACGTATCTGTGTCCAACATGTGTCGATACTGACACTTCTCGGACACTTTACCATAAATATTTTTCTTTTCTATTAAAAATATTATATATATTTTTATCTTAAAGTTAATAGTAAATAACAAATACGTACTTATATTTAAAAGATTTCAACAAGAAAAATTAATAATAAGTATAAAAATAAATTGATACTACATATTGAAGATTTTTTAAAAATTTAATCAACGTGTCGGCGATGTATTGTGTCGATACTTTTAAAAAAAATTGCGTGTCGACGTATCCGACATGTATCGTGTCGGACACACGTGTCGGTGCATCATAGCTTAAAAGTTGGGAAATCCTCTGAACCAATGATGCGTTAAATTCATGCTCTGATAGGTAAGGGGTCTGGTCTGTTTGGTAATTCATACACAGGTTGCTAAATTTGCAGAGTCAACATACTAACACCAGGAATTCACTATCTTTGGAAATTACTGAGTGGTCCATAGGTTGTATCTCTAATATTCCTGTTGTATAGATGACTCCCTTGACTTAGTTAGGATCGTTTTTCTACATAGCTTCTTGATTATCCCAGGTGTTGCATGTCAAGGTTTCCATGAATTATTCTTGGCATTTTTCGTAATCTCATTACCTCTACAGATTTTAACTTGAATATATGTGTTTGCTCGAGTCAGAGCCAAGTTGATATAAGCAATGTGTGACTGCTAGCAACATATGCTGACTCTGCTTTATACAAAAGTATTCCAGCTGAAATTGATGGTCTTGGTTACGGCTATATTTATTACGGCTTGGAATTCCTTACATTAATTGGTTTATTTTGATTAATATCTATTCTGTTGTGTGTCTTGTCACTACTTTCAGGAGTTCCATCTGGATCAAAACCTATTGATCAAGGCTCGTTGACCATCTCAGGTCTGAATCTCACTGTGATCCCTTTTACGAAGATGAGTTTTTTCACTGATAAGAAGGAGGTTCAGAGATCTTCGACCGCCCTGGGATATGTAGCACATGTGTGTTCTTCCTCTTTGCCTAGCATAATTTTGTCAATTTATCTCTCTTTTCAATCATAATCTGCTTTAGTTGCTATGAATTGTGATAGGACAACTAAAATATATTGGGAGTTGTTATGCTTTATCATGTCTCTGGGATCGGCCACTTTTGTGAGTTTGTCATCAACTTGGCAACTATTTTACACCTGTTTTGGATTTAAGTGCTCTTTCGTGGATTATTGCATTTCTTTTATAGGCATTAGCCAATTTCCAGCGCATTAATTGGGAATTTAATAGCTATTAATCATGATCATTTGTTGTTTATGCAGGCTGTCTCACTCATTGCTTCTTATTTACAAGTTCCTTTGCGTTATCCTCTACGGCTAGGAGGTTCTCGATCATACATACGTGATTATGCACCTGTGATTGATCATTCGATGCCCAGTTCAGATTCTAATTCAATAAGTTTGACAAGCTCGAAGCCTGTAGAATTCCCCCTCTTTATAGAAGGGCAAGACTCGACAAGAGCAGCTTATGCTGTGTTCTTGCTAAATAAGGTGTGTAGTACTTTTTAATCTTTCTGTGGGTTAAACTATATTGAAACGAACGCAAAATTTTTGGAGCTTTATAAGAGATGTTCTGCTGATGATCATACGCAAATATATTTTTGTGTTATACAAGACATAGTTGGGCATATAATTTTTTCATGTAAATTTTGTTTCCATCCTGATTTTTGTACTTTTGCACGAGGGTGTAGATTCTTTTACTGGTGTAGATCTAGATGGTGGTGTGAGCTCTTTATTTGGCTTCTGACCTTTTTATACCTGTTCTTTAGCGGATATTCTTACTTATATTAGGCAGAGAATTTTTCTGGACTGGAAAGCATATATAGATTTACATAATTATATATTCATTAATCATATTGTTGATTTTAGAATCAATAATTTGAGTCGCATTAGATTGACTAGAATCTTCAGAAACTAGGAGTTATAATATATAACCTTGGTATACTGATATATAGTATATGACAATTTGACAACAATAAGGCTATGTGTCACTTACAAAACTTTGACGGTTGACTGAATCCTGATGTTAGTCAGCTATTATTTCTTTTTCTTCTTTATTCTTCTCTAGGAACTCCAATATGGACTGGAATAGTCTTAAGAGAAATTATTATTCTTGTGAGGTATTGTGTATATGTAGAAACAACTTCTGATTGCATCTGAGGCCATTATACTTGCACTCCACTTGCCAACCCCCCTCCCCCCCACCAAAAAATAAAATAAAAAAGCAAGAAGCAAAAGGAGAAAGATCGAATAAATCAATAAAGTAAGAGCATTGACGTATTACTGCCCTGGTGTAAATCACTCACAATCATAGCACCATATAAACAAAGATTCCAAGACTTTTAAAGTCCAGGTTTCTGTTGTAGGAATGTCAAGTAATGTACTTTTGATCCAGTTCACTTCTTCTTGGAAGTATTTCTCTCCGGCGAACTCTTGGTTGTCCCTCTTGATTCGTAAACCCTTTCTTTAGAATAATGGAACTTTCTATGAAAACCTGACTTACCACACTTAAAACTCTCTTATCCCCAAGGCAAAGGTTCTTAATGTCACTTTTGGCCTTCTTTAAAAGAGATTGGACTTGCGCCAGGTGTAAAAGGTGAGTTGGAGTAGCAAAAATGAAAACTAAATCTGACCTCCCTCCATTCGAGCTTTCTTTTATCATCTATTCTCTTGCCTACTTTCCCCTTGATAAACTTTGCATCAGTAGTTCGCTCCTTAATATGAAAAACCCAACATTAAAGCATCTGTACTGTTGATACAGTTTACCATAAGCTTTAATATATCATAATCATGCACGGAATGCCAGCTACGAAAATCATTTCTTAAAATGATGATATTATCTACTTTTTGTATCTGCATTTGATTGTGGAGAGGATCTCTGTAGTAGGTACTGAATTTTATCAATACATGCATTTATCTTCTTCAATCATGATTTTTATTAGATACGGAACTGTATAACAATCGGCTTCATCACAAATTACAGTGCTATTTCTGTGCCAATGTTGATGACCTTTTCTATATTACCCATAAACCTTTTTGTAGGATTTAGAGCAACTCCTGAATTTTATTGGAGTCAAGAGCTTAGGACCGCGTCATGTTCTTGCTAATTTGAAGGAGCTCTTGAGGACCATCCTTTCTTCAGAATATATAGAGATGTAAGTTTGAATTGCCAGAATTTATTATTAGCATCTGTAAATGGATTGGTTGTATTCTTACAGAGGTGCCAATTTTTTAAGAAGCACCATGGCGTAAATCTTGGTCCATTTTTTTGGATTATGCAAATCATGCTTGATAAGAATTATCCAGTTTTGATTTTCATTTTTCAGTTTACAGTACTTGTATTTATATCCTTGATGGTGATGACCAGGGTTGGAAACTTGAGTTGGCATTACATTGTCTGGCCCCAGCTAATTCACTCATAGCATTAGAAATTCTCTCAGCTCAATTCGAAGTGTGGCACACTTCATTTAAGTGTTAAAAAGTTTTTTTCATTACTATATCCTCCAAGTTTTTCGACTCGACGTCTCCCATTCTAGCCAAACTTTCACGTTCATTTCCAATTTTTTACAATACAAAGCTCCAAAATCATTTAAACTTGATAATCATAAATAAGTGAGGCCATGTTTGATCCCCATTATTTCAAAGCTCATTTTTACAAATTCATTTTTAACCACACATTTTCAAAATAAAATATTTTATTATTTCCTACTTTTTAACTGCATATTCTCTAACAATTCAATATTACAAAATTCATTTTAATGAAATGCTAGACTCAAATGGGGTTGAATAACTTTCTAGTTCCTAATGTGTTAACTATTTCAATATTCTCACACAAGTTGAAGGAAAAAAGAAGAGCCGGGGGGGGGTAACCATATGGTCACTTTTTCTCCTCTCAATTCTTTTAAATTTTCTTTTACTTTCTTCCTCTGTTTTTTTCTCCTTTAATTCTGAGGCATGTGAACATTAGATTACGTTTATGTTTGGCCTTCATTTTTTTAAAATTGCAAATTTCTAAAGTTCATATGTATTCACATTCTCTCATAAAATAATTTTACATGTAGGTTGAAATTTTTTCTTTATTTTTTAATTACACATAATCTAAAAAATCACTATTTCAATACACATTTTCTTACAAAAACAGTGCTCAAACAAGGGCTACATTGTACATTGGTAACACAAATTTCCCTTCAAAACACAAAATAAAGTGATTGAATTTGAATATTGACACAGTTCTGTGAGTTCTTTTTCTTTTCCAATATTTTTGGTGTATATTAGAAAGAGCAAGACTAACTCCTATCATCGTATCTGTTAAGGCGAAAAAGATGTTTATCAAGTGTTTGATCTCCATTAAATTAAATTTCATTACATTTTATTTTTCTCTCATATTTTTAACCACATAATCTTCCATAAAATAATATTACACGTAAATCAAAAAAAATTTCTTCATTTTCAACCACTCATTTAAAAAAAAAAAAACTATTCCTCCCATTTTTATTCCAAAAAATGGGGGGCCAAACAAGGGCTTAAGCATAAACTAATCGAAAAAAAGTGAAAAAAATTTGCTTTCAATGTAAGTTTAATTTAACTCGGATTTATTAATTTATCAAATGTAAAAAAAATTAGAATATGATTGTTCTCTTATTTATTTATCTATTTATTTTATTATTGAAAAGAACATTTAGCAAAATATGAATTATCAATGTTAAATTTACATAAACTATATAAATGAATGGTGGACAAATAAATGGTAATTGTGAATTCCTCAAAATTATGAATAAAATGTAGTATTTATAAATAGTTTATAAACATGTAGCAGACATTGGCTAAATCCTTAATTCAACACATTGACTTCCTTACCTATTCAATCATCACAAATACATAGATCATAAAGACGATGATATGACTCAAAATAATTCAAATTTCTTATCATAAAGACGACGATACAACTAAAAGAGTGTAGGATAAAGAAACATGGAGAGTGCTAGACGTACTTACAAGGTTACTACATGCCTTACTTACAATTGACGTGGCCTAGATTTGAATAGTCAAAATCTCGAAATGGAAAAAAAAAAAAAAAAAAAAAAAAAATTTCCCAAATTAAAAGGCGCCATTTTTGTTAAAACCCCGTCATTCCCATTTGCTATTCACTAAAGACACTCCAGGCGAAATGGAGGGGCCTATCAACTCAGTCGACAATGTCGGCGACTTGGACGACGGCGTCCAGACGTTGACGAACCCTGACACGATACCCCCATTTGCGGTCGACGGTTAGAAATTCTATTACGGAGAAGGAGATGAAGGGAAAGCCGACAATTCCCACGCCGACAACTGCGACGCCGATGACAACATGGGTAAGATGTTTTGAACTTCATCTTCATTTTCTGCCTAGAAGTGGAAGACTTAACTGGTGGTGGCTCCCAATGCTTTAGGCCTTTACTGGCGATGAAGCGTGATGCGGTGAAGTGGGAGGTTTGAGTGGCTTAACTAGTGGTGAAGTGGAGGTTTAACTGGCTTGGGGGTGGCATGGGGCGGTGATGGCCGTTGTGGTGGGTTGCAGGGGTTGATGCAACATGCGTAATGTAAAACAGTGTATGTAATTGTGTGGTGGGTTGTAGGGGCTGGTTTCTAGTGTGTAAAATTTGTGTGAAATGTATGGTGGGTGGCAGATGGTCGTTGTGAACGAGCTAGACATTGTTATGAAGATGAAGGTTTAACTGGGGCAAAAATCAATTTGTATGCATGGTAGATATTGTGCCCAACCGTGTATAATTGATGTGAAGATGAAGGTTTAACTGGACCTAAACTCTATATGTGAACGATTGCAGAAATTAAGGGCTTTAACAGGGGTTTAATTGATAGAAGTTAATTAAATTGATTTCATTAACAAGGGCTTTAACCGATTTCATTAACAGGGGCTTAGGAGAAGAAACTGATATTATTGTGCCTAGTGTTGGAATGAAATTTCAAGATCAGAAGGAGGTGTTCGAATTTTACAAGAACTATACCAGATCGGTTTTTCGGTGAGGAAAAGATCTTCGAGGAAGGGTGATGACGAGGTTGTACTTTATATAACTTATACATGTAGTCGGTAGGGCTGTCGAATCAGTGGCACAAATGCTGTTCTAAAGCCTCAACCAACAATGCAAATAGACTGTAAAACGAGATTGATGGCATGTTCAGAACTTAATGGCATATGGCGTATTAACACTCTTATTCTAGAGCATAACCACAGAACAAGCCCATCCAAATCAAGGTTATATCGATGCAATCGAGAAATAAGTGCACGCATAAGAAGACAACTTGAAATAAATGACATAGCTGGAATACCATTACATAAGAGTTTGAACTCAGCCATAGTTGAAGCCGGAGGTTATGACAAGATGATATATGTTGAGAAAGATTGCAGAAATTTCATTGATAAAGTCTGACGATTATGTCTCGGTGAAGGAGACGCTGTTGCAATACAAGCGTATTTTGGGAAGATACAAGGAACCAGTCCTGGTTTCTTCTTCAGTATAGACTTGGATGACGAGACCCGACTAATGAACGTATTTTGGGCAGATAACAGGTGCAGTCAAACGTGTAAGGAATTTGGTGACGTAGTTACATTTGATACCACATACTTGACAAACAAATACGAAATGCCTTTTGCTCCTTTTCTTGGGGTAAACCATCATGGATAATCGACTTTACTTGGATATGGTTTGGTCTCAAATGAAGATACAAGTACTTTCGTATGGTTATTCACGATGTGGCTTCAATGCATGCATGATGAAGCACCATGTGGAATAATTACAGATTAAGATCGTGCTATGCAAAATGCAATAGAAATAGTTTTTCGAACACAAAGCACAGATGGTGCCTGTGGCATATTCTGAAAAAGTTGCTTGAAAAATTCGACGGCCATAGGCATAAAGCTTCTATTCTTGCTAATGTACATCGATTGGTATACGATGTGCAAAGTTGCTAGGAATTAATATGATGCTCGATGATTACGAATTAGTGGAAAATACTTGGTTGACTGATCTATACAATGAAAGAAATCGATGGGAGCTATGTTTTTTGAAAACGTCATTTTGGACGGGTATGTCAACTACACAACGTAGTGAGGGTATTAATGCATTTTTTGATGGCTATGTTCATTCAAAAACATCTCTGAAGCAATTTGTAGAGCAGTATGATTGTGCGTTGAGAAGTAAAGTTGAAAAAGAGTTTCAAGCCGACTTTAAATCATTTTTCACACATGGTCCCATGTGCCACCCGGTACGAAATGGAGAAGCAGCTTCAATCAGTGTACACAATCACGAAGTTCAGGGAGTTCCAGGAACAATTTACTGGAAATGTATATTGTAAAGTCTTATCTGTACATGATTCGTACTTGCATACTGCATACGATGTATGTGAGGACATAGTTATCAATGAATGCATGCGGACGAAAATGTTTAAAGTGTGGTTTTGTAGAGATGAAAGTGATTTTGAGTGCATTTGTCATTTATTTGAATTTCGAGGAACTGTTTGTAACCACGCAATTGCCGTTTTGATACGGAACCAAGTGAAATTACTTCCTAAAAAATACATTTTGAAGAGATGGAGGAAGGATGTGATCAGACCGTACACGAGGGTTCCGATCAATTACGATGGTTGGATTAGTAGCCAGATCAGGTTAGATATGAGCAAATGTGTAATGCTTTTACGAAGTTAGCTGACTTGGTGGCACACGACGAGACACGTTCACATGGAATTATGGAGTGAATTGAATTCCAAAGAGTAGAATTATCGATGTTGAAGCCTATCACTGGGGTTCCCCAATACTTCTATGAAGCGAAAAAATCTGCTGGTGAAAAAATCTTGGACCCGAAATACACGAAAAGCAAGGGAGCACCTAAAAAACTTCGCCGAACGGGACACCTAGAAGCTGGTTATAAAAAATTTAGAACATGTCCTAAGGTATGATTTCGAATCAATTTATTTTAGTATCCGTTTATATATTTGTTTGAATCACTACACATTGAAACCGATTTTTTTTCCCATGACATATAAGTGGCAACCAACTCAAAAGCAAAAAAGCAGAAAGGCAAAGATCCACCACCCATCAATGTTCAGGTATTGATTATAGGTGTCCAAGTTGTACACGTTATTCGCGTGTGTTCCACTTTGTCTTATTTGAACATGACGTTATCGTTTTGTGTTTGTTAGGAGATTTGTAGTACAACTTATACCTTCCCTTCCCAGCAAGGCGGCACACAGGAGAGAGCATGCACGACTTTGATTTAGGGGTCTAAAGCATCCCGGGAAATTCGACTGTATATTTTTGTGAAAAGTAAAGCGACATGTTCGACAAATGCGATTTTGATTTAGGTATCTAAAGATACCAGACGAACGTGGTTCAATATGTTTTGTAAACAGTTAAATGACAAGTAGTCACTTAAGCTTATGTTGATATAGTATTTTTTAGGATGACATGTATATTCGGCTGCATATTTTTTGTGAAAAGCAAGCTTATTGTTTGGTGGCTTACTATGTATAAAGTTTGTGTTAAATTAATAAATGTTGGTTATGCTATAATGCATTCGTCTTTGTCATATTATTTTGTTAGGTGGTTTTTGATTGTAAAACAGGATATTATTATCCATTTTAAAACACCATAACCGAACAAGGTTATCAAACACCTAAAATTTATAGGAAACCAGACAACGTACACATTTACAGAGTCTTGTTCATAAAATCAAATAATTACAATAACTCGAGGTCATCCAAATAGACATAATTCATATTACATCTTTCTAAACTTATTTCCCCTTGCGCATGGTTATGTTGACTGAGATCTCCAAGTCCCTCTTCTCGGTTATGTTTGCACACGCTTCCAACATATGGGACAAATCGTCGACGGGTTTATTTTTGTTGGTAGTGCCATTTGATCCGCCTTGCATTGGATACTCATTGTCGAGCGAAACTTTAGATAACTTGAAAAACCTACAACTGCAGGTACAACTGTGGAACTTCTTCCCTTTATTGTCAGAATTCTTTTCTACCTCCAACCACCTAACGAAGCCCTCGCCATAGTGTGGGCATCTCCGCTTTTTCGGGCATTCCCACAATACGTGTTCTGCCCCCCACAAGAATGACAGATTTCCCTGTTCTTCCCAGCCATTCCACATAATCTGAACCCACTTCTGATTTGCGTTCTGAGACAAAATAGAAGTTTTCTGTCAATAATCCATTGGCTAAGGTTGTATGAGGTCTTAACATAACAAAATGTTTTCATACACTGTGAATAAACTTAATTATTCCACACACAACAACTGTGTATACAATCACGGGGGCCACAACTTCAACAATCTAAATTCAATCCATTATACATACACTTCATTCCACACAATCTGAAACACAATTTGAAACTATGCATTTGACAATCTGAAACACAATCTGAAACTCATTCCACTTGAATACGCTAAAATCAAGTTTTCGACACACACAAAAAGTGTATATTTGATGCATTCCACATGTTCAACAAGCTAAACTCAACTATAAAACATTAACAACAAACTAATTTGTCCTATTTTTCGACGGGTTCAATTGTTTTTTTAATATTGTAAAGGAACATATGGAGCATCAAAATGTACTGGGTTGGAATGTTGTAAAGGAAACATAAGGGCGTTAGTAGTGAGTTCAACCTTGTCTTATGGGTCGACAGTGGTGGGTGTGGTGATTTCACAGTCTATCTCTATCACGGGGTAGGGGAAGAAAATTACTTGGAGACAGAAGCGAGCTAGATCTCAGGCTTCTTCGTCAGAGGTTGATGTGCCAACGATTTCACAATTCCAGCTAGATCTCAGAAGACCCCGTCCAACTCAGTCGACGTTGATTTGTTGGCGAGTGTAACCCCAATTCGTTGTTTGATTTCGCAGTTCTGCCGGCGTTTACGAAGGTTCGTGAGAGACGAGTGGAAGTTGATGGGAGAGTAGGTTTGCCGAATTTTGGGACGGAATGGGTGTGGTTGGCGATTAGGAAAGTGCAACTGAGACGAGGGGAAGTTGAGGGGAGAGTGAGTCTATCCAATTTTGGGGTGGAGGGCGTGGTCCATGATTGAGGGCTAATTCAAATTATTTGGCAGGAGAGATGATTCAAAATCTCACGAAATTTCCCCAAAAAATTAGCTGCCGTTTTTTTTAACCAAAAAAAATCCATGTCAGCATTTTGTATCCAATTCGGTAAGATGTTAAGTACGTATAGAATTTTCCAAGAAGAAGAAACATTGTACGACTTGAGAATTAACACTACAAAATTATTGCAATAATCTCAGTAAAGAAACAAAGTTACACCTTGGAAATAGGCTTTGGACTGGGAAACCATAGATTTTGAGCGTGAAGCATTTGGGGTTGTGTCGTCAATGTGTTCTTCTCCTTCAAGAGAACATACCAGAGCTCGTTACGGTCATCCCAAGACTTGAGATGTAGTTCAGAAGCCTTCCAACTTCAACCTGCATAAATTTAATGAAAATTTAATTTATCCTATAATTGATTTATGTTATGGAAAAGACGCACAAAACGACTTGACAGTAGTTTGTTCTTTCATCCAATTAAAACATTGAACCTATATTCAATATCGTGGCCCCTAATTTCAAGATCTATACCTTATTTAACAAGAGCGACGAGACAATAGAGACACATGTTTTACTTCACATGCAATGGCAAAAGGAGAAACTGTTACTCAAAAGAAGCTCAATATAAGGGATGACAAGGAACATGAAGCAAAAAGAAAATACAGCTCATAAAAGCATATGGATAAGATTTCTCAACCATACAAGTACTTTATCCGTTTAGAAGAGCAATAACTGAAAACATGTAACTGTATACAATCGAACATCTGTTAGCTATTGTCATTTAAAATGGATTGTTATTATAACAATAAATTTGCCAGACACGGGGGTTGAGCCTGAGCAAATTTCTGTCTCTCTTTCTTCAAATCATGATTCAGTTTGGATTTCTTGGATTACATGTTTGATAATTACTTGCCTTTTTCCCCTCCTCTCAATTTGTTTTGGATTTAACAAGAATGCAAGAAGATACATAGGATCTATTTTGAACCATCTCATCTGAAAAATAATTTGTTGACCCAAGGGTTTATGAGCGACATTGTTGTTTGCTACAAGATAGATTAGTGCGATTCTAGAGGTTTTGGGTGTTGATGTCATGTTTTATATGATTTTTTTTCTTAATGTACTCTTTAATTTAGCTATAATTGCAAGTTTTATTTCAAGGACAGGCTAAGTTAATTAGTATTATTTAATAATATCATATTTGTTTTGATGGATTTAGTTTATTTGATGAAGTTTTGCTTGATGAATTTGTTGAAGAAAGAGCACACTAAAAATTTGGAGTTGTATTATTTTATTTTAAGGGGAAATTTAAATAGGTGACAACATTAAACCAAGAATAAAGCCATTAAGCCAGACTTAAAAACAGGGAAGGAGACAAATTGATTTGAAAGCAAATGATTGGTGTTTTTTGTTTTAATTTTTCAAACTGTCCAATCACGTGTCCCACTTGTTTTTGAACATGTATGTGTAGCATGATTGGATCCAAAAACTGTTGCGAGCGTCGTACATTATGGGAATATATGGTTTCCGATGATTCATAAAGAAACTGACCATTCTCTTATTTATAGTCAAATGTATCCTTTTGAAGGTCTTCAGAATAACACTTTCAGAATCATCCTTCATATTCGTCTTATGGGTATGATAAGATAAATCTTTCTTCATGTAATGGTTATTCTGTTTATCTGTGTTGAGCCGAGTCTTTGTTGTTCTAATATCTTGATTGAACAATAAATCAAGCACTCCACTTGCTTGCTCTAGTACCTTGTTGAACATTCACGATTTTCGTACATGTGGAGACTTGAATTTAGGATCTTTATTTACTGTATACCGTGGTCAACCACATTACCGAAAAGTTTAAACCGATAGAAAGCCGATTATTTATTTGCTATATTGTATGAAGAATTTGGAACTGAAAGTTTGCTTCATCTCATGCAGGGTTGGATCCCAACACATTACACTACTATAGGTGTGGAGATCCTTCAATATTATCAATGAGTGATATACATTCCTTCAAGACAATGCCATTGCTGCCGGATTCTGGTCCGAGGAGTTATCCGTGTAGAATAGCGGTGGTAGGGGACCACGGTCTCACTTACAATTCTTCTTCGACAATCAATCATTTCATGAGAAACAAGCCCGACCTAGTTCTGTTGGTCGTAGACTTGTCTTATGCTAACTTGTTACTTACAAACGGAACCAGTTTGGATTGTTAGTCTTGCTCGTTTCCAGATACTCCTATACACGAGAACTATTAGCCTCGTTGGGATTAGTGGGGAAGGTGAAAACTCGAATCCCTTATTTGAGTTTGAAATATTTTCTTGAGCTAACAATTTATGCCATTATGAACTGTTCGACTTAAATTTCTTTTAATTTTCGTGATTTATTTATTTTTGTATGTTCTTGAATTTCTCCTTTTCATTTATAAGGCTATATTTGATAGCCATGAAAATGGGTGAAAAAGGAAAACCAATTCTTTTTCCATGCTTAATTTTGGTGTTTAATTACCAAACAATTTCATGGAATTCATTTTCACCCATTTTCTAGGTACAACCATTTAAATCATGGTACCGTCCAAAAGACGTACCAATTAATATTCCTTACTTAACTTACAAGTATCGTCTCAAATAGTAAAATGACAATTAATGATCATTCATACAGAGGATTAGTTCAATTTTATCAATTGCAATGTAAAAAGTAAAATGCGAAATTAATTAAATGGTGGAGGATTTTGGTTGGTTAAATTAATGAAAACAATAATTTCAAAGTAACAAAGATTTGAATAATGAAGTAAAACAAAGTAGTTTTAAATCAAATATGGGAAAGTGTGATCGAGGGGTATTTCGTTACCACGAGAATGATTTTCTTTTCAATTACTACAAAAGATTTTTGCTCTCAAGATCAACAACAATTCGAGAATAATTACAAGCTCAATTAACTCAATCTCTTCTTACATTTTAGTTGAATAAAATAAGCTCTTTATCCAATCCTATTCATTAAACAACCTAGAACAATCTCTCTAGATTTAATTTAACAAAAATATTACGACAAAAGAGATGAATTGAATTAAGGGCAAATTCGTAAGCTCGGTTTACTTACTTAAGTTCTAATCCACATACATTTAATTGAAAATTTCACATAATCTATTGAAATGTAATTGTTACAAGGTTTTAGAATAAATAACGATTACGTATTATAAATCCAAAAATAGCATTCATTAAATCAACCCAATCATTTAATTGTATGCCCAAACAATCAAGAAGAACAAGATAAACATTAATAATAATGGATTAAATACATTAATCAAGAAAACTATAAAGCACAAAGTAATAGAAAATTATTCTAGGGTTTGAAATCACCCCTAATCACATAAATATTTAGTTACTCACGAAATATTCACAAATAACTAACAAAAATTTGTAACACATTAATAGAAAAATAGATTAAAAAAAGAAAATCTTATTGATAAAGGTTGAGAATCTTCAATATCAATGGATCTTCATCTTCATGCTATTCTACCATTGTTAAACTCCAAGCTTTTCCAAAATACACAAGAAAATAAAAGGAAAACAAAGGAAAAAAGAATAAAGAAAATGAAAATGAAAAGAAAGTGAAAAAATGTCAAAATATGAAGAAGAAGCCGCCCTTTTTTTTAGCAACAGCAGCCGTCCCCTTTCTGTCCCAGCAAGCAGGTTTTAAAAGTTATAATCTAACCAAAACTTGCAGGCCAAGTCCTCAAGTTTTGGAAGAAAGTGCAAATTGGTCCCTCAACTTTCCAAAAGGTCAGCTGCAGGCGTAGCGCCTGCCACTTTTTTTTTTCATTTTTTTGCAGCTCAAGTCCTTCAACTTTCGACATTTGTACATTTGGTCCCCAAAATGATCTTTTTGTGCACTTTTGGATCTTTTTATTTCCTTCTTCCATTTTCTCCTCCAAGTTGGGATTTTAGCCATGGAATACTTACAAAATAGAATATAACTATATTAAGTAACAAAATATTAATGAACACTCACAAATATCTAAATTTAATGGTATGAATAAGTGCAAAAACCTGCACTTATCAAACATTTTTCATTTTTTATTTTTTCATAGTTTTGGTGGGAAAGTCATTTTTCATCTTTTTTTAAAAAAAAAAAACTTTTTGGCAATGGAAACATATTCTAAATCCAATGGTAAAAAAATTATCCATTTAATTGACAATTTGCATGAAAAATAAAGCCAAACGAACACAAATTTTTTTTTATTTTTTTTACTTTTTGGCAATCCAAACAAATTTTAATACAGATTGTAAAAAAATTTATCCCAAAAAGTAATAATTTGCATGAAAAAAAAAGTCAAATGGATTAGGTGAAAAATTATACCAATCAAACACCATTAATTACAATTCCATCTAAAACAAATTTTAGGCAATTCAATTCTCTGCAATTCGTTCTCTTTCCATCAAAATTCCACCATTGCAATCAAACGGAAAGAAATGGAAAATTGGGTGGAAATGGAAAAGATAGATGTTTTCCACCCAATTTGTGGTGTTTGATTGTCAAACAATTCCATGGAATTCATTTTCACCCAAATTCAAGGTACAACCATTCAAACACATTTTCCACCTTTTATTTTCTTATGATTTTGGTGGGAAAGTGATTTTTCAATTTTTCTTTTTTTAACTTTTTGGCAATGGAAACATATTTTAAATCCAATGGTAAAAAAATTATCCATTTAATTGACAATTTGCATGAAAAACGAAGTCAAACGAAGACATTTTTTTTAAAAACTTTTTGGCAATCCAAACAAATTTTAATACAAATTGTAAAAAAAAATTTATCCCAAAAGTAACAATTTGCATAAAAAATAAAGCCAAACGGATTATGTGAAAAATTATACCAATCAAACACAATTAATTACAATTCCTGGTAAAACATATTCTAGGCAATTCAATTTCCTGTAATTCGTTTTCTTTCCACCTTTACAATTAAACAGACCCTAATTTATGATGAGTGTATTTCGCTTAGGGTGCATTTGATTGCAATGGTGGAATTTGGGTGGAAAGAAAACGAATTGTAGGAAATTGAATTGTCTAGAATTTGTTTTAGAGTGAATTGTAATTAATTGTGTTTGATTGGTATAATTTTCCACCAAATCCATTTGACTTTATTTTTCATGTAAATTGTTACTTTTTGGGATAAATTTTTTTACAATCTGTATTAAAATTTGTTTGGATTGCAAAAAAGTAAAAAAAAATTAAAAAAAATAATTTTTGAATTTTTTTTGTGTTTGTTTAGTTTTATTTTTCATGCAAATTGTCAATTAAATGGATAATTTTTTTTACTATTAGATTTAGAATATGTTTCCATTGCTAAAAAGTTAAAAAAAGGGTGAAAAATACTTTTCCATCAAAACCATGAGAAAATAAAATGTGAAAAATGTGCTTTAAATGGTTGTACCTAGAAAATATGTGAAAATGAATTCCATGGAAAGGTTAAGCAATCAAACACCAAAATTAAGCATGGAAAATGAATTGATTTTTCTTTTTCACCCAAATCAAACGGACCATTATATTTTATACACTATCTAAGCTTGATATTTAACTAATTCCTACAATTTTTAGAGCATTTTATTGTGTGTTTTCATGTTATGATATAAGTTGATGAAATTGAAGGAAATGAGCAAAATTTAACAAAATTGGAGAAAATGGCTAAATTGTAAGTGATCCAAAGTTTGAGGACTAAAGTGAAAATGCTCAAAAGTTGTGTCAAACCGCACGATGAACATCCAAGAGCTCTAGGAGTCAGTTGGATGAAGAAATATAAAAGATGTCAAAGAATCAAAGATGTCTAGTCGAATCAAAGGTAATTAAATTTGGTGGAGTAGGAAAGCCGAAAAATGTATTTTACTGATTGTAAATGGATATTTACTAATTGAATCGATCAAATGTCATTTCACTAGCCTTAAAAGAAAAAGCTAATGTGTATAATTGTTGTCATTATTTTTTAAGTGAAAACTATAGAATTATGAAATATACGAGTCTGATGAATTAAATTTTCAATAGAATTGCAAGTATTTTTTATTTTCAGCAGGAAGGCATTGTTTGATTGCTTCTGAATTAAATCCTGCTACAGTACCAGATGTTTTGATATATTCCTTGACATAATGTCGCGTGACATTTCATCATTGGATTGTTTTAAATACAGTTAGCTTTTCTGTTAAATCATCTGCTGCCACCTCATATTATGTCACTGCATATGTTACATTTCTTTTGGCAAAGTGACAAAATCCATTAAATGCTATCATATATATATATATATATATATATTTTTATTTATCATTTAACCATTAAAAAATTCATCGGATTTTTTCTGTCAATCTCAAGGGTTTCCCCTAATGGCCAGTTCTGTGTATGAAATCCCGAGGACATGCGGATCAAAGAAGCAGCAGATGGATCATCAGTTGCATCATTTTGGATATGACCATTATATTTGTGACTTCAGTGCAGAAAGATAGATATTTAACTATGATATAGTGAGAATAAAAGAATTTCTTGTTGATGCTACATCATACCTGTAATTTTTGAACTTCAAATGGAACTTCCGAACACATTTTCCCGTGTTCCCTAAGTTCGTGTAAAAGATTAGCTGTTGAACTACCTCATATAATAGCAAGCAGCCTTCCACCCTGTACTCTTGGAAGCATAACCTGAGATTTACCTCCCTCAAGATACTCCAGGGTAGGGGTGGTGTGGGATCCTCAAGGTTGGGGTTCAACCTTTAATCAGGGCAGAAGTCTACATGGTTTGGTGAGGTAGACTATAAAATATTGAATCGTATTAACAAAATCAAGAAGATGGAGTTATATTGTTGAATCTTGTTGAATACTGTGTACTAGCCTAGTCTTCACGCTAAAGTTAGTTACTATTATGCTTCTGGAGTTTACATGGTTTGGAATGTAAATGATAGAATGAAGAAATATACAAGGAACAAGATTGCCTTTTTTGACAGGTTTGGTGAAGCATTAGATGATTTTGGTGAGTCGGGATCCGCAGTTCCCATGTCTGGTGTTAATCCTCCAGTTCCGAGCAAAGGTGCAGTGGTGGTTCCTGGTGGTGGAGGTGTTGCGCTTATAGCCGGCATTGTTCCTGGTACCGACGTCCCTCCTGGTCCAACCGACCCTCCTGCCGTACTGGAAAATTGAAAAATCCAGGGCATAAGAATGGAGGCATGCTGTTATGGAAAATTAAGTACCAACAAAACAAGTGAATTGAGTAACGGCCAAAAGAGGTGATGTTTAACTGCTTAATTGAGATCTGATTATAATTTAGGCATGTGTTCAAGTCAATAACTTCTTCTTTGTGAAGTAATGTTCATTTTTCATGTGACACACAAGAATACATCTACACAAGAATATTCTAAATGAAAGAAAATGAGACGAAGGGATGAAGATCTTATTTTCCAATCCTGTCTTGTTATTAGATGTTTGATATTCAGTACTAAACTAGACAATATAATGAACAAAATTTGAACTTATTTTCTTGCTTATCGCTCGATCCTCTCTAATGAACAAACATGCCATACATAAATCTTTACATTATTAAATTCTTGTGCTAAATGAGCAAACAAATTCCTAAGCAGTTCAAGAACATAAGATTCAAGTAATTTGACAGGATGATAAAATAAATTATAATTGAAGTCAAAAGCATATCCTCCATTTTTCTTGTTGGAAAAAAAGCAACTTTGGGAAAGTAGTAAAAGATAAGAAAAGAGACCACTATAGTATGATAAAGAAGATTCAAGAACATACCTTGGAGATGATGGATAAACACAGGATCCATAACCTGAATACAAAAATCCCATTTCAGAATCTGAAAAAGAAAAAAACACCAAACATGCACTTACGCTGATCTATAGCATGCCGACTTATAAGTTTTCCCGAGTGCCAATCTAGACTTTCTAGTGCACCTACTGATTCTTATTTCCAATAACCTTACGCAAAAAAACGAGAGAGATGATACATACTGGGGTCAGTTTTTGCTATGTTGGCAGTGCCAGAAAAGTAACAGGAGGCAGGGTCATTGTTCCTGCGCTGGTAGTAACTGTTGTAGGCATAGGAGGCATGGGCTTGGATTGTGTTGGGCAAATAGCATAGCCCAGAAGATTGAATGGGTGCACAATCTGCCCCAGCAGCACAGGCAAAGTTTAAACCTGCTAGCATAGCCTGGTCACTGGCGTCACTCCTCACCACACACCAGGTGGCTTCCACCACCAGAAAGGGTGGCCTAGTGGTGCACAGAAGGAATAGCAGTGTCACCACCACCGTGGACGGAGGTGCTGCCATTTCTGGTAACTAGAGTGGGTGGGGATAGGGAGGGGGGAAGTGGATTGTCTGTACAGGTTTGAATGTGAGAATCAAAATGTTCTTTGTTCTGTGTTATAGCTGTGTAACTTTGTTCTTTGTTCTGTGTTATAGCTGTGTAACTTTTTCTTTTTGGCTCTTTTTTGTGTTGTGCTTTCTCTTTTTGGGTTTGAATGAATTAATCGAGGAATTAATGTATAATCATTTATGGTAGTTGTGATTGCTGCTATTTATCAGTAGCTGTGACCATATTTCTGAAACTTAATATTCAAGTAAAATTAAATTGTTGATCGTGACCTCCAGAAGCAATAACGTCATTATGGACGAATCGATTGATAGACTGACTCTAGTATCATCTAAGTTAGTTTGTAAGCCTCTGTTTGACCCCCATTAAATCTCATCAACCACACAATCTTCTATAAAATAATATTACACGTAAATCGAAAACTTTTAATTCTTTTACAACTTTTCATTTTTCAAAAAAACACTATTCTCCCATTATGATCAAAATTAATGGGGGCCACTAAGTGCTCCGACTGTATCAGTGTATCTAGCCTCATAATTTCTTATAAGTTAATCACATTTTTATTTTTGAACTTAAATAATATTTAAAAATAAGAATAAAGAAATAATCAATAAGTGATGTAGAAAATGGAGATGGTCTCTCCA
This sequence comes from Osmanthus fragrans, assembly GCA_019395295.1. NCBI lineage: Eukaryota > Viridiplantae > Streptophyta > Magnoliopsida > Lamiales > Oleaceae > Osmanthus > Osmanthus fragrans. The sequence continues at coordinate 23,570,389 of CM033357.1, forward strand.
CCCTATAGTACTTTCATAAAACAAATTCAATATAAAGGATATAAATTAAAGACACCCACCACATAAAAGTTCAGTTGGATAATTGGCAACAAGTGGTCCAAGTTGCAATGAGACCTCAACTTGCCTAACGTATTAAAAGTTGTATTGAAAATTTAAAATTGCTTGTTAAAATTAAAGATCAAAGTTTGAACTACAATGGCACTCGAAGTGTTATAACAACTATGTGTAGTCATATATCAACAATTTTTATAACAACTATGTTTGACCCCAGTGACGCAGCCAGATTATTGAAAATGGGAGGTCCAAATTCGAAAATATATAAGTAAAGGGGTGGGGGCTGACGGGACTGCCCGCGATTTTTTTTTTTGAAGGAAACTAAAAAAATGAGAGGAAACAAAAGCTCACTAATTAAGTCATTTACCTTCTCTGCGGATAGTATATCAGTGTAAATATTACTAATAAGTTGAAAATTAACCTAAAATAAGTGGAAGAAATAAGATTAACTTTTTTCACAAGTTTATTTGTAATAAAATAGAAGTTACCATTTTTCAATCTTTCCAATTTAAAAAAACAAAAAACCAAAAGAAAAAAAAAAAAATTTCTCAAAAAAATGGGGGGTCCAGGACTCCCCCAGGACCCCCTGCCTCCGCCCCTGTCTGACCTCCATTAAATCTCATCAAATTAAATTAAATTTTTCTCTCTTTTATTTCTAACCACATAATTTTCAATAAAATAATATTATATATAAATCAAAATTTTTTCATTCTTTTACAATATTTCATTTTAAAAAAAAACACTATTCCCGTTATAATAAAAATAAATGGGGCCAAACGGTTTCTAAAATGAGAAATGCTACACTCAGAATTCTTGCGGAATAGACACAGTTGGGTGTGGTTCAATTTTTTTTCAATATTTAATTTATGTGGGGCCACACACCCTTCTGAGGATCTGTACACGTTCTGTGGAATTTTTCCCGTACATGTGAGATTTTCCTTCTAAAATATTGATATGAAAAATCGACCCTCCATGTGAGGAAGGTGTAATCTATTATGTATATTATTATGTACATATAGACTAATTCATCATAAAATTGTTGAAATATATACAAAGAATTGCCCCATCCCTCGCTCTCTCTCTCTCTTCAGAATTGTCTTCTTCAAAGAAATCTTTGCCTCACCATGACTCATATCCTTCCTGCTTTTATTCTTTTATTTCTGTCGAATTGATTTTTTTTTTCACCGCAATATAATTGGTATTAGGTTGTAATTTTGTGAATCTATAGCTTCTCAATTCTTCATTATCAACGGTTAATCGATGCTCTCATACACGAATGAATCGCGTATATCACTCGTCTCATTGAATTTTGATCCTAAATTTTGTTCTTTTATTGCTTTTCATGTAGATTTCAATGTATTTAGTGTTTATATTCCGTTTTCCTTAACTGGTTGTAACGTGGAAACCAAAGGGAAAAGGATAGAGAAAAGGCTCAGGCTCGGGCCGGTGGCAAAGGCAAGACTAAAGATGATGGTTTGACCCCAGAGCAGCGCCGTGAAAGGTAATTCCTTTCTTTCTTTTTAATTTTTACCATGCTTCCAAAATTCCATGTTTTTTCCTTGTATCCTCAACAGATGTAGTTCATATTTCTTGTCTAATTGTTAGTAACTTTAGTTGATTTTGCTCAAATTTGGAGTTCTATTCCAAATTAGGATCTGATTTCTAATTTTGCTCTTTCCTCTTCCCAGATCTTCCAAGATTTGACTTTATTATTAGTGTTCTTTGCCAAGATTCTATTTTAGATATCAGCTCTAATCTGCATACCTGGATTTTCTTTTAAGTTAATCCATTAAATTTTATTTTTTTTTCCTTAACCAAAATTTTAAGGTTATTTTTTTCGTTTATTCTTAATCAAGAAGTTATCTTAGTCATAATTTGCAGGTATACATCATTTACATGTTTCAAAATTTTTAAACAACGTGAATGTAATGTTTAAATTATGGTCTAATTTTCTCTTCAAGCGTTCCAAGATGCAATCATTCATTAACTTCCATATAAACATATGGGTTCTAGGTAGATTGTGCACATAATGAAGTGGTCTGATCTTGTTATGTCTTGATTGTGGTTCACCTTTGATTATATGTGTCTGGTTATATAGGGATGCAAAGGCGCTCCAAGAAAAGACTGCAAAGAAGGCAGCACAGGCTGCAGGGAGTGCCGATGCTGGAGGTAAAAGCAGCAAGAAATAGGAAATTTCTTGTTCATGAGTTTCACTATATTTCTTGCTTGTAATGAGCTTATTGTACTTTCTCCCTTGATTTTATGTTTAATATCTGAAGGATCAGCTTATCAACAATGTTAAAGTAAAACTGAGACCTTTGATTGTTTTTCAATTTAAAAGTTGCTACATTTAGAGATGTTCGTTTGTTTTTGTATCACACAATTTAAATTTGCGAGTTGGCTGATGGTGATAAATAAATTGAATTTGGCTCTCCATGTTTCTTGATTCTCGTGATTCCCACTGTGCTTTAATTCTTGGTTTTCTTTTCCACCTATATCCATATAATAGTCTCTTGTATATACTCCGTCCAAAAGGGTTAGCCGCTGCATGTACTTGCTTAAACCTTTATGCAATTCAATTTCATAAATCTAAACATAGTTATATGGTGGTCATCTCTATTTATCCTCTTCTTTCACTCTGCTTTGTCCAGGGCCATTTCCATGTAATTGGCCATTTCCATGTAATTGTACAAGTTCCCACTTGATTTTTACCAATTGAAAGAGATGGAGATTGAGAACATTCATTCGAAAAGTTTCTATGGGTAAATCATGGTTGACCATTTTTAAGGGTTATAATTCAGGAAGTTTAAATATTTCCTGAAAATGCAAAAGATAATATTAAAGAAATCAGGAATACAAATTCAACAAGTCTTCTGTCCTGCAGGATATTGTAGTACGCATCTACTGAAAAAGATACAGATATTGACGTGTGTGGAATTTTTGAGAATAATTTTACGTTTTGGACTCTGTAACTTGTAGAGGGTTGGCACTGTGAGAAATGCTATTGGCATTAATATTTCTACCCACGACCGTAGATGGCCCAGTGTCTCATGCATAATATTTGATTTTTCTCATTAAAAGCTCGTTAAAATTTTGGAAGTTGGCCTGTCTCTCATCACAGCCCTCTTGAGACTTTGGATTTTTGTTGTTTGTCCTTTTACAGTTCTAAATTCACTTTGTTGTTTCAGACTTAGTTTTTAATGTGTGTTAACTTGATTATTCCTACGTTATGGTTGAGTGTCCCACCATGTGTGGAGATCTTTCATAATGCCAATATTGAGTCTGAGCTGTGGAATGAAGAGGATATTACCACTACACTAAGGCCATGAGGATTTGGAACAGGAAAAATGAACTTTGTCAATATTGATCTTTCATGCATAACTCTGAATTCCACTAATCAGCATGGTGTGTTTCAGGCCTAGTTAAACTTGCTTAATTTGCTAATTAAGTACTTAAACTCTGGACTTATCTGCTTGCTAGATCTCTCCGCATTCTTTGAATTTCCTCTTTCTTCACGTTTCCATAAATCGGCATTGCGTGTGAATTTAAAGTGCATCTTTTGTATCAAGGTCCTGTAGACTTGCTTAATTTGTTAATTACTCAATGGTCTCTTGGCCAACTCTCTGTGCTTGCATCTGCTATTTCAGCTAGAAAGGAGTTTAAAGTACTTTATATTCTCTAGGAACTACCAGAGGTGCAAAAATGGGATTATGGACGACGGTGTGATTTAACTTCTCTCTCTTGAATCATTATCATAGTATCACCTGTGCTGTACTTCTGAGACGGCACTAATTATATGTGTTATCATAAGAACGAAGTTGTCCTTTATCTGAAACCATCTCGTCCTTTGCTCATTTGAAACTTGCTTCAAAGCTTCTATGAGATTTTCTCTGGCTTATAGTTGTTTTGCATATAGCGTGCATATTTAAGGGTTTTACCGAGGCCTTGCAGCTAGCTGAACCTCTCTCTTTTCGATGTCCTAGAGATGCAAATAGCAACTGACTTGTAGTGAATTGATTTGGGATTTGAGGAAAACAAATCAAATTGTGGATGATGCTCCGAAATATTCACTAGTGAATATATATACAACCCTCAAAATCTTCACAAAAGGGTAAAGCATACAACCCTGCTTTTGGTAAGCAAATACACAAATTTTCACACCTCAAAATCTTGAATCATGGACCATATTACTATAGTGATCTTGCTTAGAAGTTTTCCAAAAAATCTTCATCATACAACTTGTCCGACAGTGAGTTGCACTCTATTTCCAATTCTAATGGGGGCTTAGAACCTTTAACTAGAGGAAATTGGGTAAGTTAAAAGAATGATTTGAAGAAACACAAATATATAAGGTAATATCTAATATATTGTGTAATGGAGAACCACATGTATCAAAGCCAATTGGAAAAATTGGGAATGAACTTGGTGAATTAGGGTAAACCTATAAACTAAGAAGAAATTATAGGGAGGAAATAAGGTATAATGTAAATGTTTTTAATTGGGTGATCATAATTATAACTGTTAGAAATTTAAATGACTACTATTGTAAGAAATTGAAATTTACTTCAAACTTTGGCGATCATTAGCTTATCCGTTTGACGTGATGTAATACATAGCCCGTTGACATTTAGTAGCGACACGTTGTATTTAACATTAATATTTGTAACCGAGTGACTACTATGGGAACTATTAAAAATTTCGTTGATTACTAATGTAAGATTATTATTTCAATGACCATTTTTAAAGTTTATTTCAAATTCGATTATCATTATTTTATTAACTTATATAGGAGCAATGTTACTCTTGTATGTATGGTACATTGAATTAGATGCATATTATATAAATTAGAGAAGCAAGAGGGTTTAGTAATAAGAGCACGCCAAAGGATGTCATGCATTGTTTTGTGGTCCAAAGTTGACGCGCCATCCACGACACTTACCAAACAATCCACTATTTAATAAACCCACCCATACACGTATCCCTTCATTTGTGCTTAAAAATGAAAAATGAGATTCTCTTTGTTTTATATTTACTTATTTTGTATAGAAACTAAGGAATGAGCTTTGAACACAACATTAACTTCTTTTACCTTTTTCTCCCAATATGTAGGGAAATTATGCTACAAGTTACAGCCCCTTACAACAGGGGGAGCCATGCCAATAAAAAACTTCGGGCCCTTCCCTGTTGTGAGGGACCGTAAGCATACAGTCCTTGTGAAGTCTCTCTCCAATATGTATGGTTGATTCGTACATCCCGTTTGATGAAATTAAGAAAGACACAAATGTATATCAATTGTTTAGTACTCTTAAATTTGAAAAATGATTAACATATGTTTTATCATGAAATTCAAATGAGTCACCATCTTGCGGGACCTGTCAAAGATAACAATTTCACATTGTTTAAATATGAAAACGATCATGTTGTTTGAATATAAAAACGATAATTAACATATATAATAATGATTTGAATTACCAGTCTTAATAATGTTGGTCTTTTAAGATGGAATGTCAAGTCTCAATAGATCAATCATAATATGTTCAAGTCGTTCGAATATAGCATATTAATTAAATATATGTTAGTTTTTTTATTCCCTAAAAGGCTGCCTAGAAGGCTAGAATATTTCCTTTGAATCATGCTATCATTTTAGGGTCATCAACCTAGCATATACTAAATATCCGTTTGTTTCCTATTAATTTTCCATAAAAATGAAAAATATGACCATTATCAATCACATTCAGCCACCATTTTTGACTTTCCATCTCTTGTGTGGGACTCATAACGGCTATATTTTTTATTCTCATTCTACAAATAATGTGAATCAAACGGGACCAGATTAACATTTCAAAGTGAATGAATTTGGCTAAAAGAACAGCTAGCTACTTAAGACTTCTATATAAGATATAATATTATGTATACATTAACACCTTTATAGATGGTTTTAAGCTAAAATTTAATGATTAATTAATATTAATTAGCGGTGATCCAAAATTAATTAGTCACAAATGTATGGATACATGGGACAACTCATTTGTCAACCAACTTCTTTTGTATTTGTATGGTGGTGTTTTTTTGTACCTAACTTTTGCCTTAAATTTAAGGTGAATTTGGCCCACTATTTTTCTCAACGCCATTAACTATTAAATTTTCTAATGATACTATAATATTGTTTTGTCAAATAAAAAATGTAAATAACATGTTTAATACGATAGACTATACATAATTTGATTGAACAACAGAAAAATATATCGCGTGCTATCTCTTTATTCAGTTCAATGTATTAAGTTACGTTGCATTATATTATTGACTTCTTCTAGTGGGAGTCACGATGTTGCCAAAAATAAACTACAAAGAACATATTCGATATAATGGATGGTATAGAATTTGATTGAACATCAAATAAACATCTTACGTGCTATCTCTTGTTTATCTGTGTTGAATCTTATTTATTTCAACATATAAATACATTACTACCAACTAACTTGTAGCTTTATTAATGTGTTCTTTTGGTGGAAGTCGTTTGGGTAAGTACAACTGAATTTTCAAAGGACAAGGATAAGATTTTCTAATCAATATTTATGAGGTTTGCTGGTTGTCTACGTATATATCAATGTATGTATACATAATACATGTGATTCATGGTCATTTAATCATAATACTTGTTGAATGGTATTGGGTATTCTCACCCCAAAAGCTAGCTCAAGAGGTGAGACTTTCCCCCACACTTATAAACTGACCACCAGTTCGTTTCACAATCGATGTGGGACAACCTCAACAAATTTTCCCTCACACATTGGGGCTCCCCTCACACATCAAGCCTTGCAGGAGACTAAACCCATCTCCCTCTCACACATTGGGCCCTACAAGAGACCAAACCCGTCTTCCCCTCACATAAACCCGCATCTCCCGTGACTGTTGGGCATGAGACTTGTTGATAACCTGGCTCTGATACTAGTGTTGAATGGTATTGAATCTTCTCACCCCAAAAGCTAGCTCAAGAGGTGAGACTTTCCCTCACACTTATAAACTGACCATCATTCATTTCCACAATCGATGTGGGACAACCTCAACAATACTATTCCATGTGGATAATGAATTAGCAATTTCATTTTCATAAAATTTAGTGTTCCCCCCCCCCCCTCCCCCCCCTCCTTTTGGACTTTTCAAAAATTCATGCCATAGAAGATAACATGAGATAATTGAATATATGAACATGTTTAAGAAGATAATTGATCAGAATTCATGCATATACTTTATAAAGTAGTTTCATGCATTCTATATTTGCAAAGTTTTCTAAGTTAATTTTAAATTCTTGATAATTATATAGGATGAAAATGTAAGAAATATTGTTTTTTTAGCTCGTTTGCTTTCTCTTTCTTGTTTCTTGATATAACTCAAGATTCAAACATAATAATAGGATTAGAATTACGCGGACAAAATTTTTTGACTTCATTTTCTTTGTGTAGAGGATATGCTCGTTAATTGTATGTTTAGACCGTGCATATATAACGGCATTGTTTTCTACTTTAAAAATGTGCATTTTGATTCTTTTGGAAGATGGGTGTGTGACAAAATGTAAAGACAGATTCTATGCAATATTCTCAAGCTCGTGCACACATTTTTGAGCTACACAAGAAGAGTTTTTTGTGGTATACAATTAAAGTAAAGAATATGCATTTCACTTTTCAAATCTTCTTTTGTTCTTATTTTCTTATCATGAACTTCAAGTGGTACACTACAGATCAATATATAGATTCAATAAAATGATATGTTGAATCGACTCATCGAATATTTTAAATTACTAGAGAACAAAGAAAATTACTTTTATACCTTGTATCTTCAGCACGATATTACCGATTTATTTGATAGGGTGAGTTGTACAGTGTGAAATAATATTATAGAGTACAAAAAGAGGCTAAAATCTCATTAAAAATATTTTTTGTCCATGGCATTCCATACCGAAATAGTCTATATGTTTAGAAAGTTTCATTTTGTTTCTTACGAGAAATTTTTATAATTGCGTGTCGACCTTAAAACTTGATAAGATAACGTGTATATGATATGAAATGACATTGAACTAAATTGACTATTACTCAGCAATATAATATAATTTGGGTTTATGAGATATTAGGGCCCCTGATGGTGCCAAAGTGAAGGGACTAAATACAAGAAAATGAATTTTCTACACCCCTTTTTTTTGTGTGTCAAAGACTAAGAAGACGAACAATCCCTCTAGAATTACCCTAGTACACGTTCCTCGACACTGAGGACATCCCCTGAGAGAGGAGGATTTCGTGACATTTCGAATTGGCACCCGTCACATTGTGGGAGCTGGCCATGCTCGAAGTCGTTACCTTAATCGCAAGGAGGGGATGAGAATTGGAGGATTTTTGATTGGGTGGGTTTAAAGAAAAAAGGATTTTTTGTATTAGGCTGCTTCCATTTCGCTCGTCGCTACTACGGGAATCACTTTTGCTTTCTTTTCCTCTGGCTACTAAGATATTTTTAGCTTTTCCATTCGTATCTTCACTTTTGACTATATATATATATATATATATATATATATATATATATATATAGTTATAGTTAGTGTAGACTTGAACTTGCATGAGCCATTAGTTATTTAAGTAAGAGAATAATGTTGAGATTGATGAAGAATAAGCTGGCAAAATCTCCTTAATCTTCACTCTTGATAATTTAGATATAAATAAGATACAAGTGATATCATAGCACATTCTCAGACTTCTTACCTTGTTCTTTAAAATTGCTAAACTTTGGCTGAAAAATAAATTCGACTTGTATGTAGGAGAAGTGCGTAGTACTGAGTATAAAAAATAAGAGAAGTGCATAGTATTTTGAGTATTAAGATAAAAAGGGATTTCATTTATAATTCTCAGTTCGATGGCCCAAGAGAGTTGTAGAACCTCATGAAAACCCTAATATTGTTGTGGAATACATTGAGATGATTAAAGGATAAAGATTAATTTTGAAAAGCATGAAAATGTATACATAAAATAATAGTATATAAAGGTTCAAAAAGAGCAGAAGTCATGATAAAAGTATCTTAACTTGAAGGATATGCAATTTTAAATGAGGTGAATTAACATCAAGATTATTCTCTCTTACAACGTAAAATATGGTGTGCAAATATTAGTGCTTAGAGCAATTATAGAACGTTTGATAATGAAGATTAATCGAGTATAAGTTATATTCTTATACTAATGTAATATGCTTTTGTAATATATGTCTCATATAGAATGGAACACATTTTTCTAAAATAAATAGGCCGATGCCAAAGAGAAGCAACGTCATTGGTCTCTTAGACTTTAATTTACTGTTTGTTTGTCAATTGCCAGTGACGCTTAATTAATAGTTTGGAGGTGCGGGGGTAGAGCTCCCGCGATATGTTATAGGAGTATTTTTGAACTTTTCTTTAAAGTCTTAGCTTGTACAGGTTCTAAAGTCGTGTATGAGTCAGAGTTAGTATATATGTGATGTAACCCTATTATTCATACATAATAAAATCATAGCCGCTTCTTGATAATTATTATTGTTTTACAAATCACAACATATCCTTAATGGGGTGGCACATGATTTGAATTTAGTGCTAGTTACTCATCAACCACAAGTATAGCCCTTTGTTTTGAAAATTAACCGAAAGTGCAGTGGTCATGTGTTGATACGTACAAGGATGTTGTCTATTACAATCTGTCGTATTGTTGTGTTTAAGGTCCAAAGGAATAAAGGAGAAAAGAGAAAACTGGAAAAAGATAGAAAAGAAAGAAAAGGCAAAAGCAACTTTAAAAAACATGGCTTCTTGTCTCTCTCTGTTAATCATCAAACAGTACAATAATACAAAGATAAGTCGAATTAGCTTAGCCAACACCATGTGCCATCCATTTGTATAACTAGAAACGACAGAAGTAAAAGAGATTGGATGGGAATCTCCCTCCTCCTCTACGTACCCCCATGAGAAATAGGCAAGAAAATCGCAATAATATATTGTCTTAAATTATCTTGTCAAAAAGTTTAGGTACAGTCTAACACACTAAAACATAAAAAAGTCTTCGAGTTTAAATTTCATTGTCAATAGGTCATTGTCGGACAAACCTTTTCGTTCTATTACTCTATCATCGAGCTATTAGCATTATCAAATAGTTCATATCTAAGTGAATGTCATAGGATCAAATGAGAAAGACATTGTTGAAGAAAAAAAATGTGGGTTTTCACTCGTGAAAATTTAGCTTATTGATGAAAAAAGAAGAAGATGAATTCGGGATGCACGTGATCCAGAACCTCTTACATTGAAGATAAGCTACTACTACTGGTTTATACATTTAAAACCAGTTGTTCGTTCTAGCGTGGAAGTAAAGTTTTGAAGAGGTAGCTTAAGATGGATGCAAAGAGTCATTACTACCAAATAATGGGCACTACTAATCATATGGAGCTGAATTTTTGGAACTGTTAATGGCTTCTATTAAGTTGATTATTAGTTGGTAAAGTGACTCCAACTCATCTCAAATGACACGCCGAAATGCCACCAATCAAGAGTTCCCAGTTGGTTAATGATTATGTTGATAATAATTTTAATTAACTGATTATTTTTCTAATTAAAATAGTGTAGCTTTTGCTGAAAATACCAGTACCTAGAGCTAATCATTAGATGGGCCACATTTTAATTAAGGATCGTTATTAAAGAAAAAAGCTAAACAAACAAGATTGGGACAGAAAAATGGTGATTGACGCCAAGTGGCGCTCCTCCAGTGGCGCCGGTCACAATTTTCTGTCCTAAACCCTGTCCTGTAGATATTAAATTGAGTCCAAAGACTACATTAATTGATAGACAATTTACTTGTAACCGATGCTTTTGTTGACCTTAATATAATATGGATTATCGAGAGCCATAATATTACCGAACAAAAAATCGAAAACAAGAATGATATTATTTAGAGTGGTTCACTTTCAATACACACGGTATTTTCCATCTCTATTTTTTCTCTATACGGAAAAAGACGTATCCTAAAATTCTTTATATCGAGAGGGAATATTAAGTCGATCTGAGATTGAGAAGTTTCTACACCCCAAACAATAAACACTTCAAATTATCTTTTCATATTCACCATAAAGCGAAATGGCATTCAAGATCATGTGGGTAATTGGTAAATCACATGATCATTGATTAAAAAACATTAAAATTTACTAATAAAGTAAATCTAATGTTGTTGTCAGTGTCACGGAAGAATATACATCCATCCTGGTAACCCTAAAAGGACAGGAAAGACAAAGGACGGTTGTAAGGTTTTGATTGGTTTCTCAAGCAGAATATTGAGAATTGGAGAGCACGAACGTGTTGAGAATTGAGTGCAAATGGCTTCTTCTCTAGCCAAATACGAACCTCAATCTTATAATTTAAGTTTTTAAACAAGGTAGTTTAGTTTCGTGAGGTCAAATTAAACTGTCGACTATACACGAGAACTTTCATGTGAATGGTTTTCAGTGTAAAAAAAAAATAAAAAAATAAAAATGGAAGAAGAATCTGGCTTGCGTGTGAATTGACTTGTTGAAGTTTTACAGGAATAATTTAAGGTTTTGCTTGAGGAACATTAACTCTATCACATGTATGCACATATTAGCTTCTGGACGAGATGATTCGATATTACATAGTCGAAAACCAGATACGACCTAGACCAAGTGTCAGTATATATTTCATTAATTGTCCCTACATTTTGTACCATTTCTCTCCTACTTATTTCTTCTCTACAATTTGGATGGACAATAAGCTCCTACCAACTTGTTCAGGAGGAATGGCTGATAAATCAAGATTCTTCATATATCCCAACACTTTTCATAGTCCAAGAGAGGCTGCTGCTGTTCAGGACGGTGGCAAAGGCTGCAATGGTGGCAGTGGCGATATGAAGTCATCATCATCACCACCAGGTAGAGTGCTTTCAAGTTCAGAATCCAGTTCTCCAATAAATGAGGCATCTGCTACAACTTTGAATCATGGATTCTCAGAAGAAAATTTGTTCAAAGAAGATCATCAATATCATGCACATTCTTTCCTTCCTGGGTTGGATCCTGTGAACCAAAATGGATCTTCTATAGAAGGAATAAATTATGTCCCTTTGAATTTTCTTGAATCATTCCCAGCTTTAAATAAAGCTCAAGCATCTGAACCTTGTTCATCATCACCTTCTTTATTTATCAACTCAAGATTCCCAAATTTAGGCCAGTTTCTTCAGAGTCCATCATACTCACAGACCCCATTCTCCATGCCTCAACTCGATCAAAACCAGCTTCAGACAGGAAAGGACTGGTTGAAAATGAATCAAAACCTAACAAATTATTCTTCAAAAGGTTTCAGTGATTATTGGCTTAGCACTACTAAAACTCAACCAATGAAGTTTAAGGGGAGAACTCAATATGAAAGCGGTAAACGTGTCAGAAATGGAAACGCTAGCCTTCTAGGAGTTTCTGTCCAACGCAGTGGGTCTTCTTCTTCGGGAAAGCTTTTCAGAGGAGTAAGGCAAAGGCATTGGGGAAAATGGGTTGCAGAAATAAGATTACCGCGAAACCGAACACGGGTTTGGTTGGGGACTTTTGACACAGCTGAAGAGGCTGCTGTTGCTTATGATACAGCTGCTTATATACTAAGAGGTGATTATGCACATCTGAATTTCCCAGATTTGAAGCATGAAATCAAGACTAATTCCATGAATAACAATACAGCAGCCCTTCTTGAAGCCAAATTGCGAGCAATATCACAAAGGATCCCTGCTTCAAATAAGGCCATTGATCATGACCAAAAGGCAATATTTCTGCAAGAAGATTCAATGGTTAATGGAAATTTGAAGCAAAATTCATCTTCAAGAAAAGAACGGCCATTGATGGATTTGGAGAGCAAAGCTGGATTGGATCAGGCGATTGAGAACAAGAAGAATAATCAAAAAGGGATATCAGATATTGATACAGTTCAGTTAAGCAGAATGCCATCTCTGGACATGGATACAATCTGGGATGAACTTCTCGTTTCAGATTCATGAACACACAAGCCGGAATTAATCATGAAAATTCACAAATTCTAGTACATTGAGGACATGTTTGGTGCGCATCACTGAACAGTACAATTAATGAATAAACTTTTAACTTATTATTATTATTATTATTTTTTTGTCTTTAATCATGTCCAATGCTGTCTACTGTACATCTCATAAAGCAAGCCATTAGTATTTGTTAAGAAATATAAATTGTATTATTATGGTCTTGTGTATATTACAATGTAAGAGACCCTATTTATAGGGTTACAAATAACTGTAGAAGGAAATAAATATAAAAGGAAAGATTACACAATAATCTACTATGGAAAATAATCCTACACTAAAAGGAAATATTATAATGGAAAATACTTCATATTATTTTTTATATTCCAATACGCCCCCTCAAGTTGGAGCATGGAGATTACGAATGCCCAACTTGCCATTACGAGCTAGCTGCGCTGTCAAGTCATCATCTTCAAAGAACCTAGAAAACGAATGACGCTAACAATTTTTTCTTTTGTTTTGTTTAAGAAAATCCCGAATTTTCAAGGGGCAGGGAAAGGGCCGATAAGGTTCAAGGTACCGACCATTCAAAGTTTTAAAAACCTCTAGTTAGTTTAAGAGGCATGGGGAGTGCCGGTAAAATTTAAGGTACCGACCCTCCAAAGTTTTAAAAACCTCTAGTTAGTTTAAGAGGTATGGGGAGTGCTGGTAAAATTTAAGGTACCGACCCTCCGAAATTTTAAAAAAACCTCTAGGTAGTTTAAGAGGCAGGGGAAGAGCCAGTAAAATTAAAGGTATCGACTCTCCAAATAAAATAGAATTAAATTCCCAAAAAAAAGGGAAAAAACAAATTTTTTTTTTTTTTTTTTTTTTACCTCATGATTTTGAAATAAGTTTGCTTACTGCATCGGATGAGTTGGTTTCTTCACAACAATCTTCGTTATTTGCAGTAATCGTTGAATCAGCATCTGAATCTAAATTGCGCCACCTAGTTGATGTCTTCTTTGATCTTTGTGCCAATACCATAGAAAAGTGAAGAAGAGTTTTGTGGCCGTTGTGGAGGATCAGAAGATGAATAAAAAAAAACAATTTTCGTTTTTTTTTTATTCAAATTTTTTTTTTTTTTTTTTTTTTTTTCTGCAAGTTTAACCCAAGACCAAGTTAAACCTGCTCTGATACCATGTTAAGAAATATAAATTGTATTATTATGGTCTTGTGTATATTACAATGTAAGAGACCCTATTTATAGGGTTACAAATAACTGTAGAAGGAAATAAATATAAAAGGAAAGATTACACAATAATCTACTATGGAAAATAATCCTACACTAAAAGGAAATATTATAATGGAAAATACTTCATATTATTTTTTATATTCCAATAGTATTTGTGCCTTATGTCTATCACAGAAAAAAAGGTCTAATATTAATTCAGGAGGCATATATATGTTCATCAAACATACAAATAGGTCTCGATTTAGACTTGATGATTATGTTAGTTTTTGATAATATTAGCTTTTCTAATTTGTGAGAAGTTTGATGAATTTCAACGCTTCATAACAGTATGAATTACAAAAAAAAAAAAAAAAAAAGGGGGCGACAAAGAGGCTAGTTATTTATTTATGTTTGCCTCTTTCTTAGAAAGAAGCTAAGCCAAACATGCTCAATTGATTCTTGCTATTTTAATAGCTACAAATGCCTATGTGCTTATATGGTTCAAATTATTCTCGCAACGAGTGCGACCCTCTTGTTCACTTGTCATCATTGATTTAAGAACCCTGAAGAGACTGTCAGTGATAAGATAGAGGAAAGTGAGGTTAACATCGTCATCATGCCCTTTATGCCATGGGCGACAAACGTGTAGCAATGGCTGGGGACAAAGGATCGTGATCCCGCAACAACAAATGTCATAGTTGTTAGGGTGTTTGAATTAGGCTGGTTCACACTTCTTTAACCCACTTTGAAATTGTATGGGGTGAGCTACAATCTACATTTAATGTGTATCAAATTCGACCCCGGGCAACAATTTTTTTTGGCCGATCATAGCTAAGAAGCATAATGGGCGAAGAGTCAAACTTTTGGCTATTCCTCGCGAGGGATGAGTCGAGACCATTTTGAATCGGGATTATAGATTTTTGTTCAAATGAAAGCCCCTTACTAAGCCATTATATTCATTATAATCATGTGATGCTCGCCTCTACTCGAGGCCGGAGATGGTGTCTATTTTGTGCAGGACCATTGATTTTCTATTTTAAAAAAATCTGAATCTTGCATAAATGGTATTTTCTTATTTTTTAATAGTATTTTAGTTATTTTTTTTTTACCATTAATCTCTAAAATTATACACGTCAAACAACTAAATCATAAAATCTATAATTAATAATTCCTAGAAGAAGACAATTTTCAAGTTTACAAAAATTAGAAGATCGAAATTGAAAACATGAGACCCTTTGAGGTAAATGGGCGCAAGAAATCATTCACACTAATTTAGTACCGATGCCCACATTAGACATAGGTCTTAGAAATGGCTCCAAAAAAGTAAAAATTTTGTAATTTTTTTTCTTCTAAATGGGTGCATGCCTTTTGGCCAAACAACATATTCTTTCAATAAAATAATATTACACGTAAATCAAAAAAAAATTCTTATTTTTTAATCGCACATTCTCCAAAAAATACTATTCCAAAATCAATTATTATTTTTTTAGCCAAATAATGGAGCTCAAACAATCAAACAAGGGCTTATAAAGCTTAACACCACTATCTAGTCTAATACCATATTTTAATGTCGGGTTCTGCCATGGGTACACAATTGTGTATCACTAGCATTATCCTTTAATATCAGATGTCACTTGTAGCTCTTGGCACTTTATCTCCATGGTGGACCAAAGTCGCCAACAAGCTAGCCTCTTTAGCTATTATTTTCTAGGTAAATTTGAGTTGAATTGATTGTATTCCTAGTTTTAGTGTCTCTAATTTTGGGCAATTTATTTTAGTATTCATCCTTGTGTTTAAAAAGTAACCTAAAACTTGGCAAGTCTCTAATACTATATCTAGCGGGGCTCCACCCAATTCTTTCGACAAGATTAGGAAAGATGCTTAAAATATTGGAATACAGCGCTAGTTTATGGGCGGAGGATGGGAAGAGGGGAGGGGCGAGTGTTCTTGGATTAATATTTTTTCATCTCAATAATCTCTCTAACCAAAGGCCACTAAGGTTTTTACGATCCAATGCAGCAACAACCCCTATTGTGCAATTTCTGTGTAATGTACACCTGTTAAGCTGTAAACTGCCATTGCATGAAACTAATGCACTGGCACTGCACTTTTGATAATTTTTCCTTGCACCCAACCACGTCTTTTCCTATCTGCAACTCAGATGCTTCATTCGGTGAAATCTCCATGTTCACATTTTAAAAAAAAAAATCTCCATTGCATCTTGAAAAATGCTCCCATTTCCTTGTCGGCCTTTGCATAACCTTCCAAGTTGATTTTTTTCAGAATACATCTCATTCTCTGCCACGTGGAGCAGCAGTTTCACCTTCAACTTGTACATTCTTGTTGAGATCCATCAAGGGCCTGCATCTAGCATTGGAGGAAACTGCTGCATTGATATTGCATTCTTGATAATTTGTCCTTGTCCCGGACTGTTGTCCTTCTATTTAACCATGTCTCGTCCCTTCTGCAGGCCTTGAGATTTTTCATTGTGTGCAATCTCGATGTCCACATTTTTAATCTCCGTTACAACTTGGAAAGATGCCCCCGTTTCTGAGTCCTCGTCCATCTTTTCAGACCCTTCCAAGTTGCTTTGTCAGAACTTGTTTCCTTTTCCACCATTGGAGCAGTGGTTTCACCTTCAATTTGAACATTCATATCGAGATCCATTAAGCCTTCGTCTGCCATTGGATGAAACTACTGCACTAGCACTGCACTGTTGATAAATTGCCAGTCCTCGGTCTTTTATTGTAGTCCTCTGTTTCTAGTCTGTATCTTTCCTTATCCCTGAGTGCTTTCTACTGATAAACCTGAATACACTACAATTTGTTGCATGCCAAAATAGTTAAGGAACTTTGATGTAAATGTAAAAAATAAAAATAAAAATACAAAAAAAGTAGGAAGAAACAGTCTATGAGTCTCAATTTGTGCACGAGTTGGAGCTTACGAATTTTTCAGGTTCTTTTAGGTTGGTACATATTTCACCAATCATCTTACTGATTTCTTGATGCCTATCAGGATAAAGAGGTTTCCGCCTGCAGTGCTATTTGGCAAAGAAAAAGTTGTACACGCTTATTGTTGGAAATTTACTTAACATGCACAGCGAAAAATTAAATGACTTTTAATTTCCATTCAAGGATCTGCTTTGTGTTTAGATAGAAACTGTGATAGAAACAATACCTTTAGTCAGATCTACAAACTCCTTTGTCATTCCTGTAGTTCCAGCAATCCTGATCTGCCTCCCATAGCTGTCCAATTATCCAACCTCCAATGGAATCCACACAGAACAAAATTGAGAGTGAACTAGGGTTTACTTTTCTTGTGCTAGCAAGAATAATGAAAATCCATCAACTGTTTTCAACTCTAGGAGCTTATTTATATAAACTCAAACGGGCTGGACCCGTCTCCTAAATTTAACCCGATCCAATATTTAATTAATCCAATTAATTAAATTTGGTCAATGAATTAATTAATCCAATTAATTAATTCGGGCCTATTAATAAGCAATCCAATTAATTAATTATTCAACGCTTGTTAATTAATTAATTGGTAGATCTCAATCTTCTAGTTCTCCTTTTGTGTGTGACCCATTAGGTTCCTAGTCACGATACCTAACGACGTGAATTATTATTTTGATCCAATCAAAATTGATAAATCAAAACACCATTTTGATTTATCATTAATTAACATCCGTCGTTCCAGATTGACATATAGCAATGTGTCAGGGCAATATATGTGACGGAAAATGTCACGTGGTATGACAAAATCAAAACCATTCGTTTATCGTGAAACTATAATCCATTCGTCAGCATGATCCGATCAATCACGAGATATGGATAAGTATCAATCTCAATTATCGATCATATCTTTAATTTCATTATTAAGTCAATGTAAGTCGAAAATTCCTTTTCGACTTATGCATACACATTGACCAAGGATTTCATTATCAATTTAACTGGATGAAATGCAGATCATAAACTCTTACTATCTAAGAGTGACGAATCCTCTATTGATCATTCACAACCTTCATATGATTCTTGACATACCCGAACGATGCCGTATTAGCGGCCCTTGACAGAGCAACTTACAGTATCACCAAAGCATGACCGTCCCCACATAAAGTACTATGATGATCTCAAGTCGAAGGACCAATTCTACTACCGAACGTTAAATATTAACTACTGACACTCAGATAGTTATCCATGTGTAATCTCTCAGTGGGTCTCCAATGTTTTGTTCTATAACAAAACATTTACGTGTTCATTTAAGTGTCACCACACTTTAACTTATGAGATCAACTACTTACTTCACAAGTAAGAAATGACACACGTGATGGTCTATCCGTAACAACGATATCCGTATCTCGTTATTACTTACGACCATGGATGATTTAAGATTCAATCATATGTAATTTGTATCTTACAATCACAATTTCTTGTGATTAATAGATTACCGAGACTTGAATCTACGGATTCTATTATTTAATATTATAATAGATCTTGTCAAAATAAATGCATTAAACATATATTAAAAGTACTTATGCCCAAAATTGATTGGACTTAGGGCATAAGACTTACACTAGCTTCAAATGTGCAGGATCCCATCTTTTCATTTCAGATTTCTTCATCATATTTCAACTATGGACCCCTGGTTTTGATGATGAACTGTCCATGTTATTGGCTAGCTACTATAATTTTGGAACCTGATAAAGAACACCTTTTGAAATCCTCTGAGCCAATTTTGACAGTTACAAGTTATCCACCTTCAAACTTTCCATTGATCACTTCAGACACTGTGATAAATGGCGATAGTGCTAAATGTGTGCAAGAATCAAAAGGTAAAAAAATTATTATTCCTACAATTATACAACCCTACAAGACTTGAAAATAGAAAATAAAGAAGGAAAATCTCATTCTCTTATGGCTTCCAAATTTTATTATTCCTACACAATTTCATTGATATTGTTGTATTCTGTTATGAGGATATTGATTCAAATTAAATCTGTCCCCTTCATGATAGCTAGGGTTGGGCACGGTACGATTCTCGAAATTTTCGGATATTTAATAAGTGGAACTGTAGGGTCTAAATTTAATTATGGAACCATTCGGGTTTGGTTCGGTTCCATTCGGTTCTTAGGTTCTGTACTATAATTAATTTTTTAATATTTCAAAACTACATTAATTTAACTAATGACGTGTACAATCTTAGCTGTTACAAAAATAACGTAATACAATCTTATGTGTCTTTTACTTCTCTTTTTGCTAAATTCTTCATAGATTTTATTGTGAAAAACATATGAAGAGAACGATAGCGAGTTTACAATAATTAAGAGATGCGCTGTCGAGTTTCAATTCGATTTCTCCATAAGAAATGACACTATGGTAAAATAACATATTTTGATAAAATTTAGGTCAATTTGATTAAATTGAGTTTGGACTGAAAATTAGAAATAGGAAAATCATTTTTTTGGATTAGCAAATTTATTTAGAAAATAATAATATAACTTGACTTATTTAAAAAAATAAATAAAAAAATTAGGGAGATTCGGTTCTTATTTGATTCTTCGATTCTTAATCTAGAACCAAGAACCGAACGGAACCCATCGGTTCTCGATTCAAATACCTGTTCGGGTATTTAACTTAAGAAGAACTGCTCGGTTCAGTTTAGTTCAGTTCGGATCTGGTTCGATTCGAGAGTTTTGTCCAACCCTAATGATAGTTGTTGAAACTAGCGAACAAAGTTCTGGGTTTTATCTTTGGGAACCTCTGTGCAAACAACACAAAAGACTTTCTACCCATATATTTCATATCAAACTTTTCAATAGAAATTACATGTCCCATATAAAAGTTTTAATTCTCTTCTTACAATTTAGATATATTTCGCATATAGTACTATGAAATTTATTTACTCCAACTAACCTTGAGGTACATGCACTCATTGACATTATTCCCTATAAAATCAAATAGTTAAAACCAGGTGAATCTCAATATACCATTTGTAAGAGGTCTGTTTTGACTTGGTTTTTTCATAGCCTGGAATGGTCAAAAGGCGTAAGGCGTAAGGCGTGACAAGGTGACAAAGTCAAGTTTTAAGCCTTCAAGCTTATGTATATGTGCCTCAGACAAAACCAGGCCTAAAATGGTATTTTTCTTAATTTTTTTTTATAGTATTGTAATTATTCCATGACCATTAAAATAAAATAATACATGTCAAATTACTAAATCATAAAATCTATAGTTATTAAATAATTCCTAGAAGCAGACAGTTTTCAAGTTTCCAAAAACTAGAAGATGAGCATTGAAAGTACAAGACCTTTTGAGGTAAATGGGCCCGAGAAAAGGTTCACACTAATTTAGTTCCTAGGCCAACATTAGACTTAGGTCTTAGAGATGGATCCAAAAATATTAGTAATTTTTTTTTTCTACTTTTTAAATGGCGAATGCATTTGGCGATCGAATGAGGAGTTGACTGCATTTTTTCCATGCCTTGCCCATATGCAGGGCATTTGAAAACGTGCCTAAGCAGTACATTTCATGCCCTTTTAGAATACTGCTCAAAACACCTCATTAAGGAGCAAATCAACATCTATGATTCGTAACAACCAAATTAAGTTATAGACTATTTAAAAATTTTATTATACATATGATACCATAATTGGATTTTATGCCAAATTCAATATCACAAAGCAAATCAATTTAGGAAAACAATCAATTCATGATAGAATGCAAGTATACACACCTCCAACCATAATCTTCAAGAATTGCTCATAGTGAACAATAGAACCATTGAGAAACAAGAGAAAGAGGGGATAAGAGAAGAGAAAGGAAGAGAGATAGAAGAAAGAGAGATTATAGAGAGAATGGAGAGAGACGATATTTACAAAGCTTAACGTGCTATCTTGTTTAATATCATATTTTAATGTCAGAGGTCATTTGTGGCTCCTGTCTATTCTCCACGATGGACCAAAGTGGCCTACAAGCTAGCTTCTTTAGCTATTATTTTCTAGGTAAATTTGAGTTGAATTGATTGTATTTCTAGTTTTTTAGCGCTGTTGGGTATGCGATCAAAGTTCCACATTGGTTAAAAATGGGGATAATCATGGGTTTATAAGTGTGGAAATATATCTCCATTGGTATGAGACATTTTGGGGTAAAGTCCAAAAAGCAAATCAATGAGGGTCCAGGCCCAAAGTGGATAATATCATACCAATGTGGAGATATATGTGGGTCCATACTTATAATAAGTGGAATATGTGGTGTTACATATTCCTAACAGTGGTATCAGAGCCAAGCCCCAAAAATTGGCCATGTGGATGAATCCTTGAAATGCCGAACGAAGGTAGTGTCTCGGTTAGCTCGCGATGGGATCCGTTGATGAGCTCTATTGGATAGGCGGTGTGCTCCGGATGCTTCACGTAAGGCGTGTGCTAGAACGCGGTGGAAATGAGTTGATCTGGATAGAGCAAGCTCTTGGTGAGGAAGATGGACGGATAGATGATCGTTTGAGGGGAGGCTCGGTGGTCCTTTGTTCGAGGGGAGAATTGTTCGGTATGCGACCAAAGTCCCACATCGGATAAAAATGGGGATAATCATGGATTTATAAGTGTGTAAATATATCTCCATTGGTATGAGGTCTTTTGGGGTAAAGCCCAAAAAACAAATCCATGAGGTCCAGGCCCAAAGTGGACAATATCATACCAATGTGGAGATATGTGTGGGTCCATATTTATAATAAGTGGAATATATGGTGTTACATATTCCTAACAAGCGCCTCTAGTTTGGGTAATTTATTTTAATATCATCCTCATTTGTGTTCAAAACGTAACCTAAAACTTGGCAAGTCTCTAATACTACATCTAACAGGGCTCCATCTGATTCTTTCGACAAAATTAAGAAAGGTGATTAAAATATTGGAAAACATGGCTAGTAGGAGGGCGGAGGATGGGAAGAGGGGAGGGACAATGTTCTTCGATTAATAATTTTATCTCAATGGTCTCTCTACCCGAAAGGCCACTAAGGTTTAATGATATCCATTGCAGCTAAAATACCTATTGTGCAATGTCAGTGCAGTTAAGAATTTTTTTGTCAACGCCCCATTCCCCAGCATATTTGCTAGGTGAATGGGAAATAATCATGTTCACATTAAATCAATTGATCTACCACAGGTAAAGCAATGAAATATAGGAGGGCGGAAGATGGAAAAAGGAAGGAGTGAGTGTTCTTAGATTAATTTTTGGATCTCAATAGTCTCTCTAACCCAAAGGACACTAAGGTTTTTTTATGATCCAATGCAGCCACAACACCTGTTGTGCAATGTTGGTGCACTTGAAAATTTTGTGTCACCGCCCCCTCCCCCAGCATATTTAGTAGGTGAAAGGGAAATAATCATGTTCACATTAAATCAATTGAATTGCAACTGTATCAGGTGATTGAGAATAAGAAGAATATTCAAAAAGGGTTAGTCAAGCAGAACGCCATATCGAGACATGGATACAATCTGGGATGCACTTTCTTGTTTCAGATTCATTGAACACACAAGCCAGATTTGATCATGAAAATCCACAAATTCTCGTACTGTACTTGATGACATGTTTTGTGCAAACAGTACTATTAATGAATAAAATTTTAACTTATTTTTCGTCTTTATTCATGTCCAATGTTGTCTACAGTACATCTCAGCAAGCGAGCCATTAGTATTTGTGCTTTATGTCCATCACAGAAACAAGGTCTAATGTTAATTCAGGATGCATCATGCATATATATGTTCATCAAACATACAAATAGGTCTCATTTTGAAATTTTTTTGTTTGCTTGAGCATGATCTCTAAACATTTTACTTCACGTGTACCTTTTTGGCTATTCTCTTCGATTTAAAATTGATGATTATGTTAGTTTTTAACAATATATGCTTTTCTAATATGTAGAGAAATTTGATGAATTTCAAGTCTTCATAACAATATGAATTATAAAAAATAAAAAGCAAGAAAGAAGTTTTGTTTTTCTGCCTCTTTCTTAGAAAGAAGCTAAGTCAAACATGCTCAATTGATTCTTGCTATTTCCATAGCTAAAATTCATGTGCTTATATGGTTCATATAAGTCCCACTCAGGTAAATGACAGAGTTTTTAGGGAGTGTAAATTACGCCGGCTCACACTTCTTTAGCCCACAATGAAATTGTATGGGATGAGCGACGATTTAGTTTAATGGGTATCAAACCAGACACCAGGCAACAAATGTTGTTGGCCCATCACAGTTCAGAAGCATAATGGATGAAGGGTCAAATGGTTTGGCGATTTCTTGCGAGGGCATTGAGTAGAGAGAATTTTGAATTAGAATTCTAGATTTTTGTTCATAGGAAAGCCCCTTTGAAAACTGAAATCAGAATTCTTTTCTGTATTTCTCAATGAATAAAATTCCGGCTTACATCTTTTTGTGGTATAATAATGCAGATAATAAAAGAGAACAAAACTCCTAATTGAGGAGAATAATATCATACTATAAATTACAATATCAGTCAATCAATTTACACTAACTAAGGAAAGATTTCGATATCTTTCCATAATTCGCGAATTCCAACAGTTTCCCTCAAGTTGGACTGTAGATATTGATTATATCCAACTTACAGATGAAGTCATTAAAGTTTTGTTGAGACAACCCTTTTGGTGAAGATATCCGTTGTTTGTTCTTTTGTAGGGACATAAACAATACAAATGACTCCATTTTCAACATTTTCTTTGATGTCTATTGATTTCCACATGCTTAGTTCAATTATGTTGGATTAAGTTGAGTGAAATGTTGATGACTGCTTTGTAATCACAATAGAGTTTCATAGGTAATTTCATTTCAATCTTCAATTTCTCTAAGAGTTTCTTTAACCATAATCCTTTACATATCCCTTGTGCAGCTGCTCTGAATTGTACTTCGGCATTGCTTCTTGCCACTACATTATGTTTTACTTTTCCAAGTTACCCAATTTCCTCGTACAAAGGTACATTAAACCGACGTTATTCTCCTATCTTCTATTGATCTTGCCCAACAGCGTTTATGAATATTTCAACTTCTTTCCTTTCATTCTTCTTGAATAATCCCTTTCTAGAAGAGCTTTTTAGATATATGAGATTTTTGTATACTGCTTCTAGGTAAGTTTCCTTCAAAGAGTGCGTGTGTTGATTTACCAAGCTGACCATAAAAGCAATATCGGGTCTAGTGTGTGATAAGTAGATTAACTCACCAACCAGTCATAAATATCTATCTTTTTCAACTGGTTTCCCATTGTCCTCTATCATTTTCCACCATCCATAGGTGTGTTGATTGCTTTGCATCCAAGCATGCTAGTCTC
Source organism: Osmanthus fragrans (assembly GCA_019395295.1). Taxonomy (NCBI): domain Eukaryota; kingdom Viridiplantae; phylum Streptophyta; class Magnoliopsida; order Lamiales; family Oleaceae; genus Osmanthus; species Osmanthus fragrans. Next base: position 23,595,027 of record CM033357.1, read on the forward strand.
AGTTAAAATGTCAAGAATGTATTTTCGTTGTGGGGACAATGATACCCTTTTTTGATGTTGCAACCTCCATACCCAAGAAGTATCGCATTGGTCCTAGGTCTTTTACTTTAAACCAGGAGGCTAGGCTTTTCTTTAGTATGTCCATCTCGATTATATTGTCTCCAATGAGGATTATATCGTTTACATGTACAATTAGAATTGTTTTTTTTCCTTCTCCGGATTGTTGAAAAAACATGGTATGGTCTAACTACCATTATTGATATCCTTGAATCCTCTACATCTTCGCAAATCTATCAAACCAAGCTCTCGGTGATTGCTTCAGACCATATAAGAATTTTTTGAGTTTGCGTACCCAATCTTCTTCATTCATTTTACTAAAACCTAGTGGTATTGTCATGAAGATTTTCTCTTCTAATTCTCCATTCAGAAATGCAATCTTAATATCTAATTTGTTGGAGAGGCCAATCCAAAATGGCTGCTAGAGATAGGAGAACTCAAATCTTATTCAATTTTGCCACCGTTGCAAATATCTCCCTATAGTCAATATTATAGGTCTTTGTATATACTTTGGCTACCAAACGAGTTTTATAGCGTTCTATCGTCCCTTCAGCTTTGTACTTTCACATTGAAGACCCATTTGCATCCAACTGGTCTCTTACCTTTTGGTAGCTTCACTATATCCAAAGTTTCATTTTTTTCTAGAGCCCACATTTCTTCTCTCCATTTGGAAACTTCCAAGGCCTCTTGAATATTTCTGTATTGTCAAGGTTATTAGTAAAAGTACGAAATTTGGTAGATAGATTTTGCTAAGACACGAATTTAGAGATATGATAAAGAGTACATAACCGAGTTTTTTTTTCCAGAGAGTAATAGATAAATGGTCACTTAGAGATCCAGATTTATTGAATAGAATTTCATTATGCCCCATAATTGGTTCTATTTCTTTTGGTACCTTAGGTGCGACATTTTCTTTGTACTTAAATTTGGCTTTTTTGAGTAAACTCGTATCTCTTTTTCATTTTGTTTTTCTGCATCTTTCCCTACATTCAAGTTTCCCTCTATACATATCATATTAGATGCGACATATTTCGTATAGGTTGGCTCAGAAGGGGAGAGATCAAAATTGAAGGACTAGTTAAAGGAACCGATCTTCGCTCAAATTCTCTCTTTGAAGAGAGGATTTTTAGAAGTAAGGTGTTTTTTCAAAAAAAGGTGACATCAAGGATAACAAAAACCTTTTAGTGGATGGATCATATTATTTATAGCCCTTTCGAGTAGGTGAGTATCTAATGAACACACACTTGAGTGTACAAGAGTCTAGTTGTTTTGATGATGAGAGTGAATATGAGTAAATGTTGTGCATCTAAACAATTTTAGAGGTAGGTTAGAGTTAAGGTGAGAGGTAGGGAAGTGTGTTTGAAATTTTCGGAGAGGTGAGTCGAAGAACAAAGTACAACTGGAAGTCTGGACATTTTGTTGATTAAATATGTGGCTGTTAGAATGACATCGCCCTAGAATAGTTTTGACATATTTGTAGTGAACATTAAGGTACAGACAAATTCAAGAATGTGTCTAATTTTTTACTTCGTGATTACATTTTGTTGAGGGGTATTGACACATAAAGTTTGGTGGACTATCCCTTATTTTCATAAATGTGATAATCATTGTGTGTGTGTGCAATTAGGGATTCAAGAAGGTCTTCCATAAGTCACCGTGAATCGTAGTGAAGGGTTTAGATAGTTTGTACATAACTTTGCATAAGAGATACACTGATATTTTGCAAGTTCACAGTTTTCACACTGAAAATTAACTGAAGTTTTATTCAAATATATTGAATAAATTACATGTCTTAAGTATTGAAAATTGGGGTAGCCTAGTTTATAATGCCATAAAGGAATTTCACTATACCTAGAGATAAATGCAAACCTACAAATTGCAATTTGAAGTTATCTACTCACGTTAGCCTCATCAAAGTAGTACAACCACTTACACTCTTTACCATTGCCAATCATCTTTCCCGATGAAAGATCTTGAAAAATACAATGTGATGGAAGAAATTCAGCGGAGAATGTGGAGTCTTTAGTTAGCTGGATAATAGAAAACAGATTACAAGATAATTTTGGAACATGTGGGATAGATTCTAGTGTTATAGAATTAGAGATTTTGATACTCCATTTTCTTGCAACAAATAAGAGAGAGCTATCTACAAGTTTGACCTTCATGTGATTGGATGCACCCGAGGTCAATAATTCAGGGAGTTTTAAATTTTGAGGTAGTACATAAGGCTTTCAAGAAATTACCTTTATGGGCTAGAGAGCTTGAAAAACCATTAGGAGAGGGCTGATAGGAAGTTTGGAGACTAGAGAAAATTTGGTAGAGTTGCTCCAATTGTTCGGGTTGAATTTACCATTTGGAGTAGGATTAATTTTTGCCTCGGCTTGATATCCCCAACTCCTAGTGTTCTGTCTTAGCTTCCAATCGATAGGTTTCCTGTGTAAATCCCAACATTTATCTTTTTTGTATCTCAGCTTACGAAAATATTCACACTATGGTCGACCACATTACTGTTTTTGGCCTGATCCATTTATTGTTCCCTTAGATGACTATACCCATAGCTTCGGGCCCATTATTTATTTCTAGCCCAATACCTCTTCTACGCGATGGCCCAGAGAATAAATCTTTACCACCTATTAGGCCATTAACTGTTGGCACATATTTTCTATCAGTTTTTGGCCTATTCCCTTAGATTGGCCCATAAGATCTTTCATTTAGCATAATCTATTGTTGAGTTTACTCTTCGAGTTTGGAAACCAATAATGAATGAGACTATAATATTTTTGACAGAAAATTAACTTTTTCTCAATCCTTAATGCTAATATCCAGTACTATCAAAATCCAATCTACCTTACAAAAACATAACATGCCATCAAGGGCTATCATGGCCCCTAGTGATATCAATTGATTCATCGATGTCAATGGGGCCAACTTTTCTCTTTTCCACAGCAATTGACATTTCATCTTCAGCACAGACCGATGTTTTCTCTCCACCAGATGATAAAATTTCTCTTTTCTCCATTCCACCGTGTCTCGGAGTGTTGTCCTTGTATCCAACTACTTCTGGTACCATCTGCAACTTAGATGCTTATTCAACCAGTGAAATCTCGACATTTACATTTTCTAGCTCCATTTCAGCCTAGACACACGCCCTCATTACTATGTCCTTGTCTGCCTTTTCATAACCTTTTAAGATGCTTTCACAAAAACACTTTACATTCTTCGCCATGTAAGCAGAGGTATCACCTTCAATTTGAGCAGTCGTATCGAAATCCATTGAGCTTTCATCTGCCATTGGATGAAACAGATGCACTTGCACTGCACTGTAGATAACTTGTCCATGTACAGGGTTGCTGTCCTTGTACCCAATCATGTCTCATCCTATCTGCAACTTAGATGCTTCATCCGATGAAATCTCGATGTTCACATTTTTAATCTCCATTGCAGCTTGGAACGACACCCGATTTCTTCATCCGCCTTTACATTACCTTCCAAGTTGCTTTTGTCAGAACACACTTCATTCTCCACCACCTGAACAACAATTTCACCTTCAACTTGAACATTCTTGCAGAGATCTAACAAGCCTCCATCTATCATTGGAGGAAACTGTTGGGAATTTACTTAAACATGCACAGCGGAAAAATAACAATTTTCAATTCCCACCAAGGATCTGCTTTGTGTTTAGATAGAGATTGTGATATAGATTTTACCTTTTGTGAAATCTGCAAACTCCTTTGCTATTCTTTTGCTTCAGCAATTCTGATCTGCCTCCCACAACTGTTCAATTGTCCAGCTTTCAATAGTATCCACACAGAGAACAATATTGAGAGAAAAATCAGGGTTTTATTTCTTGTGCTAGCAAGAATAATAATGAAAAATCTTGCAACTTTAAAACGCTAGCAACTTATTTATATAAGTCCAAACGGGCTTGACCCGTCCCTTAAACTTAACCCGGTCCAGTAGTTAATTAATCAAATTAATTAAATTCGGTCCATAAATTAATTAATTCGGGTCTATTAATAAGCAACTCAATTAATTAATTATCCAACGATTGTCAATTAATTAATTGGTAACTCTCATTCTTCCAATTCTCATTTTGTGTGTGACCCATTAGTTTCACAATCACGATGCCTAACGACAGGAATTATTATTTTGATCCAATCAAAATCGATAAATCAAAACACCCTTTTGATTTAATACTATTTCACATCCGTCGTCCCAGATTGACATTTAGCAATATGTTATGGCAATACATGTGACGGGAAATGTCACGTGGTATGACAAAACTAAACTTGTTCGTTTATTGTGAAACTATAATCCCTTCGTCAATATGATCCGATCAATTACGAGATATGAATAAGTGTCAATCTCAATTATTGATCATATCTTTCATTCTACTATTAAATCAATGTAAGTTGAAAACTCCTTTCGACTTATGTGTACACCATGGCCAAAGATTTCATTATCAACTTAATTGGATAAAATGTAGATCATAAACTCTTACTATCTAAGAGTGACGAATCATCTATTGATCATTCACAACCTTCATATGATTCTTGACATACCTGAACGATGCCATATTAGCGGTCCTTGACAGAGCAACTTTCAGTATCACCAAAGTATGACTGTCCTCACATAAGGTACTATGATGACCTCAAGTCGAAGGATCAATTTCACTACCGAACGTTAGATATTAACCACTGACACTCAGATAGTTATCCATATGGAATCTTCCAGCGGGTCTCCAATGTTTTGTTCTATAACAAAACATTTACGTGTTCATTTAAGTGTCACCACACTTTAACTTGTGAAATCAGCTACTTACTTTATAAGTAAGAGAAGCCACACGTGATGGCCTATCAGTATCTTGTTCTTACTTACGACCATAGATTATTTAAGATTTAGTCATACGTAGTTTGTATCTCACAATCACAACTCTTTGTGATTAACAAATTTTCGAAACTTGAATCTACGGACTCTATTATTTAATATCATTCATCAGAATATTAATTTAAATAAATAACAGACCTTGCCAAAATAAATGCATTAAATATATTAAAAAGTGTTTACAATCTAAATCGATTGGACCTAGAGCATGACACCTACAGAAATTGCTATATTGGCACTGCATTCTTGATCATTTGTCCATGTCCCGGACTGTTGTCCTTGCATCCAACCACTTCTCGTTTTGTGTGCAGGATCTGTGCTTCTTCATTCTATAAAATGTCAATGGTCACATTTTTAATCTCCGTTACAACTTGGAAAGATGCCCACATTTATAATTACTCGTCCACCTTTTCAGACCCTTCTAAGTTGATTTTTTTTCAGAACTAGTTTCCTTTTCCACCATTTGAGCATCGGTTTCACCTTCAATTTGAACATCCATGTCGAGATCCATTAAGCATTCATCTGCCATTGGATGAAACTGCTGCACTGGCACTAAACTGTTGATAATTTGTCCAGTCCTTTGTCTTTTATTGTAGTCCTCAATTTATAGTTTCTATCTTTCCTTATCCCTGAGTGCTTTTTCCTGATAAACCTGAATATATCACAATTTGTTGCATGCCAAAATAGTTACAGAAGTTCGATGTAAATGTTAAAAACAAAAAGTAGGAAAAAAAAATTCTTCGAGTCTCATTTTGTGCACGAGTTGGAGCTTATGAAATTTTTAGGTTATTTTTGGTCGAAAGCATTTTTCCATGCCTTGCCCATATGCCGGGCATTTTGAAAATGCGCCCAGGCGAGCCTTTTTGGAATATTGTTCAAAAGACCACATTAAGGAGGACTAAGAGAATCATCATCTGTAGATTCAGAACAACCAAATTAAGTTATATACTATTTTTAAAAATTTTGACACATCATATTAAAATTGGATTTCTCGCCACTAATATGCCAAATTCAATATCGCAAAGCAAATCAATTTAGGAAAACAATCAATTGATCTATCTAAGACCAAAAGTGGCTCTATTGTATGCAAAAAATTCATGATAAAATGCAGATAAACATACCTCTAGCATATTATTCATAGCGAACAAATAGGACCATTGAGGAAGAAGAGAAAGAGGGTAGAAAAGAAGAGAAATGAAGAGAGACATAGAAGAAAGATTGATTATGATATAGGGGAATTCAAGACAAATGATGCAGAGCTGTCAAATTGCACATTATTGGCACTGAAATACCATGAGTTGGTAGATCAGTGCAAAGGCAGGAAGTGATTACGTTATTGGAGCAGTTTTGGGCACGCAGTCTTTTGGCTATAACTTTGGTTACAGTTGTCAGAATCGTGCTCATAACTCCAATTCAGAAAGCTCATTTCAGTGTGTACACTGTGGACATCGAGCTAGGTTGGTGTGTATCTTTTACGACCTCAAATTCAGCTGTTTTCCCCTCTGAATCACTATTTTTAGTAATTTTTTGTTATTTTTGATAATAATGTGTGTACGTTAGGAAATGATTTTTTACCCGATTTGGGCCAAATTTTTTGCAGATTACTTATTTTATTTTGGCGTAATTTTTGGAATTTTGTTATTTTTGTAAAATTCGGATTTTAGTTATAATGTCCAGCTTGTGGACTTATTTTTGGCAATGCTCGATTTAATAAAACATATTGAACTATAGAGACTTTTTATCTATACTTTTTGGTGATATTCTTGTGTTCTTCCATGTGATTCATCTGTTAAAACTAGTCTGCAAGATAATCCCTATTTTGTCCAGCGTTAAATTAGAGAGAGAATGGGGAGAGACGAGATTTTCAAAGCTTAGGGACGCCATCTTGTCTAATATCATACTTTAATGTCAGAGGTTAGTTGTGGCTCTTGTCCCTTTATTCCCCATGGTGGATCAAAGTGGCCCACAAGCTAGCCTACTTAGCTATTATTTTCCCAGTAAACTCTAGCTAAATTGACTGTGTTTTTAGTTTTTTTAGCACCTCTAGTTTTGGGTAATTTATTTTCATATCATTCTCAGTTTAGTGTTAAAAAGGTAATCTAAAATTGTCAAGTCTCTAATACTACATCTAACAAGACTCCATCTAATTCTTCCAAAAAAATTAAGAAAGTTGATCAAAATATTGGAATACACCGCTAGTTGGAGGGTGGAGGATGGGAAGAAGGGAGGGGTGAGTGTTTTTTTGGATTAATATTTTAGATCTCGATAGCCACTAGTAGGAGGGTGAACCTTCTGAATAGCAGAGAGATTCTTTTGGTACCGAAGCATAAGCCAAATCAGTAAATTCTGTCCATAGGTTCTGAAACCCAGAAAAATAATCTTTAATAGAAAGATCGCCTCGAGTATAACTAGCAATTTCACATACCAACTGAAAACGTCGAAGAGTGTTGTCCACATTATGAATGTTATTGATCATGTTGAAGTGATAAATGGAATAACCCTGCAAGGTCTTCACAAAAGGCTGGAGGAGGGTAACTTAGATCCGAATGAACTGAAAACTGCAAAAAAGGGGCAGGTGAAGGATTTTCCTAATGGAATACCTGAATGTGGTGTAGATGCTCTACGTTTTTCCCCTTGTTTTCTACACAGCTCAGGTAATAGCTTTGTGTTTTTCCTTTGCAAAAGTTTTTTCTCTTTTTGAGTTTGTTAAGTTCACATCATTTCATTTCAGTTGGATAAAATAAATCTCGACATTCAAAGGGTGGTTAGCTATCGTCAATGGTGTAATGAGCTGTGGAATGCTATAAGGTTTGCCATGACTAAACATGGAGATGGTTACATCCCTCCAACAAAGATAGTTCCAGATGTCATGCCTTTTGGCTGCAAGTGGAAACTCTCTGCTTTGAACAAAGCCATATCAAAAACAGTGTTGTCTTTAGAATCTTACGAGTTCTCTGATGCAGCAACAGCAGTATACTCATGGTGGCAGTTTCAATTGTGCGATGTGTTCATTGAAGTAATCAAGCCCTATTTTTCCAGCAATAATCCAGATTTTGCATCCGCAAGAAGTATGCACAAGATACCTTGTGGGTTTGTTTGGATAATGGCTTACAGTTACTACATCCATTTATGCCATTCGTCACAGAAGAACTGTGGCAGCGTCTTCCTTCCAAAAAAGATTCTATGAGGAAAGAATCAATTGTGATATGTGAATATTCATCACCTATTGAGGTAAGATCTACTTACATTTCAATGCAGTTTAAGGGAGGATAACAAAAAACAGTTGAGATCTTTTTTTGGCATTCCAATGGATTTCCAATGCTAATTGCTATGTTCCTTGATTGAGTTTTTACTCTACAACTGTCTGGTATGATTTATTAATGTCGTGTGATTTTGAAACATCTTCTTTGTTGGTTTAGCAATGAAATTACTCCCAACCTCATCTGATACATTAGCTTACAGCTTCATACTGGAATGGGCAGTATTATTTGGTTTCATCTCTATAATCATATATGATTGGAAGTTGTTTGTCTTTTAACATTTAATATAGAAAAGAGTTCTTTTAATGCCCAAGATTATAAATTTCTGTATGCAAAGAGTTAAGGGGGCATGTATCAAAGCAGATCAAGCTAGGAGAAGTGTTTTTAGCTCGTTTGCTAAGCAAATCTTGCGGAAAAATAGAAGTAACTATGATTAAGTGCCTTCACCTATGTCTTGTTGTGATATTATGTTGGGAATTCTGGATAGTGATATTCGTAAGTCAGGTCCCCCATCGACCTAGCCACTACCACCAAAAAAATAACCCAATTTTTTGTTAGAAATAAGTAAAAGAAATCCCCAGTTTGGCAATTTCATGTACTACACAATGAAATCAGAATGTTGTTAAAAATTGATATGCTGCTCAATAATTTAATGCTGATAGACCACTAACAATCGTATTTATGCTCAAAGTTCCCAACATCCAATTTCATCTGCTTGCTTAATGTGACTGTTAGTAATGTTGTTTAGGTGCTCCGCAATTCTGTTTCTGCTCTTGATTTTTTGCAGTGAATTTTCACATTTATACAATTTTTTTGTATTATTTATAATCTATTCTTATATTAATTCTATTTAGAACGTAAGCTCAGTTGCCATCTTATCCTTATTTCTCTTTCTACAGTGCTGGACAAATGATAACGTGGAGTTGGAGATGGATATGATCGAGTTAGTGATTAAATCACTCAGGTCTCTTCAGTCAACTCTGGAACCAAAGGAGAGACATGAAAGGTAAACGTCATGGGCTCAATGCTATAAATGTGTTGGATAATTTTGAACCTACATGGTTTGTATGGCATGGAGAATCAGCTATTAAGGAAGAAGACTTAAGTTAAAATCTTGTTTATCGTAGTGTCCTGACCTACCTAGTGTTGTCAGCATGACATGCACTTAGTGTTCGTCTTTTCCTTAAATATATAAGTTTGCTCCATGTTTTCCAGTCACACAACAATAAGATGGATTTGTACTGAAATTTGGGGCTAGATGCCCTCACTTTCCACTTGATTCTGGTACTTTGAGTGGTTGATTCAGAGAGGAAATATTGTTGGTTCTTAATTGCTTTATAAGGTGTTAAAATAGACAGTTCAATAATTTTGGTCATGATTAACATGAAAAATATTTCTGCTTCTAGGCGAGCAGCTTATGTGCGCTGCCGTCCAAATGATGCGTGCAATATCATTAAAAGCCATGAACTGGAGATTACTACACTAGCAACATTATCATCTCTGGAGGTATGTATTTGGATTCATATTTATGACCTATAGTTTTGAAGTAATGTCTCAGTTTTGGCATCATTTTTATAACAAAAATACTACTTGTACATCAAGATTTGTACATAATGGTGTCCTCCCTCTCACATGGAGGGACCCACTCGATTATTTTATTCGAGTGGGCCCCTTTCCATGTGAGGAGGGTGTACACCCTTAGGTACACCTTGATGTACCAGTAGCAAAATCGTTTTTATAATGTTATTGGAAGTATTGTGAAAATTTTCTTCCTTAAATTTTGTAGGTTTTAAGCGAGAGTGACGATGCTCCAGTGGTTGTAAGGTAGATGTGGTTAATGAAGCTCTCTTAGTATTCCTCAAGCTACAATGAAACATTAATGCAGAAGCTGCACACGAGAAGCTCAAGAAAAAGATGGATGAGATAGAAAAGTGAGTCAATTCAATCATTCATTTTATTATTATTATTATTTAAAGAAGAATAATGCTAGTACACAATGGAGTTACGTAATGGTTTACATACAGATGAGATGTCAAAAGGAGAGGGGAAGTTTTCTTTTTTATTTGATAGAAGAAATTCTGATCAAATCATATCTCACCACATCATGTGTATTATATATATAAACCATTATGTACATGTTGCACAACCATTGAAAGAAAATGGTTCCATAATTTGCATTCTACGGGTTAATAACTTGACATGTTTTTCAGGCAGCGTGATAGCTTGTTGAAAATAACTAGCGTGTCTGGTTACCAAGAAAAAGTCCCAGTTCATATCCATGAAGAGAATGAGGCAAAGCTTGCATCGCTCTTTCAAGAGTTATTGTCATTTGAGGAAGCTACCACGCAGTTGGAACATGCATCAGGAAATAACGGAAACTAGTAAACTATTAGAAATTTACACCAAAAAATTTCATATCTGGGGCCAAAAAATTACCTATCAATTGTTGTGTGTGTCCAAGTGACAGGTAAGATATTGTTTTAACAGAATGTGCCGAGGGACGGGCTTATTGAAGACCTGCTTAAGACATAAATTACTGTTCAGTGTTTGCAAGAATTTAATAGTCAAGTCGATACTTTAGCAACAAAGAAGGTTTCAAGGGCGGCTTTGTAAAAATTTCTCACGAGCAAGGGCGAATCCAGAGTTCGAGTTCAGCTAGGGAAGACTGCGGGTGTTGAAAGCTTACTGTCAATGGCCGACGTTTGTGATAGCGGGATTGTTTATTAATATTTAATTAAATAATATTCAAAAAACTGTACGGATTAGAACTAGATACACCACTAAAATTAGATATGAACTTTCATTTTGGATGAAAAAATCGTTCAATAATCTACAAAATGTCCTAATTTATTTTTCAATTAAACAGACAATATATAGCATATGTTTGAATCTCATTAAATTCCATTTCATTACATTCTATTTTTCTCTTTTCTACTTTCAACCACACAATATTCCATAAAATAATATTACACGTAAATCGAAAACTTTTCTTTCTTTTTCAACCACTAATTTTTCAAAAAAACTCTATTCTACCCATTTTCATTTCAAAAAAATGGGTGCCAAATGGGGGCATAGTAACAAAGTGTCAATATTCAATTTACAATTAAAGTTAATTAAACAAGCATTATTATATTAACAAAGTTGAAATTATTTATGTGCTTATATCAATTTTATGTGTTTCTATGATTTCACTTTTTTGCAATTGATTTTTTGTGAACGAAAAGTGAAACATTTTATTAATTAAATAAGTTTTGTTAAAAGACTCCTTATTGACACTAAAGCCAATTTTTCTAAAAAATCATCCACCATTAATTGAACCAAACTCTCAAATTAATTGATTAGAGATAAAGAAAAAAATTCAAGAAGAGAGACAAAGTATCGGTTAAAATGTTTCTACTTGCATTAAATCATTAAAACTGAATGAATATTATTTTGTTACATTGAGTGCTAAAGTTCAATAAGTGTCAAGATGGTAAAGTAATGACTAATGACTATGTTTATGAATGGTGCTAGGTTTGAATCGCCTTCTTTACATATTTGTTTTGTAAAAATGGTTGAAAATTTGAAATACAAAAATTCTAAAACATGTTGCAATTGAAGAGTTTCAAACCCAAGACCTCTAATTCAATAGTGGATGGGCTGTCCAACTTAGCTACTTGAAATGTTTGTTATTAAAATGAATTATCAAATATATAATCCATATAATTTATCTAATAACTGTAAAAAAAATTCTTCTCGACGGATCCAGTACAGGCGGCCGTGGCGGCTCGCCAAGTTCTGGATCTGTCGCTGTGTCAGGAGCATATTTTTTATTTGATCCACTTGACTCCAAGTAATGATTTTGATTGTAATAACTAAATTGATTTCATTACCATCTCGTTTTTATTAATGAATGACATAAATGTAGTTGTTTATAAAAAAAATATAAAAAATGTCATAAATTTAGCTCTTTTTTTATGCTCATTGTTCTTAAAGAAACTATCTAAAGATTGAGATGGTGTTGGATGCCCCATGTTGGAGGTAGAGGATGTGTCGAATGAACACTTAGCGAGTTTAGGAGCATTTATTTTATCCAATTTGTACTCTTCTTTATTTATTGTTATTTGGTTATGTCAGTTACATACTAGCTGCAATTATTAACTGGATCAAGCAGAATGACTTATGTCTCTTTAACAATTATTTCATTCTTCTCGAAAGAAGTGCATTTTTGGTAATTTATACTGCGGCAGCATGGGACCCCTGTGCACTTGCCAAAGATCAAAAAATTGTTAAAAATGGGATAAAAACTTCTCCTAGACATGGGCTTAGCATATTTATAAGTTGTGGATCATATCGAATGCGTATAAACAAATGGATAGTAAATGTGAATTTTATGAAGTATGCGATAGATATATGTTTGATAAGGGATGGTTATAAATATGCTTGATACTTAGAGGATACTTGGCGGTGTTTATAAGCTATGATTTTTACGGAATGTGTGGATCCCAACCTTAAACTAGAAAGGGTGGAGGAATGGGGTGGTCAATGGGTCCCAAAACATTTTTAAATTTTTTAGATTTCTTCTCTTTTATTCGATTCAATCTCTTTCAATAATTATGATTACAATAGTAAAAATATGTATCAGAGAAGGGAAATTACATGCAATTTCTACTCACAATATCAAAACATGATAGATTTTTTGTTGTGTTATTTTTTCCTTTCGTAGTAAAGTACCACGTGTAAAAATAATTACAACCAAGCTACATGTACATTAATGTTGACATCATGGATGACATTCCTCTCACATAAGAGGGGCCCCATGTTGAATAAAAAAATTGGTGGGACCCTCTCATGTGAGGGGGTTGTCAACATTAATGTACAAATATTAATGTACAAATGGCTTTTTTCAAATAATTATCATAGAAGCAATTAATGTAATGAGAAAAAACATCGGGATAGTGAGAATTAAGAGGGATTTTGAAACTTTGACATTATTCAATTTTACACACAATTTCATGTCCTATAAAGAAAAAACTATGTGAGAGTAATTAAATGGTTGCTAAATTAGTCCATCATGTTGAAAACTTGTCTACTCATCCAACCTTCTTCATCGATAAAAGACATGCTCGTTAACCGAGTCAACTCGTCCACATTCAACTTGTTCGCCCATTTTACGCGCCCTACAGTATTTGCTCCAGCTCCTCGACATTTGTACTCTGCGAACGTTAACTGGTACCTGAATTTGTTCGAACAAGGAAAAAGAAAACATTAACAAATGCAAGTTAATGATTTTTTGACAATCAGTGACGACAAGACTTGAAATCAGATAATCTTACTCGTGTCCAGATGCAACCCAAGGACTCCATCCTTCGGGAACAACAACATCAGACATGGTGGTGTTATGAAATACAACACGAGCATAATCTCTCCATGCTCTTCCCAAGAATGTCTTTCCATTCCCAATTATATTACACTCTTTAAACACGAAGCCATTTGTTTCATGAGGACTCTTTCTTGATTGCGCGGTTATGAATCCCGCAAGTCCATTTAACACACCTGCGATAACTGATATCGTGCATCTCTGCAAAGAATTCGAAACAAGTTCACATTTGAATTTTGTTCAATATTGTTCAGTACTATGTACAAAACACGCACGTTTTGTTTACCTCATAAATGGATTGGCCAGAACCAAATATGAAATCTACTGCTCCCTGGATACTGCAAAGTTTGAAGTAGTGTCTACCTTGAACATCCCACAATGTATCTTGCAATCCCAAAAATCCACATCGATAAAAGGACGATTTATCCCCGGATATCTTTGCTGCCACCGCTGTCCTCATCGGGTTACCAGAGCTCCCCGGGGGATGGTTGTAAGAATTCTGCATGAAATCTCGACCTCAAAACAAATCCAACATAAGATCAGCAAAAATCTTGTTCATTATACTATATTACTGGGAAAATTCTTACTGTGAAGGTTATGCTTTTGACGATTATGCTGTCTGCATCAGAAGTAAAAGTAGCACTTGTTGCAATTGAATCATGATTATCCCATACTACATAAGTTTTCCATTTTCCTTCTCCTTTGAGGAAGATGAATGGCTTGTCATGAGGAATTTTCACAGCTTCTCTGCATAAAGGGATGAAAAATTTTAAAAACAAAAACAAAAACACAAAAAACACTTGTATAAAAGGAGAAAACGTATATATTACCTGTAGATGCCAGCTTTGATGTATATACAAATCCACTTATTGTTGTTTGAAGGAACAGAATCAACGGCAGATTGGATAGTTTGGAAATTACCTTTACCTGACTGATCGACATGGATTGTTGGATAAACCACTGATTCTTTTCGAGGGTGTCTATTCAATTTGGCATCAGTGCCACTCAAAACTATGAACAGAACAAGAAATGCACGTAAAAACCTTTGTAAAGATGACATTTTTACTCGAGAAGATCAATCTTTTTGGGAGAAATTCGCAAGATTTTGCGACCTTTCACAAACTTTAATATTGATGGAAACTGGTAAAGTCAAAGAGCAATGAATGGACTTCTGAAATAATGAACAAAATTTTGAAAAACTGGAGGTATGAATAAACATAAACCTTGAGATTCTTGAACTGTTTTATATTTGTGGAAAACAAGGATTTCATAGGAGGTTTATTACGCAACACTATCTGTGTGCTATACATAGAACAATCAAGAAAGCATTTTTTAAGTGTTAATATTACGTTTAAGAATATACCATAAAAGGAGAAGGAAATGAAATAAAGGAGAGATTTTAGATAGGATTGATTGGATATTCTATCAATTTAGAATGCATTATTCTAAGAGAAAAATGAATGAAAATAATTAATGTATTTTATTTTAGAGAAGAATAAATATAAGATTTGAATGAATTTTTGTTTGGTTAAATTAAGAAAAGAAGGCATTATTAGTGAATAAAGGTAGCATTTAATTAAATTTATGACGAGGGAAATGTAGGGATTTGATGAATTTCTGTTGAAAGTGGAGAAGGCTACAAATGAAAAGCAAATTGAAGAGGAAACAGGAGGGAGAAGCCAACCGAATAGATAAGGTGACAAAGAAGATGCATACTTTTGAGTTATGATGTCTCGATCACGGCTTGGTAATGTACTTTAGTAACATCTTAGATACGTTCGACTGAGTAAAACTAATGGAAATATCTAATAAGTCTTGTTATATAACTAAAATTTATTAATCATATTCAGTCTAACATACCAAACATGTCTTTTAAAATAAATGTATTTATTTGCTCTCTTCAAGAAAGAAAAAGTGATTAAGCTCTAGTACGTTTAATGTCACTCAAGTATCATCGCTCTTCACGTTAATGATGCTCAAAGAAAAGGCGGCACCATCAAGTCTTCCAAATAGAGGGTATAAAGAAATTATTAATCTACTTGTAAACTTTTGGTGTACATAATGAGTTACACCCCTCTCACATGGAGGGGGACCACGTATAATAAATGAAGGGGTACATAAGGATGTCCACACTCACATAGAAAGGAGCCCATTGCGAGTGGGTCCCATCCCATGTGAGTGCATGAACACCTTTATGGATCAAAGATAATGTACACCAAACACAACCCCCTTTATTATACGTGGGCCTCCTTCATGTGAGGGTGTAAAACAGTGTACATGTAATATCACCCAAAAAGAAAACGTTACTTTTCTTTCTTCATTGAAGTGGGATTATCGGGAGAAAAGAGAAAAATGTAAACAAATGTCCAATTATTGAGTTGAAAGTGGAATTACGAGCGCCTCAAAAGAGGAAAAATGATGAGCAAGATCCCTCACTTCAATGGAAGTATTTCAGAGTTCAGGATGAAATTATGAAGTACAACGTAGTTTGCCATGTTCCATTTTTGGCTTTTTATTACCTAGCCTTTCTTTATCCACATGCAACATGCGGTTGCTTACCGCTTTCATACCAAAACACTAGTTCTTTCCCATGGCAAAAATCATGAAAGAAAATTCATGATTCTATTTTCCAGGATGTTCAAATTTGAGAGATGATAACACAATTTTTATTTCTATTACTTGCATAACATTTCCGACGCCAATTTTTGCAGGATCTCAATAGTAACAGTTTAAATTTTAAATAAATAGTAGAGAAGCAAAAACAGTTTTAATTTATCTGATATCAAATTTAACTATTGTTATTGAGCCACAGTCAACCATGGATCATCTTGAGAAGTCGCAAGAGTCCACAATCGTCAGTGTCCACAATCATCTGCTTATGGCAATGATGATGACCTAAATATAGAGCGCCCTATTTTTCAGAATGATAGACATGCAAACAGCAGTAAAGAATTATATACAAAATCTAAATTGGAAGTGTACTAGTTCACCTTCCCTAATAGCTAAGCATTGGAGGAGTTCTCGCCTAGACAGGTCGTGTACTAAAAGACTAACAAAGAGTAAATTTTGAACAACTATGCAAAGTTTTAACGAGGAAAAGACAATGCTGAAACACCAACATAACATGGACAAGTGTTTAATTTCGAGAATGAAGTCGCATACAATTCTCTAGGATTGGGAGGTGAAAAATAAACTGCTCGGAAAATAGATATCAGAGACAAAATCAATAGGACAGAAATTTGTCATTCAAAACAACTAACTTCCTATTTCAGTACTTGATTGGAGTAATAATATCTAGTTGACCACCAAGTTTCTCCTCGGCCACCTTCTCTGCTTTGATCCTCAATTTTGTCAACTGCTTCTTCCTCTCATAAGTAGCCTGAGCCCTCTCCTTCCTCTTCTCCTCAAGCTCCTAAAGTGCACAAATTTTGTATTTTAAATAAAATGACTAATTATGTTAATCGTGAGAAAATCTCATCATAATGCTAGAAAATCTGAGTAGAAGATTTGTCATAGAGCCACAAGTAACACAGGTGAAATGGTCTGGATCCAGTCATTAACATATTGTATGAAACTAAGCATTCAATAAGTAAATGTATGACGAGAATTTAAGAAATATTCTGTAACATTGGTGCAATCCATAATATTGTGGAAGCAGAACAAAAACACTTACAATGAGATATCGAAGAAGAAGAGCCCACTAAATTAACATTCTCGAGGAAAAAAGATTCACAAAATAAAGGTGATACTACAAATAGCTTTAAAAATGTATACAAAATCGAAAGAAGGCAGATTAGGAGACATAAGCTAAACCAAAGAATAACATCTAAACTCACCCTGATGGTATCATAGTGATTCCATCCAACCTCCGATGAGAGTCTACCCAACAAACAATATTTGTGTCCAGCTTGGAGCCTTAGAACCCTAATTGTCAAAAAGCCAACAAGTTAAAAAGATGTGAACAAAACAAACAGAACAATAAAGTTCCAAGTGTAAAACTCACTTGAGGGCGTCAGGAATAACCATCCTCTTGATCTTGTCATATGGGGGTGGGATACCCTCATAAACCTTCAAACGGGCAAGCGCAGCTGCTCCTCGCTTAGTCTTGTGGGGGATCATCCTAAAGTGAATAAGAACATAACATTAGACAACACTGGCCATATCAATAGAAAGTAGACTCACAAATACACAACAAAAAAAAAATATCTATAGTTTCATCTTCAAGTTTCATCTTCAGTTCTCAGGTACAAGAAAAGAACGTATATTTTCAATCCACACAAACTACAAATCCATTTAGGCAGAAGATATCAACATTTGTGCCATTCCAACTAAGGCAATATCTTCACCAACCATAATAAAATAAACAGCAATCATCCAACAATATGTTCATTCAGTAATGTAACCCTTTTCCGAGATAACAAGAATGGCCATTCCAATATAAAACAAAACGCATAGAAATACATCTCTGAAATTACAACTGTAACACATGCTAGCTCAGCATGGACATAAAATGCTCATTTAAACAGTTCTATAGCATAAACCAAAAGTAAAGATTGAGTGGAATCCATTAAGCCGAAATTACAAATAGGACGTTCAATTATAATACTTCACAGAAAGGATAATGTACACACTAAAAATAGAACACCAAAAGAGCATCAACTACAAACATCAAGCTAAGAGCCCTGCGTACATAGTGTTTATACAGACACACCAGGAGGATACGACTTCATCTATACAGGCTTGACACACACAAAACACCAATAACAGCATTTCCGAGATTGCATATCAATATCATAATCAAAAGTAAGCTTCCATCAATTCTTACAAACAGGAATCAGTCTCCATCTTCACGAATCCATCATAACTCAATACACAAACTTGGCATATGAGAAAAACTTCACTGCAAACCTAAATATTACTAGCTTTATATAAATTCTTACAAAGGGTCCACGCGTCTTTATAAGCAAAAACAACAGATTAGCAGTACACCACTACACCTCAATAAACGAAGTATAAATGTAAAGGCAATCACTAGACTCATTTAATCATAACATGAAAGGAGTACTTTATTATATACACATTATTCGCCTATACGATACATATATTTCATCAAATAATTACGTAAATTTAATTGACTTTCATACCCACGGATGGTGCGCCAGAGAATCTTGGAAGGAGCCCGGAAGTGGATCGGGCCATGAGATGGCTTGGTGTTCATGCGCTTCCGGAGGAAGCGTAGATACTTCATCTTCTGACGGACGAGTCCACCGGATAGGCAAATTTCTTCGCATCTGACCACAACCACTTTCTGTCCATTCAAGAGCTCCTTAGCTAAGATGGAGGCCAGTCGGCCAAGCATGTGGTGCCTGGCATCCACAACAACCCTCTTCGCACAAATACCCGACCCAGAAACCATTTTCTCTCACTCTTAACACTCGAGAGGCTGCCGCTGGTATGTATACAATGACGACAATGAAGAAATTCTAGGGTTTTGCAACTGAGGTGTTATATAGGGATCGGTTCGTGGGTTGTTTTTCAATTTGGGCTTGTACAAACATAGATGGGCTTTATAATATCAGCTTACCCCCGATTTTAAGTTGGGAAAAAATTCAAAAGTCATTTTAACTTTGACACAATTTAATTTTCAAACATCAAATTTCAAAATACAAAATTCAGGTATTAGTTAATTAATTAAATATAATAAAATCACAATTATATAATTAATGGTCACATATACATAATTATTGGCTACAACTTATTTATTGGTTACATATTATCAAATTAATTCATCACAGATTATTTCGAAATCACAAATAAAAAATTTTATAGGTCAGATTATTTCGATGTCACAAATAAATTTTTTTATAGGTCATAATTTATTTCATTAATCACAAATCAACGAAATTATAGGTCAAATTT
This sequence comes from Osmanthus fragrans, assembly GCA_019395295.1. Classification (NCBI taxonomy): domain Eukaryota; kingdom Viridiplantae; phylum Streptophyta; class Magnoliopsida; order Lamiales; family Oleaceae; genus Osmanthus; species Osmanthus fragrans. Next base: position 23,614,506 of record CM033357.1, read on the forward strand.
CATTTATCGGTCACAAATTTTCAAAATTATCGGTCACAAATTGTTTGTGTGGTCACGGTTTAATACTAAGTCACAGATAACCAAAAAATTAGTCACATAAACCAAAAATTAGGTCACATACAACTATCACCAACACTACTGCGCACCGCAATTTGCGACCACCATCACCCATGTAACTGTCGCCACCACCACAACACCACCACCATCGCGCCACCGCCACCACCACCATCACCATCGTCAACCGTCACCATCACCGTCAACACCTCCACTGCCACCATAGAACGGGACCAAAATTTTCTGCATCTCCAATCATCCACAGCCACTTGCACCATCTAAATTGTGACCATCGCCATATCCACCATCTCCATCGTCATATCCACTATCTCCATCGCCATGTCCACCAACAAAAATCATCCAAAAATCCCAACACCAAAACCACCACTATCGTCGTCGCCACCTCTACAGTCAAACCACCACTCAGATCGTCGCCCGTTGAGATCGAGATCCACACGTAGCTGCGTCTCTTCCACCACCACTACCATCATTGTTTCCTCCTGTTCCTCCTCCAACTGAGCCATATCCCGAACCAAGCCGAACACTAGATTCAGAATCAGAACGTAGCCAACATCACCACCAACTCGTCGTCGTCGCCACCACCACTATTACCAACTGTAAGCACCACTGGAAAAACTACCCTAACCACCGCCAACAACAACAAAATCGACTACCACCATATAACCGCCCAAAATCAACCACCACCAACACCATTGTCCCTGCACCACACAACCACTGCCTTGTACCACAATCCCCAAATCGCCGCCACTACCACCACTGCATGATACCACCGTCCATATCAACTATCACCACAACCCCCTCAGATTAGAAAGAGAAAGAAAAAACCCAAAATGTAAAATACATTGACTTGACGGACTGCAGTCGACGCTGAAACTCCTTCATCGTCGGTTGTAGCTCTGAGTTCGTCGAGTTCTGAGTCTGCCAATGCAGCTCCTTCATCGCCGATTGCCGGAGTTTGAATGGGCCGTCGGCATAGAAGAGAGATAACGGAGTGAAAAGAAGAGAGAAAAGGGAGAGAGTGAGAGGAAAACGATTTAGGGATAGAGTTTTATTATATAGACACCTGATTTGTGAATAAATAAATTTGGTCTCTGAATTTTGAATTGTCATCTTTAAACCCTTGTAATTATGTAATTTTGCCTTTTAAGTTTTTCTTTTGAAAGCCCATTTGTTCAAAAGTAGAGTATGGGGTAAAGTTTTTAACCAACAACTTTGTATGGAGTGAACTTTTCAAAAATATAATTCTCAAGAATAAACACCACATAGAGGAAATATCTAAGTTGACCTCAAAAACATTCTAATTTTCATTCATTAAAGCAATTATCTTTTCTAGAATTTACCGTACTTTAAATTTTTATAAGTTCTTATATTCTTAACAATGTCATGATTAACAACTAAATATTGCATCGTCATCTTTTATTAATAACTAGTCGTCAATTTCAGCAGTTTTTAACGAATGCCAACCACCAATAATATATAGTGAAATTTACATAATTTAAGGTGTCTAAATATCACAATTCAAAAATCAGAGTGAAAGTTTCATTATTCATAAATCAGGTATCAATGTAATAATTAAATATTAAATATTTCCCCTCAATTATTTCAAACTCTAATCATTTTTTCCTTATCTTTTCTTTCTCTACCCTGTTCTTTCTCTTTCTATAATCTCTCCTTTCTCTCCATATAAATTGCCATCAGAGATTTCTCGTCGGCAGTGTTTTCGACGTCGCTACTGTAGCGGCGATGCTCTGAAGACTGGCGCCGATTCGATGCGAGATCGGAGCCGCGACAAGAAGACTGGCGCTGGTTGCAAGAGGCGCGCAACGGAGACCTTTGCCCAGTAACATTGCTACTACGCGAAGATGTACTGGAACACCGAGCAGAGGCGACCTCTGCCCAGGAAGACTGCGCAGCACATTATTGTGAGCGCCGTTATATGGTGGTGCTCACAATGGTTCTCTCAACACCGGCATCGCTGCAAAGGCTTCTCTATGCAAAATGGATGTGGGTAGTGTTGGTGACATTTTGGGGTGACGGTGTGGGTGATGGTGGTGCTGTGGATCTAGGTAGGACAGCGGTGGTGGTGATGGTAGTGGCGGTGCTCGAGTTGGCAGCGATGATTTAGGTGGTGTTGGTGAGGTTGGGAGGTGGTGTATTATTGGGTGTGTTTTATGGTGTTTCTGGCTGTGTTGTGGTCCTGGTAGCTGTGGTGGTTTCTTGCGATGGTCGTGTTGGCGGTGAAGACGTTGGTGAGATTGTAGGTTGGGTATTGTTGGTGTGTTTAGTGGTGGCGGACGTGGTGGTTTCAGGCGGCGGTGGAGGTGGTGGTTGGATAGAGTTGATTTCTGACATTGTTGTGTTGGTGGCAATAGTGGCGGGATGAGGGTGGTTGCAAGTGGCGATGGTGGTGTTATGTGACCTACTATTGACCTGTGACCACTGACCAATTGTTTGGTTATTCGTGACCAATTATTTGACTGTGATCTTTAAATTCGATGATTTGTGACCAATAAATTTGAAAATATGTGACTGATAGATAAATTGTGACCTATAATTTTTGTGATCTGCTACTAATGAAATAAATTGTGACCTACAAATTTTTTGATTTGTGACATCAAAATAATATGTGACCAATCAATTTGACAATATGTGACAAATAGATAAGTTGTGACATATAATTGTGAAATATAATATATAATTGTGACTTTATTATATTTAATTATTAAATATATTTAATTAATTAGATAAAAACCCGATTTTTGCATTAATTAAGTTTAAAACCTGATTTTTGAATTGTGCATAGTTAATAGATGATTTGTGAATTTTTCCCTATTAAATATAAAGTAGAGTTCATATAAAAACAACCAAACAAGAAACCAAGAAATCGCATAATTAGAAGTGTTGTGATTTGGGGAAGTTGTATATTTTTGAACATGCAAACTAAAAGGGGTCGTTCTTTTCGAGTTTCAGTTTTTAATTTTTAGTTTTGAATTCATTTTTTGTTTTGTGTTTTGAGTGTCTTTTTTGAAATTCCTGAAAATGCATTTTTTTGTCATTTTGGAAAACTGTTTCTCAAAACATAAAATTGGAAAACGCATTTACTTTAAAATTTTGATAATCTTTTTTTATAATATTTTATTCAAGAAATTTGATTATTCAATTAATTTTAATAGTTTAATGTTAATCGATTGATGGTAAAAAATTAATGAGATGACATTACTAAAATCATCTCGTCTAATTTAAATATTTTGTCATATTTTTATATTCTATCTAAAAAAATGCATATATTATCATCACATTTTTCATACAAAGATAATATATTTCCCTAGCTATTTGATTTCAGACAAGGAAACCGTTTTTCACTCTTATGTACAACTTAAACTACAAAATAGTAACATAACAAGCAAAACATAGTATTTTTAAAAATAAGTAATGGTCATTATCCCTCACATTTCTATCTCTTCATCTCTCCCCCTCTCTCTTGAAAATGCTGCCTATTATCGAGGCTAAGCATCAAGAATGCAAATAATGGCTTCTTGCACTATTAATTCACTTTAACTCATAAGAGTTTTTTGTAAGTATATATGCCAACAAAAACAAAGCTGTAACTAGAAATAAATAATAATATGAAATTCACATAGAGGTGTCAATCCGGGTGGTTCGGGCCGGATCGGCCCGTCAACATATGAGCTCTGTAACGGCCCGCGTGAAAAAAAGCTCGTCCGCTACGAGTTCCGGGTCAGCCCACAAACCCATACGGGTCGCGGTTTGTTCCAATTTGGCCCGCATGATTGTATAAATAAAATTATAGATATTTATGGCAAAAAATATTTTTTTTGTTAAATGTAAACTAAGAATTGAACAAAATGATAAATTCATATTTATATCAAAAAATGTTTACATAAAATTCAAATTTAATGTTACCTGAATTATTTATAACTTTGCAAAGTTAAATTTAACTTAAACAAATAACTAAATCCATTTCTAACTACTATTATGAATTATCAAATATTTATAGTATAAGTACATCTCAACTAGATTGGCACCTACTTAATTATAATTTAGTTGTTCAAAAATTATATATTTATTTATATTTTAATTTTTTTCACAGGCCAGTAGGTTAACCGCGGCCCGTGAAGTGCAACCCGCGAAGCCCGCGGGTCACACCTCTTTGACCCGTGAACAGCCCGCTCGAGTCACGGGTCAATCCGGGCCGATTTTTAAGGGTCTAGCCGGCCCTCCCGTCTTGACACCTCTAAATCCACAATATCAAAATTTCAATTAAGTTTATGACACATTCCAAATTGTTCACAAAATTAAGGGTGGTTTCAACATCCTCCCCAAGCTTTTGCAATGTTGCTATACCAAGGCCAATCTCACCCTATACATAACAGGAATAATTAGTACAAAAGGCATTACTCTTTCAATCAAAGAACCAGAATCAACCAACCTTTAGAAATAAATCAAAAGCAATTGCTTTCCCAGCAACACGGACTTCATTAAAGGTATCATGAGTTTCTGTTCCATGGACCAAATCATTTGAACGTTGAAGGTGCAGTTTGAGGACGGCAAGAGGAAGACGACCAGAAAGCAGAGCATCTTTGATAATAGTTTTCAGATCCAAATTGCTTAGCTCCCATCGTGCAATCATCTCTTTAGGATTCTCCAAAGGAGGAATTCTTTTTCCAAGAGCACTTCCCTCAAAAACTAGGACTGCTCCTTGAATGTTCTCTAAATCTTCATGGATTTTGGTAGCAAAAGTATCTGCAGGCATTAAAGCGAGGTTTTTGACACTAATTAAATCTGTTTCTGGTGCAGGATATGATTTTTCCAATTGGTTTAATGTATCTAATGACAACGCATTTGCTGAAACAACTAGATCTTTGGAATTGGAGTCATCTTCAAACAAATCCATATTCACTGAACTTGAATCCCCCAAACCATCGACCTAAAACCAAGAAAAATGGGGGAAAAGCCCAGTAATTATGGTGTTATAAAAACTTTATCACAACAAAAGTTAGCAAACGTAGATGAAAGCATATCAATCCTTGATCTGGCCTTTTGAATTTGGCATGAAGTTGCCGCTGCAAATTCCGGATTATCACCCAAAAGTGAGCCATATCATGGAGCCTTCTTGAATTTCCCACACTATCATGTTTTCTACATGTCAGGTCTGGTGTAAGAGAAAAATCTTGATTACCTCTAGAACCCCTTGGCTCCAAAGTATCCTTGTTATGCTGCAGCAGACCATATTTACGTATGACCTTGGTTGCAAAAGTCGTGGCAAATGCAAGAAGCCTAATCACAATATAAACATAAGAACTATCGAGCACTTGTTAAATTAAACAAGACCAACCAGCAAAAGTTTAGGTAAACCTCCTTGCATCTGATATCCCATTTGTACTGATTTAATAGATTATTTAGACAGCATTTGAAGACTGCTCATTATCAGAGAAGAAATTCTAAGATGTCCATTCCTCTCATCATTCAATTAAACACCAATCCATTTCACCCATAATCATTTTCCAGCACCAAAGTTTATCCCCCTCCCTCAAATCTCTTTGGTAACCAAGCCATAAGGCTAATAACTGAAAAAACAAATCGGCTGATGAGTTGTTTTCAATTAGTGTTTGTTCAATTACATATATATCAATGTTCTATTGATTGATCATGTGTTCTTGAGAAAGAAATTTGCCCTCGTCACTTTCTATATTTCCGTCTCACTTATTTTATGTTTGAAAGTTACGGGATAGCGGTAGACTGTTATTAATTACCCATTTTTAGTTTGACCTTATGTGCAGAATTAATCTAACCAAAGCAACAAGTCACTTTAATTAGTTTCTAGATGATTAATCAACCAATTCAATTTATCATATTTTGAACCACCGCAGTAATATGAAAACAATAACTAAAGCAGTAAACAACACAAGAATTGTTTACGGAGAAACCCAACTTGAGAAAAACTTCGGGCGCTTTGCCAGACAAAGATCCACTATAAATTGTATTATAAACTTACAGACCACCAGCAAAATTGACGACACAAGCTTTCTGATCTCATGTCTGAAGTTTGAAGCAGCTCTCCACACGAACACCAATCCTAGCTCTTCGTTGTAAAGCAGTCTTCCTGAAGTGAGCACACGAACTCCACTCTTGACTCTTCACGCAATTTATCTCTTGTAAATCCACCAAGAACTCCTCGTTCTTAAGTTTCTTCATTAATCTTCACAGCCAACCAAGTTGACGACACAATATTCTTGACAGATCCAAGTGAAGAATAGCACCAGTGTATTGATTGAAGGTTTTGATGTTTTCAATCTGAATGGCACATTTAGATGGGGTGATTGAACTGTTGAATGTTTGGCTATTAAGAGAATAATTGTTTTCTTTTGAATGGATAATGTTCAACACACCTTTTCCGAATGCGCAGCGCCCCCTTTTATATGTTTGGACGAATATGAAAACTTTGACCAATAAAAATCTCGCGAAATCGCGAATTAGGTCTGGCCATAAATTGGTTGCTCGAGCGATAGGTGGGCGAAGGTCGAGCGCTGGATATTCTGCTTTATCCGCTCGAGCATGACTCCTACGAGCAGCTAACGAAAATGCGACGAGTTTCCTTTATGTTCCAAACTTAGATTCCGAACCCTACGCTATACAACAAACTATGAAACTTTACAATTAAGTCCCTAAACTTCTAAAATGTTCAAGTTGATCATTTTGTTCACAAAATAGCCAATTACAATGATCTAATACTAACAAACTCTCCATTTGGCATTCTGTGACAAAACCAATTACAAGGTAAAATAAACCTATTAAAGAAAAACTAAGTCCAACAATCGTCTGAATGCAGCTTCCATTTTGTCAATCCTGCATCTCGAAATCAAAACTCACATACCCAGTGTAAAAGCACGTGATACAGAAATTAAGCAATAAAGCACTTAGAAACTTACAAACATAATCCATCAAATAAGCATGCTAGTTTGAGATGCAATCTTAATGCTAACCAAAACACCATATACACATTAATATCACAAAACATCAAAACCCAAATAGCTATGCATAAAGTACAATACAAATTCAATGATAACATGCTCATATCAGTGCATGATATGCAATGCACAAATAATGCACAAGCTCCTCCTTACTGAAAACTCACTTGAAGTTACAACAGTAAGTAAATGTATCTATGTCTTTCCCCAACGACCCCAAAAGACATGTAATATCTATGTCTCTCCCCAACGACCGCAAACGACATAAGACATAAGTATAAATGTCAAATCAATGTAAATCAAGTCAAATGTCAAACAGTATCTATGTCTCTCTCCAACGACCACAAATGACATATATCAAAAGCATGCATATGTATAAGTAACCAATTATCTATGTCTCACCCCCAATGATCCCAAAAGAAAAGCATGCAAATGACAATGTAGCTGCTCAAATAACATGCCAAAATCAAAATCTCCCCCTCACAATCAAATCTCTCCCCTTTTTTGTCACAAATGTTGAAGGGAAAAGATAACCAAGGCAACACAATAGGAGATAACAGCATAACAACCAATCAAATATGCAGTTGATCGCATGCAAGAGCAGAATTAACAAGTAATAGACCTCCCCACATACTCAGAATAAGTCAGAATGGAGTAAGTAATATAAGTAACTCATGTGTGTAAAGTGTCACTAATTCAAGGTAAATATGACTCCAAACCTTAATTTTGTGAGAAGGGACATACGAAACATCACTACTAATTAGTGTATTCTCCTACTAATAAAAATCAAACCTTGAAGAACAGTAGGACCTTTCACAGGAAGCTCATTTGCATATATCTTTCAAAAAATTTTTTACTCCCCCTTACTTTGAGTATATATGTTTTTCATATTTTCAATTTTGTACTCAACTCTACATATTTTTCTTTTCTTTTCAATAATTCATAATTTTTTTCATCTTAAATGCATGTTCTAATTCATTGAGCAACTAATATGACCCTTGTAGCGAGCTTTAGATCGGTTAACCCAAGTCAGTTGATCATATGCCCAAGTTTTGAGATACCCTTCAGACTTAATTGCTCGAGTCAAATAGCTTCGAAGAATAACATTAAAATATGAGTTTTTTTTATCATAAGGGAGCATATTTAAACTTAGGTCTACTAATGATGGTCAATTCATATTCAAAGTCAATTTATCAACAAGTGACTGCCATTACAAATCTCACACATGCGGTTAAATCCAATTTACAATCTCATAGTGTGTGTAGTACAGATGGTACATGAAGATACCTATACTAAGTACTTCAAATCAACCTAAGCAAGAATGGAAACTGTGCTACAGCTAATCAATTATACCCAAACATGATCACAACATACACGTTCAACCATGTTATACTTCATACAGCAGTAAACTTTCCATTCCCAATTTTTTTTTCAATTTTTCAATCAATTTTTTTTTTTTGTATTTTTCATTTTTCAAAAAGCAAGAAAGCATCACACACAACTAAAAACAAACTAATCAAGTACACAAAAAATAAAACAAATCATGCATGTGCCAAAACAAATATAAGAAAAATGCACATGCATGAAACTACATCCTAAAAAGCAATCAAATACATGTGATGCATGTAGAATTCAACATCATATAACTATTAAGCACATATATGCATCAGAAATACCTAATCAGATAGGTACATGAATGCTTTTACCTCTAAGAGTACGGTGATCTATATCAAAGTTATTCAAATCACTCTTATTTACCCAAACTTGTCTAGTGATAGAATGATTTCCAGACAATTATGTCACCAACTTGGTCAACTGACTCACTTGTGTAGTAAGGAATCCTATTTGACCAACAACCTCCTGATTTATATTCCTACTAAAGCTCATGTATCTATGACGGTTCAGGACTTGATGACATCTGGGGCGTATGTGTTCTAACTCACCACTGTGAAAACATGTCGGGACAAACCTAGGAACAATATTATGGGGACGCTGACGTCTATTCCTAGGTCGACGGATCCTACGTTGTCTAGTAAGCATCTGTCTAACAAATTTCTTATCCTTAGGATCAGGGTTAGACACATGTTTAGGATAGTCAGTTGCAAGGACAAATGTGGTCTTAGAAGTCCTAGCGGTGTTCTCCTTAAAATCTAGACCTCCCTTATTACCAGCTGGCTGCCCATTCCTAGAATGTTATCCAACTTTTCAGAACTGCTAGAGAAGCAAGCAACTGAGACTTAGAATATTCCAGATCACTCAGAAGGTTCTTAACCTGGATCTCTAATGTCTCTCTCTCTATGGTCAACTCACTCACTTTCCTAGCGGACCTCTCAAGCTCACTGGTGTGTTTCTTAACCCGAGTCTCTAAAGTTTCATTCATTGTTTTCATTTCACTCAGGATTGAGGTGGATTCCTTAAAGTGCGCTCTCAACTTCTCATTTTCCAAATTAAGTTCCTCATTTTTCGCACTCAAGGCATTGTTCTTACTAAGAATCTTAAGACTCTCCTTATAAATTTTATCATAGGCCTCATAAATATCTACCTCGCTCTCATCATCTTTACCAGATTCCTCACAACTATTTACATCTTCATCCTTTTTACTTCCCTGGTCAGATTCACTCTTAACTCTAGCAACAAGAGTAACAATTTTTTCACTATCCTCACGGTGAATTTCTCACTCTAATTATCCGAGTTAGACTCGTCATCAATGAGAGTAGCATTCATAGCCTTCTCCTGAGATCTCTTCCTACTAGGACACTTATTCCTCATATGACCAAACCCTTGACACTTATGACATTTCACACCATTAGATCTTCTCCTAGATTCACTCGAGGCATCTCTGTGTTTCTCTTAAGGTTTTTTTTTATTCTTAAACATCGTTTGGAATTTTTTAGCAAGGTATGTCAACTCCTCATCATTTGGTGAGTCAGATGCATAAGACTCATTCTAGTTGGTCCTAGTAGTTTTCAAAGCTATAGACTTCTTCTTAACATGATTTTTCTAAAGTTAGCTCATAAGTCTACAGGGATCCAACTAACTCCTCAACTTTAATAGAATCAATATCCTTACTTTCCTCAATGGCTGTTACTTTCGACCTAAAACGCTCAGGTAAGGATTTAAGGATTTTTCTCACTATCTTAGGTTCAAGGATCCTCTCACCTAGGTTGAAGCTCGATTTCACAATGTCATTTAAGCTCGCATAGAAGGAATCAAAGCACTTATCTTCACTCATTCTAATTTCCTCGAACCTCGTGGTCAACAATTGTAACTTAGAATTTTTAACAGTCTGTGTTCCCTCATGTGTGATCTCTAGAATATCCCAAACCTCTTTGGATACCTCACACATAGGCACTCTCCTAAACTCATCCGGAAAAACAGACTTAAACATGGCATGTAAGGCTTTGCTATTCCAATTACATTCATCTAAGTCAGCCTTAGACCAGTTTTCTATGGGAGTGAGAGTGACAACATCACCTACTTTTGTACTAGGAGAACTCCAACCCCTCACAACACTCAACCAGATTCTCTCATCTATAGATTTTAAAGCTCTCACCCTCACTTTTCAGTAAGCATAATTACTGTCATCAAAATATGGCGAGACATGTAAAATGCTACTCATCTAGACAAAATTAAGGTCAAGACATGCAATTAGCCTCTAATACCACTTGAAAGTTACGGGATAGAGTTAGACCGTTACAATTACCCCTTTTTAGTTTGACCTTATGTGCAGAATTAATCTAACCAAAGAGCAACAAGTCACTTTAATTAGTTTCTAGATGATTAATCAACCAATTCAATTTATCCTATCTTGAACTACTGCAGAATATGAAAGCAATAACTAAAGAAGTAAACAACACAAGAATTGTTCACGGAGAAACCCAACGTGAGAAAAACTCCGGGTACTTTGTCAGTCAAAGATCCACTATAAATTGTATTATAAACTTACAGACCACCAGCAAAGTTGACGACACAAGCTTTCTGATCTCATGTCTGAAGTTTAAAGCAGCTATCCACACGAACATCAATCTTAGCTCTTTGTTGTAAAGCAGTCTTCCTGAAGTGAGCACACGAACTCCACTCCTGACTCTTCACGCAGTTTATCTCTTGTAAATCCACCAAGAACTCCCCGTTCTTAAGTTTCTTCATTGATCTTCGCAGCCAGCCAAGTTGACGGCACAATCTTCCTGACAGATCCAAGTGAAGAATAGCACCAATGTATTGATTGAAGGTTTTGATGTTTTCAATCCGAATAGCGCATTTAGATGGGGTGATTGAACTGTTGAATGTTTGGCTCTTGAGAGTAATTATTTTCTCTTGAATGAATAATATTCAACACACCTTTCCCGAATGCGCAGTGTCCCTTTTTATATGTTGGACGAATATGGAAACTTTGGCCAATAAAAATCTCGCGAAATCGCGAATTAGGTCTGGCCGTAAATTGGTCGCTCGAGGGAGGGCCCTGTCGCTCGAGCGACAGGTGGGCGAAGGTCGAGCGTTGGATGTTCTGCTTCATCTGCTCGAGCATGACTCCCGCGAGTAGCTAGCGAAAATGTGACGAGTTTCTTTTATGTTCCAAACTTGGATCCCGAACCCTACACTATACAACCAACAATGAAACTTTACAATTAAGTCCCTAAACTTCCAAAATGTTCAAGTTGATCCTTTTATTTACAGAATAGTCAATTACAATGATCTAACACTAACACTGTTCAAGTTGGTTTTCTTTTGGTCTAACTAACTTCCAATTTTTAGAAAGAGCTTCAGTAATATCCCAATCCATAGGTCTAAGATCTACATCTGAACATTGAAAGGTCTGAATAATCAACTCTCCAACCAATTGTTCGAATCAATAGATCTTCATACTTTATTTTAATAAATGGAAAACCCTCTTTCTTAAATCTTCATATTTCATCAGTCTGGGGTACAACAGAGCTCCAGAGGATGAACAAGGTGCAGACAGTTTCAACAAGATATAGACAAATCTATTTTTCATTCATCTACTCTATGACTGGAACATAAGAGGATACATGTTACAACTCGATTATTCAGAAGAAATATTGGGAGAGCACCTGTTAAAAGCCCAATGTTCAAAACAGAGATAAAAGAAGCCATTATGTCAGCTCTGAAACCTTGAAATCTGAAGGAGATGGAAACGACAGCTTCAGGGTTGTCGAAATTGATCGGGGGGTTAGAGAGAGAGAGAGAGAGAGAGAGAGAGAGAGAGGGGGGGGAGAATATGTGAGGAACTGAGAGAGCGAGATAATGTTTGTTTTTGGCAAAAGCCGTTTACCGCGTTTTCATAGTTTTGCCTGAAAATGCCCAAAACGTGAAAAATCACGTTTTGGGTTTTCTTCACAATTTTTTTTTTTTTTGTTTTCAAAAATTCGTTTTTGAAAATGAGAAAGAGAATGCATTTTCGCTATTTTGAAAAATCAAAAACAGAAAACGACAAAGAGAACGGGACCTTAGTTTTTCAAATATGTTCCTTGTGGTTCTCAAGTGGTTTTGACAATTTGAAATTATTTTTTGATGTACGCTATGAAATGATTAATGTTACGTAATAAAATTCCATTGTGAAGGAATGCATTCCACTTTTCAAGTAATTTAGTTATTTGTAATTCGAAATTGCAATTTTCATTGCGAATAATATTATCAGCACCAATCTAGATAGTCACATTTGATAGATTCAATTAAATGAATCACGTGACATTATATTTAAGTGAATCTATAATTTAATATCACGCAGTTGCCACTTAAATTAATACTTGATACAAGTAGTGTTGAATAATATTACTCTTTCACTGCAATGATTGTCATGACTCCCGACATCTATTTGGTCCCAATTTTATTTTTTTTTTCGAATTCATTTTTGATAGAAGATTTTATAGAATCGCAACTTATATAAACTTTTCAACCACCCTTTCAATCAATTTTTATCAAAATTTAATAAAATTTTGATTTTTAGCCAAAACAAACCATCTAACTTAAATCTCCATTACTGCAAAATGTGATATGCATACAAAAATAAATAGCCTGTAACTATTCGACCCCTATATCACATCCGTTAACTTACGTATGGTTCATTCTAGAAGAGTCAAAGTCCATCTTATCAATTGGTATCAGGACTCAACTTAAGTCTCTCTTAAGGGAAATGTCATGAGTTCGAATCTTAGAAACGTGACAGAAATTCATAAGTAAAATGGGCTAGGCTCTCCAATAACAAATGGTATGTAAGTTATTAATAGCTTGAACATAGATGTTGTATCATTGCAGACCCCACAATCAATATATAACCTACAGATTCATTCAAGAATTATAGCAAAACTAGATTATGAAGGGTAATGCTATTTTAATAGTTTCCAGAGATCCCTCCACAAGAAAGAACTCAAAAGCAACGGTACAAATGTCTGGCAGAAACCACGGGCTCAAATTAGATTTTTGGAAAATTTTGATAAAAATTGATGAAATGTATGGTTGAAAAGTTGTGGATCTCATAAAATATATGTAGTCAAAATTGATTATAACTTTAACCTAGATTAAAATTTGAAATACCAAATAGGTCAATATGATGCATGGTTGGGTTTGAGTCCCCTCAGTCCATTCTATTATCTGTCTTGACTATATTCAAATTTTGACTTGTCAATCACCAACCTTCGGTTTTATTGTTTGTTCTTTTAACATAATTCTAAGGGAAACAAAACATTGAATAATATGCTTGACGCTAAACTTAATCTTTCAATGTAATTGTTTTTGTTTTTGTTTTTGTTTTTGTTTTTGTTTTGTTTTTATACAATTTCAAGATTTGAAAGAAAAATGTATCCTTTTTTGCACACAATCTCATCAAGATTTGGTCGAATGCATGACCATTTTACGAAGAAAGTTGCAAAAATATTCGAAGAAGATGATTTTGCATGTGTTGACGATTTGTTTGCAAAATGTATGCATTTTTTTATTTTTATTTTTTTTAATTTCATATTTATATGTATAGATAATTATGATTTTCATTTATTTTTTCAAATTTTCTAGCACACTCGATTTGAGAATTCAACGTTTAGAGTTTGACTAAATCTGAAAAATGTCATGTTCGACTCTACGTATAAGACATGTTAAAGTTATAAAATTGATTTTGAGGCAATGTTGACTTAGAAAAATTTAACTCTCATGTCGCTCAACTTTCATCTCAAGTATATATAGATTCAGTATAGCATGAGATTGTAACTTTTTGTTTTTGTTTTCAAGAAATTTGACGGGCTTTTGTTTGTGGTGTGTCGCCCGTCTATGAAACTGGCCCATATAAGTAGTCAAAGGGGTCTCAAAAGTAGAAATTACACCCCCACCCTATTTTTAAATATTAGTATTCTAAAAACAGGAAAGAGGTTTCACTATTTCACAAACCAGATATTTTGTATTTCATTTTTTAAATATTAATATTAATATTATAAAATTAAATTAATCTACCCACCCACGTATCTCAACCCAATTTCACTCACAAACACATAATTCATTTCTCTCTCCCTCTCTTTCCACCGCTCACCTCCCTATTCATTAGTCGGCGACCACTGCAAGCAGTCTTACGAAGGATCGCTATGCGACACAACAACAATGATGATGTTGAGTGCAGATCGTCGCTACTTGAAGCAGCGGCACAACGGTGATGCGGACGTAGGCATCACATGCAACGACGACGACGCTGTGCGAAGCAGATTTGCGAGAATCGTTACTGGCCGCCGGGTTGAAAATTGTGGTTTGTTTATGAGATCACGGTGGTTTGCAAATGGCTTCCATGGTAGTTTATCGAGATTGTGATGGTTTCTTGTTGGCAGGTCTGTGAAGAAGTGTTGGTAGGAAATGATGGTTGTGTTGGTGGTGGTGATGACAACGATGGTGGAGGTGGTGACGACGAAAATTGTGGGATGTTGGCGATTTTGGATCTGATTTGTTGGTAGTGAGGTGCTAGTGGTTGTGCTAGTTGTGGTTGTGAAGTGACAATTTTGCATGATGTTGCGATAGTGGTCATGGTAAAAAATGGTGTTACCTTAAAAAATTTGTGACTAATAAATAACGTGTAACCTTAAATATTGTTAAGTTGTAACCAATAATTTGATAAGTTGTGACCGAAAATTAATTTGTGACTATCTAATTAGATATTTTGTGACCATGAAGTTAGTTGTGATTTGTGACCATTGAATAATATGTGACCTATTAATTTGATAAATTTGTGATCGATGAATAAATTATTATCTATAAAAAATCTTGATTTGTCACCATGAAATAATTTATGGTCGTATAGAATTATGACCTTAATATATTTAATTAATAAAATATATGTTTATTTTTTTATAAATAAAATTTATAAAATGTGATTTTTGAAATTTTAAATATTGTTTCTTATTTTTGAAATGTATCATACTTAATCTCTTATATATGAATTTTTTCCACCTCAAAATCCTTTCAACTTGCTAAGAACATCTCATAAAGATGCTCTATTTATAAAATGCATTTTATGAATAGTAAAACTTTAAATTTAGAAAGTAAATTTTTTATACACTTCAACAATACACTCTATTTTGACTCTTTATTTTATTTTTCCAATGAAAATTTATTGAATTATCATCATTTCTTATTTAACATAACATAACATAATTCAAATGTGATTTGAATAATTTAAATTGTAGGTTAATAAAATTTGTAACTTATTAAATGTCATCATTGTTAATTAAGAATATAGTAAGTTTGGTTGGTTCTCAAAATTTGAAAAGCCAAACTCATTCTTTTATTTTGAAAAGTTAAAATAAAAGTCTCTTAAAACTTATTTTTAAACATTGACTTTTTAAAATAAAAAATATTTAGTGTTTAGAGAATCTTCTGGAAAAAACTCTTATCATCCTTAAGATCTTACTAACCCAATGGAATGAACTATCCATTCAACTTCAAGATAATTGGGCCAATAAATATTTAGTGTGTTTGACAACCTTTAAAATTTTAAATTGTTTGTTACAATATGATTCTCCACGTACTATACATTCATATAATAAAATATTTTACACACAAATCAATAAAAATTCTTTACTTTTTAACCACATATTTTTTTAAAAATACTATTCAAAACTCTTTAATTTTTCAAATAATGGATGTCAAACAGGGGCTTAGTTGCCCTTTTCTTACTCAATGAGGAAAGAGTAATTATATTTACACTAACTAATTTGTTTACATTACTACATATTAATTATAATGAACATCTATAATATGAATTCATTGTCATACTATATCACTAATTTTTTTTCTTAGCATTCTTATCTTTAATTTTCAATTCATTAGCATATATTCTAATTGATAATGTGCTTTGAAACGAGGAACAAATATTTTTTTTCAATTTTTATATTTGTTATTTTTCTTCTTTATTTAGCAATTTGAGAAATAAACAAGTTTTCCTATACCCTTCTAACAAATTCTTTGCAATAAAATCATCATCAGGTGTAAGATAAGATAGTAATGGAATGTTTAGGGTAAGAATATGATTTAAAAAAATTGAGAGCTATAAGTGCAACAATGACCAACTATTGAGAATCTCTATTGCGATTAACGTGTAGTGTAGGAAAAAAAACTGTGATATGAATATAATTAACAATGCTCTATACTCCCTAAAATGTATAAATTTCAAAAGGGTAATTGACGCAAAACAATCCTACCTTTTACGTTTATTGTAGAAAACGTCGTTACCATTTCATTTTTTTTTTGGCACAAAATATCTCTACCTTTCGCTTTCTTTGCGTTGAACTTTCTTTTCACAAATTTTTAACGTAAAATGACCAATATACCCTCATATTTAAAAAGAAGGAAAAAAAGAAAAGAAAAATAAAGAACAAATTGCAATTATAGCCAAACTTTTAAAAAAGTGCAAATAACCCACCAAACTTCACCTTCTTCCCACACCTCACCCCCACTGCTACGTGAACTAGAGGCTCCAAGAATAACATAATCCCTTCATCAATCCCTAGCTCCCTATTGGGCAACTCAATTCTCATAAGCATTCATCAACAACAAAAAAAATAAAAAACAATATCATATTCCTAGATCTACGAAGTCATGGCAAGAACCTGTGGATGCTCTGAGAAGTGGGGAATCAATTTTTGACTATTGTTTGCAGAATCTAGTTTCTCTATAGAATTTCTTCTTGTACTTTCTCTAGCATAGTATGCTCCTACGGATGCTTTATGGTGTTGTGAATAAATATTGCCTCCATTATTTGGAGAACTTCATTTTCCTGAAGAAATTTTGTCCATTGTTCTCTCGTCAAATTTATCTTTTTTTTGGAGTCGCTATCGTATTGATGCTTCCTTTAATCATCAAAAATGAAATTGAGAAGAACTTGTAAAACCCAAAATCTAAAAACAAAAGTTAAATATTAATCACAGACGACACTAGTTCAGTTGTTTTAAGTTCTGGTCAGCAAATTTCAGGTTCGGGTTCGGGTTCGGCCATCTTTGGGTGGTAATTGTGGAGGAGGTTAAGGGTTTTTTCCATTGATGTCAATATCCAGTAATTTTGGTGGCCGGAAGGTGGTTGAAAATTGTTGGCAGGCGACGGTGGGGTGGGGTGGTGTGGGGTGGGGGAAGAAGGTGGGGTTTGGCGGGTTATTTGCATTTTTAAAAAAGTTTGGCCTATAATTGTAATTTGTTCTTTATTTTCCCTTCTATTTAAATATGATGGTATATTGATCATTTTACGTTAAAAATTTGTGAAAATGACATTCAACACAAAGAAAGTGAAAAGTAGGGACGTTTTGTGCCAAAAAATGAAAGGTATGGAAGTTTTTCACAATAAACGTGAAAGGTATGGATGTTTTGCGCCAATTACCCATTTCAAAATTACCTATCAAAACACCCAAACAAGGGTTGAAAATTCGAATGGTTATTAATTTTTGCTCAATTTTTCCATTAAACTTTATAAGCTTTTTGGATGGTCATCGAAGTTATTATCCTTTTTAACCATTAAACTTTTAAAAAAATTCGAATGGCACCGAACTTATTGGACCGGTATCACATCCATCACTTAACAACTAACGTTACAAAATTCTACGGACTCACTGACTTGACAACCAAAATGCTATTGTGGTACATTATTGTTGTTATTTGACGACAAATCAGTCAAAACACTTATAAAAATAAGATTTACAAGAAAAAGAAATAAAAAATAATATTAAATAAAAATACAGATAAAAAGCAGGCAAAAGTTAAACTTCAATCACATTTTTTATAAGCCCATTTATTAGATGGAAGCACGTTTTTAGTTGATTTATGTTTAACTAACAACAATAATTTGCCATGTCAACGAATTCATAAATTTTTTCTAACAGTGAGTTATTGAGTAATGAAAGTGATAATGAATTGATAAGTTCAATAATTATTTGAAAAACTTTTAAAATTCAATGGCCAATAAGATAACAATTTCATAAGTTCATGACCATCCAAAAAAAACTTTTAAAGTTTGATGAGCAATGAAAAAATTGTGTACAGTCCAATGGTCATTTGGAATTTTAACAGACTCGCCAAACAACACAGACCTAGACCTAACTTAACGCCAAAAAAATTGTGCCATCAATCATGTTTGGTTAGGCTAGGAATTGAAAAAAGCAACTCTTTATTCACTACCAAAATTAGGAGTGTAAGTGATCCGATTTTATCAATTTTTGATAGATTTTCAAATCAAACTGTTTACATTAGTTTGAGAAAACTCAAACCTAAATCAAACCATTTTGAACGGTTTAAAAAAAAAAATTCAAACATAAACCTAACGGTTTGATCCGATTTTAAACCGTCGGTTTCGCCATATTTTTTTGTCTGTCTACTTTTATACCATTAATTTAGGAGTGAGCATTTGTTCCAGAACCGGTGGAAACGAATTGGATCCATTTAGAACCGGTCGATTCGGTTCCAGATTTTCTAAAAAATAATTTGATTTTGGAACAAATTATTAAGAATCAACCAGTCCCGGTTCAATTCCCGGTTCTAGAATGGGAATCGTTGGGAACTGGACAGTTCTCGTAGGATTTTTTAAATTTTTTTGGTAAAATATATTATTTAATCTCCAATCACTTTTATAAAATATAATAGTGTTCCTTCTTCATTTTAGACTCTAACACTTTTTTTATTCTCTTTGATTCTTTTCTTTTCTTTTCTTATAATTATTTGATTAACTGATTTTCAAATCAAATTAGAATATTGGGTAAATCTATACATAAATAAATTTATTTACAATATATAATTTCATTTTTAAGATTTGAAATTTTTATTTTGTTTTTCACTTTGATTACATAGTTGTTGATCCGATCAAAATTTTTCATCTAGATTTCTACAAATTATAATCGACAGAACCAGAAGTTGCAATAATTTTTAAAATGATGTCCAATTCAATATAGGATTTTGATTTTGATTGAAGTTTGTTTAATTATTGGAGTACTATGCAGTTTATATAAGTTGTTGATTGTTTGGAGATAATAATTTATATATAATATAACGTGGGATTGCTTGATAAATCGTTTCAGACTTTCAGTTTAAGAGCCTATGAAATATATGAGTCTCATTTAAAAATAAATAAAAAAGTCCAAAACAATTAGAAAATTTCATTTTTTTTAATTTTTATATATTTTTTCGTCGGTTTAGTTTGGTTTGGTTTTAAACCATAATAAAATTTCTCAAACCTAAATCAAACCGTTTATGACCGGTTTGGTTTGGTTCAAAATAATTTCCTTGACGGATCCACGTGGCACCAAACCGACAATTTCCAAAATGCGATTTCGGTTTGATTTTCCAGTTTGAGGATTTTTGCTTACAGCCCTAACCAAAATACGTAATTTACTTATTTTTAATCGTGATCAGTAAAATTAAAAGTTATCAACTACGAAGTAAACAATTTGCACAACAATCATTTTAATGATTTCAATCGTGCACGCTGAGTAACACACTATAAGGAAATGAAATGAAAGTAGATTGATTTTTTTTTTGTTCCCGAGTTAGTGCATATCTTACCCGGATCTTCTTCCATAATGGTACGGAACAATAGTCTCATTAAGGCAATTTTGTATAGAAAATAGGCGTTCCAACCTACTTATAAGTGAAATGTTTAAGCTTAGCCAAACATGCTCTAACAAGTGAAAGTTATTTCTGGTCCTAAATAGTAAATACAGAATAATACTGCTAGTGAAGGACTCCTTGAATTATGATTGACAGAGAAATGCATGTGTTTGCTCATCTTTTGATGGAATTAAGATTTAAAAAATGTTCCATTTATTTGATGAAAAAACATGAGTCTATAATTGAGACATTTCATTGTCTCTTTCAATGCCAATTTTGGATGCAACCTAACCTATTTCCATTTCATCAATCGAAATCAAAATCAGATAACTGTCCTCTGTCTTCTTAAATGAACACATATTTCTTAGGACCACCTCTCAATGCCAATTCATCTTGAAATCACATATATTGTATAAGTTGAATTATATTTTTGTGTTCGAATCATTTCATCAAGACGTATTTACTATCGATCAATGTTATAAAAACTAGACTAGATCAGTTTGGGAAAGATAGGATCGTGGTCCACATTTTTGTCCAATTATATGCAAAGAGCTTAAAATTGAAACCCACCTCCAAAACTGTTTTATTATTTGCTTATGTTTACCAGCTATTCGATATTTTGCCCTTTAAGACATTTCTCTCTACACATCTTGCTTAGTGAGAGAGTGCTCATAAGAGTATAGTCATAGCTTGTTCGATAAGATAAATTGTACAATTAAAAAACGAAGATATTGTCCCAAAAATGCCCTCAGCACCTCCCTTTCTTGTACAATAATAAGTAATGAGTAATGGAAGAAGTTTGAAAAAGGGACTTCAAATGAGGTGAGAAAGCACCTAAGAGACATTCTGAGTGCAGTTCAACTACAGTGAGATTTCATAACCCATATTAGACTTGGGATCATGCTATGAGTACATAATTAAGTGTATATAGGGGTGTTCACCCTCTCACATGAAGGTGAACCCCACTTGCCTAAAATATTTTTTATTCATATGGGGTCCATCACTATGTGAGAGAGTGGACATCCCTATGTACATTTAATTATGTACAACAAGCATTATTCTTAGACTTATTAGTCATGGCGGTACCTTTTTCTGGCCGTCTCCCTGATTCACTCTTCCACACACCTTCCGATCCACGAGTGACCACAAAATATGAGTTACGAGGAAGAAGATAGTAGATACATATTATTTTTCACGAGCAGGCTGAATGAGAGTGGACCGACACCCCATTATCAAGCCACTAAGTTCAAACGAGCGTGATTGAAGTAGAAACACAATTCTATCTAGTCAAGTGAATAGGATATTCTAAAATGATTTAGCCCGTTTGGCATAACTTTTTAAAAATAAAAATGAACTTTTGAGAACCAAAATCTATTTTTGGACCTATTTGATTAATTTTATATAAGTATTTTTTTTTTCTAATTATAAGAGTTTTCCAACGAAGCTGACTCACTGTTACTTTCTCTAAAGGCTCTTCCGAATGTGAAACTCTTTTAGAAATTAATTTTCAAATACCATTTAACAAAACTTTTTTAAAAAAACTCCTCTTCCACAAAAGCAAAAATCCTGCCAAACAATTCCTTACAAAATGCACCATGCACTTCAGTCAAGATCACAAGTGCATGTGAGTGCAACAACATTAGGTTGAATTATTCAAAGGCAAACTCATCATCCAGAGCGGAACATATTCTTAATGAAGAATGTTCATTGGTTAAGTAGCTAATCAAATCAATGACCACTTGATTTTAAGATTTGATTTCTAAGAAGAGACCGTTGAAACTTGAACATTTCCTCGGTTTCATCAAATGCCATTACCACTATAACTACCACCATTATTTTACTTCCCACCAGCAATTTGGTTGGTTAAACGGCAGCCAACATGACTAACAAGATAACACAGTACTAAATTCACAGCCCATATAATAAAAAATAAATAGAAATAGAGCACTATCGTGCCCAGGTAACAGTAAATCGAACAAAAAAGTAACATTGTTACGAAAAACAAAGCCAAAATCTTGTTTAACGCAGTGACGAGTAAAGTTCATATTGCATACCAAACATGCCCAAGAAAAGCAATCCCCTCTACGAAATAAGCTGGTAGAAATAATGAAAGGTGAGTGTATTTAACTCATAGAGAAAGAACACGAACAATAACTACGTCACAAGATAACAAGGAACACGCAAATACATTATGAAGGGGGGTAAACGGTGTCGATTTATTTAGAGTTCATAGAACTTCCATCGGTACAAATATACAGATGATAAACCAGATGAAGTTACAGGAGAACGACCTTCAAGTTAACTTCTATACCACTACTACGACTAAAACTAATTCATTAAATACTACCACTATGACCCGGTTTCTTTTCCCTTCAATCTTTCATGATCTATTAGACAAAGGATCTTGTTGTATAGGTAAGTCACAAGGTCTGTTATGTTACAGATCATTAGTCTGCTGTCTAAACTTGCTGCCTAATGTTTTTACAAGTAATGGTAATGGAAAATATGAACATCACCATCACCATGCAAAACTGAAAGTACCTATGGTTTCTTCACCTTTCCTAGTATAATCAAGAAAGCAGCTGAAGTCCTGATGGAACGCTCGTCTAGGGTTTAAGTTTCACCCATTCATATCGTCCAGGAAGGGGTTTGTCATTCACAGGATCAAAGTTGTACCTGCAAAAAATCCACTTGTGACATCTATATATATTAAAGAACTGATATATCACACAAGTAAATAAACAGGAGAAATGCCAGAAGTGAAAAATTTATACTTCTCGATAAACTGTGTTTGTTGCTGCTTTTCTTCACACGCAAAATACTCGTCCATTTCATCAGCAGTTGGGATGTGTCTCAGCATTGGATTTTGCATCCTGTTATTGGCTTCATTACGAGTGGTGCGCCTGTTACTTGAACTCGGAGTTTGATTGGTATTCTGGTCCATGATCAAATTGCATGGAGTGCTCTCCCTAGTGGTCCTGTAATTTTAAAACCTTCAGCAATATATATTACTGGGAACAGACCAAAATAATTAGTTCCATTGTCATATTCTGTGCATACGCATGTCTCCATACCGTATGAGCAATTTATGTATTACTATACACAAAACAGAGCTGATCAAGCAAGCACCAAAAAAGTTGTTTTTCAGCCTGAACTTCACATCAGACGGTAGAGGAGCGGGTGACAGGAAGACTATAAAGAAAGAATTTAACTCAAGTAACGACAAAATGGAAAAGAATTTAGTGAAGGTAACGGCAAAATGAACCTTTTATAATAAAAAAAAAATTACGAAGATCAATACATATGAAGGAGAAGGAAGCGTAATAATTTCAATGAATGCGTTTTTTTAACTATACTTTGACCAAAATTAAGAAAGGAGAACACTTTCCTTAAATAAAATCAACGAGGCACGGCGCTAGTCAATGGTAGTAGAGTGGTATTAAGTAACGCACAAGAATCTGAGAATTGCTTCATGAGAAAATGTTAGAATAAAGTGATTATGGAAGGTTAAATTGGAGGAACTATAAAGCTTGAATTCTTGATTACAAATTACAAAATAACAAAGCACTTATTTCTGACTGAAATTGAAGATCAATAAGCAATTAACAGTATTTTAGGGGATCACAAGCTGTAATGTTCTGCAGAATTTAAGATGAAAGGCTAAAAACTCGAGAGGAAAAAAAAAAAGAAAGAAAGAAATATATTTCACACTGCAATGTAACTGAAAATAAAATCAAACTTCAAATGCTCAATAAGAAAAAATGTAAATTCCTCTTGGACAACTGAATAGCAAGACATTTTTCGGAAGAACTTTATGGTAATAATTACTTTTACATAAGTAGAAAATCGAGGTTGAACAGAAAACGAGCAATCAACGGCAGAGAAATTATCAATATCTTCATGCCTAGACATTTCAAATTTCTTAACATTCCCTATTTTTATGTATAAAATCTGAATTTCTAAAGTTCATGATTTATTTAATCATCCTAATCCTTTACCCCAATTTTTTTTAATAATTAGATTTTAAAGTAAAACTTAAAACAACTAGTCCAACAAATTCGAAATTCCAGCCCCATAAAATCAGATTTTGAACAAATAAAGAAAAATAGTCCATAAAATCAAAATTTTATATCTGGAACATGCAACACAGCGAAAATCAAGAAAAAATAAAAATAATAAATAATAAAGTTCAAGATTCAACAATTGGAATAACTCCATGAATTTAGTCGATCGTTTTAGGAGGCCCTAATCCAATGACTATATATCCAAAGTATAATTTTTTTACCGTGTGATGGTTAGCCATTCACGGCCTAGATGTACCAACCTGTCTTTTTTTAGGTCAACATCCTTAGTGTAGAAGGCAGCCAAAAAAAAAAAACAAAAAATTGATACTTGGGAACATGCAAGAATAAACCCAATTTTTTTATTTCCTTATAATTCAAATGAAAATCCAAATTCACCAAGAAAAATCCCCAAATTCACCAAAAAGAATGAATCTTTAAACATGCAAAAGAGAAACAGAAAATGAATAAGCAAAACAAACTTATTCTTAAAATTTAATCTTAAAACATGATAATATATTTTTAAAAAATAATAATTCTTTATCATTTAAATGAAAATTTAGATTCACCAAGAAAAATCCCCAAAATCGCCAAAAAGATTGAATCTTTAAACATGCAAAACGGAAACGGAAACAGAAAATGAATTGAAAATAGAGAGAGAAAAAAAAATCCACCTTTCTTTGTCATCAAATTTTAGTAAATTCTCTCCAAATGAAGCCTCCATTTCTCCATCACCACCATATTTCTCATCCTTCTGATTATTTTCCTCCGCCTCCAATTTTCCCTTCAGCCCATCAATTTGCTCATCCTTTTCCTCCTCAAAATTTAGGGGACCCACTTTACCCTTGCCTGATTTTGGCTGAGGGTGTTTCTTTCTTTTAGCTTCTGTCACAATTGGGGGTGTGGGCTTCACCAATCGTCTGCTCCTCAGCTGTAAATACGACCCATCATCACCGCTAATCGCCGCCGATGATTTCTGAAGGGCTAGGGTTTTTGCTCTTGTACGAACACCAAGTGAGGATTGGGCAGCGGCGTGGGCGTGGTTCACCTCTATCACCGCTACTTCACCAATTACCTTCGATTTCCTCATGTACTTGCCCATTTTTCGCCCTCCCTTTTTCTGCTTCCCTCTCACGCTGTTCACCATTTGTATATATTTCGTCAAGACATCATTTGAACAAAATGGACAGGTAGAAAGAAATTAGCAACAGTTCTTCGTGCGCGTGCTTGATTACTAGTTTCAGTTGTTGGGTAGGAAAAGAAGAGGTAGTTTTGCAGTTGTTTGTTAGAGAGAGGGTAAAACAGGTAGGAACCCGTGCGTGTGCAAGAACCTGGTTTTGTGTAAGAGAGGAGTAGAGAAGGAGACGATGTGCGTAGGGTGGTTTTATAGAAGAGGGGGATGTATTCTTTTTAGCTTATCATCTCATGGGAAATTGAATTTACAATCTCTTTGGACTTTGGAGCATGTTTGGCTAAGCCTAAACATAATTAAGCCCTTGTTTGAAAGTTTTTTTTTTCTTCTAATAATCACTTTTATCCTGAAATATTTTCAATCTTACATTCTCCAAAAAAAAAAGTGGCGTTCTCTTCGTATTTCAGTTTTGTATTTTGAGTTTTAAATTCGTTTTGTATTTTGAGTGTCCATTTTGAAATTGTTGAAAATTTATTCTTTTTGTCGTTTCGAAAAAATATTTTACAACTCGTATTTTTTGAGTTTTTGCAGATTTGTGAAGAAAACAGCCAAAATGTAAAAAAGTTATTTTCTGTTTTCTTCACAAAATTTTCAACCGTTTTCAAAAACTAATTTTCAAAAATGGGAAAGATAACGTGTTTTCAATGTTTTGAAAAATTGAAAACAGAAAATGGCCCGAAAACAGCAAAAAGAACGCCCTTTTTTCATATTTTCACTTAACTTTTCTTTACTTTTAAATCAAGCATTCTTCAAAAAATCTTTTAATTTTAAGAAATGTTTTAAAAATCAAACAAGACATATATATGGCAAAAGCTCTCGAACCAATTGAGAATTAGGCAAGGATGAAAAATATATGCCCCTCTTTGATTCCAATTTTATCAAAATTCATTTTTTTCTCTTATTTTCAAATACACATTCTTCAATAAAATAATATTACATGTAAATTCAAAAAAAAAATTTATTTTTTAACCAAACATTCTCCATCAATCAACTATTCAAAATGCATTCTTTGCTCCAAAATGAGAATCAAACAAGGGTCGTCCCGTAGAAAAGTTGAGGGTCAAATATCAAAGTTGGATTCGACACGATTCAAACCATGATTTAAAAAAAAAAAAGTAAATTAGACCGTGTTAGGATGAACTATCCGATTTTTAGGTAATGGATTTTTAAACTTTATAGTTTTCTCACTTATGATCAAACCAGATTTTGGACTGAGAACCCAATATTTCTAAAGGACTGGCAAGTTCGAAAATCATTGGTTTGTAGGTGACTTTTTTTTTATGTTATATATGTGTTTAAATAAATTACTTTCTTTTCCTTTAATTAAGAAGTGTTGCTTATTTGAAAATATTTTTTTACCTATTTTTTAGAGGCTTTTTAACCTAATTATCATTATGAGTAACTTGTTTATAATCAATTTTAATTGATAAAAAAGTATATATCTTTACTTGTTTGAATGTAATTAGTAAGTGAATTTTTTAAGCTTTTCCAAACATGCACTAACTTGTCCGATATTCTTTTTAAACTTGTAAGTAGTGGATCATACAAAGTGTGTAGTATGATAAATAGATAGTAAATTGTGAGCCATACGAAATGTATGAAAAAAATAAAAAATAAAATTGACCAGTTTAAATTTAATTTAAAATTTTGCTAACTTACCCAAAGTTTGACTTCTTTTTTCTGTCAGAAAATAATGATATTCCTCGTTAGCGATGATTATCACCTGTTGTTGCAGTGAAGTCCTCATTTATTGTTCAGTAGAATTATGTTACGTTTTTATGTATTGGACAATCAATAAGAGACAACTGACACCTACATTCGTGATGAATAGCATTTTACTATGAAGTTGTGTCCATGTACAATAAATCAAGGGATTCATTGCCACATAGATCCTAGACTAATGATGAGTCGGTAAAACAATGTAGTTATAATCATAATAAATTTGTTAAACGTTTCTATTGGATTAGGGGTGGGCATCATTCGATTCCATTCATAACCGAACAAATAACTAGTGATTATTCTATAATGAAATCATTGGTTCCATCAGTAATTATATAATCGAATCGAATGATTCTGATTTGGTTCAGTTTCGTGCCCAAAATTTTTAAAATTATATGAATCCAAAAATCAAATCAATAAAACACGTTCAATTCAAAAATGACAAGTTCCATTTCACATAAAATATTGTATAATAAAAGCATTCACCAAATTAATAAACACAATCAACTAAGCCCATGTTTGATGGCAATTATTGTTGAACAATGATGTTTGAAATAGTGATTTTTTGAAGAATGTATGGTTAAAAAATAAGAAATTTGTTGAATTTACATGCAAAATATATTATTTATTGAATATTTGATTGAAAATGAGTATGAGATTTAAGAATTTTTTTAATAATGATCATCAAACAGAGGCTAAAAAAGGTTGGGTTTCAACTGGTTATTAGTTCTTTGTTCTAGGTGCTAGAACTGAAATCGAATCAAAACCAACCGGTTCTTGATTCTAGAAATCAAAAACTTTTAAAATTTAAATAGAATCGAACTTTTCATTTCTAGTTTGGTACAATGAATTCCTAGTAATATCGTTTTTATTTCAAACTGTATAGCCCGGCTTGTGGGCGTTTGCTATTCATTATGGAATTATAATAAAATTGTTTTTCAGCATTAGAGAATTTTCTCTAAATTTTGGCATTTCTTTGTTTTTGTTCTCGTGAATTGTCTGTCAACGTTAGCCGGTTGAATAATCTTTATTCCACTCGGTGTCATAATGTCTTTTTATTTTAAGAAAAATAAACATTTTCGTTCTCATTCTCTTGCCATAAACAATAAGAATGTCTATATAATATACCTTCAATATAATCGAATAACTTCTAAAAAAGAAACCTATGGTATGAACTTTACAATATCTTTAGCAGAAGAATAATATTACTTTTAAACTCTACTTAGAAATAACTGTCTACGTAGCAGGGAGATTATTATTATATTTTTTTTAATGAATTAAATTATATCTTAAATTTATTAGAACATGCGAAAATGATCATTGAAAATACTATCACATAAATTGCCGTTTGTAAGTAGTGCTTAAAAAATTGAAAATAGTAGCATAATTCGAAAGGAAATCTACATAAAATATCTTAAACTCCATATATGTTTAAAAATAGTATTTTACTGCACCTAGAGCAGTTAATTTTTTTTTTTTTTTTTTTAATGGTGATTGAATGTAACTACTAAATAAAGTGTTTACAGTCAATTATACAATCTAATGCTTATATATTGAAAGGTCCACTAGGTAAATTAGGAAGTGAGAATTTGGAATTATGGGGGGGGGGGGGGGGGGGGGGGGGGCATAAACACCTCTTTCACTTTAATTTTGATACCCTCTAAGATTGCATTATTGGAATTCAAGTTTTATTTTATTCAAGTTTATTTTGAGCAGAATTATGATTCGTTATAGAAATCAAATATCTACTTTTGTGTTCATTTTTAATTGAAGATATTTTGACTAATGATAATTGGATATATTCAATTTATTTAAGATATTTTCGTCTTCTATGCAGTATAAATCACGTTTTCTCAATCTAAATTTGATTTTACCCGCTGATATTGGGTGACACAAAACTCGCCCACTGCACTCCCACAAGATGAAGGGCTATGAAGTTTCAACGCTTATGGGAGACTGTCGATCACTACAGGACGTCTCTAGCTCATGAGGCGTCATTGACCACTAGGGGGTCGTCGACCGCTACGGGCGCCTCTATGATCACAAAGCACCATCGATCACTGGGAGATCGTCGACTCCTGAGTGACCTCTTCGTTCATAAAGAGCCCTCTATCACTACACTTAGTCATAAAGTCATTAAGTCAGGTGGGGTCATCCAACAGTTATCACGGAAGATAATCAACTATAAAAAGGATAGTGGCCCTCCACTCATAACGTGGGAGTAGTGGAAGCGCAACGTGAGATGCGTGGCGTTATAACTGCCCGACAGTTAAGTGGCTCTATCTGCCTATAAATATTGAGGCGAGACAGGTATAATCTTGAAAAAACTTTGGTTATTTTGATACTTGTTTTCATATTCACTTTTGGAATTTATATTTGAAATTCATACACTAACTCTCACGCCGGAGATATAACGGGGGAGAAAGTCTCGCCCCTCACTTTGCAGGAAAGACTTGACCATCCTGACCATCGGAGTTGCATAAATGCCTTGCATCACTAGGAGGGGACAGAGGTTACTTTCGCAATTATTTCACCCACATTATTAAATATTTCTTTAGTCTTCCTACAATGCAGGGATGAAAATTTTCCGTTATCCAAGTATGTGTTATGATGAAAAACTCCTTTAAAAACATTTTTCATCATACCAATTTTTTTTTTTTAAAAAGTTATAATGTTCGATCCTTGTCTCAAATTAAGCGGGGCCAAATATTATTTTCAATTATTTTAAAATAAATAAAATTTTACATTTAAAATAAATATATCCTCGCTACATAAGACAGAATTATGAAATTATGTAATAATTAGCACTCCAGTTCAAATTATACAAATTTAATTTTTCCTGAGTTCGAAAAGTAGGAAACTTATATATATATACTTGGAGCAACTACATTAGAATAGACATTAGTAGTAGCCTACATCTTTAATTTACTTCAATGGTGGAATACACAACGGAATTGTTACCAATATTGTCCAGTATAACCCAATACTTGTATATAGTACTATTGACTTCATCAATATTTGAGGTGTGTTTAATTGATTTTATTTGTCCATGAAAAATATTATTTTTTCACACAAATTCCTATTTTTATGATGTTTGGTTGTCATTTTTTTCATGAAAAATGTTTTCCAAAAGTTGGTTACTTGACCGTGCTTTTCTAAAAAACAAGGAAAACAATTTCTTTGGGAAGGGATAGGTAAAATATTTTGAGAGTTGCTATGCATATAGAAAAAATATTGTCAGAATTGCGACAGATAACACTTGGCCGTTTTCTATTGGAAAATGGCAAAAAATAGCAGGGGAATTCCTGAAATATTTTCCATGCAATTCACATTCCAAAACTTTCTCTCCGTCTTCTACCCCTCTTTCATCTACCCACTAATAAAAAATAAAAAATGACAATATTTTCTAGGTTGAAAGTTAAGTCAATCAAACATATTTAATTGATAATTTTTATGCAAATAAATTTAAATAATTTAATTGTCTATCACTTTTTTTTTTTCATACAAATTTAATGCTCGATATACATCACATGCTTGAGCAATATTATAACCTCAATATAAAAACATGTTTGTTTGCGCCAGTGACTTGAGATGAGATTACCTTCCAGCATTGTTTCCATTTGTAATCACAGACTAAAAATGTAATTTTGTAAATAATATTTCTTTTATTTTATGGTCATTAATTTGTATTTATTTCATTTTAAATATATAAAAAAATCAGTGCACGAAATATTAATTCATGTACAATTTAAACTCCATATGCAATCGACCAGGAGTTCGATTAAATTAGGAGGATCTTTAAATTTATACTCTCATCGTTCCATTTATATAGAATTATTTTATTTTTTACACGGATTAAGAAATCTTATTTAATGTTATTAAAAAATATTTTTTATCAAAAACTTTTCTAATTTATCCTTATTTATATTTGTACAATTTTAAGATTAAGTACGAAAAATTAGTTATAACTAGACAAATTAAATAATGTTATATTTTAAATGAACAAAACAAAACATTCTCAATAAAACAACATGACTATATAATTGAGACAAAAAAAATAAGAAAAGTCAGCATATATAAATGATATGGGGAAGTAAATATTTTAATTTTTTTTTTTTTTTTTTGAAAAAATAGAATTTGTTATGTTCATAATTGTTTTATTGTACAATTTTAACTCTGTCTATGTATTATGCAACTGACCAGAAGTTCGGTTAAATTAGGAGGATTTTTAAATGTATAAATATTTTAACAATTTTTTTGGAAAAATAGAATTTGTTTTGTTCATAATTTCTTTACAAACTCAAGTCTTCATTATACTTAATGAAGAAAAAATAATATTTAATTATTCACAAAAAGAAAAGGTGAGTAACGAGTGATGAGTAAGTCGAGATAAATGTGGTAGTGGACGAGTCGAACGATTCGACTCGACCCGTGTAGGAATCCAACATATCATACTATTCAAAGGCCCATTTGCTCTTTTTAGAGCTCATAAACTTCAAAATTTCTATGAAAGAAAATGTGATGTGAAATAAAAAATTAAATAAAATTTGACCAAAACTAATTCAAGGAAGTTACAAACATTTTGGCAAGCACAGTCATTATCTCGCGATATGATTCATAGCCGACTTTTCGGACTAGCCGCTACAGTAAAACATTGGATACCTTTCTATTACGTCAGTTTAGAGCTCCTTCACGCGCCAGAAGGATAAAATGTTATTTCACGCTCATGTACACGCTGGATTTTAGAGTTTTCTCACGTCCGGAGATGAGTTCAGGTGGCAGAAGCACGCTAATTTACACAATTGGTCCCTAACGTTTGGACTACCTGTGATTTCAAAATAATATTATCTAACACTAATAATTTTAGAATTATTCTTTAAGTATACTTTTTTTTAACATTTTCTTTGACATTGTACTCACAATGCATGAGGTTCAATATTATTTTAATTGTGAGATCCACCCTTTGATTGTAAGTAGAGTGTCAAATTTAGTGTCAAAGAAAGTGTGCTTATAGCAAAACTCATGATTTTAAAACACCAATAATTTTAAATGAGAATTTGTTAAGGACAATACCATATGGTGTACACACAGTCTTACACCTCCTCACATGAAGGGGGCCCACACATATTTTATTGTGTGGACCCTCTTTCATGTGAGTGGGGTGTAAAGTCGTGTGTACACGATTATATACACATAATATTATTCATTTTTTTAATCCTCACCTCACCTCATCTCGCTCCAGCCTCTTTCTAAAAAAATTTAATGAACAAATTTACAATCCATCCCCATTAATTGTTTGAGCATTGGATTAGGAACAAATCACTTTAGGCTTACTAATAATACACGATTAACTTCCTTTCGTAGTACATACTCGGAGGAAATTCAAATCCCCACTGCCTTTTTGAAAGAGTGATGTTCTAAACCACTAGACGATGAATGCTGACTTGTCCAACCACCCTCATGCCGTGATCATAGTATAAACATTTTTTTAGAAATTGAATGATAATAATCCCCCGACCTAAAAATGAAATTTTGTGATGTCTCTACTTTCATAAAATAACCGTAAAAGATTAGTGCAATTAAATCACGTCCCCAAAATGTCTAGGATTGCCCGAATCATTTAGACAATGTCTATTCTATTAAACCACATCATCAAGTGTTAGAGAATTAATCTATTTTTTTATTATAAATTATTTTCAACACCTTCAAATTCAAATTAGGTAGTTTACTCTCGAGTGATTGTACAAGATGAAACAAATTTTATGTAGTTGAAAATGTAGCTATATGCATGACCAAATATTGTACTAAAAAAATTAACACGATCTATGATGACAAAGAACACGACTAAAATTCAAGAAATTTAGTGTAGACCATGTCCTAATCGTCTTTAAATTATATTTTATTTTTTCAATATATGCAAATACTCTTAATCTTGGAGAAACATTTCGATTCACAATAATTTTCAAGAAAGAAACAAAACTCAGAATCACATAACAAAATTTACTGTGTAAGAGTTCACTGAATTTGGTGACAGTCAGAAACAAAACCACATCCGGTAATAAGCATCAAAAGCAACTCTCAAATTCTATAAATGGTTGGCTAAAGTCTAAGGGGCGTTCTCTTCGTATTTCAGTTTTATGTTTTGAGTTTTGAATTCATTTTGTATTTTGTGTTTTGAATGTTCATTTTACAATTGTTAAAAATTCGTTCTTTTTGTCGTTTTGAAAAAATATTTTTCAATCCGTATTTTTTGAGTTTTGGTAAATTTGTGAAGAAAATAACCAAAACGTAAAAAAGTTGTTTTAAATTTTCTTCACAAAATTTTCAGCCGTTTTCAAAAATTCGTTTTCGAAAATGGAAAGGAGAACGCGTTTTCAATGTTTTGAAAAATCGAAAACAGAAAACGACCCGAAAACAGCAAAGAAAACGTCCCTTAGGGTTCCTGGCTTCTAGCCGCATTTCATGTGACCCCTCTGCTACCAGTGACATAAGCAACTTGTATTCAATTTTTTTTTTTTTTTTTTTTCAAATTATTTACTCTTGTACCCTATGAATGGGTAACTATTTATTTATTTATTTTTTCCAATTTTAGATTGCATCCTGAACATAATTTAAGCTATATAATGACTAATGAGGGCATGTTTGTTTTAAGCTTATTGGCTATCTTAGAAAATGTAGGACCCACACTCAGTGTGACTTATAAGACGCGATTGGTAGGTCCCTTGGTCGTGTCCGCAACAGAGACACCACAATACGGAAAGAACGAAGAAAACTTGAGACTTGAGACCCTGAAAGCTAATCAACGTATATATGCTAACAAATACCGGATGTAGAAGGAAAGTACACCATGGCACGATGCCAAAAGTTGGAAACATGTTAATCTTAAGACAACATAGTCACTAAACAGATGCAATACTTGAGAAACTCGTCATAAGTACATTCTATGTATGATTGGTATATAGTACTTGGTAAGGCTCCTAAATAGTAGTATTGACAATATATTGTTTTTTTTTTTCCCTTTAATTATTATCCAATACTCTCCGTATACCTTCACAGAAAACCAATCATAGTGTAGCACATTAGTAACGCGATTTCAAGTTCCAGAGTTGTTACCATCTTGATCTTCTGAAGGATTGTTGAAGGAAGCGGGAGACGCTGAAGCATTTCCTAGATCCTGTAGAGCATCAGGTGACAAATTCAGAGATGCTGCACTATCTACTTCATCCTGTGAATCATCATTTGACAAGTTGGTGACTGTAACAACTTCTTCAGCGTCGTCCAGGCTACCGATATAATGCTCATCAGGATGTAGGGCTTCATGACCAAATAAAAGACCACGGAAAATCTGTGGTTCCATGATCACGAACTGGTGTTCTGGAGTATGCTGCTGGTTGAATCGGCCTGGAAGCTTGGAGGAACTCTTGTAGCATCCTTCGCAGAGGTCAAAGCCTATTTTCTCAACACAGTCTTTGCATTTGTATCGTTCCCCAATTATGGGACACATCTGCATTAAATTGCAAATCGCTCAGGTGAAATTAGTGCCTCAGTAAAAAGATAAAATCAACTACTACATACTTTGAATTGCAAGATTGTAAACAAACTAGCTCTGTTGCATAAGTTCTGCCTAGTGGCATAGACAGACCAGGGGGACTTTTCTGTCTTCTATACAAATCTGTAAATTGCATTGGGAAAGCAGTATCTTATTGAAAATAAGCTAAAACGACAGCTTCCCAACTAATCTCTGAAGAACCAACAGACACACCCTAATGGTTGTTTTCTACTTAAATTGTGCTCATTACCTTAAATTCTAGAAGCCCTAGATATTTTTTAATCAAGTAGTTGAGATAATCCATTGAGATGAAAAAATATACAAAACAAAGCACGCATATTTTCTGTATATAGGTACAAATTAAAAAGAAGAACCACATTTTTATAATATTTATAAAAGCTTGATCTAGAATTGAAATGAGAATTTAATGGGAAGATGGGTTTTTGGTACTGGGGATATCAAGGGGGTTAAAGATGGAGAATTTGAAACTTGTGATTGAAAGGGGAAAATTGGGAAATTGAAAGAGTGATTGTTGCAGCTTTCAGAGACTGTTATTGACTTATTGTGATGGTGCCAGCTGTGGTGGTCGCGGCACTGGAAATGGAGATGGGAGTTATGACCATGGCCGCAGCAGTGGTTGTGGAAATCAAGAATATGGTGGTAGCCACAGCAGAAGCCATGAAAGAAAAAAATACTAGAAGTGATGAAACTCTGCTAAAAGAAGAAACTGAGGAACAAAAGAAATCAAAATGCAAAACAAATTGTTACTGAAGTTCACGAAACTTTGATGTTTTGGGTGTTGTAAAATTTGGAAACTTGATCCTCAGGTTTGTAAAGTTGAAGAATCTAACTAAGAAAATAAGATTAAGAGCTTGTTTGGGCCGGATTAAAATCTGATTTTAATCTAAGTCAAAGTCAAACAATCAATATTAACCACATCTTCTATGGGTCCCACAACTTTTCAACCACACATTTCAAAAACATTTATCACAATCTACTAAAAAAATCTAATTTTAATCCTACCAAACACCCTCTAATACCTTTTCACATAGTTTTGCATAGAAACATGCTAAGGTTGGTGTGAAATCTTTATTAAGCACTAAGTGATAGAACCAATCTAAAGAAAAGACTTGTAAAAACCACAAACATGAAAAATGTGAAAATTACCAAGCCATTTTTCATTAGACATTTCCTTGTGAATGTTAAGTTTAAAATAATAATAATAAAAAATAAAAGCTAGAGCAAGAGAAGATAATCATATTACCCCACACCAATCACAACCAACTTCAGGGTGAACCTTTGGCCCATGGCCAGACAGCCATGATGTGTAAGCATTTCTAGGCAATGACGAACACTTGGTGGCTTGCTCCCGGTTAACAGTCGTACCTGATGGCAGTAGTACAGTATAAAAGGGGAAAGTCAAACATATAGTGATATTGATTTAACATCAAAATTAGACGTCAATTATATGGCGGGGAGCACTACAACAGACTCAAGAGTACCAGCCGTTCTTTATTCAGTATTACAACTATATCTGTCCTACAAATGCCCCGACACAGACCTAAACATCACCGATTCACTATAAGGTTCAAACTTCAAAATTTAATGGCTTGTCGCAGTTGTGGACAGATACCCAACACCCAATGGAGAAAATATATACGGAGGAAAGGGTCCAAAATAGGGTCTCTTCTCCTATATAAAACAATTTACTTTCTATATGATCATACGAATTTGAGGTTCATATAGCATAAAGCATGATATTCAGTCACAAATGTAATTCTATAAGCTTTGTAGAAGATTGAACATTGCTGTCGTACAAAATTAATAGTTTGTGGAGAACAGAATAGAAGCCATATTTGGAACTTGAAATCTGCATGAGATGAATTGCATGAACTTCAAACAATTGCAGATTAAATAGCATGCAGTCTGTGTCTTCACCGGAATAATGGTCATGCTTGATTATCAGGTCCTTGATAACTGTATACATGTGTTATGTTTGTGCCCGTGAACAAGTGTCTTAGACATACTTGGCTTATTAAGTAGAATCTGAATGTCTTAGACCTATGAATCAAGTCACAATGTCAACTGGAATGCTCACTATCAACAAACATGATAAAGGAAAAGTGACATACGCCCAGATGAATTAGCATGTAGTTGGTCAAATAAAGACACTTTTCTTGCTGAATATTCCTCGGGGAAATGCTCCTCTATGAAGTGCTCTAAAACCAAACAAACATTTGGGAAGCCATTTGGATGTGCACTTTGACACACTGGACATCTGCAGACCTTGTTGTCTCGATTATTTATACAAGCTTCACAATAAACTGCAAAATTGAAGACAATAAGCAGGTAAGTATTGTTGATGAACCCTTCCTGACATGACATGCAAATCAATGGCAAAACTTACCATGGCCACAATTAAGAACTAAAGGTCGACATAATAGCTGCTTGCACAGAGTACACTGTAAGTCAATCATAAGGACCTGCTTGCATGTTTCATTAGTAACTTCAGATTTGACCATACTATCTCCTTGCTTTGTCACATCGGTAGTGCTTTCTGGATTTGAGGTTGTAGGAATCATGGTCATATTATCTTCATTTTCTGAAGAATCTTGAATCAGGGAAGAGTCCCCTCTTTGTGTCATATTAGAGACTATGGCAGGGGTAGAATGCGGAGAGGTGTCTTGAACATCAAGCTCTTCATTGGAACGAGAATCAGAGAAGACATCAAACTGTGGAGACTCATATCCATATATCTTTTCTTCTTCTGAAACAATAAAGAAACAGTTTATTAGACTAACAGATAATATAGAGCAATGTGCCATTCAAGACATTCTCAGCTATGCAGTTTCAGGGTTAATGTGATTAATACTGTAAAAATTTGTAACAGAAAGACAGATGTTTATTGAAAAATAGAACAGGAATAAATTATCCCAATCCCAGTATTCTTCTGAAAGTACCAAGAAGATCTTTCTTTTCTTTTCCTCTTTGAAGTTAAAAATACATCTGGACAAGCCAAAGAACAAGATTTAGCCTGCAATATATTCTGAAACAACATTCTTCAGAAAGAAATTAGTCTGGCTCAATTCAAAAACACATTTCTATTCATGTTGTTGGAATATTAGTATCAAGCTAGCTCGAGAAGTGTTAGTCAGTCCTTAATATATTTTTGAAAGACATGACGGACGGAAAAGGACAAATAGTAAGTTAAGTCCTTACCAAATTCATCTTATTTTTAATTGCCACTTTACTTTTTGATTTTTTAAATAGGAAAAAAGGCACCACAAAGCTGAACCCATTAAAATGTTACCACATCTTATGCACCATATTCCTCTAATGGTAAATAATGCTTGCAAGAAATCTAAAGAAGTGGATTACCTAATGCGGGAAAAAACTCCTTCCCTCAATCAAAAGTTTTCATATTTTTAGGAAACACAGAGAGAATAATTTTGTGAATCCCATCCCCCTTCCTCCTGTGAAAATCTGACCCAGCAAACTATTCTCTCTCCGAAACTGCATAACTCATATAACCCCACAAGTTTAAAAAAGCATCGACATCTCATTAGCCACTTCAAATAAAGAAGTGTGCAAATTTTTGGCCATCCTTAGTACATATAAAACACTGTACAATATGTATAAGTCTCCTCTTTCTCAACAGTCAAGCATTTTAGAAAGATGCTCTCTACACGAGATTATTGAAACTATGATCAACACAACAGCACCTCTACATAATAAACACTAAACGCTTCCAAGGAAAATTTGGTTTCTGATAAGAGTATAGCTATCTGGCAGTGGACAACATAGGAATTATATTGGATTCCAATATCCCCAAGTTTCCTTATTGGCAGTCCACTAATGCTTCACTAAATCAACTCAAATGAGCTCGTGACGCCACGTCTTTGAGGATATAAAAATTGGGATTTCTTCCTCATCAGACAAAAACGAATACTTTATGAAGCATTTCTAGGGTGAATAACTGCATCGAGCAGACAAGTATTTCGCAAACATCCCACTCCAGAAATCTTTAGATCAGAGACCAAGTGGAATACTCAAATTATTATTAGATCAGGAAAAAGGCCTTTCAAAAGGAATTCCCAAAAGCCATGCCTTGTCAGTTATACCATAGAATCCTAACATTCCAGTAGTGAGGTTCTCATAATCTGTCCTCTTCCAAAGAAATCTAAGTTGACCCAAAAAACAACTCTTCCATGGTTTGCCTCACTTCTCTTCTGACAACTCAGTCTAGATGGTCCTCTGTTACTTTCTTACCAACCTCAAAGAGAAAGGACAAAGCAACACAGGTCCTTCTGTCTCATGTATAATAAACTAGGTAATACTTGCCAAAAATGAAATTCTCAGAGTTAACCGGAGGTTAGCAACCACATTATTGAATGTAAAGAAATCTAGTTCACATAATGCAAAGGCAACAGTGATCCCACTATAAGTAGATGTAAACTAGAGCTCGATTTTCGTAAGAGTTGATTATGAAGAAATCAGAAAGGCTCCATTAGAAGTTTATGAGAAGAAAAAGGGTCAAAAGAGAGCTGCTAAAAGCCAACACACATCAGATATCATATCAATTGAGAATTTTCTATTTGGCCCAACACCATAACAGCCCCTTCCCTCCCCTCTTCATAATTTTTTTTTCAGGAAATGATTGGTCTATCAGAGAAGAAAAGGGAGGTTAATTTCTATTTTTTTTTGCTTCCATTCTTTTGTCAAGGGAGATATCCTTATCTCTAAATCACACTAAGATGTGAAATTAAGAACCAATATATCTAGAAAGCGTATGACTAATGGTGTGCTTACTTCTACTGAAATTTTTTCAAGTCTGTCAACCTACTGAGCTCGCGCATGCTACGCTTATAGTGGATGCAATACAGTCGGTTACTACATTAGGACTAAAAGGTGGTGCTCCAGAGCTCCAAAATATAGGTAAATATGGTATGGGTAAATTCATAAAATATTAGAAATAAGACATGGCGCAATTAGGTGTTTCAGCTAACATACCTGCAACTTGTCTTTCCCTTCTTTTGTATGCTGAAGGATATAATTTCAGCAGTAAGAAGTGTAGCAATCTACATATACTGGGAAAATGATAATATGGGTTGCGACAAACTGGACAGCGTGACTCCTGTAAAGGGTCCATAGCTTTGAAAACACACCAGAAGCACGATATATGACCACACGCTGCATAAAGAGGAAAGGAACTAATAGTTTCAACAACGAAAGATCTATTAAATCAATAGTATTTGCAACAGGGATTTACCTAATACAACTGGTTTGTACAGAATGTCCCTGCATAATCAACAAAGTAATTGTTTTCAAGAGGTCACACATAAAAAAACAAAGAGCATTAAATTAGCAAAGACTTGATTAAAGTCCAAACTACTCTTCAAATTGGTAAAAATCCATAAGTTTTTCCGGATTTTCATTATAAAGAAAAAGAAAAAACTATACTCAACAGACTATTTCATTAACATTCCCAAACCCTAATTAGCATGCTGCCACTTGTTATGGCTGGAGCTCAACTTCAACCAAAACCAACTAAACTTCAATCATAATCAACACAAACAATTTAATATACTAAAGTGGGATTTAATAACCCAGCTGTGATTTCATTGGTAGAATTGAAATTACACCAAAAACAACAAAATATAAACAGAAAAGAGAAATTGAAATGCAGAGAAAGGCGAAGAAGGGGAGGAGGGGAGATTCAGAGAAGGGAACCTATAATTCAGATTGAGAAGAAGAACAGGGACGCATATTCAGAGATTGAAAGTAGAAGAACAGTGAAGAAGAAGAATTTCAGATTGAGATGAAGGTAGAGAGAAACCGACTGTTTTGCAACCAATTTCAACCCCCTTTTCATCCACCCCATGTGCTGTATTTATAGAATTACAGACACCACTTCCGATTCTTCCAATTCTAAATTACCCGTATAACTCAATTGATAACGAACGAACCAACAAAAAATCATTCATATAAGCTTTTATATGCATAATTTGATTGCGGAAAATAGATGCCATCAAATAAACATCATATATACTTACAGGCATACACAACACTGAAACTCATCAGGAAAATCCTCGCTTCCAATGTCACCATAATCTTTTTGACCGTGATTCTCCATAATTGCAGCCCAAGCGCACAGAGAGTATGTACAAGAATCTGTATGTATACGCTGTCTATACGGGTCTCCGTATTCTGAAAGATTGGGGAAAATCCCAAAATATATTTGCTTCTGGTACGGGGTTTGTATTTTTATTTTTATTTTTTAAAACAGCAAATTCCTGTGAGAGAAAAGTTTATGATTTCGGCTTTTGATGATACAAGTGTGGTAATTTCATGCTTGGTCCCTACCTACTGCCAATGTGACAATTTAGTTTTAAATCTTTAAAAAATAAATAAATTAATCATCAAACTTTTATTAAAATTGCACCAACCAATCTTTAATAATAATCACCTTTCAAAATTGAAACATTATTGACCAGTTTGGCATGACTTTTGAAAAGTTAAAATGAGTTTTGAATTGTTTGACTAATTTTATCGAAGTATTTTTTTTAGTTAGAAGAGGTTACAGAGAAAGTCCAATATGACATCCTTTAGAAGTACTTTCAAATTAAAAAATCTTTTGAAAAATTAATTTTCAAACAAAA
Organism: Osmanthus fragrans; assembly: GCA_019395295.1. NCBI lineage: Eukaryota > Viridiplantae > Streptophyta > Magnoliopsida > Lamiales > Oleaceae > Osmanthus > Osmanthus fragrans. Next base: position 23,655,823 of record CM033357.1, read on the forward strand.
ATTAAGAGAGCTTCCTCAAAAAACTCTCATACACAAAATAAAAATTAAATCTAAAGTCGTGTCAAATGAGCCATAAATCTTCACGTGATCTCGCATCTCTAACATTATAAAACTGAAGCTTGCTCTTTATTTAGGTTTATATGTAAAAAATAAAATAAAAATTTATTAGCTGGATTAATTTTTTTTTTTTTTAGTTCAATCTTAAATCCGCCCCTACTTGATCTCTACTAAATTTAGTATTGAAAAATTTGAAATGAAGATGTGTTTTTAATGGTTAGTCACAATGTTTTTGCAACTATATTGAAAGGTGAGAGATCAATTTGTTCTTTTTTAAAGGTAGAGGATTAACTTGTCACTGCTGAAATAGGTGAGTGATGGACTAAGGGTGCACCTATCCCTCAAAAGAGTTTACATTCATTTTCTATTTTTTTTTTCCAAAGATTTATTAGCCGTGTGTAAATCTTGCCTAATTTTATTGTAAGGGTGCGTTTAATTGCAATGGTGGAATTTGAGTGGAAAGAAAACGAATTGTAAGGAATTGAATTGTTTAAAATTTGTTTTAGAGAGAATTGTAATTAATGGTGTTTGATTGGTATAATTTCTCACTTAATTCGTTTGACTTTATTTTTCATGCAAATGATTACTTTTTGGTATAAATTTTTGTTTGGATTGTCAAAAAGTAAAAAAAAAATAATTAAAAAAATAATTTTTGAAATTTTTTTTGTATTTGTTTGACTTTATTTTTCATGCAAATTGTGAACTAAATGGATAAATTTTTTTACCATTAGATTTAGAATATGTTTCCATTACCAAAAAGTCAAAAAAAAAAAAAAAAAAATATATATATATATATATATATGAAAAATCACTTTTCCCACCAAACCCATGAAAAAATAACAGGTGGAAAATGTACTTTAAATGATTATACCTAGAAAATTGATGGAAATGAATTTCATGAAAAAGTTATGAAATCAAACATCAAATTTAAGCATGGAAAAAGAAAATATTTTTCTTTTTCACCTATTTTTCACCCTATCAAACAGACCATAAATGATGTTCTTCCTTTTCAATAATATATTATTTTTTCCATAGGTAATTTATTAATTAAACCGGCCAAAATTGACGAGTCCTTACCCAAGTAAGTTGTCCTGGGTCAAATAGACATTATCTAGAACAAGAACCACTCTTAGTTTAATGCGAGATGCTTGAGAAATAGGGGCGGGAACAAAAATTGGTGACAGTGGCGCCATTTAGTGCTCCCCTATTGGAGGAGAGGAGGGGCGGGGTGCGTGGGCTGTGTGTCCCTCCCCCGTTTCTTTATCTTTTCCCTAGTAGAAGCTGACAACTTCAATTTAAAAAATTGATCATATAATTGCCAAGAACGACTCTTAGTTGAATCTAACAAATCCAGTTTAGAAAATTGAACATATAATAGCCAATATATATAAAAATAAGAGTGACTCAGAGAAACCTCTCGTAGGATTCATGGGAAATATTGAGATATTCCAACAAGATTCATGACACATAAAGAGACACTCCCTCTAATTTCTAAGAAGGATAATTATATAATCACATCACAATTAAAATATATTTTAATTAAATATACCACAATAAATTTACAATTATATTCCTAATCCAATAAAAACGAAAAATAAAAAAAATAAAATATAGTATTATTGTATACTCATTATCCTAATATTACTCCTCATTTTTCTAATAAAAGATCTTACAACTTTAATTTTTCAATTATTGGTGATGGAAGGCGTATCTTCAACTTTGATGGCGTATTTATAGGATTTTTATTACATCATTTTTTAGGAGTTCATTACCACCCAAAATTCAATTAACGTGTTTTTTTTCTCATCAGATTAAAAAGAAAAAAAAAAAAAAAAAAAAAAAAAGCTTACACAATTTCGTGAATTTAAACTTGTATTATAATTTTTTGGGATTTATATAGTTAACATGACCATATTGCGTTATTTTCCCATTTTCGTATTGTATCAAAATGCAAAAGATTTGCATGTAATAAGGAAATTGTTTCAAGAATTTGTTACTTCAAGTGAACTCCCAAGTTTTCCGGTGACCGAATCAGCTTCACATCCTCAAATCAAGTCTGTATTTCATTGCAATCGAAAGATCAAGAACACAATAATAAATTGTCCTCAACATAATGCAGATTGGGTTTCATCATGAACTAACATTAGAGAGGAAATGAAAATTATTTTCCGTCGTAGAAGAACACGAAAGCCGTCGACGAAAAAGCTATGACATGGCCGTTGAAGGAAAAGAAAGAAAAAAATAGATTTATGATTGTAGTGTAACAATATATTATTTTATCATTATGTTACAAATATATTAAAGCCCAATTTATGTAATTTTACTTAATGCTATTTAAGTAAATAAAAAAATACATAAAAATGTGGTGTAATTAACAAAATTCGTAAATATTCCCCATTAACGCGAGTTTTCAATTTTACCGTTATCTCTTATGCTGGATATATTTATTTTTGTCTTTTTTCTTAATAATAATATAAATGAAAACAAAAGAAAGCTACTTTTTTAATTCATCGTACGAATTGATATCATCTTATTCATAAGAGAAATGATTTTTCATTTAACATAAAATGATAAAAATATTTACTGCAAAAAAGAACTATAAATTTTGAACTTTTGATGCCAACTTACTGCATTTTTAGCATTATTGGATAACCGATAAAATATAAAGAATTAGAGAAAATGATACTAAATCAAGAGATATAAACGCTTTGTTCAACTATTTCAAACGTGTATTTGTGTTTATTTGTTAATGATTTGTCTATCAAATTTGCAAAACATATTGATTTTTAGATATAAACCATATATTATAATAACAAAAAAAAAGGGTCAGTCCGAGGATTTACTTAGTGCGCATTCGAAGAGTAGTGGTTGTGAGTTTCCCCGTCAACCAAAAAAAAGGGGGGGAGGGGGAGGTTCATGAACTGTCGGAGAATCACTCATAACATGTTTGGTTAAATATTTCCGATTTCAAATATGCTTTTTTTTCTTGATTAAAAAAAGTTACTTTTAAAATAAGCAACTTATTTATTTATAGCAAATTCATGCTACACTTCAGGAGAAGATAATGACTATCCATTGCCAATAGGATTCGGGCCGCTGGGAACTTCATGTGCACTTGCCTGAAATTCTCGGTTTGTACTCCTCGCCGTTGTGGTAACACCGCCACGACCAGCCCCAGGAGGAGGACGAGTTGTGCTCTTGGGTGGAGAAGTGGTTGCTCCGCCGTGGAATTTGGTGGTGGATTGGTTTCTAGTATGAGAATCAAGGATGACTCTTCTCTGTGATGCCGAAGAAACCTTTAATATCGCCTGAGAATTGATACGGCGAGCAGAAAGGGGAACGATAAAGAGAAGGAAAAGAAAGAGTGACATAGCTTGAGATTTTGTGAAGATTTTGCAGGTTTCTGCCATGAAAATGTAACCAAGAAAATCCAGTAGTACCCCAGTAGATCTCCAGAAATTCAGCTGGACACTCGCGTATAGTTGAATAACGAGACAAATCCAGTATAAATAGAACTTCATTAGTATAATTGAAACAAAAATCTACAGTATATTATGCAGGGACGGATCCAGGATTGGATATGAGACAGGACTACAAATTTTTGAACGGGCTAATAAGCGGGAAAAAAAAAATTTACACAATTTTTATTTTTATTTTTTTGCCTTAAAAAAATTATATGGACTAGGGGAGGGACCGGACTACAGCCCTGCCCAGACCCTCTCTATCTGTCCTGATATGATGTATAGCTTAGTAGAACACGGCACTTCCGCTAACTATAAGTGGAACTTCCTACGAAGTACAAACTCTCTCGTTACACTCAATTTCCGTATAATACAAGTTCCAAAAAATTTTATTGTATCTCTTGATTTCAAATTTTATAATCGAAACAAAAAATTATTATATATCAACTTAGTAAAACGCCATACTTCCACTAATTATAAATAGTAAAAACAAATTTCTACAAGAGACGTACAAACATTCTTTTATTTCATCTTTTGATATAAATTCTATGTTCAAAATCAAAATTTATGATCTTTCAGCTAGGTACAAGAAGATACGTCCAACTAAATAGCTACAAATACATTTTTCGACAAGCTCTCTAATTACACTCAATTTCCTTATAAAATACACGTTCTAACATTCTTAACTATATCTTTTGATATGAATCACCAAAACAAAATTCTATAATCCATGAGCTTAGTATAACATAGTACATCACTAACTATGAATAGAACTTCCTACAAACTCCCAATTTATACTCCAACTTTTATACTAGATACATGTTCCAACATTCTTGATTATGCCCCTATTTGGTATAAATTAAGATTTGATTATAATCCCACGTCAAAATAACAATTAATTTCAATTACATATTTCATTAAATTCATAACTTTTTAATCACACGTTTCATCATTTTTTATGAAAAATTTATTAAAATTTTGAGTTTAACCTACACCAAGTATAGCTATATCTTTTGACATGAATTCTATGCAATGTATTGACTTAAGCAAGGAAAATTCCATTGGGGGCATATCCTAGTGAAATTTCAGCACTTGTCTTCTTGATTGGATGCTCATGTCCCCACTCCCCATGACAAATTAATTGCTCAAGAGTCCGAGGAGTTAAAAATCTTGTTTGATAGCACCCAATTTTCATAGAAAAATTTTCACTTTCACCCAATTAACATGTTTGATAGCACATTTTTTCTAGACAATTACTTTTCTCACCCATTACTCCACGCGCCTCCTTCCTTGATTTTGGATGAATTGGTTTTCTCATCACTTTTGTGAAAAAGTCTTTCCAGTTTTTTTTTTGACAATTGGAACAAATTTTAGCCCCAATTGTAAAAAAATCTATCACTTTAATTGACAATTTTCATGGAAAACAAAGTCAAACGAATGGTATTCGATTTTTTTTTTTTTGACAATTGGAACAAATTCTATCTTCAATTGTAAAGAATTATATCCTTTTAATGAACAATTTTCATGAAAAACAAAACCAAACAAATACCAAAAGATCTAAAATTTCAAAAAATTTCAAGTCAAAAATTATATCAATCAAACACAATTAATCGACAATTCTCTGTAATTTATTTTATTTCTATCCAAATTTCATTTTATAATCAAACGGACCCTTGAGTGTACAAAAAGTCTTGAGGACTTTAACCAGATTAGTCATGTGCTAACAAGTAGCCAAATTTATGGTCGTTGATTCAAATCAAAGTTTTTGGGCATTGAATGTTTTTCATTTAAAATTTTTAAAATATTTTTTTTCAATAACATTCATGGTCTGGCATACGTACACAATTTGATCCAAGGTGCAAAAACACTAGACCTTGCTCCATATGATCCATGCTTTATACTCCGAGTTGAAATTAACTTCAAACTCTATATACAAATTGTGTATTAGAAACAATTTCAAACCTCTTGTTAAAGGTTAATATGGCCAATTAAGTAATTTATTTACATTTCGTTAAAATTTTTGTTTGCTCAAGCTATCGTTTTGTGCACATAAACTATACCGTATAATGATACCATGTCCAATTCCAGTGCATTCGTGCCAACTACAATTAGGATAGAAGTCGTGAGCTCTTATCTTGTCATTTCAAGATTTTCAATATTTAGGAGACAATTTTGAATATGTAGCGATATTGATGAGGCATTAAATAATGGACTGAGCTCCACCGCAAGAAAAAAGGCAACAAAAGTCCTAACCGAGCTTCACAATAGGGGGTGGGGCCACTTTTTTTGGGATTGTTTATTCATGTGGGGCCTAACACTTGTGAGAGGCTGTCAAAACCTATGTCATCCATTTTTCTGGCAGGAGGCTTTTTCCTTAAATAATTGGCATGTGCTCCGTGGACGACGGTGATGACAATCACAAGGAGCCAACAAAGTGCATGACTAGATGCATAGTAACTCGAAGCATGAAAAGAGCATTGAGACAAATCTTTTTTTCTATACTCTTTTAACTTCTAGTCTTTTGATTTGATAAGTTTTTTCCACATAAATTGATTGATTGAAAGAGAGCAAACAAATCAGTTTATACTGTGTGTCAACCTACCACGACATCATCCTTCGCATAAATGCAGGACAGCCCATTAATTCTTAAGAAAACTTGTTTGATTGAAAAAATAAATTATAATAATAATAAATAACTTCTATGACTAGTAAGTAAATATAGTCTATAAAAGCGTACACACAGTGACGGATCGAGCGCAGTCGGCAATATATTGGGAAAAAAATTCCGATAAAGCCAACACGGACAACAACCATGGCTCTTTGGGTGCTAGCTCCACCCCAGCGTACACATACGCTACAATGGTCATGAACTGACAAATAATTAATCCCAACTGTTTGGCTAAGCTTTGAAAAGTAAATGAAATATACTTTTATTATCAAATACGTTTCAAAATGCAATCTTTTCTCAAGTACAGACAGTTACTTCTAAAACAAGCAACTTATTTATATCTAGCATGTGCCCCCCCCCCCCCCCCCCCCCCCCCCCCCCCCCCCCCCCCCCCCCCCCCCCCCCCCCCCCGTGAAGATAACCTAATGTAGGAATTCATGCCAAACTGCAGTCTGCAGAAGACGATAATTGTTATCCGTTGCCAATAGGATTCGGGCCTCTGGGAACTTCATGTGCAGCTGCCTGAAATTCTCGGTTTGTACTCCTCGCCGTCGTGGTACCACCACCACTACCAGGAGGAGGAGGAGGAGGAGGAGCTGTACTATTGGGAGGAGAAGTGGTTGCTCCACCATTGAATTTGGATGTGGATTGGTGTCTTGTATGAGAATTAAGGATGACTCTTCCTTGTGATGCTAAAGAAACCTCTAATATAGCCGGAGAGTTCACACGGCGAGCGGAAAGGGGAATGATAAAGAGAAAGAGAAGAAAGAGTAACATAGCTTGTGATTTTGTGAAGGTTTTGCAAGCTTTTTTGTTGGTTTCTGCCATGGAAGTTTAATCAAGAAAATCCAGTACGTACCCCCCAGTAGATCTCCACAGAAATCAATATCCATGAACCAAATGGATTTTTGTTGAAGAGATATGAGAGTTGCGCATCTTCCGAAGGAGAAATATATAGTGACAAGAGTAAAAATTACAATTAAAAAAAAAAAAAAAATTGAATTTTATAATAAGAGAATTCCAGCATAAATGGGACTCCATTATTATAATCGAAACAAAAATCTATGATATGTAACTTATAGTTTAACAGAACTAACTATGAATAGAACTTCTTTAAGAGTACAAACTCTCGAGTTACACTTAGTTCTATATAATATAGGTAGAATTGATCTCCTACCCCAATGAGTAGGATAAAAACTTTTCACAACAAATGTAACAAGAGAAACTTAATTATGGTTCTCTGAATGATTATTTCAGAGAACCATAATTAAAGTTTCTTTTATCACGTCAACAGTGAAAAGTTTTATCATATCTATCAGGGGTAGGAGATTAGGCTTGACAACACAAGTAGCAACATTCTTGATTGTGTTTGTGTGCAAGTGAATTTTAATAAGTGTTTTTTTTTTTTTGTAAGAATGTATGGTTAAATAGTTAAAGAAAGTTGTGAAAAAAATATGAAAAAATAATTTTTTTAAATTTTTTTTTAGAATTTGTGGTTGAAAATGAGTTTGAAGTAATATAAATTTTCAAATAATCAATTTCAAACAAGATAATTGAAGCTAAATATATGATTTGTTAGTGTTAACATGATACTTCCCCTAACTATAAATAAAACTTCCTACAATATATATTACAACATTCTTGACATGAAGCCTATAATTGAAACAAAAATTTATGATATATCAGATTAGTACAACACAATATGTCCATTAAATATAAATACAACTTCTTTTAAACTCCCCAATTACACTCAACTTCGATAATAGAATTCTATAGTAGAATCAAAAACCTATTATCTATCAGTTTAGTATACACGATAGCTCCACTAATTATAAATAGAACTTCCTACAAAATCTCGAGACCTTGCTACTTGTACCCTCTTGTTTACACTTTGATTTACTCGATCTCACCCGTCCTCTCACATGGAGGTTGGACGGGCTCCACGCATTTATTGGACGTGGGACCTGACCTCTATGTGAGAGGACAGGTGAAATCGGGTAAACAAGAGGGTACAAATAGCTTAATTCAAAATCTCGTGTTAATACTCAGTTTCTATATGAATAAATAGGCTCCAACATTCTTGATTATATCTCTTGATATGAATTCTATGCTCATATATTGACTTACCCGTCCTCCTTTTAACAAGTATTCATGGCTTTTCTAGTGTTATTTTTTCAAGATCGTTGAGTTAGTTTTGTTGATAAATGTTAAACGCAACCTATAGGTCAAAGTATGAACATCTTCCAATGCTATCTGCCTCAGCCTCTCTTTTCTTTTATTTCCATTGCACCTTTAATACTTTTCTCTTTTCAAACAACTAAAATTGACATTTTGATGTTATATGTCTTACTAAAGTGATGAAAGGTACTACTTTTTTTTTTTGGGGGGGGGGGGGGGGGGAGGGGGGGGGGGGGGGGGGGGGGGGAGGGGGGGGGGGGGGGGGGGGGGGGGGGGGGTGGGGGGGGGGGGGGGGGGGGGGGGGGGGGGGGGGGGGGGGGGGGGGGGGGGGGGGGGGGGGGGGGGGGGGGGGGGGGGGGGGGGGGGGGGGGGGGGGGGGGGGGGGGGGGGGGGGGGGGGGGGGGGGGGGGGGGGGGGGGTGGGGGGGGGAATCTAAAGAAATCTGTGCCTTGGAAAATTGCATTTGTTAATAGCAAGGAAAACTACATTGGTGCATATCCTTGTGAAGATTTCAACTCTTATTAATTGTCTTCTTGATTTGATGCTCATGTCCCCACTCCCTTAATAAATTAATTGCTCAAAAGTCTAGAGAAACTGAAGGTGTGGTAGGAGATCTGCTGTTCAAAATTGACTGTCCAATTTGATGTATATTAATGATTCATTGACACATTATTTTACACTTATTTTTAAGCAAAAGTAGCAGTAAGAGAAAAGTTGAACATGTAAATTTAAAGTGATATATCAATGAATCATTAAATGGACAGCAAGTTGAACAACTAACTTTGAACAACAGATCTCAACTTAGGTGACGATGGGTGCCTATACAGTTAAGGTTACAAGTCTAGATGATACACATATTTATTCAAAAGCACAAATAACGAGCCACAGTCGACTAAAGCTAACTTGGCAAAGGTTTAGAGTCTCATAAAAGAACTCAGCCCACCTATTTGGTGCACTTTTTTGGTGTATTAGAGACTTTTATTTGGTGTGATTATTCATTTATTTATTGTATGTGATTTTTATTTTTATTTTTATTTTTGTATAAAGCAAGATAGAATAGTTCATCAGCTAAAATTGAATAAATTGATTATATATAAATATGTTATTTAATTTTATATTTAAGTTCTCTTTAATCTGTAAACAATTTAATTTAAGGGTAGTTTCAAAATTTTCAAGACTAACCCTATAACAAGTCATACTTTTTTTTTTTATGACCGTGGATGTTCGGGTCAACTTACGCGCACTTCGACTAATTCCACAGGACCTTGAAGTTTACAGTCGGATACTCACCTCAATAGTTCTGAGGGGACTCGAATTGATGACCATTAAAAAACAAATTCAAAATCTGATCAACTGAACTACTCCTTAGAGTTCCCTATAACAAGCCATACAAATCAATAGTTGCACTTTTAAATTGGTCAACCCACATTTCCTATTAGGTTGGCCTGATATGAGTTATGTTCAGACATTTTAATAGAAACTCTACAAAATAATAGGGTTTTGCTTTATGGCCAGAGCCACATGGGCCCTGGTCATCGAGGGGCGCCGCGAATTCATCATGTTTCTTTTAGTCAAATATTATAAATTAATTGAACACGTCTCTCGAGCAAATTCAGAAAGTAAACTTAGTATTTCTATGTGAATTTCAACCTACCCAACCTACTTAAATGCATTAATATTCAACCAAGAATTTCATAGAACGATCGAAATAATCCTCCAACTATATCTATATCTTCTAGATAAATTAGAAATTGTACTATTTAGTCTACACAAATAACTCATCACTCGACTCATTGCAGTTCAAAAATCAATAAAGTATTAATCAGACAATATCACAATTATATAAGCAACGTACAATATCAACAAAAAATATATCATTAATAATCAAAATCAATGGCTCAAATTAAAGCTAGATCGTTTATCCTAACTATTTTTTGTAACAGACGTCTTCAAAAACAACACATATTTATATGCATATATACGTTTTGATCTCATGGACGCGTGCTAGGGGGCGTTATTGTGGCTAATTAATGACATGGTTGAGAACCAACTCATTTCTTTTTCTAAGCTGAGGACTAATTAAGTCTTGGTCAAAAGGTTGGAGATAAACATTTCAATTTACAAAAGTATGAAGACAAACAGCTAGGGAAAAAATGCATTATTAGTCTCCAAAGTCCAATCCATTGAAAATCACAACTTGATTCTCAACCTTTAAATATAATCACATTGCAATTCTCCAATATAGTTACATCATAGCTTCAATTTTGATACATAGTTGGCCCTCGAGATGGTACACCTCTTATCTATCTCTAGCGTAGGCGATCTTAAAGTGGTATAGCAATTCTCAATAAATTGTCACATAACTCTCATGAAAATATGTTTCATCTTAAATTTATAGACACCCGTCTCAGTTGAGTTTACAGAGTTAGACATGCCACAGTTATGTGACAATTTAACATTGCTTTGCAAGTTTTACGTTGGGAATGTTTGAGTAATTATGTAAATAGACACTTAAGTTAATTTCTCATAGTAATGGCCACTCAAGTTTCTAAAATTTATATAAATTGTTATTCGGTAAAAAAAATTCCTACATCATGGCACCAAATCGAGCCAAACTAGAAAATAAAATGTTGCTAAAAAAATTGTGTTTTCCATAAATTTAAGGTAAAAAAAATCTAAACAAAACTAAAGTTGCAATACTTTTTTTCATCTGAAAGTTTTTTTTTTCTCAATTATTAATTTTTCAAATTTGTCAACTTGATGTAATAAATAACACTTTCAGGTGATATGGTCATACTTAATGACGTCACGTAAAATTTAACATTATATTTTGGGTAATTGGCCCATAATATCACCACTTTTCATCATTACTAGTTGCATACCAGGGCAATGCGCGGGAAGTGATTTTTTTAAGGTAACATCAATGTGTTGAGTGTTAAGGAAAAATGTTAGCATTTTGTAGATATCCAATTTTACCAAATAGGGTAGACAAAATAATGACATCATGGAATTGTTCTAACTCCTTTAGAAGAGAGAGACATGAATATTAAATTCAATAACAAAGTTGCCATAAAGACAACAACCTGTAGCAAGAAGCACCAATTAAAAAAGAATAGATGATTCTGATTTCAGCAGATATAAAGAAGTGACAGTACATGTTTCTCAAACTCGCCATACATAGGAATAACATATCCATCAATATCGATGACAAATCTTAACGGTGTCTTGGTAACTTTTGAATGAATCTCAGTGTTCAAAAGAAGAAACTCGATCCAAGTTTTCTAGATAGAAGAACGTAGAACAACTTATTAAGTTTTCAAAATTAAAAAACCGGACTTTGTAAGAAAAAGATTAATATGTTATTCACATGAAATAACTTTCAATAACATACAAATACTAGGGTCTGCGGTAAGGTGAACCGGACACCATTGAATATGGTAGTAATAATGAAAATGAAATTAAGGTCCCGTTTGACCCATATTTTCATTTTCATTTTCATTCTTCTACTCATTTTCAACCACACATTCTTCAATAAAATAATATTTTCTCACATCAATAACTTTTCCTTCTTTTTCAACCACACATTTCCCATCATATCACTATTTCAAAATTCATTTTTCCCAAATAATCTCTATCAAACACACTCTAATGTGAATCAATACATTGTACAGTCCTATCCATTCCTACAAGCCAGACATGCTCTAAAAGTTATATCAACTTCCAAAATAGCAGTTCACGAGGAATATAATTCAAGATTGAAATTGTTAGGTAGTTTTAGTTCCTGAAAAAATTGATCATCGTATGGTTATTGAAAATAAAAGGCAACAACATGAATTTATATTTTGTTACATACAAAAAAAAAATGTTAAGAAGATATTAATATCCGTCTAAATTGGATTGATGCAAATGAGCAAAGTATCTTAATTTTTTTCATCGGTTTCATTGTAGGAGTATCTCGAGGTCACTGAGCGGCTCAACAGAGCCCTTATGGACTACATGGAGTCGCCACATAATTCCTTATTCTCCATTGCACTCGATCAAGGAATCATTTCTTTGTCAAACTACAAGTTGCCTATCTTTTGCAACTACTTAATTTACCGTTTGCTTAGTTTTCACATTCCCACAAGATATTGTTGCAGTTATGACATTATTTTTTTTGCAAGTTGCAACATATCCACATTTCAAAAAGAAGTTCACAAGTTGGATTCGAAATAATAGTTACTCAAATTAGAATAACCAGTTTACAATCATCCAAATTATACACATGCTCTCCATGAACTAGAGATGCGTTCTTTTGACCCTATAGCTGAGTCCATAGAATGCATAAAAAATCAGCCAGCTTATCGAATAAATAACTTCTAAAGTCTGCTTGATATTAAGGTGGTGTATTCAATTGAGATTTTTGAAGACTTTGATGGACTTTTTTTAAGTGATAATTTTTGTGGATTTCGTGGATTTTTTATAAATTTGCATAAAATTAGTGGAAGTCTTTCGTAAACTTTTGTAGACTTTCATTTTAAATCTTTTGTAGACTTTTGTAGAATTCAAACGACTTTCATTTGAAATAGAATTTACGTGGATTCAGTGTAATAATGTGAAATTATCACATATGAGATTGTAGTTCTCACAATTTTTCTTCTACTTTCACTCATATAATTAAAAAATATTTTAAAAAGAAAAAAAATTTAAAATCTTAATTAAATAAATAATAATTAAAAGTATATATATATATATGATAAAAAATAAATTTAATATTTAATATTATTAATATAATATACTTTTAAAAATAAATAAAAATAAATATATTTACATTTAATTATAAATTTGTCATATAAAATTTTATAATTTAATAAAAAAAAGAAGATATTTTTCACAAAAAAATGAATGAATAAAAGTTACAAGAATCCAATTTAATTTTTTTCATAGAAAATAGTGATAAACTATAAGAGAGAGAGAGAGAGAGAGAGAGAGAGAGAATAAATAGAAATAATAAATTTTAATAATAAATCTAATGTTCGTAGACGTAAAAAAGAAAGAAATATTGAAAAAAAAAATATTTTTTAAAAGTCTTCCAAAATCTCGTGATTAATGAGAGACAAATTTTGAAATTTTATATGAGTACTTTCTGCTTAAAAGTTAGTACTCCAGAGACTTTTATAAAAGTCTCCAGAAGTCATTAAAATTTGAATACCCCAAAACTTATAGAGACTTTTAAAAAGTTTTAACTGAATACACCGTGACTTTTAGAGACTTTCTAAAAGTCTATAAAAGTCTCAATTGAAAAAGTTAGAAAGGCATCAGGAGGTCTATAGATGGTCAACGGTCAAGAGTGAAACAAAACCCCTTGCACATCCAATATGCACTTGGAATCTCCAATGGATGCAACAATCATAGTCCAATTATTAATCACGACAAATGTAACACTGGTACAAAAAAATAACGATAATGATAATTTATGCAGAGGATCATTGATCATCAAGTTAGTTGCCTCATTTACAAGTAAGTTACGGGAATAGTGTTTCAGGATCTGGCTAATTTGATTTTTATTTACAAAGAGAATGCCACAAATACGAAAAGGCATAGTGTTGACAAACAGATTTATATATTTCCTCACTAAAATAATAGTGAAAATTGCAAGTGACTCTTAGCATGTATAATACAAAATGTAGGCACAATCATCAACCATACTAACCTCCTCCAAGTCTGCAATTGCATAATCGTAATGCTCTCTTGCAGCTGTTGACCCAAAAAAATGTTGTCAACAGAATCTCAACTTTATCCCCTCAACGTGAATATCACCTGCATACGTAGCACCCCATTAGGAGGCAAAGGTCGTCGGCCGAGCAAAAGGTCCTGCGATCGTTTGCACTCTGACGATCAAGTCAACGATCGGACTAAAATATTAAGAGAGTGAAATATATGAGAGATAGGGGATTTAGTTAGGTTTCGAATTGCTTACCTTTGATTGTGAATGGATCCATACTTATAGAGATGAAAATGTAGATGAGCCAAGTAGTTAATGGATCAAGCCCAAGCCCATAGGACTTCATTCTTGAGAAGTTTCGATTGTACCTCTTTAGGCACCTCGGTTGGACCTCTAGGGAGCCTCGGTTAGGCACTTAGGAGACATCGGTTAGGCACTTTGAGGGACCTCAGCTAGGCTTCTTAGGAGCTTCGATTTACACCTTTTTAGGAACTTCGGCTTGCCACTTGGAGAATTTCGGTTTACACCTTTGTAGGCACTTCGACTAGCCTTTTGGGGCCTCGATTTACACCTTTGTAGGCACTTCGGCTAGCCTTTTGGGGCCTCGATTTACACCTTTGTAGGCACTTCGACTAGCCTTTTGGGACCTCGATTTACACTACCTTTGTAAGCACTTCGACTAGCCTTTTGAAACCTCGGTTTACACCTTAGAGACCTCGGCTAGACACCTTGACTAGGCACTTCGGCTTGCCACTTGGAGAACCTCGGCTAGGCACCTTAGGGACCTCGGCTAGGCACATTTGCTAGGCATTTCGACTAGCCTTTTGGAACTTCGGTTAGGCACCTTGACTAGCCTCTTAAGACCTCGGCTAGCCTTTTTGGGACTTCGGTTAGGCACCTTAGGGACCTCGACTAGGCACCTTAAGGACCTCAGCTAGCCACTTGAGGGATGATAATAGCACATTTGTTACATTTTTCACCCTTCAATATTTTCATTTATATGATTATTTGACACCGAAATGCACTAAATGTTTTTATATCTTGGTTTAGGTGGCAAATGGGTGAAACAAGTGAAAAATGGAAGAAACAAGTGAAAAAAGGATCAAAATAGAATAAAGTGAAAGTTAAAGGACCAAATTGCAAATACCAAAAGATGACTCGGCAAAGAAAATCAAGATATGAAGATTTGAGAGTGTTCGGCGCCAATTGGAGGAAGAAAGGAGTCAAAGGGGTGACATATAGCCAAGACATTCTCACACATCAACTTTCAAGCTGAAAACTTTTGCACCGGTTTTTAGCCTCATCTTGAGACCGTTGTTTCACATGGTATAAGATTGAATTGGAAGTTGACATCTGAATGAAAGTTGTAGCCCATCGAGTCAGCTTTTCAACGCACTTTGAATCACCTCAATCGGATATCGGGAGAGAAAGATATTGGCAAAATACTAAAAGCTGTCCGGCGAAAAAAATTATAACTAAGCGGTCGCTTGGAGTAAATTGGCAAGCGGTCGCCCACAACCCTACCGAGAATTCAAAGGCAAATATCATTGAACTAAGCTACCGCTTGAATTTACACTAAGCGGTAGCTTAGGGATTTTTTCGACAGATCTGTTCTAATTTCGGAAATAACCCAAACACCTATGGAAACGCGTTTTGCTTGATTTTCTCGACCTAAATAGATCAAAACACGTCCATAAGCGATTATTCATCATCTTGGAATAATTCTTTTCACCTTGGGAACAAGAAAACTCCATGGAAGGCTAAAGAATTATGTGAAGCAAAGAAGGAACTCACCGGTTTTTGGGATTTCATGTCAATTGTTCAATTCCTTTGGTATTTATCTGATTTAAAACACTTGTAGATCTAGGGTTTCATTCTTATATGTATATGTGGAATTGGTTTAATGTTTACTCGATTTCTCATAGACTTAATCATGTTTCTTCTATCGTGGAATTAAACTAATCGTTGAATTTCAATTTCATATAAGTTTATTGATGGATTTGTTGTGCGTTTGGTTTAATTTGTATTAGGTTTTCATAGGATTAATCACGTTCTTCCTATTGAATAATCGAAATACTTATTGAATTTTCATTACTTGGATATTATTGGTGTGATTATTTACAATTTTATGCTACATGTATAGGGTTGATTTGTAATCTAATTCCAATAATTGCTTGCAAAAATTGTGAAAGGAAATTAGGATCTACAAGTACAATTGTGAATTACATTGATCTTAAACATCAAATCATCCGATTAAAGTGCCGGGATGAAAGCCTTTAATTGTGTTATTAATTTGAATGATTGACATTGAACGATCTAATCCGGGTGAGGGAATTCTGAGCTTCACTATTTTAATTACTGAATTTTATCCCAAAAACTTTGATATTGATCTAATCAACATTAATATAATATACTTTTAAAAATAAATAAAAATAAAAATGTTTACATTTAATTATAAATTTGTCATATAAAATTTTATAATTTAATAAAAAAAAAGATATTTTTCACAAAACAAATGAATGAAAAAAAGTTACAAGAATCCAATTTAATTTTTTTCATAGAAAATAGTGATAAACTATAAGAGAGAGAGAGAGAGAGAGAGAGAATAAATAGAAAAAATAAATTTTAATAATAAATCTAATGTTCGTAGACAGAAAAAGGAAAGAAATATTAATTTTTTTTTTTTTTTTTTTTTTTTTTTTTTTGTAAAAGTCTTCCAAAATCTCGTGATTAATGAGAGACAAATTTTGAGATTTTATATGAATATTTTCTATTTAAAAGTTAGTACTACGGAGACTTTTATAAAAGTCTCCAAAAGTTATTAAAATTTGAATACCCTAAAACTTATAGAGACTTCTAAAAAGTTTTAATTGAATATACCGTTACTTTTAGAAACTTTCTATAAGTCTATAAAAGTCTCAATTGAAAAAGCTAAAAAGGCATCAGGAGGTCTATAGATGGTCAACAGTCAAGAGTGAAACAATACCCCTTGCACATCCAATATGCACTTGGAATCTCCAATGGATGCAACAATCATAGTCCAATTATTAATCACGACAAATGTAACACTGGTACAAAAAAATAACGATAATGATAATTTATGCAAAGGATTGTTGATCATCAAGTTAGTTGCCTCATTTACAAGTAAGTTACGGGAATAGTGTTTCAGGATCTAGCTAATTTGATTTTTATTTACAAAGAGAATGCCACAAATACGAAAAGGCATAGTGTTGACAAACAGATTTATATATTTCCTCACTAAAATAAAAGTGAAAATTGCAAGTGACTCTTAGCATGCATAATACAAAATGTAGGCACAATCATCAACCATACTAACCTCCTCCAAGTCTGCAATTGCATAATCGTAATGCTCCCTTGTAGCTGTTGACCCCAAAAAATGTTGTCAACAGAATCACAACTTCATCCTCTCAACGTGGACATCACCTGCACACGTAGCACCCCGTTAGGAGGCAAAGGTCGTCGGCCGAGAAAAAGGTCCGACAACCATTTGCATTCTAACGATCAAGTCAACGGCCGGACTAAAATATTAAGAGAGTGAAATATATGAGAGATAGGGGATTTAGTTAGGTTTCGAATTGCTTACCTTTGATTGTGAATGGATCCATACTTATAGAGATGAAAATGTAGATGAGTCAAGTGGTTAATGGATCAAGCTCAAGCCCATAGGACTTCATTCTTGAGGAGTCTCGATTGTACCTCTTTAAGCACCTCGGTTGGACCTCTAGGGAGCCTCGGTTAGGCACTTAGGAGACCTCGGTTAGGCACTTTGAGGGACCTCGGCTAGGCTTCTTAGGAGCCTCGGTTTACACCTTTGTAAGAACTTCGGCTTGCCACTTGGAGAACCTCGGTTTACACCTTTGTAGGCACTTCGGCTAGCCTTTTGGGGTCTCGATTTACACCTTTGTAGGTACTTCGGCTAGCCTTTTGAGACCTCGGTTTATACCTTAGGGACCTCAGCTAGGCACCTTGACTAAGCACTTCGGCTTGCCACTTGGAAAACCTCGGCTAGGCACCTTAGGGACCTCGGCTAGGCACATTTGCTAGGCATTTTGACTAGCCTTTTGGGACTTCGGTTAGGCACCTTGACTAGCCTCTTAAGACCTCGGCTAGCCTTTTTGGGACTTCAGTTAGGCACCTTAGGGATCTCGACTAGGCACCTTAAGGATCTCGGCTAGCCACCTTAAGGATCTCGGCTAGCCACTTGGGGGACCTCGGTTAGCCCCTTTTACGTGGCTGCCACTTGGATTTATGTTAACCCTGATCAAACTTTAACATCTTCTTTGACAAACTCCCACGTCGGTTGCCACATAAGGCTCTTTTAGAGGTCACATTTTAATGAGACAACAGTAGCTTCATCTTTCAAAGTCTACAATTAACAAGGAAGTCATTTATACTATTTATTGTGCTAAAATTACATCATGTGGATTGTTAAGTTTATGTGGTCTTATAATTTAACACCAAAATTTGAATCTTGAAGAAATCTATATTTGAATTAGAAATTTGACAAAAGATTTCCATCATTTTTTTCTGTACAACAACAATTTTATCATCTAGTCTACATGATAATAAGAAAATAAGGGAACCCAACATTTTACCACCACAACTTTATCATCAACATGATAATAAGAGAATTGATTATAAAAAAACACTTGAATCTTCAAATAATCAATATTTGAATTAGAAGTTTCATAAAAGATTAACATCATTTTTCTGTACTACAATAATTTTATCATGTAGACTACCAAAATAAAAACCCTACATTTAATCTTAAACCAAGTAATTTATAGCCACAACTTTATCATCAGCACAATATAGCGACAAAATTACCAAAAACAATTCAATCTTGAAGTAATCAATATTTGAAGCAGAAATTTGACAAAAGATTTTCATAAGGTTTTCTATACTACAAGCAATTATATCATCTAAGTATACCACAGTGGAAACATTACATTTTATCTAAAATCAAATAATTCATCGTTACAACTTTATCGAATGAAGTAGTAAGCAAATCATGGTCAATGAATCGACATCCGTTTTGATTGCAATTTAAATGCCTAAATTTACCTTTAAAAATTAATGATATCAATTGCTGGAATAAAATGAGTAAATAGTTACCTCATAAGCATTTGCAATTTTCACGAACAACTACTTTGATTCCGGATCAGGATTTTCATTTGAATGACTACACCTAAGAAATCAATAAAAAAAAACTACATTTAACCAAAAAAAAAAATAAAGAAATAAAATATCAGTAAAGAAGGGGCGGAACTTACCATTTAAGAGAAAGCTTGTAATAAGCTTTCTTCATCTTCAAGGTATTGGCATTTTGAGAGACGCTTCAATATCAAAATTAAAAAATAAATAAATAAATAAAAAAATGGAAATATTGTAGCAAGAAAATGAATGACTTGGAAGAGGGAAAGGAGAAACTACGGACGGTACCCTAAGAGTTCCTAATAGTCATCCTCATTGCAGTAGATAACTATCATAGCCGTGCAATGATGTTTAAAGCTCCAAGCTAGATGTATTAATCTCACATCAGAGCTTTTAAAGAACAAAGCAGAATAAATGTTGCTTTTTTTTTTTTTTTTTTTAAAACTCAATGATTGACCTGACGAGAGCATCCACCTTTGAAACTCATTGTAGAAAATTGGATTGGTTCTCCTGATAGCTAGTAAATTGATCCCATATTTAGCTTGCATGATGGCCTGCCCAACCATCTTAGCTTTAAGGCCAATACGCATGACTTTGCATTAGTATGAATCCACGAATAAATATTGTATTTAAAATGTCAAACTTGAATTGTCAAATAGTTAATTTTGGACTTGGCCAGTGTTTACAAACCCCTTTTCTATCAATATACAATGGGGCCCAAACAATACTTTAGAAAAGTGCTATTGGTCATTCAGTCAGACTTTATGTACAATTTTTCTGATAGTCTACACGTACAAAAGTTGTATGTACAATTTTTCTGATAATCTACACGTACAAAAGTGATGCCCGCGATTAAAATAATTACAATTTTTCTGATAGTCTACACGTACAAAAGTAATGTCTGCGATTAAAATAATTACGAGCGGGCTGTCTATACACACTGAAAAACAGTGTGCACGTTACGCTGTACAGTCAGCTTAATTCATTGGTCATTTGAGGTTCCCGCCCGACATTATTTTGTGAGTATAACCGCAGTACAAATATCTTCTTCTCTGTCTCACACACGCACACTCATCTCCTGAAAAAAATCGACCCCTCCATAGCTTTACCAGAATCTCTATATACAAAAATGTCATCTGTGCTGCCTCTGAGTTCAAAGATAAGCCCACCTTTTCTTCATAAACTCCAGTTTCTGTCAAACTTCACTAGTTCCGTTTCACTCCCCTCCGGACCCTTTTCAAAATCCCGCATATGCTTCTCAATTCCACACTCAAGCAACAGCAACAACTCACAAGAAGAGGCGCGGTGGTTCAGGGAAGAGCAACGGTGGCTCAGGGAGGAGCAGAGGTGGATGCGGGAGGAGTCTTGCTGGAACGCTGAGCGGGAAAGGTTGTTGCAAGAAATTAATAGTCTTCAGCTCAGAATACAGGAACTCGAGCGCCTCAACTCTCGTCAAAGTGCCTCTGTCTCAGAAACTGTTGCCAATATTGCAGAATTGCTGCAGGTGTATATTGAAGTGGAAATTTTCTTTCTTCTGAATGGTGTGATTTTTTAATTCAATGAATTCTAGCAGTTCTTGAATTATTAATAATTTTGCAAATAATTTCTTCAATAATATGTGAATAAACCTTACCTTTGATATTAGGAAAGTTCTTTCCTTTATCATGCTCAATATTAAGGCTTTAAGCTAATATTTTTGAATCATTTCATAGTTTTTGGTATAGAAGAAAAAATGGGAGACTTTTGGGATCATGTTGTTTTGATTATTTCATTTTTCTTTCAGATCGAAAATAAGAATTAAAGTTAATGTATAGTTGCATTTTGGTGCTTCAAACAATACAATTAGCTAAAAATAATAGTTACAGCAATTCAATCAATGCCTCGCTTTCTCGGTAACAAATTTGAAAATTGATTTTTATTGCAATTTTTGTTATATTACTTTTCTTTTCTTAACAGCTCTTGGTTTGGGAATGTGCCAATATGAAACACTGAAAATATTTGATAGTGATTAATAGTTCAGTTTTTCTGTAGGTGATTAATGAGGGAGAGATAGGGAAGAATGTGAATAGAATTGCAGTGAGTGGGTCAATTTCTGTGCCGCTAGTGGTTGAGGCTGCTAAAAGGGACGAGGAATTTATTGTGAAGGAAGTAATTAAAGTTGCAGATAGAGACGAGAATGTGAAAAGAAGGGTACCATTGAGAAAAGGATCGGAAGGAGCCGAGGTTCGAGCCATGCAGGTACACTTGCAAGTTCCTAAATCATATATGTTGTTCAACTTAATTGATATAGAATTTAATGTTTTCAATTTTGGGCTTTCTTTGTTCTGTTCTTGCATGCCTATCTACTATATGATCTCTTTTGATTATGTTTTGCTGTTCCTTTGTGTCTTTTATGTATGTCTGTTTAAATTTGAGATGGTTTTTCTATTTTTACATTGTTTTTAATAGGAAGCTTTGAAAAAGCTGGGATTTTATTCTGGTGAAGAGGACATGGAGTATTCAAGCTTCTCTAGTGGGACTGAGCGTGCTGTAAAAACTTGGCAAGTACGTTGCATTTTATAAGAGGTGTACCACAAAACAATCTGGTCATCAGCAATACAGTCATTTTCCTTGGACGGAACAAATGCACAGATGATTGAGATTGTCGCCCTTATTTTCCCTTTTATTGACAGGCCACATTGGGAGCGCCAGAAAATGGCATTATGGCCTCAGAGCTTCTCGAGAGGTTATATATTGAGCAAAATGCTGGAATTTCTTGCTTGGGTGTGACCAAAAATCAAGGACTTAAACCAAACTTATTAGAGAAGGTGTGTTCCATCATTTGGTACCTTTTCGCTTTTCCAGCTCAAAATGTAAAATACTAACTGATTTGACACGTACAGGGCACACACATAGGGGGAGGGGGTGTGTGGCCTGTACAGGGCCTGTGAACCAGGCCCTGTACAGTAAGCACGGCCCTCTTTCTTTTTTCACAGGATAAACTAGTGGCTAGTTTGAGCAAACATTGAGAGAGAATATTATATTAAGCTTTTTGTCGTGTTGGGTTCTAGTCCTTTTTCTGTTTTATATCAGATATGCTGCTTTTCATCTGAAATTAGTGATGCATGCTAATGGAGTAATTGGCTCATGCTTTTCATGCCATGAACAAATATAGCAGAAAGAGCGTCTGGATTCATCTTGAATTTAAATGGAAGAAACAAAGGTGAATAGAAAACTGATTGTCTATGCACAGGAAGAACAGGGGCAGGAACCGGTATAATTAAACGAGAAAAAAAATGGAATTTTCAAGTTTAACCTGGCTGATAGTTACCTCATTCCAAATGTCTGAAAGAAGGGGGGTTGTCTAGGTTAGATTGTGATATGTTAATCAGAATCAGATGTATCAATTATTGATCCAGCAACTATGTAGGGAATTGATGTGCTAGAGATTTTACTTGTTCAAATGTGTTGTTCTATGTTTTCAGGCTCTACAGCTTGGGTCTTGAGAATTTGCAAAGCTGTACATACATTGTTAAGTCAGTCCCAAAACTGCACAACTATTTAATAGGGAGGGGGCATGTACTCAGTACACATTGTGGACACTAATAAATATTGCTTCTCTTAAATAAATACACATCCTCTAAATTTTCATCTGTATAGCAAAGGTGGATGCCATTATCTTAAGAACCTGCACTGCTGATACCAATGATGATTTTTGTACTTTTCCATAATCATATGAAGGAAGTCAGTTTTTTTTTTCCTCGTTTTAGATTACAAAAATTGATCGTTGCCTTCTCAAGTAGCCTCGATATAATATTTTTATCAGTAAAAGCCAGTCGTAGCAGAAGCTTAATGTTGATACAGAATATTCTTAGCGAGTTACATGGCTTACAACCTTTTTCACTTTGTGGGTTCTTCCTTAGAAGAGTGAAAATGGAGCTCCAACTGCTTCTATTACCGCAATATCTGAAGTTCAGCAGACAGTTTCAAAAGAAGAAGATACAACAGAAATTGAAATATCTCAACACCGAGTCTTTCTTCTGGGTGAGAATCGATGGGAAGAACCTTCCAGACTTTCTGGGAAAAGCAAACAAACTGCAGCCAAGAATGACGGTGGCAATACTAAAACCAAGTGTCTTACTTGCCGTGGGGAAGGCCGAATACTATGCATGGGTACAAATTTTCTTTCTTTTCTCATTCATTTTATATCCTAGTATTTTTCTGCTCGACCTATTAATTCAAGATTATGTGACATCATGGCGTTACATATATTGCACAGTAAGGTAGAAGTGAACAAAAATCGAAAAATTGCAAAACACCCAAATTTGTTGTTGGTAGTCATCCAAGGGTTTTTATTTTTCTACAATGGAGCATCGTATCAGCCTGTTCCATTTAATTTATTCTCTCTATTTTGTAAATGGCTTTATGACTTCCATCATCTGCTTGAACTAAACACTTGTTTCAGAATGTCTGGACCTAATTGGGGTCTGGATTTACTTGAATTCACTTTAGATTGCATCATAGTGAAGTATATGATTCTAGCGAGCTTATTATAAATTGGAAGCTAGGTATCATGGACGTAAAATATGTCATTTACAAAATTATGCAATTTTTTTTATCGGTCACACAGTCTGGGGCTAACATCTATTAGTTTTTTTGCAGAATGTGATGGATCTGGTGAACCAAACATTGAACCACAGGTTAGAGGCTTTCTGATATATTTGTAGTTGTTATTAATGGTTATTTGTACAAGTGGTAACTTCAACTAACAGCCAGTGGTTCAAGTTTGTTGATTATTTTCTTATGGTTCAATACTTTCAAATGGTTTAACTAACAGTCGACAAAAAATCAATTTTCTTCGTCAGTGAGTGAACTGAGCTATAAATCTTTGTAACTATGGACTTTGTTCGATTTCCATTTGCCAATTAATTGATTGTGATTGGAAGTTTACATTAATGCCATTTACAGATATTCCAGAACCAGTGCATGCACACTTCTAGCTTGCGAAATACCATTCTTGTTAGGAGTTAAAAGTAGAGCTCAGTTTGTTGGTCTTCTCATATGAAAACCAAAAGGGCTTCATTGAATGCGACCATTGTTGCTGATATCAGTATTTTGTGGCTTTTTAACTAATGACAGTTCTGTGATGCAGTTTCTGGAATGGTACGAAGGAAGAAAATGTCCATACTGTGAAGGTCTTGGATACACAACTTGCGAAGAATGTGAGCGCACGAAATTTGCTACTGCTTAAATTATAGTATTTCCACGTAAATATAGTTTTGTTCTTTTTGATGAGGAGTCGTTCCTCGACTGATGTAAAATAGATACATTAATTGACATTATATAAATTTGGTTGACACGTAATTTTACATTTCTCATTTGTAATGAATTCACGCTTCAATCATTGTACTCGAGTAAATACATAAAAGTTTTCAAGATGATCTTATAAATATTGACTTAATACCATTTTCATCGCTATTCTGGGGCTGAGCCTAAGTTGAGACCACCAGAATAGGAATTCAACACTACCAGTTCAGTACTCTGCACTGACTGAGGAGATGGATAGACAAAATTGAAATTTCAATTCCATGAATTCCATTGAAACTTCCTTTTCATTTTTATTCAATCCATGACATAAACTTAATGCACCAGGAAGAAACTCCCAAAGGCTGCATCTTGGTGCCCTTTCCTTCTCAAACAGGTCTAAACTCGATACCTTCAACGATGAGGCCAGACTTTCCAGCAGGGTTATTGATCTCTATCAACCAGGCCTCCACTTCTCTATTATCTTCTCCATTGTAAAAGTTTCCCATTTCCATTTCCATCCAGCCATCTCCTCTCATCTGTGCAATTTTCCCAGTTCCTTCTGATTCAAGTTTCTCAGTGCCGTCTACAGTCACAATCTTACTGTTTCCTATTTGAGGATCGACGAATCTAATCACCGTTCTTGATGATTCAAGGCCATTCAATCTTTCTGCAAGGTGGAATACTAGATATGCTGCATAAGCAGCGTTTGATGACAACATCTGAGTTTTTATCTTGCCCCGAATATGGATCGAACCAGGACATTTAAGCTTGGCCACCTCAGAGAATCTGTAAATATAAAATTCACATTCAAATTATTATAGATTCTCATGTGGGCATCCATCTACTCACGATATATAAATAAATAAATTTATTGAAACTTAAAACTTTTAGATGAGATGATCATTTCCATTTGGATGAAAAATAGTCTGCACGCGAATTATTGAATATAATCTCTCCCGCACCTGGATTGCGGGTGTGGTGTCCATCTCCAGCATCCTCCCCATGATAGTAGAAGTTTCCTGGCTCCTAGCATATAACACTTCTTTCCATTCCTCCTATCAAGAGAGAAGCTCTGTTTCAAGGTTAAAAAGAGGTAATTATTATAGATACACAGAGTTAGTATATTACTAGAAAATGATATTTTCTGGCAAGGCACCACACAGAATGGATTATTTGAAAAATATCTATCAAGAATGCTGTAGAAACAATTAATTAAATTGTCAATTGTCTCAGGAGTTTCCGATAGTAAACTAACGAAGATGGAATCTATGACTTTATCAGAAAATGGATAGGACACCTGTCTTGTTTACACCAAATCAAAAGGACGCTTTCGTATTGAATTATTGGGTGTCTACTCAACACCTGACCTGATTAAACGTGATTCACTATTATCTACAGTGAGTTACTAGTAGATGTTTCAATGGAGTGAACTGCAAACATATGAAGTTTTTGTGTTCTAACATGAAATAAAATGGAAGTGTACAAGGATATGAACTTACAGTATTGCCTTCATGGAGGAGAATAGGGGAATGACAGAGATTAAAATATAGGTGTTTCTTGGTGGCATATAGCACTGGAGAAACAGATGTGGAGATGATCTGCTGATAATCCGGTGGCAAAAATCTCTCCCAAACGTTGTCAGAATCAGAAGCGGATTTGAACCCATGTGAGATTATTGAGAATCTTGTCGTGTCCATGGGCGATGTGAGTGACAGAATGGTGGAGATGCATTCCTCCGGCAGCCTTGCAAACGAGTCCATGTTCATACTGTTTGCCTTTTAAGAGATTGCTCTTGATTTCTCGAGAGAAGTGTGTGTGTGTGTGTTTATTTCATCTTGGTTCTCCGGTTTCTCACCCACAGTTGTCCAAAAATAATATAAATTATATTCAATAGGCTGGTCTCTCCCTCTCTCTCCGTGTACGTGTCACTGTTTGTGTCTTTTGGCAGGAACTATGCTAGGGAAACAGGGGTTTGGGACAGGAATTTTGACAGCAACCAAGCTGGGTGCACTGTGCACAACCCCCTCGGGTGGAATCTGTGATTTAATCGTTGATCCGATTCCATGCCCTATTGTGAGGGGGAAATCGCGGATCACATCTTGTAAGAGGACTGTGCACAATGCACCGCTGTGGAAACAGCATTATTCATTTGATAGTGGCCCCCCTATTGGAGGGTCCTATAGGTCCCAAACCCGGGACGGGGAGATTTCTCGAAGATAGATTATCAAATGGAATTTTTCTTGGTCCACTTTTTATATATTGGTGGCCCAACCTTAGATGGAAAATTAGGTGTGTGTTCCCAATCGGCACGTGGTATGAGTCATCAACCTTCGGAGATTTTAATTTGATTTTTTTTTTCACCTCTACCTTCCATATTTTATTGTATAAAATATTATTTTAATCCATTTTTCACCAAAATGACAAATTTACTATCTTATTTAAAGAAAACAAAAATATATAACTAATTGTAATTATAGTTCTAATTTTTTCAAAACATTACAACTTATTCCTAAATTCTCCACCATCACCACTTTCACAATCCTAACAAGATGCCACGCCCATCGAACTCCACCACCACTAGCCTCATCTTACTCTCCCCCTACC
Organism: Osmanthus fragrans; assembly: GCA_019395295.1. NCBI lineage: Eukaryota > Viridiplantae > Streptophyta > Magnoliopsida > Lamiales > Oleaceae > Osmanthus > Osmanthus fragrans. The sequence goes on from CM033357.1 coordinate 23,682,956, forward strand.
TCGAACCCATCTGAATTTGTCGAAAATCGAACCAAAGCAGTATGCTCACATTCCCATAAATGACTGAAATCTCCAATTCCGACAACACACATGTCATGCCCAACATTCCAGTAAACTATACACATAAAGATGCCCATTTTCATGGCAACCAATCATTCATAAACGCTCAAAATCAAAACTAGCAAGCTACGTCTTCGAACATAGCGATTGCGCGACTTTTAGATGATTTTTTCTGAGACAGTGGTGGGACCCATGGTCATGGACCACCACCACAAGCACCTACTCTTCATGGCGTGTCCAATGAACATCTGGGTCGTCCCCAATTTGCCTTGAAAATTGTAGTTCATGGCTCAAGAATAACCCGTCCGTGCGAATGAGGTTTTCTTCCATCAGTTCATGGCTCAAATATGATTCAATACACAAATCAACACGAGGGAAATGAAATTCAGGGTCAAAAAGCATTGGATAATCACTCAATTGCAGAAATTACAACACTTGATTGCCAAATTTTGGAGTCAAATGATGTTCTTCACAAATCGATAAGTGCTGGTCAAATTCTTTTCACTTCTAAGCATAATTCCTTCAAATTGATACCACCATTACACCTCTAGTGGTGGTGGAGTTCGGCGGGTGAGGTGACCAAAAGGTGATACTATGTGAATCAAGGTTTGATAGGGTTGTGAAAGTGGTGGTGGAGAATTTAGGACTAAGCTGTAATATTTTGAAAATTTTAGGACCATGACTGCAATTAGTTATAAATTTTGTTTCTTTTGTTTTTGTTTTATTTGAATAAGAAGGTAAAAGCATCATTTTATTGGAAAAAGTAGATGAAAATGACTTTCTGTGCAATGAAATGCAAAAAGGTAGGGGTGAAAATACAAAAAAATGAAAGGTAGTAACGTTTTGTACAATAACATTGAAAGGTATAGACGTTTTGTGCCAATTGCCCATTTTAGTTTCCCAACCTATTTAAATAAATATGTGAATTTAGATTCTTACATTAAGAAAATCGTCAATTTGAACATTAAAACTGCACGTAACTTTTAGATGACCAGGCTATATTGTGAAATCATTTAAGATTTATCTCTGATTTTGCTATATAATTTTAACATCCAAATAAAAAAAATTCATCACATAGGGACTCAAATTCACACTTTTAAATAGGTTGGATTGGAAAACCGAAATCTCGCTTTTGAAGGTTGAGAACCTATAAAATTGTTCACTCAAATCATTCAATTATGCTACAAGTATATAAAAATTTGACAGAAAACTTTAATAGACAACACATGCCGAGATTTGATTGGAAGATGGAAAGATAAAAAAAAAAAACAATTCAATCATCTACGATCACATCAACATTTGTAAAAATTCCATATACTCATGACTTTTCCCGAATCATTACATGTCATACTTTTAAGTCACTCTATTCACAACACTTTAAATGCCGAGTGGATAAGAGAGAGAAACAAAAGGTGCGTGGACCTACTTGCCTTTAATTGCCTTCCGCTATTATTCTTGACACGAGGTATGCAATAAGTAAATATGTGGAGTTGGTCCATGCTTAGTGTCATAAATTTCAAAAAGCAACTAGTACAAGTGGAAAAAACCCTAATAAATCATATACAAGGCTGAATATTTCAAAGGCTTAATCCCCTTGGACAAGGGAATTGCTCCCGGGTCAAACGTGGGAGCCCCCTGATTGGAGAAGTCTCCAATCAGGGGGCTCCCACGTTTGACCCGGGAGCAATTCCCTTGTCCCCCAGCACCGTTCTATTTCAAATGGCAAGACATTTGAGAAGGAAAACAGTGTTCATTATAAAGGACATGTTTGACACAAGACTGTAATTGAGTCAATGGTAAAATGAAAATATTTGTTTTTCTCTTCTTCAATATCGTCTGATATTCTAGTCCACCTTGATAAAGAAGTCATTACAGTCTTCTCAAAAGCAAAATAACAGCTCCTAGTATGCAAAGTGTTGAAATTACAATACTATTCAAGTGTTTTCATCAACTATTGCCAATCTAAGACTCTTGTCTGAAATCTCAGAAAGGCGTGTTCGTAGTGGTTTCTATGACATGCTCTCTTATGTAAATATAATTTCGCAAAATCATACTATATCTGACTATAAAGTGTGATGTTTTTATCGAACATTCATGTCAATAGGTTGGTCTTCGGTTTACCAGCCGCGATCTGCCTACTGACCGACCGCATGGTCACGAACTCTTCTGCAGCAGAAGGGTGTATACCAACCTGGAAAATGGATCAACTGATGCATCAACAATAATGATAGATGTAGATTTCACCCAATTTTCACAGGCAAGTGGAGAATGAAACAAAAGCTGAAAAGCATAACGAAGAACACAAGCTCTGAAAAGTCGGTCAGCTTACAGTGCTATCAAATTGTACTTTGGTTGCTCCACATTTGAGTAACATAAACATAATATTAGACATTATGTAAAACACAAATATAGTAAAAACCCATTTTCAGTAATATCTGATAATAGCTGAGTGAACCTCTAGAAAGAATTGGCACTTACGTATTTATTGTTTATCAAACTATGTGGACGCGTATTAAACAGTGGGTGATGATCATGGCTTACATTTTATTAAGCACCAACCAAGCACATTGTCTTCTTTTAATCATTGTTCAAGCTTCATGTCAATATGCTTGGTTGGTGTGTATTTCTGTTGGAATTATGGATCAAAAGCTTTATCATTAAAGCTCAGAGTTGTGTGTCGAGGGAGGAGGTGAAAAACAAGATTTAACATGGCAAAAAGAAAGCAATAAACTCTGGTTTTCTTACCAGAAAACCAGAGGAGAAGAGAAGCTTTGGAAGCTACATTTTTGATAGATTATCTTCTAATTTTCGAGTTCTACAATGGCCACATATATAAACCAACTTCCTAGACTTTCAATCAACTTTTCTACCTACTATTACACTACCATACCACCCACTTGTAGTAGGCTTTACTAGACAATGCATTTACTAGTACAAGACACCAACTTTGTCTAACTTTACACATCTAACTAAGTTAGACAATAACCAAAACACATAACTAAATTAAAACCGAAATACACTTGTTAGGTTGACAACTAAATTGTCACCTAAATTCAACAATTTCTCTGTCACAGCAGGGTCAAAAGCATGAAAGATGTTTGTGTCAAATGGTAAATCTAGATTAATTTTCCTTGAGGATGGTCTAGCCCCTTGTGGAATTCAAGCCAGTCAACAGTTAGAAAGGATTCACAAAAATTCACTGTAGAACCACAAAAGTGAGATACGCGGAGCATATAAATAAGACTTGCTTTAAGCTCCAAGAGTTATCAACTTTGTGTTACCAAATTGGAAAAATAATAATAATGGAGATGGATAGGAGAATCTAGGAGATAGAAGAAAAAGAAAGAAACTCCAAGAAGAGGGAGAGAAACATAAGGGAAAGTGAGGCTGATAGGACCAAAGCGGACGGCGCTCACATCATAGCCATAGGAAGCCCAAAATATTAATAGAGGTATTCAAAAATCTAGGATCAACCTCCATATTTAATCTTCTATTTCCCCTTGTACTCAAATTCAATTCATTTTCCCTTCAACAACATTAAAAATATGATGCCCAACATTTATGAATTAAGAAAAAATGAGTGTGGGAAAATGAATTCAATCAACATACCCAGAAATGGTGTTCTTCATTGGATTAAATGTTGATGTGAAGACCAAAACATCACCATTTGCTTGCTCTATGGCCTGTTCCTCACTGAGACCAACTACCGACAATGGTGGTAAGCTGTCAAGCAACATGAGATTAAAGTTATAATACTGATGGCTCTGATTAAATAAACAAAGAAAGAGAAAGGCCCAGTGTGATAGAATTCGACACAAATTTTACTCTATTGTTTGTGAGGGAATAGTGAAACATGATTTTCACATTATATTCACTGAAAAATCATATACAGTCAAGTCCTCACCTAAAATCAAGGTATTAGCAGTTTAGATATAACAAAACTAATAAACCTAAAAGTGACGTCAGGAAATAATATATTTTCTCTATTATTTGTGAACAGTACAACACAAATATATACAATTAGGTTTTATAGGAAAAAGAAATAAAATAAAATGAAAAAACAAGTCAATCTCCTTAATTATAGAATGATTATGATTTGGTATTATTCCTTAATACCGAATATTCTCACACTCCTCCTCAAGCTGGAATGTAAATGTTTTTCATTCCCAGCTTGTGTACCAGGTCTTCAAAATATAGTTTGTAAAGACTTTTTGTCAAGATGTCAACAGTCTGTTCCTTGGTTGGAATGTACGTCATGCAGAAGCTTCCGTTGTCGATTTTTTCCCTGATGAAATGACGATCCACTTTCACATATTTTGTTCGATCATGATGAACTGGATTGTGAGCAATGCTAACGGCTGCCTTATTATCACAATAGAGCTTTATAGGAGAGTTATTAGAGATCTTTAATTCTTCCAATAGTCTACCAAGCCAAATTCCTTCACATATATCGTGTGCCAATGATCGAAATTCTGCCTCTGCACTGCTCCTAGCAACTACTAGTTGTTTTTTTCTTTTCTATGTCACTAAGTTGCCCCAAACATAAGTGCAATATCCTGAAGTTGATCTCCTATCTATAGAAGAACCTGCCCAATCAGCATCAGTATAGACTTCTACGACCTTGTGATCTCCTTTCTTGAAGAACAACCCCCTCCGAGGTTACTCTTCAGATACCTCAGAATCCTGAAGACAGCCTCAAGGTATCTATCCCTGGGTGAGTGCATGAATTAACTAACAACACTTACTGTAAAGGCTATATCAAGACAAGTATGCGACAGGTAGATAAGCTTGCCTACTAGTCGTTGGTACCGCTCTTAATCAATCTCATTTCCACCTTCAAGTCCCAGTTTCACATTGGGTTCCATAGGTGTTTTAGCTGATGTGTGGTTCCATTGAGTTGATTAGCCAAGCCATAACGATCGAGTTATTGAGCTCCCAATTTGCATAGGTAGGATTTATTGTATTGGGACGCCGACCTTCGCCTCTAATAACCATCAAGACTGATTGGGACCACTGGAGAAAGTTATTGCCGTTCAGTTTGTGATTCGTAATCTGCATTGACGACCCTTCACCAAAGGACTACGCGACCACTGATGTCGTGACCGGATGGGGTGCGACAGACGATGACCTATCCACAGACGACACGATTCGATTGGGTGGAGACACCTCCTTTCCCGAACTAACGATGTCTTTCTGAGAACTCATGGGTCGGACGGTGTGTTTTGGGGTGGAGATATCAAGAGATATTAAGGAGGCTCTTACAGACCCAAAGTGACGATTCAGGAGGAAATGTGAGCCTTGGAAAAGAATGGCACGTGGGAGATGACGGAAGAATATTTTTAGAGCGTGAGGCTCTGATACCATAAAAGTGACTTGAGGAAATAATATATTTTCTCTATTATTTGTGAATAGTACAACACAAATATATACAAGTCAATCTCCTTAATTATAGAGTGATTATGATTTGGTATTATTTCTTAATACCGAATATTCCCACAAAACCAAAATGCAAAATTTCCCAATCCCAAATCTATAATCTGGTATTAACAAGAACTACTTATTATGAAGCTTTTCGCTAAGCCAAGAACCCAGTTTTGTCGGATATGCTGTTGCTCAACAGGCAATGATATAGTCGATTCCAAGATTATAAGATTTTATGTTTTAAATCATTTAAGTTTGTCAACTTGTTAGAGGACACGTGTATCCATTTAAATCTCATCTTCAACACGCCTTTGCCTGGCTTTGGCTTTGGTAACGTGTTAACCGTCTCATCTAAAAACTTAAGCCATTAAAGAGGGACCACGTGTATTCAATCAAATCTTGCCTTCCACATTAAATATTGCCACTATCATCCGTCTCATGCCTGCTTCTCTTTAAGTTACATTAATATAGTAGGAACAGATAATTATAACCTTCGCTGACAGATCTTTCGATGAAAAGGTACAATGAAGGACTAATGCCTTACTTAAAAGTAAAATTCGCGTATTATTTTGCCAAGAAACATACTTTAGACACGAAAGTACAACAAAGTCAATAGGTTGGAGTCCAATGGTGCAATTTTTCCTTTTATTTATTCATAGACTAGATTGTGAAGGGTCAAGGCGTCAAGCTGTCTTCTATGCAAATTATTGATTCATTTATTTCACAGCTTGCCATCTGTTATAAAAAATGATCAAATGCATATAAATGTTTTGCATATAACTGGCACAATTCTTGAACTTTCAATCGTGATTTTTATTAAAACATATGCGAACTTTCATTTTTATCCTAATTTATACTCAAATTTCTCATTCATCGGTAATTAACAACTCTTGCTGTATTTTGCATGAGAACTGATAGAGTCAATGCCTAAGTGGATGGATAACACCCAATAAGTTTATAGATTTGGGACCACCAAACTATAATATTTCCATCCAACATGACAATAGACGACGTTATTTTTATTTGAGTTTATAACACCCACTCGGTTTATAGATTTGGAACCAATGATCTTCGGGATGAAGATTTGAGTTACGAGGATCAGGTTGGGTTTTAGCAATGAATGGGAAATAGAATAGGAAGTTTTGGGTATGAGTCATAACAAAATGAAAGTTTGAGTACCTAGATGACATGTTATTAAAACTAGCTTTCTACCTTTGTAATTTGAGAAGTTTCCGCACGACATGAAAAGTTAAGAGTTACACCTAGTTTTCTCCATTAAGAACTATCATTTGGTAAGTTGAATCATATTATATCCACAATAGTTTTGATTCACTGCTCTTGTAATTGTATCGTTCACAAACCCATTATTGTCCCGAACAAGATTTAGTCTCAACCACCTAAATCATCTAAGATCATTATTCTGGAAACCCCGTTTGCAAATGTCATGAGCTGAGATGGCTAGTCCTATTTTGTGCTGAGTTTAGGTGGCCTCGCTTGATAAGTTCATGAATCATATAATACTTCATTTACGTGAATTTATCATTTAATGTCATGCAATTGCCACCTAAATTGATACTTGACACAAGTAGTGTTGAATAACATTACTTATTATACTATGTAATAAAGTTACATTCTCATTCGTTCCATTGGGTACTCAAGCACAACTAATAATGTATGCACAGTTTCTTACGATGGAGTTCAAAATTTCTCTCGAAAAAAAGCTCCCATGCACATCAAATCTTGGCAGGCACTTGCAATTCTTAAAAGGATATAGCTCCCCTTTCTGTCCTGCAGCATAATATTCAAATTCTACCGGGGGCAAGGTCATTTTCTGTCATGAGTAGCTTTTCTTGACCCAGACGCATACTTATCAGAATCAACAGAGTTTCGACTTCTTCCTTCTGCATGCTTCTCTGTTTCTTGAACGCGTACTAACTTTTGCTTCCTCTGGATTTCCTCAGCATGTCGCCGCCACAAGGATTCTCTATCTTTCCTTGGCATCTTGTTATAACGGGGATCGTTCTTTAAGAGTAGTTTGGCTGTCGACCAAGAATTAACAACGGTTTTCCCATCTTCTGTTTCTCGGGCTGCAGCATCTGCAGTTATTACCTCGGCTAAGAGAGCTTTATAATCCACCACACACCTCTACAACAAAAGAGGAATTTTGATTATAACAAACAATTATTTCAAAGATATAAATGGAAGTGGATTATAGGAGGAATTTCTTGTTGGACTAAATTAGAAAAACATATTGATGCCACAATACGTTATTCGCAGAAAGAAAATAAAACAATGACAGAGCCATGAAGGAGGCAAAGCAAAGTTGATTATGGCCAAGGATTCCAAAGAAAACGGGTGAGTGATAAAGAAGATGGTAATATCAGAGGATCAAATTACCTCTCAGCATATAAAAGAGGAAGAAACAATCGAGCTAATGAAGGATTCTACGGAAAATATATTGTACTCCACTTTCAATTTGTTACAGATGATTGAAAATAACTTCATTAAAGAGAGAAGAATGATGATGCCAAACAGAGAACAAAGAACCGGCAGTTGTAAAAACTGACAGAAAAGAAAAGAGAAGAAAACAAATGAACGGTCAGTTTAATGTCTAGAACATTCATGACATAAAACTTCAATGGCTATAAACAAACCAGTGGAGCATGTCAAAGAAATGTCATCTGACCTCGTGCAATGCTTTAACATGCTCCCGAAATAGCTTCTCTGAGTCAGATTGATCCAAATTAGGATTGGCTGCACGTCCTTGAGGATCCTTCTCCAACTTCGGTTTTGATTCTGTCCAAGATGCCTAAAAGATGCACAGAGAGAAAGCTGCATTAAAATTTATTTGACAATTAAAATTATAATATACTTGAGTAACAAATGATTGTGTGGTGACCAATGAAGAATGATAGCAATAAAATAACCCCCTTAGAACATGCATCACTTACAGGCTACAGCAAGGGAAGCTCACAACAAGACAATCCATTTAGAGGCAGTGTAGGCATGAAAACTGAGTTAATCTTTCACTAAAATAGGGAAAAGAAAGAGGGGACGTAATACTGACCGATGAAGATGTAAGAGGAAGGAGGAACACGATGAAAATTATAAAATATAGAACTTACTAAAATCAAATGACATCAAATGCACCCATCAAAATGAAACCCACATCATCAACAGTTTCAAGAGAATTTCCAATATTCAAAGTCTAGTTTGAATAAAGCAGCTAAACACAGAAACATGCCAAAATGCAGATAAGCACTTCCAAAATATGGTTTACAGTTATAAGGAAAACCTTATATACTTCAAAAAAGAGGCAAAGAATCCAAGAATGAGACTAGGAATTAAATAAAGCCAGGAAAGAGGAGGTGGTAATTTAATTGAGCTCCAATACTAACTATTTATAATACCTTCTCAATGATAAGCAACTGAAGGAGTGAAATCTTGATATGAATAGAAAAAGCAAAAAAGAACTCCGGTGTTGAGGCCTAATCAGTATGAAGAGCAATAAAGTATATATAAAAGATGGATCCAGGTTAAACATATCCACGGACGTTTCTTTGCTCTAAGGCCTAAGCAACTTGCTTCTACTAAATTGTCCATTTTATCAACAAAATTCGAGAGCGGAATCTAGTTAATCCTCAATTGACATTGTGATGGATTTTAAAAATCCTTCTAAATTTGGGTGTTCTCAATTGAAATTTTAATAAAATTCATTAAAAGTTAGGTCTTCCCAATTGAAATTTTAATGACATTCAATGATATCCTTTAAAATTTAGGCATCCTTAATAACTAGTGAATTTATAAAGATTTCATTAATAGATGAATTTTAAAATATTTGGATGGATTTCAAGCTTAATATACATATAATTAAATCTTTTGAAATTTCACCATATTTGATGATCTTCTTATGGAATTTGTGAAAATCTAGTCAAATCCATGAAATTCATTAAGATTTATAATCTTTTAAAATCCACCAAAATCTTAGTTGAGGATTTCTTCCCAAGAAGAGTAGTAATGTCGTCTAGCAGTTAAATCAAAAAGCATGCTCACAAACAAGAGCCTTGCCCTTTGGTGTTATTCTCGAGTTGTAGATTATGGCAAACAATTCATGATCAAAAAACAATTATCCCTACCATGAAGTGAAGCTAAAAACTAGATTATCTCAATAATTTTTTCCCCCATCATCAGTTTGAAAATATCTGAACAATAAAAATTGGAAAACTAAACTATAAGTAACAAAAAGAGTAACAAAATGGCATGAATAGGCCGTCTAAGAAAACACCCACAAACTTTACACTTTACAGTTTGCACCAAAATACTGTGTTTATAAGACCTTTCCTTTTCACCAAGCTGTAAAATTATAAAATAATCTTCCATGAAATACCACAAACTTATGATTAGCATGACCAGATCAAACTTGTTTTAGAGGTGTTCTAATTAATTTCAGGAATGCTCTCTAACTGAATATGACAAGACATCTTGGTGCCTGATAGGTAGTACTAAGTTAAATCTGATATCAATCATAAATATCAAATATCAAATAGTAATACCTGAGGATCTTTTATTGTCTCTACTAATAAAGCTTTATATGATTCAGCAGCCTCCATTCTACGAGCTTTAATCCTCACCCTCTCCACTTCTAGCTCCTCTCTTTCTTTTCGCTTGCGCAGTGCTCGTTCTCTTTCTTTAAGTTTCTCCTATAAACACAATGCAAAATACTTATGACATCTCTTAAATTAATAATCAGATGACATCACAAATAAAATAACCATATAACATGTGAAAATGATAAACAATCAATACTACAATTGATAATATCTGGCCACCTTTACTTGTAATGCTAAGAATCAATCACAATGATCCAAATTATCAGGTGTGATTATTTTCCACCATGACACTAAAGAAGCAGATAGACTAAACTAAGAGGAAGATAAGGGTAGAATCCACAATGCCAATTATGATACAATCCTGTTTATCTTTCATTTCAAGTTATATTCACATCATTATCCAGTGATATGCATAGCCTAGCAATGAGTTTCTATCATTTGCATCTTCATCAAATTTCAATCCTCAGACTCAGATGAACAGTTATATGCAAAGGAAATTATAAGAGTTTTATTCAAAATATGTGTACAGTATACATTGAAGAATATACATGTCACTCCATTGACCGAAACTGACATCAGATTCACTTCTACATTTCATGTTTCAAAGTGTGAACATGTACAAGTGGCAGTAGTTCCAGGGTAGTTTGACACATTGGATAGCAAGCGAAGGTTGACTCATATGCTAATTGAATTTGAAAGTCAAACATAAAATCTTCTTTCAAATGGAGGGAGGAATACATTTTGGTAGGGTATATCCTCCATCGGCAGTAGATATTAGTATAATGTATAAGCAGTGTGTCTACCAGGCTAGAATTTGGATTAGTCTTCTCTACTCCTATCCACCACAAGCATTTCCTTCAAAAAGTACTGTGCCAAACAAAAAGTGACATCTCTTAAGATTCCGTGAAACAGTTGCCAACACAACAATGTAGATCTAAGAAAAAGCCATTAGTAGTGGTTTCTAGGCTTTTAGGCATGAGAAATTTAACTGTCTCCACTCTCTAATCTAAGCTGGTTCTATAAAGATGAGCAAGTTCTTCAATGCAGGACAATGACAGGAAATTCACTTTAAACAAATAGAAACCTCAAATACTATATTGTGATGAAAATAAAGAATAAAAAGGAAACATAGTAAAAACCTACGATAAGATCCTTAGTTCAAGAAATTGTCATTAAATAATCCTACATTTTCTGCATAATCAAGTGCCCCCCCCCCCCCCCCCAACCACCCAGGGGCCAGTTCAAGTAGTTTTTCTTTTTCATTTTTGGGCTTGGGCTTATCACCCAAAATGAACATATTCGAATGAATGGTCGACATGGATTGATGTTCACATTGCTAAATTAATCTTCAAACGAGTATGCCCTTGCAAGAGCCCAAAATATCCGAATATAAAATTCAGGACTCAAGTTTGTGACAAACGAACAAGCAAAAATTTATAGAGATTTATATCAAGTTAAATGTAACAGCCGATTCGAATCTTTCAGAGAAGAATTTCAAATATCACAATTAATAGAGTGGAGGCAAATGTCATAGAATTTGTAAGCAAATTAAATTTTGAAAAAGAAATCAACTATTTTGGAAAGAACTATATAATGCAAGCCTTTTAATTGTATGAAACTTAGATATTTCCATCCCGATTAAACCTGACGTTCAATAACCAACTAACACGAAAAGGCTAGTTTGTGTGCACATAGTAACAGAGGAAAGTGGAAGACCAGATCATAAAAATGAGAGTTAGTTATGTGCAGAGCAAAAGTACAATTTTGCATGAGAATTTAACAAGTAATGGCATCAGAAGCACATCAAAATACAGAAAGCAGAATAAAAATAAAAGCATATATAAATAAAATAAGCAAAGTAGCAATGCAATAATACTTAAGAAAAATAATACTTAGAGTTCTCTAACCTCCTCATCCTGTTTTGTCTTTGCCTTCCCCTCTATCTCTTTTTCAGCAGCCTTTAATTCAGACATATATTCATTAAATAACTTTTCCCTGTCATCATGCTTAATGGACTTGTACCTGGCATCAGTTTTTAGGCTATCTTTAACCTACCAAAGAAAAGATCCAAAGACTCTTAACAACGTTGAAATTGGCAACAAAAGGCAATTCTCGTATCATTACAGTTGCAGACCATTCATATATAAAATGGACAGGAAATCAGCCGAACAAGATCCCTAGGAAGAGGGGAGATGCATTTATTAAGGACATAAGATACTAGCCAACCCTCGGTATTCAATAATTTCTTAATCAACCCACATTCAAACTATTTTCTTTACTACGTTTCTTAAATCATAGCCTTTTCAACAGATATGTCAAGCCAGCAAACATCTGACTGTGGATTGTTGGACAACTCTACTGATGGAAATCAAAGCAAAAAAGTATATCAAATTATAGAGTAAAACACTCGTAAAAGTCTAGATATCTGTGAAATCAAGTTCCAACTGTAAATTGTTGTTCTGGTCATGTAAGTGGAAATCCACCAAACACCTTGCAACTGATGACAGATACAAGTGTAAAGATAAGACAGCCATGATGAATATTGAACAAGTCAAGGACGAAAACTGTCTCTATATATTAGTATACCATTTTTATGCTAAGTTGCTAAAACAACGATTCAAGTACAGTACATCTGAACTAAGCATATCATTTGGAGGCAACATTACATCATTAAGTTATTCATGATTTTAAGTGTGCCGAGCCTTCTGATAATTATCTTATGAGAAAGTAATAAGAATTGGCTTCACACTTTGTGGCATTAGCTAGTCTACTAAGGCCAATATTGCCTTCACTATTCCCCCATAACCTTTACCCTCTTTTGCACTTCTTTCCCTGACCTTTCACTTATTGGCACCAGTAGTCCCTGCGAATGGTGTCCATCAAAAAAATCTATTGTGTGTAAAAAGACAATTGTATTCTAATACTCAAAAAGATACATAAAGATAACGAAACAAAAAATCAAATACGAAAACAGTTATCGTCCCCCATCCTGGAGCCCTACCCCCTCTTCTCAGCAACCCCAACCTGAACCTCAAGCCCCCTCCTATCCTGGTGCTGCTCCACACACTGGAAACCCACCCCCACACAACCCACTCACCCTTTTTTTTCTGTTTCTTCTCTTCATTGATTTTCTTGGCTTACAATTCTTCAGTTTTTGCTCAATGTACCAGCACAACATCAATGGATGGATGGAGAAGATGATTGAAGAGGGATTTAGTAAAGAGATCAAGAACTAGAAGAATTTTTGTCAAAATCAAATCAAAGCCATGGAATTTGTGCCGCATACGCTCGCCACCCACAATAGACATGCCTTGTGGTGCCGCTGTTAGAATCCATCATTCTACCTGAACTGAAGGTCTGCCATTCTCACATGGGGAGCATGGGGAGAAGCAAAGCAAATTACTTTATTGGAAGAACCCCATACTGTTCTGATTTACATTTTATTCTTAATATTATTTTTGCATCAGAGCTTACTTTACCCACTACCTTCCTCTACTTATCGTACCTAGGAGTTTGGTGTAACAACTCCCTCCAATGGATACTGGCTTCTTTTGTGCTGATAATGATAATCCCAATGAACCAAATGAGGAAATTAATAAGTTTCAAACATCAGGTCCTGCAAATATTGGAAGGATGAGGAATGAACTGACATAGACTAGTTGGTCGTTGGGGTGGTTGGTTGCTGCACTGCGGTGTTGGGATAGGGTGGTGGCTTAATTGGGGATTGGGACGGAAGAAGAAAATGAATCTTCTGCTTCCATTATTTTGCTTCTTTTTACTATACATCTTTTTGCCTTATTCAAGGGAAAACCTATCTTCTAACATTCATTCGATAGATTTTTTGAATAGAAACCATTTGTAGCAACTTAAAGGTGCTGAAAAATGAATGGTTGGGGATAGATCTACCAAGGTATGAAGGTTGGGAAGGGACTAAAGGTTGAGGATGGCAACTGCAGTTTTCCCTAAAAATATGGATGCGAGCATTCTTTTAATGACCTGTATCTTCAATGAGATATTAAACGTTCATTCATGCATACCAGACAAGGTTGGCATGCACCTACCTTTGACCAGCGTGAACTAGAAGTAATATCTCCTCTATCCTGAAGCATGGACTTGAAATTTGATATAGCAGCAGCATGCTCCGCTTGGGCTTTTTCTTCAGCAGTCCTCTTCAAAGGAAGCACCCTGAAACAAAACCAAAATCCTAGGTTATAACCAGTGCACATTGAAGCTTTAGAGCATTCAGCAAACAAATCCAAAGGAATAAAAGAGCTTTCGCATACAAACTCATGAGCACCTACACGAACTGGGATCGAAGAGTCCTAGTTATGTCTCGTGTGGCCTCCATCAGATAAATTATTTATATTGACTAACTAAAAGCAGATCATGAACCAAGAATTAAAAATAAAAAAAAACCTAGGCCCTGGTCGCATGCTAAAAAAAAAAAAAATATATATATATATATATATATATAGAGAACAAGTATGCTAAAAAGGCAATATATAAAATAAGGTCAGGTGGCCAAAACAGAAATTCCCTGATTATGGCAAGAGATTAGGGTCTCGGTCCCACCAAAATCAATTTCTTTAGGCTTAGATACATATTTCACATGATTGTGGTCCATAATCTCAGTTGAAATACAAAGTTTAAGTTCTAGAGAAAACATGTTGTACAATCATTCAAATAAAGATGCAACAAAATAGATTATTTGGTGACACTTTGAATGACATTGTTCTATTTAAAACAGTTTCAGGATCTCAACTGGCAGCCATCAACAGTCAGCACAAGATATCAAGCACACATTCCCACTGAATGCCATGTGTAGATATATATATATATATTGCTAAATGACCATGACTACTGCATTGTCGAATTGTTGTAAGTATCAATAGCAACAGTTAACTATACCTTTCATTCAACAAAAACTCTCTTTCTTTCCGGGACAAGACCTCAAATCGTGGATCCTTTCCCCATTTTCTCTTAAATGTTTGATAATCAGTGTTGCAATCAATATCCTGAAGGTTGGTGTAAAGTCAGAAATCAATCTAATCTCTAGAGCTCAAAATCTATACCTCATGATATCCTAATTCTAACAGAAAGTGAGGATACTTTAATAAGACACAGCTGCGCCAAACCTCCTTTGCTTCTTCCAATAACTGCTTGAAACCCTCCACAGCAGCCCTCTGAGCAGCTCGTTTTTCCTTCCGCTCCTCTTCAGCGCGTGTCCGCACATAGTGCTCAAACAGCACTCTTCGAGCACTGTGACTTGGGATAGCCTGCAAAGGGAAGAACTTCCTATAAAGAAAAGCAATAACAAGCTAATTTTTAGAATGGGAGAAAAAGAAAGATCCAGAGATAATTCCCTTCATACCAAAGAATCCAAGGCAAATTAACAGAACAAAACATGAAACAAGAAATATATACTGTGAATGAAAAGCACATTGAAGAAGCAGCCACACAATCAATAAGTATATAGGTTTTGAATGAGGCTTTAAAAAATGCTCCAATTTACATATCTTTAGCTGATTGTTTTCTTCTTCAACGGGCATTTACTTTTCATATGTAAAACTTTAAGGGTTTTTATCAAGAAAAATGAAAAGAAAATTTTAAAGAGCAAATAAGCGGTAATATAATTTTATTTACCAGACGCAGTTTGTCAGTGTGCAGGCATGTATAACTATACAAGACAAGATTCCACTACCCAGTGAATGCTGCTAATTTAGAGATAGGCATCAAGGAAAAGTAGATGGATAAATGATCAAACTGCCACACTTAATTCATTGCTATACGAATCAACAAACCTTAAAACGTGGATCAAACACTATCTTAGGAAGTTCTTTATCCCATTTCGAGAATGGTGCCACACCACGTTCCTTGAGCATCTCCTACAAATTCCAAAAGCACAAAGGATAATAGAATGGCAAAGCATCCAAAATCCGACCACAGAATTAAATAGTCAATAACAGTATAGCCTAGCACATTGCTTGAAGAACTAGAATAAAAGTATACTGTATACATAGACAATATATCCAGAAATCCTAAATTAATTTAAAGCATAGAAATCACCAAAGAAACTTGAATGGCAACCAATCTAATTCACATTGAGAGGAGTTTATCTACACTAAAAGGAAAGCTTGGAAATGAATAATATGTCATGTGAGGAAGACCATCCAAATTCCTACAACACAAAACAAGAAAATGGTAGCATGAATTTATCATTTTTATCCCTTGAGCACGCATTCACGCACGCACGTATATATGTATGTATGTACGTACGTACGTACGTACGTATATCTTTTAGACTCATTAATAAGAAATCTGTCTTTTTACAACTCGAAAAATTCTTGAGGAAGTGAAATCAAGTTTGAATGCTAAGATTTCTTTTTAGTCACAGTACAATAAAAATGACAGCCCGTGGAGTCACAATAGAGAATGATGGTGTCCCAAACTAGTGTTTAGGTATTTAGATATGATTATGATAGGCCACCAATCAATCTAACTTACTCTAGAAGAATCAGGAAGGACAAAGAAGCATATAAGCAGTAACAAATTCGGTTAGGGAGCAGCAAGCAGTTAGAAAGTATCTATAAATAGCAATAAAGTAGAGGGACTCGATATCAAAGAATTTAGTAGTGGGCAGCAATAGGAGAGAATAGCCCTCTCTAATAGGCTATATCTTGTAACGTGTCACTGTAATTCTTCTTCATTTCAATCAAATTCCTTCATTAACTTTCTTTCTTCTTTACTGATTCAAATTAGGCAATTGAACCCTATCAAATTGGTATCAGAGCAGTTCTTTTCCAATGGCACAAACAAAAACCGAAGGCAGGGTAGAAAGCATGGAAAAAGAGATGGATGAAAGTCAGATCCGAAATTCAAAGGCTACCAAACCTGGAAAAATCCGTAAAGTTTCTAACACAGAACATGGCAAAAATGATGCTATCCTTGGAGGAGACTCAAAAACAAATGGCAGCTTTCCTCATTCCGAAGGCAACCAATATCAAAGCGATGGAGGGGGAAGGATCCGGAAGTGCAATGCAGTTCCATCCTCCTAGGAATACCCATAAGGGATTTGCAGGGGAACAGGGAGCAGGTGGTCGAGACAAGTGGCCGGAAGAAACTTTGACTACGGAGCTAACTGGACAACATACGGGGGAAGGAAATTGGCGTCAAATCAAGAAACTGGAGATGCCAGTATTTTGTGGTGACAATCCAGACGGCTGGCTTTATCGTGCAGAACGGTATTTTTAGGTTAATGGGCTAACAGACAAGGAGAAGTTGGGAGCAGTGGGAGTAAGTTTAGATGGGGATGCCTTAGTGTGGTTACAATGGGTTGAAGCGAGGGAACCATTCCAATCCTGGGAGCAGTTTCGCAGGCAGCTATTGTTCCGTTTCCGATCATCACAAGAAGGGAGCCTCTGTGAGAAATTTTTGAGCATTAAACAAGGGGGGACGGTGGAGGAATTCAGGCACAGCTTCGAAGCTCTTGCAGCTCCCCTGAAACAGATACCGGAGAAAGTCCTAGAAAGCACGTTCATAAATGGGCTAAGCCAGCTATAAGGGCCGAAATTAGGGTGCACCGTCCAAATGGGCTAGGTCAAATGATGGACATGGCCCAACGAATTGAGGATAGGAATGTAGCCTTAAAAACTTCCAGAGAATTCATGGGCTCCAGAACGTCCAAACCAGGGACGATCCGGGGCGAAACCAAAGGAGGCGGTGCCTTCCAAACTTGGACCGTGACCGTCGGCGAGAAGGGGTCATATCAACGGCCAGAACCGTGAGCTAAGGGTGATGCTCGTTCAAGGAGAGGAAGAAGGAGGCGATGAAGAGGGGGAGGAAGCCATGGGTCTTCCAGACTCACCACCTTTGGAGATGGCAGAAGTCATGGAGCTTTCCCTCAATTCGGTAGTGGGACTTACCCGCCAGGGACTATGAAGTTGAAGGGGGAAATAATGGCAAGAAAAGTGACCATACTGATTGACTGTGGAGCTACACATAACTTCATCTCACTGGAAGTTATTAGGGGTCTTAACCTGCCGATTACAACCACCACCAATTATGGAGTAGTCATGGGCACTGGGGTGTCAGTTAAAGGGAAGGGAATTTGCAAGGGGGTTATAGTGGAGATGCAAGGGCTGACCATCCTGGAAAATTTTCTACCCTTAGAACTGGGGAGCACCGATGTAGTGTTGGGAATGCAATGGTTGAGCGGGTTGGGAGATATGGAAGTGAGTTGGAAGCGATTAACTATGCGGTTCAGGATGGGAGAGAGGTGGTTTACCATCCAGGGGGATGCAAGGTTGCATAAAACTAGAATTTCACTTAAATCCATGATGAAAACGTTGCAACACGAGGGTGGGGGAGTGCTAGTAGAACTGGGGAGTTTGGAGACGGACGAAGGGAGGCCCGGTAAGGAGGAGCTCGTGCCTGCAGAGATTCAAAAAGTTCTACAATGTTATCAGCAAGTCCTTGATATGCCTGCAACGTTGCCACCAAGGAGAGAAACCGATCGTGCCATCCGGTTGAAGGAGTGGACAGAACCTGTAGGTGTCCGACCGTATCGATACCCACACATTCAGAAAAACGAGATTAAGAAATTGGTGCGGAAGATGCTAGTAGCTGGAATTATACAACCAAGCATTAGTCCCTTCTCCAGTCCTGTGTTGCTAGTAAAAAAGAAAGATGCGAGCTGGCGTTTTTGCATAGACTACAGAGCACTAAACAAGGTAACCATTCCGGATAAGTTCCCTATTCCAGTCATTCATGAATTGTTGGATGAGCTTCATGGGGCAGTAATCTTCTCCAAATTAGATCTGAAATCCGGATATCACCAAATCAGGTTTGGAAAGAGGACATCCATAAGACCGCATTTCGGATGCATGAGGGGCATTACGAATTTTTAGTCATGCCATTTGGACTATCAAATGCTCTGGCTACTTTCCAATCGCTAATGAACCAGGTTTTTCGCAATTTCCTCAGAAAATTCGTATTAGTATTTTTCGATGATATTTTGGTTTACAGTAAAGACTTAGCAACCCATGCAAAACACCTGGAGCTGGTTTTTAAAGCATTGTCAGCACAAAGGTTGTATGCAAATGCTAAGAAGTGCAGTTTCGCCCAACATCAGATCGAGTACTTAGGACATCTGGTATCTGCCAAGGAAGTAGAGGCTGATCCCAGCAAGATTGCAGCTATGGTCCACTGGCCTACTCCCAAAAATTTGAAGGAACTGAGGGGATTTCTGGGGTTAACTGGTTACTACCGGCGATTTGTGTCCGGATATGGAGCAATATCGTGGCCCCTGACACAACAATTGAAAAAAGACGCCTTTGGGTGGACATCAGATGTTGAATCAGCCTTCCAGAAACTCAAGGCAGCCATGACTTCAGTACTTGTTTTGGCACTTCCGGATTTTTTGCAGACTTTTGTAATCGAGTCAGATGCTTCGGGATTCGGGTTGGGAGCAATCCTCATGCAAAATCAGCAACCAATTGCGTACTTTAGCCAAGTTCTTTCAGATAAAGCTCGCCTCAAATCAGTATATGAAAGGGAGCTAATGGCTATTGTCTTGACCATCAAGAAATGGAGGCACTATGTGCTGGGGAGAAGATTTATAGTTTGCACTGATCAACGGAGCCTGAAATTTCTCTGGGAGCAATGAGTAGTGCAAGTTGATTTTCAAAGTTGGTTGTCCAAGTTGATGGGTTATGACTTTGAGATTCAATACTGGCCGAGTATAGAGAACAAAGCTGTTGACGCCTTATCTCGAGTTATCCCACCGGTGGAATTAGCAAGCCTGACTCTTCCCACGGTGGTGGATGTCCAGTCCATCATGGACCAGGTAGACAGTGAACCCGATCTCTCCAAGCTTAAAAAAGAGCTACTTGAAGATCCAGATGCTCGACCTCGTTATTCATTGGAACATGGCAGACTACTATACAAGGGACGGCTGGTCATTCCACATTCGTCCACTTTGATCCATGTGATCCTACAAGAGTTTCACTGTAGCACTGTAGGAGAGCACTCAGGATTTCTCCGCACTTACAAACGCTTGACTGCAGCCCTTTACTGGGCCGGCATGAAGGACATAAAAAAATTTGTTGAAGAATGTTCGGTTTGCCAACATTTCAAGCTCTTGGCTTTGTCACCAGCCGGTTTGCTGCAGCCCTTACCTATCCCTCACATGATCTGGGATGATCTTTCCATGGATTTTATCGAGGGGCTACCTAAATCAGGGGGGTATGACTCAATTCTTGTGGTAGTGGATCGACTGAGCAAGTATTCCCATTTCCTGCCACTCAAACACCCCTTCACGGCCGCTAGTATGGCTGCAATCTTTGTGAGGGAAATTGTCCGGCTTCATGGTACTCCGCGCTCCATTATTTCAGACCGAGATAAAATCTTCCTCAGTCACTTCTGGACTGAACTATTTTGGCTACAAGGAACCTTTCTCCGAAGGAACACAGCCTACCACCCACAGACGGATGGGCTAACAGAGGTCATTAACCAGTGTCTTGAAACATATTTGAGGTGCTTCTCGTTCGACAAGCCAAGGCGTTGGTCTCAATGGATACCGTGGGCTGAATATTGGTATAACACTACCTTCCACGCTTCGACCAACACAACACCCTTCCAGGTGGTGTATGGGCGCCCACCTCCCCCACTGATCCAATATACAAAACAAGCCACCAATGTATTTGCCGTCGAACAGCTACTAGTGGATCGAGATGCAAAGCTGGATGAGTTGAAGTCTCACCTGTTGAGAGCCCAAAATAAGATGAAGGCACGGGCAGACCAACATCGCAGAAATGTCCACTTCAACGAAGGTGACTTAACTTAGTGTATGTAAAACTCAGACCCTACCGTTTCCGTTCCTTGGCAAAAAAGGTTAACGAGAAGCTCAATCCCCGCTATTTTGGTCCCTTCAAAATTATTCAGAGGGTGGGACCAATTGCTTATCGCTTGGAATTACCAACGTCGATTGCAATCCATTCGGTCTTCCATGTTTCTCGGCTACGAAATCTGTTGGGGCAGCAGCCACTTGTCTACAGTTGCCACCACACTTGAACACTACCTTGGAATGGATGGTAGAACCTGAACACATTCTCAACATTCGGGAGATGGCCACAGGACAACAAGAAGCACTAATTCAATGGAAAGGACTGCCTCACTCTGAAGCCTCTTGGGAATCGATAGCCTCCATTCAGCAGCACTTCCCAGAATTTAACCTTGAGGACAAGGTTTCTAAGGAACCCCGGAGTATTGATAGGCCACCAATCAATCTAACTTACTCTAGAAGAATCAGGAAGGACGAAGAAGCATATAAGCAGTAACAAATTCGATTAGGGAGCAGCAAGCAGTTAGAAAGTATTTATAAATAACAATAAAGTAGAGGGACTAGATATCAAAGAATTTAGTAGTGGGGTCAGCAATAGGAGAGAATAGCCCTCTCTAATAGGCTATATCTTGTAACGTGTCACTGTAATTCTTCTTCATTTCAATCAAATTCCTTCATTAACTTTCTTTCTTCTTTACTGATTCAAATTAGGCAATTGAACCCTATCGGATTATGAACAAGAAATCAGGACTTTTAGATGATACAATGCATATAATTAGAATGAACTGAACAAAATGGAGAAATACAACAGGAACACTACATTATCAAAAGATACCTATAAAGTCAGCGTTATAGAATGCTTATTAAGCCATCTATGTTATATGATCGAGCGTAAGACTGTTAAAAGACAAATCTTTATAAGATGAATGCAACAAAAATAAGGAATAAGAAACACAAAAAACAAAAAAAACAAAAAAAAATGAAGATACATTAACAAGTATGGCACGAATTGAAATAAATCACAAGAATGAGAAAGTAGTTGGCTGAGAAATTTCTGGCGTAGACCTAATGAAGCTTCCATTCACAACATCGATACAGCAGAACAAGAAGAGGAAGGCGCTGTCAAAATTAACATGGCCTTGAGGTAGTTGCAAAAAGATATGATTTTTATTGGACCTTAGTAGATATAATGTTGGATTGACTAACATGAGCAAAAAACACTCATGAAGTCGGCCCAAAATCTATGGGCAATAATGTATTGCTTTTATTGAGCAAAATAACAACCCATCATAACACTAGACTTATGTGTCCCAATAGGCAGAACTAGTCCAACAAGGATTAGCATGCAAGTCTCCAATCGCTGTATTTGTTGGTTCTCGACACAAAAAGCACATTGGCACACCCACTGTATGGTTGTCACGTGATAGACCCCCGTTACAATTTACCTATGCAAGAAGAGGGAATAATAAACGTGGGGAGCCAAATTTGCCAGCATTCCAGAATATTTCCAAGTTAGTTGGTTAGCAGGGCAAAAGATTAAATTAGGTAGGAGATAGCCTATATAATGTAATGGAGGGAAATATCACAATAGGCATAAATTGAGTGAATTCTGTTTCAGCCGTTAGGAGAGTTTCCAGGCCTCTCGAATTGCCTGTGAGTTGTTCTTGCTTTCAATTAGTTCCTTTCAATCAGCATTTTCTCATAATTCAATAAAATCTCGCTTGGTTTTTATATTGTTATCTTGGTTTCTATATTGTTATCTTGGTTCCTAACATCACGGCACTCTTTCCAACTATTTTTCATACAAAACATATTTATATTAATCAGATACATACATCAAGTGTAGAAGTCTTGAAATATAAGAAATCAAGGATATATCACATTCTTCTAACCAAGAACTAAGATAAGTGAAACTCCTTAAATCCTAAGATGAAGACACCCATAAAGAAGCCAAAAACTTTAAATTCTTTCTTTTGGAAAAAATTCTCGAATCCTTTACATCCAAACTACCCAAAATTAGCCAAAATCATAATTTCCACATCATATTCTCCTAAGACAAGGCCAATAAATTTCTCCATAAATAGCTCACTATGCTTCAGAAAAACCCATTCAAAACCAACGTCTCTCAACAACCTACACCACAAAAAATCTAACCTAATCATTGTGTGAGAATAATTTGTTAACAACTTTCATTATACAAACCACAAGTCTACCATAAAAATAAGATTTTAGAGAAATAAAAACGAGATTTTAGAGAAAAGCTCGAGGATGCATAAGGAAGAGGATAAACCTGGTTTCTCTGTAAAAATTCTTGGCAATGGAATTATTTCAAAAGTTAAACAAACAAAAATAATGGAAATATTTTTCAATGCTGAGACTTTATACAATCTAGGAAGTCAGGAAAAGACTTTCTTCTTGGCACTTCCACATTTCTGCTCATAAAATTTTATGCACATATAATGCCCATGGTCAAGTGAACGTGCAATAACAACTGAAAATTTACCAGCTATCAATGATCTATTAAAACTTAAGCTGACAAGCCCTTTTAACGGGCAAACATTTCATAACATTAAAGCTTATTTTCTTAATTAAAAAATAAATAGCAACCCAGAAACTACCCTCATTGAAAGAACACTAGGATTTGAAAACTCAGTCATATGGTCCCACCTTATGTACCATCTCAGATTCAAATTGGAAACAGAAGGCAATGGAAGTTGACATTGTAGACCAATAGGTTGTGAATTCAATAGATGATGGAACTAACAAAGACTTTACAGTGTTGTAATTAGCACACTAAGTTTATTCTAGCGTAATAATCATAAAGCATGCTCGGGAGCGTTTATATTATAATCTAAGCAGAGGGTCACACGGAATGTGTGAATAAAATGTGGGTAGAGTTGTGCCCTAAACTCTAGGAAAAATTACACAGTTTCTTAACTTGAGTTATCATTGGGATTGGTAAAGTATATAGCCAGTTGCCCTGTACTTGTAATGTTGAGAGTATTGTAAATATAACTGCCTTCATCCCCAAAAAAGAAACCTGAAAGCAAATAAAGATACCTTAAATTGGTTGATGCACTCCTCTTTGGTAGGACCTCTGTCTTCATCCTCTGAATCAGAAGAGGAATCTGATAAATCACCATCACCATTAGCATCTTTGCGCTTTTCAATGTAGTCATCGTGCGGTGAAACCTTGGTCACGTCTTCAATCGTTTTTGAGCCATTTAGTTCTAATACCATCCCTCCTGACAAAGCTGAGCCTGTAGAAGTAGCTGGCGGGGTTCCAGAATCCTGTAACTTCCTTTTTATGAGATCAAGTGCAGAAGATTGTCCAGAAACACCAGAGGGTCTCAGAGCTGTGGCATCACGACCACCTGTGTTAGCAGCAGGTGTACATAAACTAACAGGAGCAGATCCTTTTTCATTTATTACATTAGTATTTATCACCGATAGTGATTGAGCTTCTAAACAATCAGCATCCTGCTTCTTTTTCAACTCCATCACCTCATTAGGAATTTGCCAGCTGCTTAGCTGATTAAATGATAGACGAAAATGTAAGATGACAAAAAGTCAAAAAATAATAGGAATATCTAGTAAAGAAGACAATTAATAAACCATAAGTCATCAAAACAACATTAGAGACAAGATATAAAGAAGAGACAAACACAAGATATTCTAGAAGATGTTCTCTAATGGCAACCAAAAAAAGTTGGCTTTCAGACAATACATCTTGGCCTGAAAATAAGTCTTTTCTGTATTTTTTGTTAAAGTTGCCTTCATATTAACATAGGTCCAGGGCAATAGACATCAAGGATGTTGGTACTCTTGTGAACATATATGAGTCAAAGCTTTTGTGAAAGGTGTAGACATGCAGGTACGAACTAAGTTGCACTTATCAAAAGATGAAACAGGATAGAGCATCCATTTTATATGGAAAACATAATAATAACTGACGGAGAAGAAATAGAAGAATATCAGAGGACAAGGAACACAGGTTAAAAATTAGGTGAAAGTGCTATAACTGTTTTTAAATAATTTTCCAACAATGTTGTAGATCTGATAGTAGCGCCTCATAGAACTCCACGAGCCTTGCACTAGTAGCAAAGAGATCAACTCTATCCAATGTAAATGAGAAGAAAAAGGAATTTGTTGTCAAAGATCCTAGCATTTCTCTCTTTCAAATCCGCAAAGTAATCGGCACCAATGCATAACGGGAATCCAACAACAATTTGCTATCGTTCATTATTAGACTTGCAAAACTTGCAATGCAAACGTGAGAGGCCAGCATCAGGAAAAATAATTGGTCAAGTCTCCCAAATCACTAATATTAGTTTCTCAAGAACCAAAAAATGAGTAAAAGCCTTCACCATATAGGGAACTTTGTTTTCAAAGGAAAGGAGGCTAAAAGAAGAGAAAAAAGAACATGCTTCAAACTTCCAACTCTGATGTGCAGTGATTTAGAAAGTAGAAAAATGGCTCACAAACTCATTTGTTTATCATTAAGGTTTGCGGGGAATGGATAGTTTCCAAGAAAACCCCATTATTATAAGAGATGTGTAAAGAGGACAAACAATAAAGAATGGAAAAATGCAATTGAAAAGGGCATTATCTCTGTGCTATTCTCCAGAAAGGATTAAAGAATTCATTTACTTAAAATTGAACAAGTCGAAAGAATGAGTTATTTTTTGAACATCTTTAAGTGACTAAACAGAATACATTGACCTCAAACAGGAAACCTTTAAAAGATTATAATTGAAAAATAATCTATTTCAGTGAATGCTTCATGCCCAGGTGATGAATAACTGAAAAAGAATCTATTTATGTGAATGCTTCGTGCCAAAAGACACAGGTGATAGATAGATTGACCTAAAACAGAAAATCATCAGTAGTCCACAATTGAAAATTAATCAATTTCAGTGTATACTTTATGTCAAAAGGTATCAGTATTTGAAGAATTTTCTTGTCATAATAGGTAGGTCTTCACTTTTCTTCTTCCATAAATTCCAGAGTTCGGAATCTGGACAGGTTACAGCATATTTTCATGTGAATTTTCTTTCTCCCATGTAATTCGTTCTTATTTACCTTCTCCTTTACTTTGAAAACTTCTATTAGAGTCCCACAACATTAGTGCCATTTAGGAGCTAAAGAAACTCAGGTTTAGTCTTGTATTGTTTTCTTGCTAGGGAATTTTGGAAAAAGTAATTTGCTCTCATTAGCAAATAAGCAGTCATCCCCGATTTCTTAACTAAAAATAATCCTTTCAGAATTTCCTGTGAACTCCATGTCTTCTACTATTGTAACTTCCTATCAGTAAACTTCATATATTATCCCAAAAACAAGGATACTTGATGGATTTAAGAGTTTTACTCAAAAAAGTAAACATTTGATCCAAAATTTCATATATAAAATTCATGCAGCAGTTATTCACTAATTAGCAATAGACCCTTTATTTGAAGAAAATTGGACAGGGCGGATCACATTTATTTATGATTAGGTAGACAGTGATTTGTATCTATCTAGACTTGCACTTAGTTTGTACGCATAAATTTTTTTACCCAGAAAGGTGCTAGGAAACTTTAGCTGAAGGCAAATAAAAAATATTATTATCTAACATCTTATCCAACAAATTCGTTGAAAATCCACAGGAACATTTGAATTGAACCACAAAGTCAAAGAAGACAAACAAAAAATCAGCTTCAAATGCAAAAACGAAATGGCTCTAGTGATAGATGGTAAAATGGTAGAGGGGATAAGAGCTTCAACCACATGACTATACCTGAGTTCTAGTGTTGTAGTAATATCTCTTACCATCATTAGTAGTAACCACTGCCCAATCTGTACCAGCCAGTTTCTCCCTGAACACGAGTATATTAAACAACCGAATAAATTCACAGTGATGCCATGTTTATTGTACACACTGAGTTCGATTGCAGACATGACTAAGAGAGATAAGAAGCTGCTTTTGTTGAATTTAAGTCGATTTGTTTCGACCAGACAGAAAAGGTGCCATGTACAATTGGTCAAATGAGCAAACAATCCAGAGCTCAAAATTGAATCATTGTACAAGATTAGAGTAGAATGAAAAGTATATTTTATTCTAGAGCGTAAGAGATCTTTCAGTCCATACATTACAGCTGATGCCATATCATCCCCGACTAGGAAGCACCAACACAGACACAACATTGACACATGATTTTTATCGAAGTAGGACATGAAATGTCATTAGAATAATATTCAAAATATTCTTTATTATTTTTTATAGTATATATATATTTTTTTTAATCTTTAAAATAGCGCAAGTTTTTGCAATGAAATTAAAATTGCATGGGTCTTTTTGAAATTATAGTTAAAATCACACTTTTTTTAAGATGGGAGTTAAAAATGGACCCCTTCCATACTAATCCTTCTCTTTTTCTACTAATAAAATGTTTTAGGGAATAATAAAACCAGCTTTTTAATTTTAGGGCTAAACATAGTTGAAATTGCTTTAGTTCAAAACATGCTTTTAAGTTTTAATTTTTAAGGTTAAGATATGCCAGCGCTGTCTCCCTTCCATCTTCCCACATCTAGTGACTTTTCATCCTGTTGGATTTTATTCGCAATAATAAAAAGATGAAAGAAAAAAAATCAACACAAGTATTTACGTGGTTCGGCGATGTACCTAGGTCCACAAGGAATAAAGTGAAATTAATTTTTATTCCGTATGAATAATAAGGTTACATTATTAGTATTTATACTAACCCTAGCCCAAACTCATACAAGACTTTAAGGCCCGTATAAGAAAATACCCCTATATCGTACCGTACCATGGGCCCAACCCATTCAGTGTCCCAACCAAACAAATAGTGAATTAAAAATTTAAAACCAGCAAGGCCAATGTCGTCGCTCCACTCCGATATCAACCTATTTGATCCAATAAACCTGTGTTCCACTCTATATAAGCAACATACACAACAATCTCCACCTTGACGAATATTCATCCCTTGGGAAGAAAAACACTTAAAAACATAACCTAGGAACATGGTTTAAAAAGGCGGTAATGAGGCTCATCTTGAGGCCCGCCTCACCATGAGGCACATGTAGTACGCCTCGAGGTGGTATTTTTTAGGCTAAAATATGAGGCTTACACCTCTAAATCTAAAGCGCACGCCTCATGGAGCATGAGGCATGTGCCCCTTCTTAAAAAAGAAAATGGCCTATTTAAAAAGGCATTTTGGCCTAAACAAAACAATAAAATACCTAAAAAACTAAATGGTAGCCAGAAATTAGAGGACCAAAAGTGGAAATTCAAAAGTCAGCCTTCAAAAAACTAATGGCTATATATCTTATTTACTATATGCTTCAACTTTTGCTTTTCTGTATTTTGTATTATTTTATAATTCTTTTACTTAGATTTTTTTTTTTATGAGGCTTACGTCTCGCCTCATAAAGAAAAATCGCATCAATACTTAATTTCGCCTTTTTAAACCTTGCCTGGGAAACAGTGATTTTGCATCAGACGTGCTAAACCTCTTCAAAACTTTCTTCAAATAATTTTTCTGAGACACCCATAATTTTTTGGTCTTTCCAAGAATCTTCTTAGCTGGTCCCAAGTCTTTCATATCAAACTTACTGCAACAAAAACTTCAATCTACCTCATTCATGTTCTTAGCAGCAATTAGCATGTTATCCACATACAACATCAAGAAAATATATGAATCATCCTCAACAACTCTGTAGTAAACACAACAATCATACTCACAGCAACTGCAGTCAATCTGAATCACATGGGAATCGAACTTCTTGTACCATTGTCGTGAAGACTACTTAAACCCTTATAAAAACTTCTTCAGTTTACACACAAAATTCTTTGTTCCAGGTTCCAAGAACTCCTCTTGCTACTCCATGAAAATCTGCTCCTCCAGATCACCATGAAGGAAAGTAGTCTTCACATCTAGTTACTCCAAATCAAAACTAGCCATCATTGCCAAGACAATCCTGATGAAAGTGTCTGACGACCAAAGAGAAAATTTCATCATAATCCATTCCCTTCCTCTGTATCCCTTTGCTACTAACCGAGCCTTGTATATTTCTCCTTCCTTTTTTGACATTGCTTATTTCTTTCTGTTCCCCCACTTACACCCTATCGGTTTCTTCCCCTCTGGACGCTCCACCAAATCCCAAATATCATTTTTATCTAGTGGCTCAATTTCCTCCATCATAACCTCTATCCATTTCCTTTTTCTCCTAACTATCAATGGCATCTTGAAAAGTTATGGGACTGCTATCGCTGGTAATGAGTGCATAAGAAACTGAATCCTCGAATCCATACTTGACTGGTGGCCTGATAGTGCAATGTGGTCTATCAATGGCAATACTATGATACTGCTCCTCTTCCGACCCAGAATTGTACACTCCTTGAGCATTAATCTCCATGTCAACATTGTCTAGCTCTACCTGCACCACTTGGCTCTTGTTGTTGCCCTCGCCTAAACTAAACTTCTCTTCATTTGGAAAAATTGTAAGCATGAATGCTTCATCAAAGACTGCATCCCTACCGATCACCATCTTCCTTGCCTCTGGATCGCAAAACTTATAACCATTTACACATCCCACATAGCCCAGAAAAATGCACTTTCTTGATTTCGGATCCAACTTAGATCTCTGATCACTAGTTACATGCACATAAGCCGGACACTCGAATACTCTTAATCCAGAATCAACTTCATTACCTGTCCAAACTTCCTTAGCAAATTTTCCATCTAATGCTGCTCGTGGTGATCTGTTTATAACATAACATGTCATGTTCACCGTTTTTGTCCAAAAACTCTTCGGAAGCCCTGCATCAACCTCAAACATCTTGCCCGTCTGCAATTGTTTCGTTCATCCTCTCCGCTACACCATTCTGCTGCGGTGTCTTGCTAACTGTATAGTTCCGCAGAATACCATGCTCCTCACAAAATTTTAGAAACTACGATTCTGTGTACTCTATACCGTTGTCTGTCCTAAGATACTTCATTTTTTTGCCCGTTAGGTTCCCTACTACTTTCCACTGAACTTGGCAAAGGCTTCAAACTTGTGCTTAATGAAATATACCTAAACTTTTCTAGAGAAGTTATTAATGAAAGTAATGAAATATTGAGATCCACCTTTGGACTACTCCCTCGATGGTCCCCAAACATCATAATACACATAATCAATAATATCCTCAGTCTTGTACTTTATCATCTTGAAATATACTATGGACTGTTTTTCAAGTAGACAACTTGCAAAAATCTAGTTTACATGATTTTATCCCTTCAACAAATTTCTCTTGTAAAGCTCAATCATACCATACTCATCTATGCCCCAGTCGCATATGCCATAGAAGAGTGTCATCTTACTTAAATTTTGTTGTAGCAACTCTACCAACAACTGTATTCCCGAATAGTTTGTAGATATTCCCTGCCAATTTTTGACCCTTCATCACAATCATAGCCCATTTCTTCTCTGTCAAAGCCCCACACTCTGACTTATGAAAATAGCCATTAGTGTCTAAAGTGCCTAAATAAATTAGGTTCTTTCTCAACTCTGGTACATGCCTAACATCCTCTAAGGTCCTCACCACACTATCGAACATTTTAAATTGTATGGACCCACGGGCGGATCTAGCTAGCGGTGAGCTAGAGCGGCCGCTCTAGTTGGATCCGCCGGAAGTTTCAACTCCGAATGGAGAGGATGGAACACTGGAGGCGCCAGCCATGAAGTCTGGAGAGGAGTTGATGGCTGGCAGACAGCAGTGGCAGGCTGGGGCTTGTTGCGGTGTTGGCCAGTTGGACTGCTTGCATCTGATCACAAGAATTCTTCACTTTATCAGCCAAATTTCCATCGAAAGCATACTCCAACAGTACATTGTATAATTTCTCCCCATTTTCGTAACTAAAACTTTTCCCAAAGCAACGAATGATTTCTGGACAATCTTTAAGCTCGTCCAGTACCAATTTCTCGTTCATCAACAAAGCAGCTTGCAAAACCCCACAAGATTTCACGGTCATTAATGGAGTAATTTGAGAGCTTTGTTTTCTGGGTACTGCTAAATTCACTCCCAAAACTCCCAAAGCCCAATTTTTCACCGCGAACCTAATCCATGGCTATGTTTGGATTCAAAATTGAAAGATTTGAAAATTTGATGCTATAGTTTTTGCTTGCCTTTTGGAGAAGAGAGAAACAGAGGTCTACAACCAACCGTTGATTGGAGGATTTCTATTTATATGCGGATTTTGGGGTGTGCGGGGTTGGTTTGTATATATATTCATTGGCAGTGATTGCTCCGCCTCCGCCAGTCCACCTGACCACCTCCGTTTCGCCAGCTCGACTTGCTATTTGGTAAGTTCAGTTTCTTTTCCAATTTGACTGTCTGTGTGTGTCTCAGTGTCTGTGTTGTGCTACCGTGCGGTTGTGCTTGTGTCGTGTCATGTCATGTGTGGTACGGTTTTCTACAGTTCTACTTGTCCTGTGAGTTTGTGACTTGTGATTTGTGAATTTGTGAGTTGTTTTTGGATTATTGGATAGATGGTGTATATTGGTGAATGATGATTTGGTGTTCATTTGTAAGTAATTGATTTTTAAGAGGATACTCCCATTACAAGAAAAATGATTATACTAATCGAATATTTTTTCATAAATATTCGTTTTGGATAAATTCATCACGGTGGTCGGTGGTGGACGTAGTTATTTTTGGATATTGGAATTGACTTTGTAACTTACGTTTAGTGCATTTACATATATATATATTCAATAATTTTTTATATTATTTAATCAAATTTTAATAAACGACCAGCCGGATCGGGCCATTACAATCGTTGATAGTCGACGGTCGACGGTCGACGGTCAAAGTAAACTTCTGCTCTAGCTGAACATTTATGCTAGATTCACCGTTATATGGATCCCATTCCAATAACCTTACATAATGCATCATTACCCATCAGAACAGATCCAAAATTACCCAAACGATATGAATCAAACCAATCAAAGTAAAGACATCGATATAAACATGTTGAAACAAGTACCTAAGAGTCATGTAATCTATCAGAATTACCTGCAAAGACTGATAGCATGTCTCCATCTCTAGAATCCGAATCTCCTTTTACAACACTAGCATGTCTCCATCATCTTTGCTTTCATCACCTTGCTTCTTATTTGGACAGTCCTTAAGGTGACTCATTTGATAGCACTTGTAGCACTTGACATTTTTATTATTTTGATTCCTGGATTTCGATCCCGTATTCCCTTCGTAAGAACCACCCATGTCCTTTCTCTCATGATCCTGGTAGCCCTTCACGATCAACCATTCACCCTTTGACCTTTCGCTAGTACGTAGTTTCTACTGGTTGTAGGCCATCAAGGCTAATGTGACTTCCTCCAATTCGAGTTTCTTTACCCCAAGTCAACGTGGTCACCGGGTGGTCATACGAATGAGGAAGAGAGCACAGCAATATCATTGTCTTGTCTTCGTCATCAAACTTAATTTCAAGTCGCAACAAATCGCTAATAAATTGATTGAACACATTGGTATGTTGAATCAGATATGTACCCTTCGACATCTTAAGCCTATTTAGCCGCAGCTTTAGATGCAGCTTGTTCGTGAGAGACTTCGACATATAACGATTCTCCATTTTTTGCCAAATCTCCGCTGGAGACTCCACGCCCATGACGTGATACATGATCTCGTCCGCCAAACAAAGCCGAATTGTACCACTTGCTAGCACCTCGAGCTTTTCCCAATTGGCATCTGACGTACCCTCTAGCTTCTTCCCAGATAGTGCCTTCACATCTGCGCCAACAAATCCTTCACCCTTCGCTGAAATTCCCAGATCCATCGAACTTCATCTCATTGAATTTCGCAATCGAAAAACTCGTCATCTAAACTTGCTCTGATACCAGTTGTTGGATTTTATGAATGACAAAAAAAATGAAAGAGAGAAATCAACACAAGTATTTATATAATTCGATGATGTGCCTACGTCCACGAGGAGCGAAGCAGAGTTAATTTTTATTCGGTATGAATAATAGGGTTACATCATTAGTCTTTATACTAACCCTAGCCCAATCTCATACAAGACTTTTAAGGCCCATAACAAGAAAATATTCATATACCATACCGCGGGGGCAATAAACATATGTTCCACTCTATATAAGCCATTACACAACACATCTAGCCTCTTCCATGCCTCTCGCCAATAGCCTCTTCTCGGTTAGTTTCTATTTACCTTTTTCTTTCTTGCCTTTGCTTTTGATTTATTTATTGTTAACAATATATCTTTCAACGTTTTAAGGAAGGACTTGTCCCCTAATGATTCTTGTGCTTCCAGCACGTGACGGACCTCTCAAAATTTTCTTTTCTCCATAAGTGGTACAAACTACAAAGAACAGGTTTAGTAAATTTTAAAAAAAAAATTAGAAGTTCTTCGATAATTTATAAAGATAGCAAAATGTATATCCCAAGTAGATTGAGTATTTTAAGCTTTTTCATTCTTTCATTTTTTTTGTTTTCATTTTGCTTCTCTTAACAGATAAGAGAACACTTTCACAAAAATGGTACAAGAAGTCAGAACCCAGAAAATACACAAGCTTCCATCACATAATTAACTCCATGTACTCCCAATTCCAAAAAATCATCAATCTCAAATAGAGATACAAAATATTCAACACATTGTTTCGTAAAATCCACAAGCATTATTTACTATGATCATACAGGCTAATTGGTAGGAAAGAAAGATGGCTATCTTTCTACTCATAGCATGGATTCAAATGCACAATGCACTATACCAAGACAATCGTAGTCTAAAGTTTCACTCTCCTAGTAGAAGCCAGCAGATCATTGATTCCCTTATCTTGTTGCTTTTTGATATTTTAGGTATTTTAATAAAATGATATTAACTTCCATTCAGCTATCCATATTCAACAATAACATGAATCACATCTTCAGTCTATCTCTACAAAACCCATTAGCAGTATACTTTTGACAATTTACAATTTGGACAGTTGTATTAAAAAAGTAAATCTCATACAAGAGGACGTACATACCACAAAATTGGAAGGGTGTAAATCTCCAAGCTAGAAAATATTCTATCATGCATTTCAAAACATGATCCAAATGTACAAAAGAGTATGCCACATTAATTGCAGAGAACTTACAATGAAATTGGAGTTGGCTGCAAGGCTGCTTTATCAGGCTGCATTCATAAACAAAAGGTGAAATAAGAACTTACCAATTTAGGCACCAACAATATGCTAGGTTAATTAAAGACATGCACAATAGACAAGAAATAATGACACGCGCAGCAATCAAATGGGATAGTTACCCAAAGGAATTTCTTTTAAGCATGTTTGGTACACAGTACAACTAACGAAACTTTAGCTTCTTTTTCCCTTTCAACATTATCTAATGTTGTATCGTCTACATTACCAAACAAGCCAATAAGGTTCTTCAGTTTCTTCATATTACAGGTTGTCCGTGATTATTTTTAAGAATATATAGAAAAAATGATAATTAATCAGTATTTCAGTACAATCAGCGGCCATGGAATATCCATAAATAGTGCAATCAACACCCCATGGCTACTTTTTCCTTTAGCATAAGGCAAGCAAAGCCATTGAGGTGGTGTACAGGATTTTATCTGAAGATCTCCAAGTAAATGCTTGTCGATCCATTGCATATAGACACTGCAAAGTGAGCAGTCATTCTTATTTTTATTTTGATGACCGTGGATGTCCGAACCAGCTTACGCGCACCTCAACTAATCCCACGGGGCCCTAAAGTTTACAGCCAGTGAGCAGTCATTTGAAATACATGATTAGATCATTTGACCACATTTGGGATGATATGAAGTTGTAAATGGGCATTCTAGATGTACCCGACATAAAACTGAGCATTGCTCGAAGATACTGTATGAACTTGTAAAGCATGCAGATGCGGTAATCTATCATCTATTATGTATAACAAAAATATTGCGGCTACAGTTAAAAATGATTGTTATGAAAATGATACAAATATTGTCTCGGAGTTAAAGATTACTTAATTAAAATGAGGCAAAGAGAAATGATTCCTGGGAAAAAAAAATTGGGGTTGGCCAACAGTTAGGAAATTCAAGGGCTCAAGGACTATATTTACAGAAGTAAAAAATAAAAAGACACGCACACACACATGTATATGTATGGTATGTATGTATGTATACATTTATGTATGTGTGTGTGTATATATAATTATATGTATGTATCTTTTAAGTTATATCATTGCGACAATGGAAGGCTACAGAAAATCATTTTTAAAAAATATTGTTCAGGAGAATCAAAAGTTCTTTTACATTTTTTTTTTTTTTTTTTTTTTTGGGGGCGGGGTGGGGGACACCAAGCTCTTTGTTCTTTTTTCTTCTATCTGGCACAAATAGAAAAGATCTTAGACATGAGTCACAACAAGAGCATGAAAGTCCGGTAAATAAGATGAAAATGAAGTTAAAAATTTGCCTGGGTACCTAGAGGGTTATAACTGGTGGAAGAGCCTCCAGGATGCCCATTAGTTATCTCATTAAAGCTAAAAAATGGCATCTTTGAAGAATACATAGTGGATTCATCCATGCAAAGCATGTTTAGTGAAGCGAAAGCAATTAATTGTCTGAAATAATGTTTGATACTAGAAGAATAAAAAAGGTTTGTGGGTCTTTCAATGAGCAAGAAACTCTTTTTTGAAGTAAAAAGTGTGGATGGTGATTTATAGATTCCTCGCTATGATTTACTTCAGTTGATGCTCATCAGTTTTTATGTTTTCCTGCAAGTTTTATGAGTCAAGAAAATTTTGAAGCAGTAACATTCTCATAGTAGGGTATTTATAGTTATTTGCAGCCTTAGACTTAATTAGCACAGAGTTTCCTACCTAGTATTTGCACATTAATTTTTGACAAGTAAATTAAGTCCTGTATGTTATCCTGGTTGGCTGAACAAGAGAGAGTAGAAGCTATGCAGATACAGCAGAAAAATTGAAATCAAATGCAAAAATTATTTCTTAAAACTATTGATGTTTTGTTCTGAAGCTAACCAAATACTGGTTGATAAGAATGTTAGTCCACAGAAGTAAAAGATCCTGAAAAAGAGTCAATTGTACCTATGATGATCAGAGACAACATAAATGGTTGCAGTACCTCATCTTTAAAGCCCAAAGGTTTCGCGTAGGTAGATACTCCTGTCAAAGAATTATAATAGTATACAACCCCACTTTCAGTCCTGTGTGCTGTCCAGGCATCCAGTTGTTCTCTGACAGAAGCTTCATCTTTGATCTCATCATTATTGACATGTTTACTACTATCTGTATAACATATAGGCAATTTATAACACCAAAATATTGCATTAACCTAAACATGAAGTCTCGACATACCAATGCCAGGAGGTAACTCGTCCTGCACTGACCCAACGGTTGACTGGTCTCCTGAAGCCACTGAAGATGTAGGGTTCCCCAACAGAAGATACTGCTGAAGTAACTCCAGGAGGTGGGGTATTGGGAAATGAAACAGAAACTGGCAGCATAGCACGAGTTGACATGGGAAAAGGACCAGGAATAACAGTAGGGTATGGTGAAAATGATGGCCTAACAATGCCACTGATCTGTGGGACTGGGGACTGCAACCATGGTCCTGGAAGAGCTGCTTGAAATGGAGTCGGATAGGGAGTAAAAGTCTGCTGCTGAATTGGGAAATTAGAGAGAACGGGAGCAGTAGGCATGAAGGATCTTGGGAGGGCAGGAGAATCCACATATGAGGGGACAGCAGTTATATTTGAAGATGAAGATACAGAGGACGCAATTCCAGGAGGGCCAGGTGTTAAAGGAGTTCTAGGCATTCCTGGAGGCACCTGATATGGTGCAGGGGGCAACCAAGTAGCCGTACCGCTAAAACTATTAGATGCATAAACAGTTACTGAAGGACTTGGGTTTGTAATATCAGGCTGAGAAGCAGACTGTGTGGAAAGCTGTGCAGAAGCAATTGCTCCAATCTCTTGAGTAGTATTTGCTCTCATGTTCTACAGCCAGAACAAAAGCCTATAAGCTCAACAGCAATTCTGACTATCTTGCATACAATATAAAGTAGGATCTAGATGCATATATCCATATTCAGTGGCTAGAATTTATACAGTACATTGCATCTAAGATGAAGAAATTGAACCAAAATACATACAGTTTCCAGCAATAAGTTGTTCTGCATCACCTGCTGATTCCCATTAAAAGAGAAGTTTGCAAAATGCGAAGAGCTTCCTTGAGGAACACCAACAGGCTGAGGGCCTGGAGGGGTCATGACTTGTGCAGCTGCTCCTGGTACAAATGCTCCAGGTTGTGAGGTATGTAAAGGAACAGGAGGATGCAAGAATGCTGGCTGTGAGGATGGTGTAGGAGATGAAGCATTCTTTCCCACTGAAGAGTGACCTTGCTCAACAGCCTGCCATGAATCAATAATAATTGTCATAAACTTCCCAGGGTCACGTATGGATGTATAAGATGAATTTTTCAAAAATGCCATCACGTCAAATTTCTTATGACTAATCAAGTTAAAATCCCCAGCAACAATCTCAATGAAATTATACTTCAGTCACAGGCTTAACATCTAAAGAAGCATAGGGACAGAAGAAATACTGGAAGGTAATTCTACATTAATTACAAAACAATGGGTAAGAGAGTAATATTAAATATCGATAAGGATCTTTTAAAAGGTGATACAGAGATTTTCACAGTGTAACAACGATAAATCAGAATCCAACATAGAAAACAAGATCATAAATTAATCTGAGATCCTGGTTTTATTGTACTAAAGATGTTCCACCCCAACAATTAAGATTATCAACTAGCTAAGTGATAATCCCCTCTTGAACACATGTCCTAGCACACGTCTCCTCATAAGCAAAAATGTGATAATTACTGAAGGTTTTAAAAGAGTGCCCAATGATTTATTGGGAACTGTACAAATTATTTGAGATACGGGAAAAGAAGTACCATTCTGGTAATTTCCAAAGTGGATTGCAGACAAACTGCCGGTTCACCAATCATCGACAGTGCTAGAACTGCTGAGCCTAAGCTACTAGCAATAGCACCTAGAATTACTGGAAAAATATATAAAAGATCATTGGGCCATGCAGGTTTTCCATAATAATTATTACCCATACTTTTAGCGAAGTCAGGCCAGTTTCATGAAATGTAACACGTGTGCATATCAAGAGGATACTGACATTGGAGATCACAGACTCAATTCACGATTCTACAGCCTATCCTCCCCCACATAAAAGGAATTTTACCAGAAGTATCAGATTCCTTGTTTATGCAGCTTAACAGAACATAATGACAAGGTTTTTACTCAATGGGTTTCTCAACACACATGCATTGCAAAAATGTGTTCAGTTGAGAGTACATAGAGCCCTACTGTGCTAGCAGATAACCGCTGACCACTAGAGAAAATGTATCTATAATGCAAAAAAGATGAAGCATCACTTGTGGATGGACTAGAGATTGCTAGTCAGATTAAAACAATGAACAACCCTATGAAAATTTTAACTAAAATACAACATTTTCTTCTTTTTGTGATTACTTACCGAACTAGCAGATGACTGCTGTGAACTTCCAGAAGGTGGGTTGTTCCCAATCAAGTAAGAGAAGGAAGGTCGCAGGACACCATAAGCAGTAGCACTGTTTTGCTTTGGTCCAGATATATCTTGTGAAGGAGTTGAACTAGATACGGAGCGCAGCTCTGCCATTTTTCCTTACTTTAACTTCCTTAATAACAATAAAGAGTCCAAGGAGAAAACTGCCAGAAAAAGAATTTAAAAGGGAAAAATCAAAATAAATTGCCAATACATTTACATAGTACTTTTCTCAGAAAGCAAAACTCGTATTTTAACATTTGACTAGGAAATAAAGAATTAACATTTGACAAGATGGCTAGGGTGAAATTACAAATACTTGAAATTCAGCTAGTAGCCTATTACCCACTAGTTACGATCGTAATTAAGCAACAAAACAAAAATTAACAATAGCAAAACATATATACAAAAGTCTGTGTGACTGTTTAACTGAAATAGCGATTCAGTTTGTATATCAATGACGAAGAAAGGGTTTAATTTTCTAGAATTGGGTCAGTATGAATGAATGAGAACGAGTAATTTACTAATTTAGTTATAAAAATAACAAAGAACAAATAGGAAGAAATGTACCAAGTAGCGAAACCAGAGAAAGCGACGGCGAAAGCAAGAACAGAGACGCAGCTCCGACCATGGCGTCAGGGCCTGTAGGGGTTAAATGTAGTTCGATTTGGGAGACAAAACCGGGATCACGATTTTAAGTCATTTTCACCCTAGATCCCTAAGCTTTTGAAATGTTGAATTATATAGTACATGGATGGTCCGTAATTGCTGCCATGTCCAAATAAAGCTCTAGTTTAGTTCTCATTTCGAAAATAAATTTTCGAACTGCAATCGCTTCAACGAGTGAATTTCGGTATTTGAACTTTGCCACGTGAAAGAAGAGCCTCGATCAACTTAATGTGGGATGCCACTCTACATGGTAATTGGTATGCCACGTAGGCTCCATGTGGAGCTTCAATAGCGAGACGTAAGAGTAATTGTCCCTAAAATCACAATCTCAATATTCGTGTACCCATTAACCCCCTCTTGGTTGGCGTCTTCTATGTTTCGTTTGCTAATAACGTGCCGTTGGTCTTGATTATTTGATTTGTTGACTTGGCCTTGTTTATTCTCTTCCACTATAGACTTGATCTAAATAATATCTAGACCAAATTGATAATTAACAAATTTTGTAAAGTTATTTAGTTGTT
Source organism: Osmanthus fragrans (assembly GCA_019395295.1). Taxonomy (NCBI): domain Eukaryota; kingdom Viridiplantae; phylum Streptophyta; class Magnoliopsida; order Lamiales; family Oleaceae; genus Osmanthus; species Osmanthus fragrans. The sequence goes on from CM033357.1 coordinate 23,722,711, forward strand.
TAATTTCGTTGAGTTTAAGAATTAATCATATTCTTTTAAGCATTCAAGTACCCTACCTATGAAGGTGCATGAGGAAATCATATATATGGAGCTATTTCACCTCCATTTTTAATAGTGATTTTTGGAAAAATGTGTTATTAAAAATGTGAAAAAATTTAAATTGACATGTAAAATTATTTTATTAAAAAAATGTGTAATTGAAAATGAGTTATAAAAAAATAAGGCTTTAAAAATTGAGGCTCAAAGATAGATATAACTTGGTCTAGAGTCAGATTCTTGCCAACCCATAAAGGCTATTGAACGCGTTTACTAGCTTGGAAAAACCAACAAAATTGAATAAATACAGTTGGAATTTATGCATTGAACCATGCTATGTGTACAGAAAATTCATACAAAATTGATACAGGAATTCAAATTGGATGGACAAGATTAAAATACAGACGGGCACAAATAAAATACAAATGGGTGAGATGCTTCCAATTTGAATTTTTGTATAAATTTCCTGTACTTAGAGAATAATTATTATGCATTTAGGGCTTGTAGTGGGTCAAATGGGTTCGTGCAGTCAATGTCAATAAAAAAATAATCATCAACTATTTAAATTCTTATTTGATGGTCATTATTCCAGTAAAAAAAAAAAAATTGAATAGTGATTTTTAGACAAATATATAGTTAATAAGTAGAAAAAATCTTATGAATTTTCGTGCAGAATATTTATTGTGTGAATATGTTGTTGAAAATGAGTATGTAGAAAAAATAGTTTTCAAATAATAATTGTTAAAAAAGACCTAATTCTATCTATAAATTTTGTATATTTGTTTGTGTAGGATTACAAGTGTTTTACACAACTCCTTTCACAACTATTGAGTGGAGCATGAGCTAGGGATGCAATAGGTTGGCGCCTCTAAAATTTCCAAGAGGCAAAAGTGAATTTTCGAGAATAATCAAGGATTTCACACGTCTCAATGGAATGGGACAATGCTGGTAGAGACGGGGTATTTTGCCATCATTAGTCCAAACACTAGCTGAATAATTTATGTTTTGAGCGACATCGAATTGTTCTTAGTCTTACAAATCAAACAATGCTTTCGTCTCACTAGGGCACGAGATTCTTTGAGTTTATATCAATTCACGGCTACTAATATGGTCATTAATTAACTTAACTTTTTCTATCTTTTTTCAAATTTGAACTATGATTATGTATTTTTTTTTTTTTTTTCAAAAACACTGGGATAAATTATTATTGACTAAATCCAAATTAAATTATTGTTCGACAACCTTTATTTGAAAACTTTGTTTTTACATATTTATTTTCAATCACACATTCACACAATAAAATATTTTTGCATGTAAACCAAATATTCTTCATTATTTTTTTAACCACACATTCTCTTAAAATTTATTATTCAAAACCTTTTTTTTTTTTCTAAATAGCAAAAATACAAATTACATAATTAAATAAAAGATGGAAATTGTCACGGTGGAGCCTCACCTTCTTGTTTTCTCCCCTGTACCCTCTCTTTCTGCCTCGTAGCCTTTCAAAATTGACTCGATCAAATCCCTTCTTTTCCACTTTAACTTTTCGACTATATAATATTTTCACAATGACATTTTGGATAATAAAAGACAAAGATTGTCCTTAACTATATTATACAATTACAAATATTGTTTTGTTTAAAAGGCGATGCTACTTTTTTAGTTAACAAGTGAAAATCAAATACTTCCCACTTTCAAAATCAGCTAATTTTTCATATCTGTTCATTCGAATACAGATAAAAATTCTCTCATCTTCTGATCTTCTATCTTCTTCAACTTCAAAATCTAAAAAAATTATCGAACGCTGAAAAAGAAAATAATTTTTTATATCAATCACTTCGAATCGATAAATATATTTACGTATGTTTAATTTCATTTTCGTTCAATTAGCATATGTTTTTAATCGATAAATCTTATTTCAGTATAGATTACATGTAGATAAAAAAATTTAACATATATATAATTTTTTTAAGCATAAATAAGAAGAAAATTCAACTGCATAATGAAATCCATCAGACGCACACAACATAGTCGGTAGTTAACGGCCTGTAATTTTTTTTTATAGATTTCTGCTGTCACTGTGGTTGAACATAATTTCTGACTATTTTTTTCTTATAATTAAAAACACTGTTTTGTCTTACAGATACGGTTGTATCTCGATTTGTTACTCTAGTGATTTTTGAATTGGATGAAAACGATCAATTGTATGAAAATGGACGAGTGATATACGTTGTGGTATTCCAACGCAAGAATGTACCAGGACTTACAAAACAAGTTGAATGTTGAACTCTCTCAATATAATATAGAGTTGAGATTTTTATTTAACGAGTATTCATCGATTCAGATTCCAACTATGAAAATTATTTCTGATGTTGAAGTGAATTACATATTTGAATAGAACAAAATGTACATGACTCTTCTTTGCGTGACTTTAGTGAGAAATGATATCGTCCAAAGTAAACACGAAGATTGTGATGGAGCGAATGACAATGCCAATAATTTTTTGGACACATTGGAGATAGCTCGCGAGGATTATATGGTTATTCTCTAGACAGTTGCTCCTTATCGTGATCTCGTTGTTACACACAAAATTTTGTCGATAGTTTACGACAATGAAAATGAAAATGAAAATGAATTTACAAATTATGATTTAATTGTTTTATCCCGTCAGAGGCATGAACTGGGTGGGAGTTCAGGGGCTGGATCAAGTTGACCGTCCTGTAATTCTTCGTGTGTGGTTCCCGATGACGAGAGTTTGCATGCCAAGCAACTGTTTGAAACAACGAAAGACTTGCAGGAAGCCGTGCACCGGATGACATTAAAATACAACTTTAAGTTCAAGGTAAAAAAAATCAAAAAAATCATTATTGAAGATTGTCAACGTCGATGACAGTTGTCGTTACACTTGCAGCAACTAAGATGGATACGAATGAGTTATTTGTGGTTCACAAGTATATACGGGAACATACTTAATATACTTACAAAGTGAGAATTCAATCGAAACGATCACAAACAAACTCGAGCATGATTTATTACTCGACAGATAATGCATAAATATTAGGACCCATAAACAATTTACAGACATTCAGAAATCATTAATGACGTTCGTTGAGAGAGTACAGAGTGATCATGAGCTACCAGAAAGCCAAAGAATGTGCGTTGAAGGATTTAATTAGTTTGACCGATGAGAATTATATTAAATTGGTTAGGTATTGTTATAACATGAGGAAAACTAATCATAACTCAACATTTCTTATTGTGACGGAGGACAAAAAATGCTTTAATGTTTTATTCATAACTCTTGGACAATGCATTCTGGGATTTCGAAATGCGATGTGACTCGTAATTTTAGTCGATAGTACAACTCTAAAAGCTAGAAATCAAGACAAGTTGATTATTGCTACATATTAAGACTCCAACATTCAAATTTACCTTCTTGAATTCTGTGTAGTCTACAACGAGAATCATCTATCGATGTGTATGTTCTTTATGAAGTTAAGGGAATTGATCGGGGAAGTCGATGACATTGCGTTGATAATATTATAAATAACAATTTAAATAAGAAATTCCACAAAAAATGCAAAATGAAAAATTATCCCGTTAATTCCACAAAAAACTAACATTGTTGAAGATAATAATAGAATTTTGTAGTTGTTGATTTTGGATAGACTATAGGGATGAGAACTCTTGAACGGATCTAACTAATACAGTCGACCGTGTGAAAATTCTTTTTCTCCCCTTATTTCTTTCCTCTCTTTCTTTGTTTGAAGATGAGAGTAAAGTTGATAATTTATATATATATATAATATGTGGGGACGGATCCTGTTACTCATAAATTTGACACACTTATTTAATAAATAATCGTGACATTTAATTTAAGTTAATCCAACGTTCAGTATATATTTCACTAAGATCATGGAAGAGTTAGTTATAACTACTTGAGATCCATAACATTTGTTCTTTATTTTAAAAACGAGCAAAGACTATTTTGAAAATATGATCAGGGCAGCCGACCATTTATTTCATCTAGGGCTTCCTCCCCTCCCCTCTCTTTCGTCTTTCCTTAGACCTTGTTTGAAACTCATTAAATTACAAATATTTTTCTCTCTTATTTTCAATCACATAATTTTTTATAAAATAATATTACACGTAAATTGAAAATTTTCAACCATTCATTTTTCAAAAAAATACTATTCCACCCATTTTTATTCACAAAAAATAGGGTCAAACTAGGACTTAGTTGAATTCTTCTCATTTTTCATTTTAACTATCGATAAATTTGTTTTGGATTGTGTCATGCTCTCTCTGCAAACGAGTAAATTTAATGGATACTCATTCAACTTTAACATTATTACTACTTATTCACTCAACTTTGATATGTTATTGAATGCTCATCATCTTCCCCTATAATTATCCATCCACCACTTATTAAGTAACTTTTCCAATTTTTGGATGAAAAATTACACGTGGCAAACGACAATCTTACGTGGCATAGTGATGCATTTAACCATGCACAACTCACTAAAACGTGCAATTGCCAAACACAATTTCCATTCCTCAAACACGGCTTACGGCTTAAGTCCAGATAGACCCAAATCAAAATCGCAGTACCAAAACCCCAAATCAAACCCATAATTCCAAACCCCAAACCTTTGATTGGAAGATGTAGGTTCAAGTGATCACCTTCGCCTTCTTCAACGATATGGAAAGGAAAAAATTTTAATCGCGAGTTTATTCGTGTTCTTATGTGGTACTTCCTGGTTTGTCTTTGGCCTGCTTGGAAAGGACCCTTTTGTTGCTGTAAGTTTATGCATTTTCCTGTCCATTTTCAAATATGTGATCAATCAAGATTTCTCATCAAATGATGGGCAATGCTTTTCAGATTCCCAATGGTTTTGGCAGTGGATTAGAAACACTGCAACTGATCTTATATGCCATTTACCGCAACAACAAAGGGGAGACTAAGAAATCCCGTGTTGACGAATCCCTCAAGATGGAGTTGTTTAATCGCTTTAATCTTCAATTCATAATCTTCACTGTGGTAGAAGCAAGAGCCCAGGTGGAAGAATTTCCAAGTCTATTGCGTTGATTGCAGGGAGAATTTTGAAGAAAATGAAGGATTTTTCTCTTTTCCAGTGAAGAAGTGTAGTCAAAATAGGTAGAAAACGTGATTTTGAATAGAAGAAATTGTTTGGGGATATAATCTCATATCGAATAAAGATGTAAACAACCAATTTATAAAGATTTTGGGCTATTTCTCTTAATAAGGTTGACTTTTTAAGATGGACGCCCAAGTCTTTACATGGTATTAGAGTCCATTAAGCTTCAACGAGCGATTCGATTATTGTAAAACTAAAAAATATGAGCGTATGGATTTTAATGATTAGTCTGCTCAAATGAGTCATTATTTTGCGAGGGCATGTTAAGAGATATAATTTTACATCGAATAAAGATGTAAACATAGGTTAATTTATAAAGGTCTTAGACTATTCTTTTTAAAAAAGTTGACTTTTTAAGATGGATTTTCAAGTCTTTACAGAAATAACGTGGGTTTAATTTCACGTTGTTCAGATTTAACAAAGAAATTTCACGTGATATTTTCTGTTTATTTGGAGAGACGGGAGTTAAATTAGTAGTGGATGGAAAATTAAATGAAAAGATGAGTGATCATGGGGTAACTCAATAAAGATTGAGTAAGTTGTAACAATTTTAAAGTTGATGATTGGTTAAATTTACTCCTCTTCAAACTGATTTCTTGAATGAAAAAAAGAAAAAAAGAAGAAGATAAAATTCTTGGCTTCTTCTCAGAATTCTGTTTCACTCGAGTGACGAGTCGTCTTTTTGTTTCAATTTTTTTATTCTTTTACTAACTGAAACAGCTTTATCTTTTGCTTGACTGGTGGGGTTGTAGAATTCTTTCCTTTGAAATTGATTTTGTGACTTTTCAGTTTCCACAAGACACGAGTACACAACCCTTTTTCTCTTGGATTCCCAATTTCTTGTTCAAGTTCTGATTCTTTTCTTGTTTAGCATTTTTTTTTTAAATACCATCCCCACATGCAATTTCTTGAATTTGTCTGATCTGGATTGGATCGCAGGTATCTCTATTTGTTACATTCCTTTGGAGAGAAGAAAGAGAGGGGTTGGTTCTGGGGTTCAATAGCTGAGACGCCTTTGAGGCACCAATGAAGATGGTGAGATTTCTTGACCCTTTTGGTTTCTTTTTCACTTGGGTTATGTTTTGACCGGTTTAAGTTGTATTTTGTTTTTTTTTTTTAATATAATTTGGCATCAGTTGGGTTTATTCTAAACGGGTTTGATTTTGATTTCTTATTTATGTCATGGAACTTTAACTGTCTGACATGGAATAGGTTGGTTTAATTTTTTTTTTTTGGTTCGAGGAATTAATTGGATACAGCGAGTCGGTTTTATTCATCGTATGCTGTTGAATTTGGAGATTTCTTGATTGGGTTTTACTGGTTTTGTGTGACTTGGATAATATAGTGCGAGTTAACCTTGTAAATACTCCTGAGGCATGTCGAGTGTAGATGTATCCAAGTATGCCCATAGTCCTGTCCATGCTGCCATTATTTTGAAAGACTACGCTGGTCTAAGGAGGATCATAGAAGGCCTTCCACGGCTTTGTGACCCGGCAGAGATTCATACTGAGGCAGTTTCATTTGCTGAAGAAGCTAAAGCTGATGCCATTTCTGCAGCGATTGATCGACGTGATGTCCCTAACCGGGACACGCCACTTCACTTGGCTGTCAAATTTGGTGATGAGGCTGCAACGGCGATGCTTATGCTTGCTGGTGCAGATTGTAGCTTGCAGAATGAACAAGGGTGGAGTGCATTGCAGGAAGCTATATGTAATAGGGAAGAAAGGATTGCGAAGATTATAGTTAGGCATCTCCAGCCAGTGGCTTGGGCAAAATGGTGCAGAAGGTTGCCTCGGTTGATTGGAACAATGAGACTGATGAGGGATTTTTACATGGAGATCACATTTCATTTTGAGAGCACAATCATTCCTTTTATTTCAAGGATTGCCCCTTCTGATACTTACAAAATCTGGAAGAGAGGTGCTAATTTGAGGGCAGACATGACTTTGGCTGGATTTGACGGTTTCAGAATTCAGCGTTCAGATCAGAGTATTCTCTTCCTCGGTGATGGTTCAGAGGATGGAAAAGTTCCTCCCGGGTCACTTTGCATGGTCTCACACAAGGATAAGGAAGTAATGAATGCTTTGGATGGTGCTGGGGATGCTGCAACTGATGCTGAAGTGCAGCAAGAAGTGACTTCAATGTCTCAAACTAATATATTCAGGCCTGGCATTGATGTGACTCAAGCAGTTCTTTTGCCTCAAACGACATGGAGGCGACAGGACAAAACTGAAATGGTGGGTCCTTGGAAAGCTAAGGTGTATGATATGCACAATGTGGTTGTAAGTATTAAATCGAGAAGGGTCCCTGGGGCCATGACAGATGATGAACTCTTTAATTCTGGCAATGAAAATGAAACAGAGAATGAGGAGGTGGAGGTGGAGGTGGAGGTGGATGATGTTTTGACAGAGGAAGAAAAATGGCAGCTTGAGGTTGTATTGACGTTGGACTCATCAGATTTAAACAATGAGCATGGTAATGGTATTATTGCACACCGCCATAGTTGTTATGAGCAAAGGGATATTCCGATTGAGGACACAAACGGTTGTACTAATGGAGAAATACAGGAAAAGAAAGGATGGTTTAATGGCTGGAAGAGACGAGAAAATAAACTAGAAGAGAAGAAAAAAGTTGGTCCACCAAGAAGTTCTCTGGGCGTAGAAGATAAGGTTAGCAATCTTTTGGAGGATTCTCCTTCTGCAAGTCAAAGTAAACAGGGTAGGCACTCTGTGGAGGTTACCGTGAAGCGGGAAGAGAACCGAAGAAGACTTGACTCCAAAGCTTCTTCATCAAAAAATTCTGAAGTTGCAACTCGCCACAAGGATGGAAGCCCTGAGAATGAGTATATGAAAGGTTTGAGACCCATTCTCTGGCTCTCTCCAGATTTTCCATTACGAACTGAAGAACTTCTACCATTGCTTGACATTTTAGCAAACAAAGTTAAAGCCATAAGGCGACTAAGAGAATTACTTACTACAAAACTTCCCATAGGGACCTTCCCTGTGAAGGTATGCTCCTTATGTTTTTTACTAGTTCTCATTTGATATGTGCTTCATTTATAATTTTCATTTTGTTTTTATTGAATTAATGGTCTTTGCAAATAAAGCCCTTTTCTTAATTAACAATATTTATTATGTATATGTGATTATATATTGTAGACAAGGATTACATAATTATCTTTTAATGGGAGTGGGTAATACAGTACACCAAAGTAGAATTATGTATTAGTGCTTTTCTTGACTACACCATTAAGTAGGTAAAAACACGAGGTTATTGCAATTGCGTGGATGAAGTTTTCTGCAAAATGTGTAGATAGGAGGTCCTCAACATTTGAATTTTTCTTCCATCAGAATTACTAAGGGCCCGTTTGATAGCGCATTATTTTTCTTGGAAATTGGAATTCGAATTTCAACTTCCACTTTTGACTTGTTTGATTGGCCAAATTTTTCATGAAAAACGTTTTCCAACTTTTGAAATTTTCCTTGATTTCAAGGAATTCATTTTCTCACCACTTTGGTGGAAATTGAAATTTCACTTTTTTTATTATTATTATTTTAATTATTTTTATTTATTTTTTAGCAATAGAAACAAATTCTAAGATGAAGTGTAAAAAAATTTATCCATTTAATCGACAAATTCCATGTAAAACAAAGTCAAACGAACACCAAAAATTTTCCAAATTACTTTTTTATTTTTTGGCAATCTAAACAAATTTTGTTAGAACATTTATTTCTTTAATTGACGATTTTCATGAAAAATAAAGTCAAACGGATACCAAAAGTATTATATTTTCCAGGTGGAAAATTATACCAATCAAACACTTTTAATTACAATTCCCAATAAAATAAATTCTTAGCAATTCAATTCCCTGTAATTCATTTTCTTTTCATCCAAATTCCATATTTCTATTAAACGGACCCTAAATAAATTGGACAAGAGTGTGCTGTCTTTTTAATTGCAGGGTATAACATCAAAAATATTCGTAAATATGGAGATTGTGAATTTAGTAACTGAGCTTAATTCGTAAAGTTTTCTGCTTTAACTTTTGGGCACTATAAGATTGTGCACTGATATGGCTTTTGCAATGGAAGTATTTTAGCATCATTGACCGAGTATTTAACTTCTGTCTGTGAATTAACGGAACTCTAACGAAACAATCTTAGGTAATATAACAATATGTTTGTCCGTGTGGAGGAAGAGAAGATGAAAGAAGTTAATCTTTCCTTCTTCCTTGTTTAGGTGAGAACTGAAATAAAGTTATAGGAAACTGGTTTCTTCTTGGTGCCACAAATCTTTATTACACATATGGAAAGCATTCTCTTAGAATTCGATGGTTGAATAATTCTTTACTCGTTAATCTTTATTACTAATCTAGAAATATGACGTGAACTTTCTGTTCTGAAAACTAAAGAAAACTGTCCATAAATGTTGACCCACACCGTCCTCATTTCATTAACGTATCTTTTTCTCGTTTCAGGTTGCCATTCCTGTGATACCAACTGTCAAGGTTTTGGTTACCTTTACAAAGTTCGAAGAGTTACAGCAGTTGGATGAGTTTATAACGCCCCCTTCGAGTCCCACCATTGGAGGTGGAGAGAGCCCTGCAGTGATGCAGTCCTCAAGTTCATCTTGGTTGCAGTGGATAAAATCTTCTTATCAGCGTCCTAGTTCATCTACGAGTGGTACAAACAGTAGGGTCGAAAAGCTTCAAGATCCATTCGCTATTCCTTCTGATTATACTTGGATTACCGCAGAAGAAATGAAAAAGAAAATGAAGGAAAAAGGCAAGTTGAAGTAAGCAAAGAATTAAAAGCCACATTTGTAATTTATCTGCAAGTGGGATAATTTATATGGTAAAGGAGCTCTACAGGTATCAAATTGGTGTAGTAGTTTGGTTGATCAACTAATTTCATTAATTAAAAGAACAAGAAAAACGTCATAGTACTTGTTGTAAAGATCTCTTATACAACTTAGACGAGTATAAATAAAGAAAAATGAGATAAAATCTTGTCCATTGTAGAAATTGAAAGTTGTGATTGTTGTATATGTAAAGAATGTTTCGCAGATAATTTACAATGCTTTGTTACTGCTAAGGTTTATTTTTATTTGGTGCATTCACTTGTTTTAATCACTGCTAGTTGCCATTGATTCATTCCAATTCTGAACAGCTAGTGAATCCCAAAGTACATTGATTCAGTAGTTTTATTTCTTCTGCTCATCAATTCAGCTTAATTGTTTTCTTTCTAATTGTATTTTCAAACTAAGCTAAAACGGGAATAAGTTACTTTTAAGTAAAAAGTTTTATTAATGTGAATGTTGGGATAGAGTGTACATAAAAGTAGTAAATTTATGTACATTAGATCTCAAATCAATAGTAGCTTATAAAATTCAACAACATTTAGCCCATGTCTGGCTCATGTTGTATAAACTATTTATAATCGATTAAATTACTATTTATTCACATATTCAAAAAATTCAAAGTATTACACACTTATTCATCATCAATTTTATTTATTTATAATTTAAATAATTTATAAACAGTTCCCAAACATACTTGAAGCTTCATCATTAGGCCCGGCTTTGTGAAACGCATCGTTTGATTCATTATTAAACCACTTTTTGATTTAGCTAAAAATTAGATTTTTAGTATTAATAAAAATTGCGGATTCTATAAAATGTGATTGAAAATGAGTTTTAAAAAAAATGAATTTTAGAAAATAAGGGTCAAACATGCAGATTAGTTGTGTTTGCAATCATCAAGCTTTCGCTCTCTTGTTTGAGCCCCTTTTTTTTGAAAATTCATTTGTTCAAAATTTATTTTCAACCACACATTCTTTAATAAAATAATATTACACGTAAATCTAAATTTTTTTCTCAATTTTTAATCAAACATTTTCGATCAATCTACTATTCCAAAATACATTCTCTTTTAAAAATATGGCTCAAACAAGGGCTAATACTACTATTAGATCACCTAAGTTCAATTAGTAAAAATTCAAAATTTCCCCTGTTTCGTACACATTTTTTTCATATTCATTTTTCTACTCATTTTCAATTGCATATTTTTCAATAAAATAATATTTTTCATCACATCAATAATTTTTCATTCTTTTTAAACCACATATTCATCATCCATCATATAAAAAAAAATATTTTCCCCCAAAAATGACTATCAAACAGGTATATGACTACAATCCCGCTACAGCACCAGGGTTTGGTTCATAGGCTGCTTACAAGTAATATAATATTATTCCACGTGTCATCAAAGTGGCGGGATAAAAAAGGTCCACATACGTAAAAGGAGAAACGGTCCACATAAACGGTGAGTTCTCATCCAATCCCCAAATTCTCTCCATAAATGAAGCCCTAAATATTTCTCCATCGCCGGCGCCTATCACATCCAACTCTCCGACCTCTGGCGACCAACGAGCATAAGAAATCCACCCCCAAAATCGGTCGACCCGGCTTCTGTAAGCGACGAAGTTGCACTTCGCCATCTCCTCTCTCGAACTTCGTTGCTCGTCGCCATCTCCTCTCTTGCACAGTCTTGTAGTCGTCGCCATCTCCTCTGTCACAATCGAGCACCGAAGTCCTCATCTGGAAACGGAATATTCGTTCTCTCTGATTTGTTGTAAACACCAGGTAGTGTAAACACCACATCTGACCCGTTTTGCTATGCTTCACCTTCTGAGATGGTTGAACGAATGCTAATGGTATTTTTTTGGTTTAAATGTTTGTTTTCGAGCCCATCGTAGAATGGCTGGAAAAAATTCTGGTATTTGTCATAGTTGTAGAGGGAAGTGACATTACTTTGAGCAATGTCAGAGGAAACGCCAATGCCCAGATTGTAAGACTGGATTCCAGAAATTTTTCCTGGTCGAGAAGGAGACTGCAAACAAAGGGAAACTATTCAAGTGCTGCAGCAAGAGATGCGGCTTCTGGCAGTGGCTTGAAGAAGGGGAGTCCTCTGGCACCGGTGAGGCAGAACCTGTTGCAGTGAATATAGTGGCCGAAATGTCAAAATTGTTTCAGTCCGCTCTTCAATTGAAGGACGACGAAGAAGTCCGAATTTCGATGAACATGACAATCACGAAGAGAAAATCAATGGAGGAAGGGAATGCCAAGGGGAAGGATCGGATGGAGTAGTTGGTTGTAGTAGTTGACAGTTGATTTAGAAGTTGAATTGAGTAGTTGATCTATTATAGTTGACAGTTTATGTAGAAGTTCGAATGTAGTAGTTGATCTTAGTGGTTTTTTGTTTTGAGATGAACGTTACTGGTGTTCTGGCAATGTACATATGTTTCTGTTATTGCAATTTATGCATGGATGAATTTGAACTTTACTGGTCTTCTAGCAATGTACATCTGTGTTTCTGTTATTGCAATTTATGTATGGATGAATTTGAGATGAATGCGACTGGTCTTCTGGCAATGTACATTTGTGTTTCTATAATTGCAATTTATGCATGGATGAAGAGTTAATGGGGATGGAGTTACTGGTGTTGTATATAATGTGCTCCCGATTTTGCACTTCAAGTAGGATAGTTGAATGACAGTAGGATAGAATGTTGGATTGAGTCGGCTACGTTCTTACCCTACTCTATTGTTTCTTATATACATTTTATAGCAGAACAATATACTGTGATGCATGACATTCCAAAAAATCAACTAAAAAAAATGTGCTGAAAAAATAGATTGAACAAAATTGAACATGTTACTCATATACTGTGATGCAAAATATTCCATGTATGTTGTCATTGTTGTTGGACAGAAACATACGATCTACATTGAACTAACACTATGGAAACATCTAATTTCAGGGATAAATTGTACATCAACAAAATGGAATTATATGTTTTTCCGTAATTGTGAACAACCTATTAAATCAAATCGAATCCTTCATCTTGCTTCAAAAACATGTGAAGTCATGCTGCTACTTCATGACGACCATAAATTTGGCAGTGGCTTCAAAATGTCATATTCAGCTATCTAATTCATCCTGGAACTGTGGGTAATAGTACCTTGCTGCATGATCTGTTATCCAATAGGAATATTAATATGTGCAAGTGAGAAATAAAATGAACGAGAACTCTATCTGTATCCATTACATATACCTTGCGAATTGAATACAAAAGTCGTCAACGACGGAGTAAAATTTGAAGCTGGTATTGGTTGTGTCAGTCCTTGATTTTCCCTACCACCCTATTTCGAATTCTTAATTAGTAACACGTGAAACGAAAACCAAAATCGAATTTAAAATACTTACCAACAAGAGTTCAGAATACGAAAGTCTTGGCGGCATTGAAAAATCTTCATCAATGATTGCATCCTGCTTGTGGTTTGGATCGCATGGCTAATTAGGATTGAACTTGTGTATTACCAAGCAATAATTGTACTGCGGGTTAACTAATGGAACATACCTTCAACTTGCGTGATTGCAACTCAAGTGAGCTTTTTCTTCTAAGTTTCTTTGGGGCACCTTTCCTTTTGGAGGAAACTGGATCGCGTATGCCCCGCTCACAGAGTTTTGTGATGTAAATTGAGTTGTATGCTGTAGGATAACATTACTTCCACCATTCGATCGTGTCAACATCATATCACTACGTTGTGCTTCGATCCAATCCATTATTACATGATAATTTTTTGCACCAAAGTGGAGGACTGGCACATGTGATCGTATCTAACCTGTCCAGGAGTACTCACCAACCCGGCGTAGTTCTCTGCAACCCTGGTATGTGCTCTAACAACATCTCTCCTCTATTGTCGCAATATATATCGCTCTGGAATGTGCGTGATGTCATAGCGGATGAGGACTGCAATAGCATGCCTACAAATAATTTCTCGAAATTCGAACAAGTGGCAGCTACATGAAAATTCACAGCTCTCTTTCTGTAATGAAACTGAAAATAATTTTTTCTTCCTTCCTTCACCGAGTACAACAATCTCCTGTACCTCGTATGTCGTCCCGAAACCCGTCTCGGTGGCAGATATGACATCACAATACATTTTTCCCGCGAATTTGGCTTGGACCTCTCGAAATTTTGCGATGGTATAAACCGATTGGAATTGCTTCTCTATTTCAAATGTCGTCGTGCATGGTAACATTTGCGAAAATGATTTAAAATCTGTTTGAAACTCTTTCTCAACCTTACTCCTCAATGCTCGTTCATATTGTTCTACGAACTGTTTTAGAGACGTTTTGGAATGTACATATCCGTCAAAAAAGGCATTCATGTTCTCACTCTTTTGAGTAGTTGACATCCTTGCCCACATACTAGTATTCAAAAAGCAAAGAACACAATGACTTCTATTCCCGTACAGTCCTGATAACCATTCATTGTCATGTAATTCATACTCACCAACCATCACGTCCTGTGAATCATACACCAGATTGTGTAAGGCACCAAAAATCTCACCCTTAATCCCACCCTTATTAACATAATAACCAAACTTCTTTGACAACTTCTTCAAAATGTGTCAGAGACACCATCTATGTCACGTATTTGGAAATACTATTCGAATTTCACTTTGCATAGCTCTGTCTTGATTAGTTATTATTCCAGCTGGAGCTTTACCATGCATGCATTTCAACCAAGTGCTGAACAACCACACGAAAGTATCTGTATCTTCCTTGGACACCAAATCACAACCAAACAGTATTGATTGGCTGTGATGATTAACGCCGACGAAAGGTGCGAACGGCATGTCGTACTTGTTAGTGAGGTATGTGGTGTCAAACGTGACTACATCGCTAACTTTTTATAAGCTTGCCTGCACCTATTGTCTGCCAAGAATACCATTTTCAGTCGCGATTCATCGTCCAAATCCATACTAAAGAAAAATCCCGGGTAATTTGCTTGCATATTTGAGAAGTAAGATTGTATGGCTGCAGCATCTCCTTCTCCAAGTCTTAATCGACGTACTTGTTCGATATAATTTCGGCAATCCTTCTCAATGCAAGTCATCTTTTCATAACCACCTACTTCAACAATTGCGGAATTGTAGCTTTTATGCAATGGAATTCTAGCCACATCGTTCACTCCAAGCTTCCGTTTCACATATGCACTAAGCTCTCGATTGCATCGATACAACCTCGACTTTGTTGGACTTGTTTTATGATTATGTTCAAGTATGACTCGTTAATTCTCCACGATCCATTATTATTTGAAGATACCGAGATCCTGGCCTTACAATTGGTCTGAATTGTCGGTTGCGGTTTTAAAAACAACTTTGACTACTTCTACTTTTTCCTTCACGGCTATAAGTGAACGTCACAAATCTCAATGCACCGTCTTCACCCCTTTTCGAATTCCTTTTCCGAATTGGAAAACCTACACTATATGCATATCTTTTGTACAACTCCCACATATCCGTCTCACTGCTAAAAAGCATACCAACCTCGGGCACAATCGAATTATCTTCTCCTAAAATCTGATCGTCCAACGTGTTCATATTCTCCGTCACATTCTCATTCCCAGATTCCACCAAATATTCATCAATCACGTTATCCATACTTTACTCTGCAACGACACATCAAAATGTAATAATCAGCATATCATAAACTTCATTATGAATAATGCTATGACCAAATGAATGTAAATTAGAATGCAAGTACGACCAAATGTACATTGTAATATTAATAATAATTAAAACAAAAGTCATTGTTGACAAAAAAAAAAGTATAAGTAAAAAATGTTGACCAAATTTCTCAAATTTCAGTAGATAATTGGTCCATCTTTGAGAAGAAGGGTTATTATAGGAAATTGAAGAAAAAAATCTTGAGTTTCTCATTATAGTAGCTCACAACAAACGCTTTCAATGAAATCATGATTTTAATTCAAATTACAAATTCTATTTGTCTTTGTCAACATCATTGTAGTTGCAAATATGATTCACGTAGGCCCACATTTGATTATATATCTAAATTAAGTGTTTAATATTTTCTGGAATGTATTTGTCTATGTGAATTTTTTTTTTTCAATTACTCAACATAATCTGTGTGCATTGAAGAATGAAGAAGGCTTCTGTCCTATGGAGGTGACAAAACTACGTTGTGGGTTCTTATGGTAGAATGATGTCATCGGTGAGAGTTTTACAGTGAGCCCTTTAGTGTAATCAGAAGAAAAATGGATTTCATTACAACATTTACAATTACTTTGGATTTGCACATTTGTAAATAAACATTGACTCACGTAGATAATGCCTTCCTCGATGTAACTGGAGTCTGACTGATTTAATCCACCTCTTCGCCGGAAAAGATGACAGGCTTCTGCCCTATGACTGTTTAATACACCTCTTCGCCGGAGACACAAATCGTTGGAGATTGAAATGGCAGGGTTAAGCTTGCTGTTAAGATACAGTCCCCCCTCCCCCTTTTTTCAGAAAATGGAAGCTATTCTATTTTGGGGAAAACTCCAAGTGAGAGACCGGATGTATGTGTAGGTTGGAGACGGAAATGGCAAGCTATTCTATTTTGTGGAAAACTCCAAGTGGTTTTCTCTCCATTTTGCCCGTTCACGTGGTTAAATATTTTATTACCTGTAAACCCCATGTGAACCAAACCCTGGTGGAACAGCATTATTCATATGACTAAACAGATGATGCTATGGACCATTTCAATGCTAATGTCTTGGAAGCAAAATTTTGCCATTTTATTTTTAATTTATTTTTCTTATTTATCGGTTTATATATTTATATATAATTAAATAGGATAAATGACTTCTTAACACAGTTTTTAGAGCCGACCTAGCTCTTGACAAGACCCAGAAGACTCTTTGAATTGATAATCTATAAATAAATAAAATTAAGTTATGTCAACAATTTAGTTAGTAAGAATTTAAATTTATCTTCATAACAAAAATCATCATATTTTTAGTGTTGGAGATAATATTGTGATTGAGGATATCACTCCTCAATCAAAGTCTTCACATACCATATCACAGGCAATCACGTGATTGTAGGAAGATCATTTGTACATTTTCCATTTCATTGTTTTGTATTCCATTTTTATACCTCTGTAAAGCTCTATATAAATCAATACCATTAACCACCAACAGTAAGGTGGATTTCAATTATTCTCATGGTATCAGAGCAAGTCTCTTTGGATTAGTATCCCCGATCTTTTCCTCCTCCATAGCTGTCGAAACCAACCCCACTTTTCTTTCCTTCAACACCATGATACACATGGTTACCATCAAGATTTTCTCTTCTAATTACTTTCTATGGAAGAGTCAATTACTTTCCCTCCTTGAGAGCCAAGAGTTGATAGGACATGTGGACGGAACTCTTGAAATCCCTCCACGATTTGACCCACCTACCTTTAAGACACCCAATGTCAAACACCTGGCGTGGAAGCAAACGGATCAATGTCTCCTCAGCCTCCTCCTCCTCCTCTCCTCCCTCACAGAAGAAGCCATGGCCGAGGTTGTGGGTTTGTCCACCTCATGTGAAGTGTGGTATGCTCTCGAGAACACCTTCAGCCATCGGTCCAAAGCTAGAGAAATTCATCTCAAGGATGATCTCAAGTTGATGAAACGCGGCACTTGAACGATCTCTGAATATGCTCGAACCTTCAAGTCCCTCTGTGATCAACTTCATGCCATCGAACGGCCTGTTGACGAAACCGACAAATCTCACTGGTTCCTTCGAGGGCTTAGGTCCGACTTTACGAGTTTTTCCACTGCCCAAATGGCCTAAACTCTCTTATCTTGTTTTGCTGATCTTGTGTCCAAAGCCGAAAGCTTTGACCTTTTTCAATGCTCTCTCGAACAAGTGGCTCCTCCAACAGCTGCCTTCATCGCCACCAACCATGGTCCTTCGCGGTCAAACCAAAGAAACTTTTCCTCTCGAAATCAACAAGGACCTCATAGTGGCCACAGCAACTCAAACCGCAGCTATGGGCAGTCGAACCAGAGAAATTGCTCAGGCCAAGGCCGCCGTCCACCGGGCTACCAAATCTGCCGCTAAGAGGGTCACTATGCTGATTGTTGTGACCAACGCTATGCCAGTAGAGAATCTTCAACTCACCTTGCCGAGGCTTTTAATACTTCTTGTGGGCTTCTTCGGCCCGAGCCCAGTAATTGGTATTTGGATATCGGAGCCTCGGCCTACATGACCATGGATCACTCTAAATTGGACCAGGCCACAAATTACATGGGTAAGGATTATGTAGTTATTGGGAATGGTGCTTCCCTACCCATTACCAATATTGGTAAAAATTTTCCTACCCCAAATCTTCATCTTCTCGATGTCTTAGTTATCCTTCGCCTTACCAAAAATTTACTTTCCATCAGTAAATTGACATCTGATTTTCCTTTATTTGTTACTTTTACTAATAACCTGTTCACTGTACAGAATCGCAAAACAGGAAAGGTGGTGGCAACCGGCAAGCGTGATGGAGGCTTGTATGTGCTTGAGCAAGCAATTCTGCTTTTATTTCTATTTTTAAAAATAAATTGCTCCATGCGTCATATGACTTATGGCATGCACGCCTTGGACATGTCAATCATTCTATTATTTCTCTATTAAATAAAAAAGGCCTACTTTATCTTACATCCTTGTTGCCATCTCCAACTTTATGTAACACTTGCCAAATTGCTAAAAGTCATCGCTTGCCTTACTTACGAAATGAACATCGGTCTTCTAAAGTACTTGATCTTATCCATTGCGATATATGGGGTCCATCTCCCGTCAAATCTAATTTAGGATTTGTCTATTATGTTCTTTTTATTGATGACTATTCTCGTTTCACGTGGCTTTATCCTTTGAAATTGAAATCCGACTTTTATAATGTTTTTATTCAATTTCAAAAATTCGTGGAAAATCAATACTCTACTCGTATTAAAATTTTTCAAAGTGATGGTGGTGCTGAATTTACCAGCAATTTATTCCAAGATCATTTTCGATCTTGTAGCATTCACCATCAGCTCTCATGTCCATACGCTCCTGCCCAAAATGGTCGCGTAGAAAGAAAGCACCGCCACATGATTGAGACGGGATTAGCACTCCTTTTTCATTCCTACACTTCTCCTCGTTTTTAGGTTGACGCGTTCAGCACTGCAGCTTACATCATCAACCGTTTGCCTACACCACTTCTTGGAGGTAAATCACCTTTTGAGTGCTAACCCTCCTAACTATGAATACTTTCATCCTTTTGGTTGTCGTGTGTATCCCTGTTTACTTGTTTATATGCCTAACAAACTTTCTCCTCGCAACATCCCATGTATTTTTTTGGGTTATAGTTCTTCTCGCATAGGGTTTCGTTGCCTCGACCCCTCCACCTCTAGGCTCTATATCACTCGACATGCTCAATTTGATGAAACTCATTTTCCTTCTGTTGCTACCTCTTAGGCTCAACCCATATCCTCCCTTAAATTTTCCAATTTTCTCGAACCTAGCATCATCCATACAGATCCGTCCCCCTTACCCCCTGACACCCATTCTCCACAATTTACCTAATCACAATCTATTCCATGTATTAAATGTACTGATCCAGTAAATGAGTCTTTGCAGGATCCTCATTCTCTTGTAGGTCCATCTTCATAGCACTCGGTTTCCAATTCACCTCCTATTGAACACAGTGCAGATCCTACACCTACCGATATAGTCCCATTGACCACTTACCCCATGATTACGAGGGCTAAAGCTGGCATTTTCAAAACTCGTCATCCTGCACATCTCAGTTTCTTGAGCACTTCTAGTCTTTTTTCTGCTCTCCTTTCATCGACTGAGCCTAAGGGTTTCAAATCTACTGCTAAGAATCCTGCCTGGCTTGCTGTCATGGATGAAGAAATTCATGCTCTACAAAAGAATTGCACCTCGCCCCGCAAACACCAACATTGTGGGATCCAAATGGGTGTTTTAAACCAAATACTTGCCCGATGGTTCTGTTGAGCGCCTCAAAGCCTGTCATGTTGCCAAGGGTTATACACAGGTCCCTGGTCTTGACTATACTGATACTTTTAGTCCTCTAATCAAGGCTACTACTGTTCAGGTTGTGCTCTCTCTTGCCGTTACACAAAAATGGTCCCTTCGTCAACTTGATGTAAAAAATGTTTTTCTTAATGGTACTCTCGATGATCAAGTTCATATGGACCAGCCTCCAGGGTATATTGATGCTCGCTTTTCAGACCATGTTTGTCAGTTGAAGAAAGCTCTTTATGGTCTCAAACAAGCCCCTCGAGCTTGGTTTCAGCGCCTCAGCTCCTTCCTCGTTCACCTTGGGTTCTCTTGCAGTCGTGCTCATACATCTCCTACATGATCTTAAAGTCCCCATGCCTCAACAGCCGATTATCTTATGTGACAACAAAAGTGCAATATTTTTAAGCTCCAATCCGGTTTCACGCAAGCGGGCTAAGCATGTTGAATTGGACTACCACTTTCTTCGTGAACTTGTTGTCGCTGAAAAACTCCGTACACAATGCAAGTTGCTGATATTTTCACCAAGTGTGTTCCTCGGCCTCTATTTGAACTCTTTCGCTCCAAGCTCCACGTCAGATTCAATCTGACGCTTAGCTTGCTGGGGGGGTGTTGGAGATAATATTGTGATTGAGGATATCACTCCTCAATCAAAGTCTTCACATACCATATCACAGGCAATCACGTGATTGTAGGAAGATCATTTGTACATTTTCCATTTCATTGTTTTGTATTCCATTTTTATACCTCTGTAAAGCTCTATATAAATCAATACCATTAACCACCAACAGTAAGGTGGATTTCAATTATTCTCATTTAAAATAGTAGATTGATCGAGAATGTGTGGTTGAAAAATAAGGAATTTTTTTTATTTACGTGAAATATTTTTTTAATGAAGAATGTGCTTTTGAAAAGAAGATAAAAAAAAATACATTTTAACAAAAATGAGAATCAAACGGGGTCATGTTTTAGTCTCGGAATAAGTCTAGACCAAGTCAAAGTATAACTAAATCCTAATTGCAACCATAAATCAAATACTATCCCAAATATTTCTCCATATTTTCTCTTATTTCTTTCTCAAACTTTCAAACTACCTCATAGTTATCACATCAAAAAAAATAATAAATAAAAAAATCTCTCTCAATATATATCTTCTTCTCTTTAAGCTGTATTCGCATTCGGATTTACTCGAATGACGAATCAGGGGGGAAGACCGTCACTCCTCAGAATTAGTTAGACGAAGTTTGGACACCTGATTCCAAGGGCGGACCCAGGAAATTATTTCAGTGCGGGCGATATCAGAAAAATATACAAAAAAATAACAGCATTATAACACATACACAAACATTATATTAAAAATGAAATACCCTATAACTGCTCTTTACAAGTTTTCATACTTTGAAACAATTTCTTGGGTCTGCCCCTGTATAGCACTATAGCTACAAAAGTGAGAGAAGATAACTAGGTAATGCAAACCACATGGAAACAAACTTCTAATGATGTCGAAAGAACAAACATTGAATTGTCTTCCATGACGATTTAGAACATTTGTGGGAACCAGTGTTGTAAAAAGCTAAATTGTAGAGAAATTTTTTATAATGCTGTTAAGATATCTTATCACTTCCCTCATTGTAGGCCTCAATTCCAGCTTTCGATGAGAGCACAAAAGACCAAGTCCCAACACTAGTTCCATCTCTTCGATTGCATAAGTCGAATTCAGTTTAGGATCGACTGCATCGAGAATGTTGCCTGTTTGGATACAATCCAAAATCCGATCCACTAATATCGCATTCGGTCTGGTTCATATATGACTGGTGCTCTTCCACAGGCGATTTCAAGAAGTAGAATTCCGTATGCAAAGACATCAGTGCCTTTCGAGGCCTTCTCGGTTCGTGTCAATTCAGGCAACTTTGGCTCCTTTCAATGTATCGTTCGATGTTATCTTTTTCACAGCAACCTCGGCTCCAGTAGCCTATAAGACCCCCTTGTAAACAGTTCCAAATCCTCCAACTCCAATGATCTCACTCTTCTTAAATCCCTTAGTGACAGCATAAGATCCTTGTACCGGAACCGGTGAGGGCAATCTAATTCCCAGTCCTCCAAAACCTCAAACTTCATCAACTTTCGATATGCGAAAATACTTATCAATGCCAGCACCAATAAAAATAACACAACTGAAGAAGTGATAAGAAGTGTTATTTTCAACTTATTTTGGGAAGAAGATGATTTTTCAGCTGGTATGGCAGAAAACTGAGAAACGTCATGTGGATCAGGCTGATCAGCAATCCCGTTTAGCTTGAAACTCTATCCGAGGATGTAATGAGAACTTGCCTTTTTGCGGACCCACCCAAAGTTCAGTGCAGGCGATCGCCTGCACTGGACCTTGGGTGGGTCCGCCCCTGCCTGAGTCATCAAAAAAAAAAAATACCCTCATAATTTTCCGTCTTTGAGAAAGAAAGCAATTGATTTTATGAAGTTTTGGGTCAGTTTCAAGAAGCACAAAAGTTTGCAATCTTGTGAGCATCAAATCAACACTTTTTAAGGTTTAAGGTAGGATACAATGCATAAGTTCATATTCTTTTGTAATCTTGATATGAAATGCTACAGTGATCTCATATGAAATGTCCTTAGAGACTTGGAGTTTTTGGGCAATTACTTAGGGATGTTTGTTTCTAATACTATGATATGCAAAATAGTATAAATATTTTGTTAATTGGTATATACATTTAACTTGAAACGTGCGCGTAATCTATTGAGTATTTTCATATACTCATCATTTTCTATCCTTTTCATAAGTTAGAATGGATCGTTGGATGGCGGGCAATTAGATGCTGCCGTCATGCTTGAATTCGTTCAACTTAACAAATTAAATTCAGTGTAACGTGGCTGAAGCAATAACTTTGTTTCTTTATTATATGAAACTCTTTTTTTTTTTTATATGATTAATATGGAATAGAATTTGTTTGGTTATGAATTTCAATACGTGTTAATTTATATTGGTGGAACCAATGTTATATTTACTGTCACCATATGAATTAGGCTTTACGGGAAGTTAGCTAGGGAAATGGGTTACACGAAAATGGGAGTTTGATATGTGGTTATTTTTCATGAAAAATAGAAAAGAAGTTCCAACTTTTAATTTTGTAGTGTTTGATAGGAGTTTTTTGTCTAGGCAATTGATTTTCTTGGTTTCCCCTCACGTGACTGTTTTGCCTTGTTTTTGTTGAATTTGGTTTCCCACTTTTTTGGTGGGAAATTCTTTTCCGGCCCTTTTTTTTTTTTTGCGCAATTGGAACTAATTTTAGATACAATGGTAAAAAAAATCTATCAATTTAATTGATAATTTCTATGAAAAAGAAAATCAAACGAACACAAAAAAATTTCGAGATTTTTTTTTTTTGCAATCCAAACAAATTCTATCCCCAATTCTAAAATTTTTTATCCATTTAGTTGACAATTTTCATTAAAAAAAGTCAAAAAAATTAGGTGAAAAATTATATCAATCAAACAAAATTAATTACAGTTTTCAGTAAAATAAATTCTAAACAATTTTTTTTTTTTTTTACCCAAATTTCACTTTTACAATCAAACGTTAGTGCAAATTCTCGCCATGTTCCTATGTTTCGGGCAGAATGATAAAAATTATGGAATATGAGTTTCATGCTATCAATTAAATACTGCTTGTGGTGAATTACAGGAGGCTTTAATTACGTCAACTAATGGATAGTGATGTTTAATAACCCAATTTCATTAATTACGCATTATACAAAAGTTATTGATGATATTGCTAGCGAATACTTTAATCAAATAAAATGGTAATTATTACATGTGTTTCGAAGTACGCACATAATTTTTAAAATGTAGATTGATTTTCATTTGATCTTTCCAAACATTTATCAATAAATTGCAGTGTCGAAAAAATCTCGTTTCTTTAAAAAAATAAAAAAAATAAAGGATTTAAAAGTTCCCTACTTAACCTTGAATAAACCACCGTTACATGACTTTATACGTAAATGTATTCCACGTCGTTAAACTTTATATGGAGTTTTTGAAGCGATTTGAGTTCTAAAATAATCCGGGTCATACCGGTAAGAGTTTTCGCAATTGTTACCAAAATTTAATTTAAATCTCTTGTAAGGCTCACTTCTTGGATTCAAATCTTGGAGGACGTAATAGAAAGTCGTGAAAAATAATGATAAGTGTATAATTTTATACACTTATTTGGGCCTTAAATAATGATATTTTATAGTTCTTTGATTGAAATATTACCTAATTTGTTATGTATTGTGTTTAATAGGAAAAATTTATGATTTGACGAATTGGAGAAAACAAGCTAAAAATAGAGAAGAATGACAAAATTGGAGGAAAAAAAATGTGAAAATGGCTCAATTGTAAGATATTCAAAATTCCAGCACTAAAGTACAAATACTCACAAGTTGATACAACATTAAGATAAAGATTTGAGATGTGCTACGGGGTTAATTGGATAAGAAAAAAAATCAAAAGGGTGAAATATAGTCAAAATATTATCACATATCAATTTTTAGCCGAAATGCTCCAAATTTTCAGTTTCAGATTTAGACCCATTTTTGGTAAAAAAAACGTTCCAATTGAAAATATAATACTTCTAGAAGAATTGTAGCCTTTTGAATTATCTTTTCAATGCACTCTGAATAAGTTCAATCGGATATCAAGAAAAAAAGTCATGACAAAAATATTGAAAATTGTTCGACTACCATACTAGGCGAGGTGCGCTCCTCGACCACTTCTCTGGGCACCTGAGGCGTCCCAAACAAGCCAGGCACGAGCCTTAGCTATGCCTAGGCACGCGTCTCAATATAAAAATAGAAAAAGTCCGATTTTCTTTATATTTGTTTTGATAACAATTGAATGCAATCTTTTTGTCATCTTTTAAATACCAAAACTTGACCAGAATGTGGGGATCCTCCATTCGTCCTAAATTTCATCATCTTCTACATATTTTGGATGCAAAGAACAAGTCTATACATCAATTCAAGGCGAATCATACACGGATTTTGAAAATATCTAGCCGATTTCAAGATTTGAACCAAAAACGTAGATTCCTCTTACTTTATTCATCTTTCTTATTTTTGGGGGATGTTTTTTCAATTATTCTTGTGTAATTTAATTATAAGGATGTTATGCTAGATTTTTCTTGTATTGGATGGATGATAAAACCTATTAATTGTTAATTTCAATTCAAGACTCGTTTATTTAGTAAATTCTTGTGTTCTTGATTATTTATGTATCTACATTATGTTGTTTGAATGCTTGATCATCATTTAGATAACTTGTTGCTTATTCGTAATGCTGTGAGGCTCACAATAGGTAGAACACTGCACATTCAATACACGAATAATATATATTATGAACAATATGTATGGCGCGTGCAATAGCGTGAAATAATTCCGTTATTAAATGCATGTTTTTCATATGAATTTGGACTAGGAATTAGGCGTGGGCGTGAATTGGGTTAGGTTGCATTTTACCTCAACCCAAACCAGACCCAACATGGTCGGTTTGATATAAAATCAAACCAACCCAACCCGTGTAAATGTTGAAACCCAACCCAACCCAATCCAACCCAATCAAATGTCGGTCGGGTTGAGTTGGGTTAGTCGGTTTGGACAACATATAAATGAAACTTTTATATTTTCCTTCCGTAAATGAAACTTTTAGTTCTGAACTAGTGGGGGTACTGTTTTTTCATTTCGTGTATCACTCAAGGGGCTTTAAGTCATTTTCAATTTTTAAAACCAAATGCTGATAAGAATGCCCACAGATATCCTCATTCACAAAAGAAGTAAATAATTAATTACCTGGTAAGACTCCCAATTAATTAAACAATCGCGCTACAACGCCCAAGTCACTTGACAAACTTGGGTTACTAAATGACGTGGCAGTACTATTCTTTAAAAAAAAATCCAAAATTTGAAATCCAAAATCGTCTCTCTCTCTCTCTCTCCCCCATTTCCCCAAAAGCAGGCTGATTTCTTCATCATTCCATTACTCTTCATCCAAACCCACTCAATCTGAGAGACGAAAATGACTTCGACGATTCCGACGACATCGACGCCGAAAAATTCGACCCTCGTCGGCAACACGAGTGTGAACCTAACGTCTCTTCTCTTCTCGCTCAAATCTATTTCACCCAAACCCACTAAATAGAAGGAAATGAAAACACTTTCTGGAAACTCGTTTCTGGCAACGCAGTCGGAAAGTGAAACAATGTTCTGGAAACATTTTATGTAATTTTTAGTTCAGCATTCAATTTCTGAGATTTGACAACATTTGTTTGCATAATATATAAAAGTGAAATTATTGTGCCAATGGTTGGAATGAAGCGTGAAGACGAGAATGCTTTTTTTCGAAATTTTGTGTATGACCGGATTATGTATGACTATGCCTTGCCTTGCATTTTCGGTTGATTTTGGGTTTTAGGTTACTGCGGTTCATTCTATGTAGACAGAATTCAAATCAACAACACTTTTATTCTTTAGCTGCTTATTTCACTTCAAAAATTTCAGAAGTTCTGGGTTTCAACTTATTTTGTGACTATTTCCACTAACACACAACAACATTCATTCCAGACTTAACCTAAATAATGGAGGAAAATAATTCCATTTTATTGTTCCACAGAAGTCTGCCAAAAACAGAGTTGTGCATAGCTGCAATGCAAAACTAAATGAGACTTTGTCAAAGAAAGAACAGGGGGGGAAAACATGAAATACATCAAAGAAAGAACAAATATATATAGATGTTCCAACAAAAAATCGGCATCAATAATGGGAAAAGGGAAAAAACTTGTATCATCTCTAAACTCCCCCCAGTAGGCTAGTACAAGCAACCTAACATCATCACTATCAATGGAAAAGTACAGAGATATAGTAGCACAAAAATTTGGAAGATACATGAGCAAATTGACAACCCCACTTTTTATACCCTTGCTCCATTTCAACTATGTCCATTTGTTCTCGACAGCTTTCGAACTTAACTTCTCTCCAGGTTCTTGATCTTGCTAAAACCAACTTTACAGGGCGAATTTCACCAGCCTTTGGAGACCTAAAAGCCATGGCACAAGAGCAAAGGATAAATAAATAAATATCTCTTTTATAGGAAGTACAGAGGTCTATACTTTGAAGAAAACTTGGTTGTCAATTTGAATATTCAACCTCAGTTGTTCACCAAGACTCTTTCTCTCTTGACCTCTATAGATCTATCTGGAAACAGCTTGAGGGTAACCCTGACCTTTGTGGAGCTCAGATTGGGGTGAAAATTAATTTTTGCAGTCTACATTTGCCCCCTTTTCAAATGGAACATACCTACAGAGGATGACTGGACCTGTCAAGAAGTTATCGAAGATGGAGATCGGACTTTACTGCCTGAATATCTGCCGGAGATGGAGACCGAACACGGCAATATTACTAGGTTTCTTGCTGGGTTTTTTCTACGAAACATGAGCGTGGATTTTAGAAAATGAAATGAAGATGGGGAAGATGGGAGAAATAGTTTCCAAATCGGATTCACTATAGACTGTAGTATTGGAAGATGGGGAAGACGAGAGAAATGGGTTTTGGCGCCTAACTTGGTCCTCTTTTCATTACGCAGCACAAGACCAAATTTTTGGCGCCTCTTTGACCTATTTTTTACTGTTATCAAATTCATAGCCGTCCACTACCTTTTCATTCCAGTCGTACACGTCATTTTGTCACCTTACTTTGTCATCCAACTTAGTTGAAGTAGCATTATTCTTAAAACAATACCAGAGCTTCACGAAGATGAAATGTGGGCAGCTTGTGTAGAGCTTCAGCACCAAAAATCTTGAATTCTCAATAACAGAAAACCAAAGAACACTGGTGGGGCATATGAAGTAGAAGCCAAGAATATGAAGGGAAGAGAAGATGACAAATTGAAAACAAACAAATTTTGGTGCATTATTGTGTAACGTGTAACTGAAATATTACATAAACATTGAAGTGGATCAAGGCATACCCATTTGCAAGAATGAGAGAGTTCGATCGATGGTGAGGATTTTGGGGGAACCTAGAATTGAGAGATCAATCAAAAGGGGAAGGAAGATCTGATCTGGTGAATTAAATGTATTCTACTATTCTAGTATTCCACTGCCCATTTTCTGTTGAAATCGAGAAAGATAAACGCAAAGGAATGTGAAGGTAAATAAGGGTTCGTAGATATACCTGTGCGTTATTGCGTGAAGATTGGAGAGAATCTGAATCCTGATTCTGAAGAGTGAGTGAAGAGGGGAAGAACTGAGTGAAGAGGGGGAGACGGCTCGTAGTAGTCGTCGTCAATTAGGTTAGGGAATAGGGAGTTAGGGTTTTTTTTTTCCTATTTAACCTTTTTTTTTTTTTAATTTTTTTTATGTGATCGGGTTGGGTCGGGTCGGGTTCTATCGGGTTTTAATTGTTAACCCGTAACCCACCCAACTCGACTACCCTACTCAAAACCCGAAAAATCGCCCAAACAAAGCAAAAAATCGACCCAAACCTGTCGGTTTGGGTCGGTTCGGACGGGTTCGACGATTTTTTGCCCACGCCTACTATGAATAGGACCAGGTCGCATACGTTTGATATTTCTTGGAAAAAGGATATTAAATAAATTTGGATTCTTGATTGTCATTGACATTAGGAAAATAATATTACTTTTTATGGGACAAGAATTGGAAATAACACTGATATGAGATTCAAAAATTAAATACACCCACCACATATTTTTTAAAAACTACTTTTAATTGCTTTCTTAGTTAAAATTAGATTACAAAATCAGAACAAATCTCTTTTGATGTTACTCTTTATTGAATCGATAATAAATAGTAACCAAAATTAAACATTATTTCCTCGTGGGATGATGACTCTAAACTCACTTTATCTATTACTTGTCAACGATCTCGTACGCTTGTGGGATTTGTCCGATCAGGTAAGATGAACTTAGACTCTTACAAAATGGATAGTACGCATGAAATAACGATTTGAACACGAGGTCGGATCGTTACACTAAGCTAGAGAATATTGGGAAAAAGGATAGAGAGTTTTAGCAGAATAGCTGGTTGTGGAACATGGGCTGAGGACAATGCTAAGGACATCAAGAATAGTGAGGGTGAATTAATTGGCATCAAGAGAGTTTTAACTTCAAACTAAAGACAGAATCGGAGTGGAAGTATATGGAAAGGGAAAATGGTTGATGGACAGTGGTGAATTCAGGACGATGGTTCAGTTAGGACAGACTGATTTTGACTGTTGACCTCGACAGTCAACGATCGTAGTAGCCCGGTCCGGCCAATCGTTATTTAAATTTGATTAAATAATATTAAAAATGTCCCCAATTTATTTTTCAATTAACATAGAATAAAAAAAGAGTATACATGGTTCAATTGAACCAAACACCTTCTCTATTAAAAATTCTCAATTCCCTAATTTTCTAATTCCCCAAATTTCACAAATTCCCAATTCCCTAATTTGCTAAACCTAAATTCCCAAATCCCGATTCTCAATTCCCAAACAATAAATAAAAAATAAAAAATCATGAATTATAAAATATGAATCATAATTCATAATTTCATAAATAAAACCCTAATTCGTGAACTATAATTCAAAAAATCCTAATTTATAAAACCCTAGTTCATAAACTAATCCATAATTCATAAACCATAAACCATAAATCATAAATAAAACCCTAATTTATAAACTATAATTCAGAAAATCCTAATTTATAAAACCCTAATTCATAAACTCTAATTCATAAACCAATCCATAATTCATAAACAATACTTCATAAATCATAAACCATATTACAATTTCCCACTAATTCATAAGCCATAAATAATTTTAAAAAAAGGAAATTAAAACTGGATAACATTACCTGCAAATGGCAGTGCACTCCGGCAGACGTGACAATGAGCAGTTCATAGTCGCACTCCGACAGCCGTCACTCATCCTCCGTCCTCGTCAATCGTCTCCTCTCCAATCTCCTCTCCGACTTGCAGTCGTCGTTCTCCAGAGTCTAGACTTCACTTCTCCTCCGTGACTCTGTCCCTAGTCTCGCAGTCCCCATTCACTCCGCTCGCCTCCCCACCAGTCGCCAATCACCACTCCCAAGTCTCCACTCTCCACAGTCCACTCACTGAATCACGAACGAAGATTTAAGAATTGGATTTGGTCATTTGGGTATATAATTGGATTTGGATATATATAAGTGGGCTTATTTTTTAAATTGGGCCTTTTTTAATTCATAAATCATAAGCCCAAGCCCAAACGTCGTCTTCTTCTTCCTTGGCTTCCTCCCTCGACAGACGCCAACTCCACTGCTCCAGAGTTCCAGTCCCGGCGCAACACAGATTCTGGTAGAGCTAGCACGTGCGACCGCGCGAGTTGGTCGGGTGCTGGCTCCGCCCCCATTGATGGACTATGCATGAATATACCTTGGCGGGTATTTCTTTGGTGGAGAAAGTAAAGAATTATGCCAAAGCAATAAATAAATAAATAAAATTGTTGGATAATTAGCATTCGTCAAAGTGCACAAAATATGTGGAGGAATCTATTAAGTCTGTTCAATCAAGAAAAAAAGAGAAACCAAGATATCAATTTGATTTGAACAGTTGAGTGTGATTTAAAGAATTTTGAACGCACCAAAATCAAGATTGAAAGTTTAAACCAGAATAGTATAGCTAGGAATATTTTCACATGCACACTTCCTGTAATTTTTCAAGACGTTGAATTTCAAGTGATTTTGCAGATTGCTATTTTTTTTTCTTACAATTGAATTCTCATTTTCTGAATGTGCACATATACTTATCTTAAACTTTGTTCTTTATCGTCTGTGCAAAAAATCAATGGCATTGTTGTATGAATTCTAGCATGGAACTTATAAATTTTTTATTGGATACCTATCACCATAAACCATCTAGAGAACGTACGAGTTTACTTTCTAAGCTGCAGCCGTGTACTTGTGTACGTAACTTGGATGCCTAGGAAGTAATTCACTGTGCCTAGGTCTTTTGAGGCAAATTATATATTGAGAGCTGCGATAAGATCAGAAACCACTTGCTCACTGCTACCAAGTCAATAAATATTTCAGCCAAACTTGTCAAACAATTCCGCCGAACTGAGGATAGCAATTGTGCCTTGAACATTCCGGTCCATAAGGGAAAGCCTTCAAGAACACAAAAGAAGTGAAAATTATAGAGGCGGGAAGAGACGAGAGAAAGAGAGTGAGTGAGTGTCAAGAAACAATGAGTATGGCAGTAAACACATTTCCAGGGTTTTATTTTGCGCCCACTAATGAAGATTTAATCAATTTATACTTGAACTCGAAGATTATGGGAGAGGCATTGCCATGGGATGGAATTCTGGAGAAGAAACTTTAAAGGGATGAAAATGGGGTTTTGAGACAGGCTAATTGGGGAAAACAGGCTTAAAATGCTGAGTGTAACTTTCAGATGATCATGAACAGTATAAACCATACAAGAATAGCTAGGAATTAGTTTTACGTACACAGACATCAATCCTGTAATATTTCAAAACAGAGATTTTGCTGATTGTTCTCTTTTTTTCTACAGCTAAATTCCCATTTTCTGCGGTGCTATGCCTTGCCTAATTATTGCCTAAAATGTTTGATTGATACAATGCGTTTGGCTAATTATAGAAATGTGTTGCTTTGCTATTTATAAATAAATAGATAGTGAATCTGGTTTTTCTCCGATCCAACCGTTCTCCCACACACATTTTTCCTCTCTTGAATGGAATACATTTCTTGACCCATATTTCATATCAATTTTTATTTTAATCTCTCCTTATTCAAAATTGGGTTCTGGGTTTTTCTTGTGGAAAATCATAAATAAGATATAGATTATGGGTACTCAGCAGACACTGATCTACAGTTTTGTGGCGAGAGGCACCGTGATATTAGCTGAGTTTACGGGATTCAAGGGGAATTTCACCAGCATCGCCTCCCAATGCCTGCAGAAGCTGCCGGCATCCAACAACAGGTTTACTTACAATTGCGATGGCCACACCTTCAATTACCTTGTGGAAAATGGATTCAGTATGTACCCTCGTTTTTGGATCATTAGTTTTCAATTTATATTTTTGTTGGTTTGAATGTCGGCATTTCTTGTTTGGTTTTGATTTGATCTGTGTTCTATGATCATTTTTTTGATTGGATTGTTTGTGTAAATATGGATATGTATGTTACATGGACATATGTTTTTTGGTTAAGATGAAAGAAGAAAAATATGATTTTCCTATAATTCTATTTGATGGTAGGGAAAAGGAAAGATTTTATGGATCCTGTCACTCCCATTCTTGCTCGACCGATTAAGTTTTTCCCAAAACTGATCTTGCAAAAATGGTGAGAAAAGATCATGGGAAGAAGATTTCAATGTGCACTCTCTTACCTCTTCCTCCCTCGACTTCCTCACACCCAGTGACGAATCCAGGAATTCATCTGAGCTAGGGAGTGGCTGTTGAGTGACCGCCCAATATATGAATTTTTTTTCCGTCGGAGCTAACACGGGCTTCCGCCATGGCTTGGCTCAACCACAGCTCACACCACATTTTCTCCTCCTCCTTTATGTTCTTTGATGCAATGATCTGGTCTTACAATGCACATCAAAAGTTTCGAAAGGGCTTCATTCATAACTGAAATATATACAAATCTCCATAATTGTGGAACACTGAGGGACAACATTTGCTTGGCCAACTTATTTGCTTTTAAATTTTCAATAGCTCACTTACCTCATAGGAACTTAGCATAACACACGTAAGTGAATGGGAATAGAGTTTTATAAGGACGTGGAATTATAATCTCGTTACACTTGTGACAAAGACGTAAGAACAAAGCATATACACTAAGACTCCAAGATTTTCCAAGATTTTCTGATGCAGGGTGCTGAGGGCATCAGCCGAATAGAATCAAGGGACGAGGTTGTACAGTAGACCATGTCTATTATGCACATCAGTGAGGCGGGATTTATTACAAGCTTTGAGATGGATTTGTTACCTTGCTCTTCTTGCTCATTGCATACCACATTGGCCATTTTTAGCCCTGTCCTATTACTGAACTGTTAACTTTCACGGCAAAGGAACATGAACTAGAAAATAATTTTCTTGACAGCCAAATATGAGCAGGAAAAGGGCTTTCCCTTAAACGCGTTATGCTTTATTTTTGTAGCCTATTGCGTTGTTGCCATCGAGTCTGCTGGGCGGCAAATTCCAATTGCCTTTTTAGAGCGCGTTAAGGATGATTTTAACAAGAGATACGGAGGAGGGAAAGCCACAACTGCAGGTGCCAATAGCCTGAACAAGGAATTTGGGTAATTTCTTTTTCACATTTTACAAATTGATTTTCATTTTGTTTGGACTCTGTCGAACATTAGTTGCTATTTTAGGTCAAAACTGAAAGAGCATATGCAGTACTGCGCCGATCATCCCGAAGAAATTAGCAAACTTGCTAAAGTCAAGGCTCAGGTCTCCGAAGTAAAGGGCGTGATGATGGAAAACATCGAGAAGGTACAGAAGTTTTCCATATTCCCTCAGTATTTGAAAGTTCTGCTATTCCTCATGATGTTAATTTTGTTACTCTTTTATTTAGGTTCTAGACCGAGGTGAGAAAATTGAGCTGCTTGTCGATAAATCTGACAATCTCCGATCCCAGGTTAGTCCAAGGCCATATTAAGATTCCACTTCTTCGAGTGTGTCAAGATCTTCTCTGCTTCATTGTTGCATGAGTATTATTTCTGTTCTAAAATTTGATCAAGTCTTCTTGTGTTTTTTGTTGCATTTCCAGGCGCAGGATTTTAGGAAACAGGGAACCAAGATTAGGCGAAAAATGTGGTTTGAGAACATGAAGATTAAATTGATTGTGTTTGGTATCATTGTAGCTTTGGTTCTCCTCATCATTCTGTTTGTTTGTCCTGGCTTCAAGTGTGTATAGGAGAACTCATTTCGGATTCTGAGTTTTCAAGTGTCATCTATTTCGCTTTATTTTACAGGGATAGAGGGCTCGGGTTTGCCGTGAGATGCTTTCCCGGCCAGTGTTTTCTATTATATAGTGAATGATGCATCTTCTCTCCATATTGTGAAGACACAACTTCCTTGTGATAGCCTATCAGATTCTGTATATTTGTTTCTTTATCAATATTTTTCTCTTTTTTCGGAGATTGAGTTTTGTTATTTTTTCTTTTTTGTAAAGATTGATTCATTTTGAAAGTAATTCTTACTTTATTGTCAAAATAACCAACTTTATTTATGATTTTAAAAAATTAAAAATATTATTTATTTTACAACGTACTTATTTACTAGTAGGTAAACATTTTAAGCTTAGCTAAACGTTCTCACGTTGCTTATAGCCTGTTTGGTTCGGATTAAAATCTGATTTTAATCTAAGTCAAAGTCAAACAATCAATATTAACAACATCTTTCACGGGTCTCACAACTTTTCAATCACACATTTCAAAAATTTCTATCACAATTTACTAAAAATCTAATTTTAATTCCCACTAAACACCCTCTTAGTATCTCATATGCTACTACAGTTACGGTTAATTCTTACCAAGGAAGGGAGTCACATTATAACCAAGGTTTACTAAGCTTACGAATTGTAATAAATTATAATTATGTTTATGTCACAAAATGAAAGCCAATTCTTTTAATAAAACATAGAATTTTGAAATTATGTTTATATCACAAAATGAAAGCCAATTCTTTTAATAAAACATAGAATTTTCAAAATTCGACAATCCACATGACTACCCTCCCCAACCTTCTTTTAGGTGTACAACGGCTTATGTGTAGAAAAATTGAGCCCTTATCACATTTTCGGAACATCTCGAGCATATAGATGGCTCGACTCGTTTCACACTTTACCCCGACTCCTACCTAGCAAAGAAAAAAAGAAAGAAATATACTCTCATATAAAAGTTCTTTAAACACATTTGAAAGAAGTAATATTGGAAAGAATCTAGTATTGTACAATGTACCATTTTTGTATGAAATATAGCAAATAAGCAAACTGTTTGATGTAAATAATCACTTATGATGGATTCTAATATATGAATATTTAGTCAGGTGATTGATTACCTAAAAAAGGAGTTGAAAAAAAGCATAAGAGACAGCTAATAGTAAAAGAGGGAAAGATGTTCGGACACTGCAATTCTGCAAAGGTTGCCACTCAACTCAAGTTTCCAAGAACAAAGTTGTTGACAAATAATGAGTTTTCGATGACATTTGGAGGTTGTTTGGTAGGGATTAAAATTAAATTTTTTAGTAGATTATGATTGAAGTTTTTGAAATGTGTGGTTGAAAAGTTGTGAGGCCATGAGAAATGTGGTTGATATTGATTGTTTGACTTTGACTTAAATTAAAATCTGATTTTAATTGGTACCAAACGGCTTTTGGAGAGTTTTCCTAACATTGTGTAATATTCGGACAAATGATTTTGTTTTTACTTTTTATCCTATTACTTTTCGTAGATTAAGTAAAGCTGTGTACATTTCTTTGATCAATTAATTTTTGTTTGATGAAGTATTTTTCGTTTTTTTTTATTTTTATTTTGAATGGCTATGTTGATTGAACGGTTTCTTAGGAGTGCAACACATTTTAATTGCATTAAAAGTTTTTAATATATATTTATTATCATATATATGTAATCGATTTTTTTATCATATTGTTATCCTTAATCTTTCATTAATTAACAAATATTGTTAAATTTCTATAGTATAGAGGACATAGAAAAGACTTATTTACCCATCTTATTTTTAAATAATAAAAAAGGACCCAATAAAAAACATACAGGCCCTGTTTGATTTTCATTTTCATTTTCATTCTCATTCTTCTACTCATTTTCAACCACACATTCTTCAATAAAATAATATTTTCCATCATATCAATAACTTTTCCTTTTTTTTCAACCACACATTTATCATCATATCACTATTTCAAAATTCATTTTTTTCAAATAATGCCTATCAAACAGGGCCACAATAAAAATTTTATAAGGAGTAAAAATTGAGTTCCCCGGAGAAGTCATCTTCCCCTAATAGGGATATTTCTTTGGCAGCAGGAGAACATACCATATCTGCTGCAAGAAGCGAAACTGACTCTAGCATACCGGTTTCTTATGAACCTTCTCATAGCAGGGCACCCAATAGTGTTAGCTTAGGACGAAAGCATTCGCAGAAAAAAAAAAACTTCCTCACCTATCAAATAGCATCACATTTAGGAATGGATTTCCCTTCAAATCAATAAAATTTCTTTGGGTATTCAATTAACAGTAAGAACTTTTCTTACCGACGAAGTATTCATTGGGGGTACTACAACACATATACGGGCCCTTCTAATGAAAATATCAAATTCAATAAGGATTTGACCCCTTCACAATATACTTGATGATGACTTTATATGGTATCAAAAGCTCGAGGGCTTTCATTTCTCTTAGTCTTTGAATTCCTTTTATAAAAACAAAGGGCGTCCCTTACTCCATTCATACTGGAAGACCTCATCTATTGTGCAGAGTTTGGCAGAATGATGAGTAGGTTGGATTAACTGAGGTGCCGGGCTTGTGGGCCGGATCCTTGAATGTTGGTTAAATGGAGCTGGTTTAAGTCTTGGCAAAAACGTGCTTGATGGAAAACACGATTTCATTTAATAAGAACAGACGCTCCAGATCTTAGCACGTGTCGCTAGCTGCACCGTTGGATCAACAGAAGTCTAAAGACTTCGATATAGGGTTTGAGTTGTATAATCCATTATCTTCTTTCAACTCGTCTCTTCATCTCTCTCTCCTCTACTTCGACTCTCTCCATCTGCTGCCCCCTTAAATTCTTCTTTAGTGATGAGATAATAATAAGCCCCTTTTTGTATAGATTTTTAGTGATATACTGTGGCATGTTTCGTGACATTCTTGTGTGGATGTTGTGCCCTATTTTGAGGGCTTGTTCGATTGTTTGTTGGGGCATTTCCACCTGAGTGCCGTGGGATGTTTTGTACCGGACAGATCTTGTGATTTCTTTTAATATAGTGATATTCTTCCGATGGTGGAAGTTTAAAAGGGATTTAGGAACTTTGTTTCAAACATTTTGCATTAGGGCGAAATACTGGTGTTTTTTGTTTATTTTTCTTACTGCTTTCGAGTTCCTCGTTGTTTTTGTTGAATGATTGATCGACTAATATTTTGAATCACGCGTAACATATTGTGGTTTCTAAATAGAGTTCCTATGAGTTGGTCGGCCTTCTGTTTACAAAATTACTTGACAATAGTTAAAAGTGAATAATATAGTCCTACTTAACTCAATATTCACAATGGGATGGGGCTGTAGGGACGTGGCCAAATATTAATCTTTTACTCATAATCTAATTACTTACAATGTGGAAGAATCAAAGCCATAATTTATTTTCGAAAAATATGCAAACGTGCAAGGTTCACACAAATTTTTCCAAGTCTCTATAATGTCCAAGGGTTGTCAAATTTCCCAACGTTCTATTCATCCTTAAAATTTGACCAAAATAATTGTGACAAATGGCCCAAAGTACTATATAGAAATTAAAGCATAGCGCCCATGGTCCTTGGAATCCAAGTGTTAGTTGGCTTGAACGATGGATGTTTTGGCCACGTCCATGCGTCCCTGTCGCATTTAAGATTTTATCCTAGTTAGGTATGCTTGTGTTTGGAAAATGAATCTTTATCTTACATGCTTCTGCGACGATCTAATAGCTTTCGTAAATGAGCTTGGTGTACAGCCTATCTTCATAAATATATGGAATATCATTGAGCCACGCTATTATTAGATTGATAGTACTTGTGTGTTCAATGGAAGAATTTAGATCCCATTTAATTGAGGTGGAATTGGGTGGAATAGAACTTGTGGAAAAGGACTTGTGTGTTCAGTGGAAGAATTTGGGCCCTGTTTTGATGTTTGATTGCATAATTTTTTCATGGAATTCATTTTCACCCATTTTCTAGGTACAATCATTTAAAATACATTTTCGAAATTTATTTTCCTATGGGTATGGCGGGAAAATATTTTCCATCTTTTTTTTTTTTTTTTTTGCAATCCAACCAAATTTTAATACAGATTGTGAAAAAATTTATTCCAAAAGGTAACAATTTGTATGAAAAATAAAGTCAAACGGATTAGGTGAAAAATTATATCAATCAAACACCATTAATTACAATTCCCTCTAAAACAAATTCAATTCAATTCAATTCTCTATCACCCATTTTTCACCCTTGCAATTAAACGGACCCTTAGTTTAAATAAATTATTATCTAGATTTGATTTTGCTTTAATGATGTCATTAAATTGATAATATAACTTGATCCATTTAGATTTTGCTTTGGAATTAGAAGAATTAAAGGGTGTTTGATGGGGTTAAAATCAGATTTTTAGTAGATTTAATAAAAATTTTTGAAATGTGTGGTTAAAAAATTGTGACCCAAAAAAAATGTAGTTGATATTGATTATTTGACTTTGACTTAAATTAAAATTTAGAACAAACAGACTCCTAATAAAAGCATTGGTTGAAAGCCTGCATCGATCATGATCACAAAATGACTTAACTAAGAGAAAGAAAAGTGCATAATGGAGAAATTCGTCTCTTTACTCGAGAATTAAATCCCAAAGTAACTATCATGAGACACATAGCCATGAAGAAATTAAATGGAATCCTGAAATCTCAAAATGTTAGTTGAAACGAAAGTTGAATATTTGCCCACGTTCGTTCATCCCCGACACAGCGTAGTTAGGTAAGCTTTTCACTTGTGTTCGACAAATTAATTGAGCTTAATATGTAAAGCATGTTTATTTTACTTAAATTTAAAAAAAAAAAGTAAAACTTTTTAAGCTTAGCCAAACATGTTTCTCGGACGATCTAGCACCTTGCTAAGTAATTTAAGCACTCGATTTTTTGTTAAGTGAATAAATCTCACACATATGTTGAGTATCGAAATATTCATAAATATATAAAGGCTCGTGTTACTTTTCTTGATATGATATCATAGTTCATTAAAATCAAACGAGTAATTTAATTCAATAGGCATACGAATTTCAGGATGTTCACATCGATTAAATCTTGAAATATTATTCAATATAAAAGTGATTGTATTACTTCTCTTAACAATGTGACAATTTAGAATTGAACCATACTAGCATATGTGACTTGTTATTTTTGAGTATGAATATTTCATCAAAATTTTAGTTCAAAGAAATCCTCGAAGAGATGTTATATTTTGTAAATTTCCCTTTCAAATATATTCAAACTATATATTTTATAATTGAATAACTATTATTAAAATATAGTTGCATTTATAAAAAATACGATGCCAATATAATTTTTCTTTTCACAGTTTAAAATAGAATACAAAGATGAAAAAATTCCAAATTATCATTTCAAAGATTGTTTTGCATCGTGCAATTTAATAATGGGTAAAACTTTACGACAATACGAACATAAATCCCGTTTAACAACCATTAAAACAAAAAAAAAAAAAAAACAAAAAATCGTAAATTTATTTTCACCAAACATTCTCATAAAAAAATAATTTTTGTACGTAAATCTAAATTTTTTTCTTACTTTTCAACCATACATTTTCCAAAAAATCACTATTACAAAACTTATTTTCCCCAATACAATATTTTGTGGATCCTATGAAATTTGTAAGTAAAAAGTGGATAAAAACTATGAAATCTTACGAAATGTAAATAAAAATAATGTTTGACAAGCTTATATATTTGAAAAATCTTTCCCAATAAGTTTGCATACATAATTTGACATGTTATGTGTACAAATTTTTTTACAAAATCTCTAACTCACTACATACAGTAGAGTGGGAATCACATAATCGGCATGATCCTTAAGAAGAGTCGTAGATATTAGGGTCCGTTTGATAGAAAGATGAAAAATGAATGACAAATAAAATGTTTGACAGTGAAGTGATTTGCTTAGAATTTGTTTTAGAGTGAATTGTAATTAATGGTGTTTGATTGGTATAATTTTTCAACTAATTCGTTTGACTTTATTTTTCATGCAAATTGTTACTTTTTGGGATAATTTTTTTTACAGTCTGTATTAAAATTTATTTGGATTGTCAAAAAGTAAAAAAAAATATTTTCATGAATTTTTGGTGTTCGTTTGATTTCGTTTTTCATGCAAATTGTCAATTAAATCGATAAATTTTTTTCCCATTGTATTTAGTATATGTTTCCATTGCCAAATAGTTTTTAAAAAAAACACCAATAAGGTGGAAAACAAATTCCCACCAAAATTATAAGAAAATATTTTTTTACTTTTGTGCTTCAAGAAATTGTACATTAAAAGTTAGTGGCAAATATTTTTCATGACAAATTTGACTAATCAAACAATCAAAAATAAAAATTAAAAAAATATTTTTTTAATTTTATGATAAATTAAACGTATCAAAGAGGACCTTACTAGAATATTGCCTTGAGCTTCAACAACCGAACCTTGTACGATTCGATTTTAAGAGCAGGTAAAATGAAGCATTGGTTGTCGAAATACAAACGTCACCTCAGAGAAAAGTCTCAAAGCATTTTAAGACATTGGATGGGACTTGTTGGTTGACGGCATTGATGATGAAAATGGTGAGGATGGTACAGGATAGGTTGGTCATTTCCATCCTCGTCATGTCGAGTATTTTTGTCACATTGCCCCGCTATTCGATTAAAGTAGGATGAGATGAGTTCGTGGCGGGGACAAGTCCCCTGCTTCATTTGTCGGCCCATTTTTTATTTTTTGTCTTTAGTTAGTAAATATTATTATTACCTTTTTTTTCCAAATTGTTAAGAATAAATTATGTTCTCCTTGAAAATGAAGATAAATTTTTTATTTTTGTTCGATAAAAAATTTAAATTTAAAATTAACTTTAAATGGGATAATGATTATTTTTTATGTACCAGTCATGTACTCGCTTAAGGGCAATGCCCCTGCACCATTTATCCGATTTGACAGATAATTCCTGCTCAATTCGAGACTGAGTCTCGTAGGTACCGAGTTTAAGGAATTTGTTTACCATCCATCCTAACGAGAGAGTGGAAGATATTTCCTGGTGAGTAACCACTTTGAAAATTAGGTATCGAATGGAGGGTTTGATAGGCAAGTAAGAGTCTACGAGAGAAACCGGACCGGGCCGGTACGTACGTCACGTGCCACCTGGCCTCTAAAGTAGTTGAGGTATGTTTTAATCTGGGTTGCATTTGCTCATGCACGTGAATCTCAGCTACCGGTGGCCTTCTTCGGCCTCTATATACACTATTGTAACTCTTCACTTTCTCACACCAAAACTTTTTTTCAGTTCTCTCTCCGACTAGCGTAGCCAACACCTCAGAACCTAAAATTCTTTAATTCCAGCGAAAATGGTAACCGTCGAGGAGGTTCGCCGCTCTCAAAGAGCTGAAGGGCCCGCCACCATCATGGCTATCGGGACAGCAACGCCGTTGAATTGCGTCGACCAGAGCACTTATCCGGATTACTATTTCCGCATCACAAATAGTGAACACAAAACAGAGCTTAAAGAAAAATTTAAGCGCATGTGTAAGTTCTTATCTCTCGAACGAGCCTACCATAATTGTTTCGTTTGAGACACACTAAAAAGTCTTCATAATTTTCCCTTGGGACATGTTTTCTAAGAAAAATTGAAAATAATTCCTTAACTTGCTTCTTAGGTTATTTCTTTTGAGTTTGTGCATGCATCTCTTCATTAATATACTTCTACAAGTAAAACACTTCGAGATGCTTCACGGTGGTGGCGATGCTATCTAACATTAGGTTGTTGCATGGAGGCTTACGAGTGTTTTGCACTATTAGAAATGATATTTGTATGGAGCAAACACACGAACGGTTTTATAGTTGCTGAGATGACAGCACCAGATTGGTTGTTTTAACTATGTTTTTGTTCAAAATTCAATGAACTATTGTTGCCATGTGACATTTTGTAAACCAGTTTGTGCATCTCCCATGTACATATAGCATTGTTTCGCACTATTTATTTTGCTATTAGGCTATCGTTAAGAAAGCACCTTGCAATTGAAAGCCCAAATATGTTTTCTTAGGTTTTCAGTTTGGTTGGACGGTATATAGGCCCTGTTTGATACACATTTTTTGTAAAATGAGAATGAAAAATATAGCCGTTATGGGCCCCACACAAGAGATATAAAGTCAAATATGGTGGCTGGATGTGATGGATAACGGTCATATTTTTCATTTTTATGGTGAAAAAATGGAACCAAACGGGGGCTAAATAAGAAAAAAATTGAATATTTTTTAATATATGTACGGTTCCATGTTTAATAATGTATAACAAATTTGCAGGTGATAAATCGATGATAAAAAAACGTTACATGCACTTGACGGAAGAAATTTTGAAAGAGAATCCACACATGTGTGAATATATGGCACCATCACTCGATGCAAGACAAGATATTGTGGTGGTGGAAGTGCCAAAACTAGGCAAGGAAGCTGCCCAAAAAGCAATCAAGGAGTGGGGACAGCCCAAGTCAAAAATCACCCATTTAATCTTCTGCACCACCAGTGGCGTGGACATGCCCGGCGCCGACTATCAACTCACCAAGCTTCTCGGCCTTCGCCCCTCCGTGAAACGCTTCATGATGTACCAACAGGGTTGCTTCGCTGGCGGTACCGTCCTGCGCATGGCTAAGGACTTGGCAGAGAACAACAAAGGGGCACGGGTTCTCGTAGTGTGCTCAGAAATTACTGCGGTTACATTCCGGGGACCGAATGACACTCATTTGGACAGTCTAGTTGGGCAGGCACTGTTTGGCGACGGGGCAGCCGCTGTGATTGTGGGTTCTGACCCAGTGATCGGGATGGAGAGGCCACTTTTTCAGCTGGTTTCAACCTCACAAACTATACTACCTGATAGTGAAGGTGCCATTGATGGCCATTTACGTGAAGTTGGGTTAACATTTCACCTTCTCAAGGATGTTCCGGGATTGATATCAAAGAACATTGAAAAAAGCCTGACTGAAGCATTTCAGCCTTTAGGTATTGTTAAGCCCCTGTTTCTAATCCTTTTAACAAATTAGTTGTTTCCTGCAGTAACATTCTCCACCACACATTCACTTAATAAAATATTTTATACATAAATCAATAAAATTTATTTAAATTTTAACCACACATTCTCCAAAAAAATACTATTCAAAACTCAATAATTTCTCCCATAAATATAATGGGAGACAAATAGGCTCTAAACCTTTATTTATTTAATTTAAAATTTTTCATGTTTTGCTAAGCTTAATTAAGTTACTTATCTTGATAATAATAAGGTAAGAACTACTTTCAAAAAGTAATTTTTTTTTAATGTAAAAGTGACATGAAAAAAAGTAATCAAGTCTTATTTTATTTATTTATTTATTTTTTAACAGAATTTATAATTCACTCATCGTCAAACTTTATTTTCACCTCCATATTTTAATTGATCCTCATATTCAACATTCATTTTTATCTATTTAAAAAATTTATAATTTCTTCCCAAACAAAGGCTTATATCCACCACAAATTCATTTTTTCCATCAATCGATGAATTTAGTAGATCCTTTTAGGATTAGTAAGCTTAGATTGAAGCTATCCAACTTTTACAGTGCGATGGTTGGCTGTTCACGAACTAGCTGTACCTACCCTTTCGTTTTGGGGGTCAATATCAAAAGTCATCACACATTCACAAAATATAAATAAGTTCCCATAAAATTCGATCCAACGATATTAGAAAGCTTTGATGTCATGTTAAACTATTTTAATTGAAATAAATTTATTTATTTAAATTTTATCTTTGACAGGTATTTCTGATTGGAACTCAATTTTTTGGATTGCTCATCCCGGTGGTCCAGCAATTTTGGACCAAGTCGAAGCAACATTAGCCCTAAAACCCGAAAAATTGCAATCGACTAGACATGTGCTAAGCGAGTATGGGAACATGTCAAGTGCTTGTGTGCTTTTTATCCTGGATGAGATGAGGAAGTCCGCCACCAAAGTGGGGATGAGTACCACCGGAGAGGGGCTGGATTGGGGTGTTCTGTTTGGGTTTGGACCGGGGTTAACGGTTGAGACGGTGGTGCTGCACAGTGTGCCAATTAATTAGGCAAGCAAGAACAAAATTTGGATTTGTGATAAATGTATTGTTTTGTTTGGGTAATTGGTTGTTGATTGGCTTTTCTTTGTATGTGGAACAACAACCTCTCAAGATTCGTACAATAAATATTGTTATATATTCATGGTAATAATATGTATTATTATTTATTATAGTTATGCATGTTTATTTTAAAGTAATAAATATTATTAATAGTAATTACATAATAGTAATCAAGTTTTTAACTTTATATTAACGATCACTCAATAAAAAAAATTAACATTAAATTCTACTTAACATCATCAAGTGCCTACGTGTTACTAAAATATATTATTTATTTCGTCAAGTAAGCAAAAATTATTGCTGAAAAGAAAAGTGTGAGTTTATAGTATGATTTAAGCCCACAAATTGGAAATAAACAAAAACGGCAATACATTTTTTCATCTGAATGTGATATTAATTAATATTCTTCCATTTATACTATTGTCTTCGTGCCCGATAGAGCTTCAATCGGAAATAAACAAAAATCGCAATACATTTT
Organism: Osmanthus fragrans; assembly: GCA_019395295.1. NCBI lineage: Eukaryota > Viridiplantae > Streptophyta > Magnoliopsida > Lamiales > Oleaceae > Osmanthus > Osmanthus fragrans. The sequence goes on from CM033357.1 coordinate 23,767,497, forward strand.
CTCATCTGAATGTGATATTAATTAATATTCTTCCATTTATACTATTGCCTTCGTGCCCGGTAGGGCTTAAATCGGAAATAAACAAAAAGTGCAATACATTTTCTCATCTGAATGTGATATTAATTAATATTCTTCCATTTATGTTATTGCCTTCGCGCCCAGTAGGGCTTAAATCGAAAATAAACAAAAATCGCAATACATTTTTTCATCTGAATGTGATATTAATTAATATTCTTCCATTTATACTATTGTCTTCGCGCCCAGTAGGGCTTAAATCAGAAATAAACAAAAATCGCAATACATTTTCTCATCTGAATGTGATATTAATTAATATTCTTCCATTCATACTATTGCCTTCACGCTCGGTAGGGCTTAAATCGGAAAATAAACAAAAGCCACAATACATTTTCTCATCTGAATATGATATTAATTAATATTCTTCCATTTATACTATTGCCTTCGCGCCCGGTAGGGCTTAAATCGGAAATAAACAAAAATCGCAATACATATTTCTCATCTGAATGTGATATTAATTAATATTCTTCCATTTATATTATTGCTTTCATGCCCCGTAGGGCTTAACTAGGAAATAAACAAAAACTGCAATACATTTTCTCATGTGAATGTGATATTAATTAATATTCTTCCATTTATATTATTGCCTTCGTGCCTGGTATGGCTTAAATCGGAAATAAACAAAAATCGCAATACATTTTCTCATCTGAAGGTGATATTAATTAATATTCTTCCATTTATACTATTGCCTTCGTGCCCGGTACACCTACAAACTGTACTTATAAAACTATACATATCTAAACACTATCACTAAGGATGTGGACTCTTGAAATATTGGCTACACCACCATCAATTTTTAAAAAAGGAAAATATGTTTGAAGATTATTTGGGGTTAAATATCCCTGTTGCTACTAAACTTTTCCAAATGTTATCAATTGACATAAATCTTAGAAGTTTTTCGAGTGAGTACTCAATTTTCTTAAATATTTTTCAATTGCCAGTGAACTTTAAAATTTGTTGAGTTGTCAACAGAACCTATCACAATTTTATCTCATTCGTCACTCGCCATTTAAAAACGAGCACACTTGATAACATGTGGATAAAATGAGGATGCGATAACCTTCTAGTAAGTTCATCAAGATCGTTAACTTTTAAACTAGCGAGAAATGGAGTAATAAATGTGATAAAAATTTGGAGAACTTTTTAAGTCCAATGGCAACTGAAAAATATTTAAAATTCTATGACAACTCGAAAACTTAAAAGTTAAATGACATTTTAAAAAGTGTGTTTAACCCTATTTTTGGACTAAAAGTTCTACAACCCCATCCATTCACGTCCTAGCAACCATACTTCTTTTGAATTATTGTGTTCTTGCTTAGCCACCAACCTCAAGCCAACTTGCAAGATAGAGTGCATTATTTAATGCAGTTTTTTTTTAATGAAAAGACACAAATTAAATTTTGAAAGGCACGAGTGGCTAGCAATATAGAGACTTGGTTAAATACATACATCTAGGATCAAGGGTTTGGTAGATAGAAATAAGTGCATAACTAACTTATTTTCGACAATACGTGTTAATTAAGGATGATCGTAGCCTTGGAACCAAACACTTAGGGTGGCGGAGAATACCATTGAACAATAACTAGACTCCTTTACTGTAGAATTTTTCTTTTGGTCCAATATAGATACTACCTACCAATAACTATGAAAAAAACCTACACTCTTGTACACAGCCCTTACACAAATCGTGGGCTCGCGATTATTTTAATCGCGGGCCCCACTCTCAAATGTGAAAAAGTTGTGTACGGTGCTGTATGTGTAGCATTTCTCCAATAACTATAGTGCATTTATATAAGTTTTTACGTTCTCTAGTACTTTCGGAAAGAACTAAGAAAATTTCTTGTCTATTGATCAAAAGAAACTGGCCCAATTACGACAGTGAGGGGCAATGTTGCAACTAGGGGTAGGGGGTTGGTTTTGTAAGAGGGAAATTTCTAGGTTTTTGTGGTGTTTAACGTTATTTGTAATGGTGGGGAAAATTTTGTATGTTTAAAAATGTAGTTAAATTGTGATAGGGTCACGTATGCCCTGTAACTCCAGGGTGCGCATGTGACGCTCCCTATTGGCTGAGGTTCTATGCGTGGGCCTGTTATAGGAGAATAATCCTAATTACAATGGATAAATATATGGCCAAATTTTCATTATTTAAAATCGGTTTATTTGAACAAAAAAAGAAATCTGAAACGTGAGTTCAATTAATTTCTTAAAATTTCAATTTAAACGTGCTTATTATAATTAATTAATTCTTGAATGGTACAACCATAAAAATACCTCTCAATTTATGAAATCTCATCTCTCCTCTTGACCTCCAAACGAAGCACACCTGCACAAAGAAATAGGGGACACCCATGTTCTTCCTCCGATGCCTAAGTAAGCTTCTAATAGAATTAAAAAAGTAATATTGATCATAAAGTGATATCAAAACATACCCATTTATTTATGAAATTCCATCTTATACAAGGCCATTCTCATTTTTTTTTTTTTTTTTTGTGTGTCTCTAGTTTAGATATAGGATTGTTACCTCCCACTTTGCCCACTAGGGCAAAATTAACAACAGCCCTACATTTTAACAAAAGTTTAAAAAATACCCTTTTTTCAATTTGTTAAAATATACTTCATTTTCATTAAGATTAAATATTTTGCAATTTATCTCCATTAATTTTTTTAAGAATACCTCATTTTCGTTTAAAATCCATTTTTCAATTTTTTCATTTGAAAAAATATATATTTAAACGGGAACACATTGTGTTACCGTATTTTAGTTTTAGTTCAAAATTCACTATTTTTTCCACGAGTAACATTTGTGTTGTCATATATTACTCTTTGTTAAAAAAATAAATGTTTCAGACGAGTAACTTATTATGTTGTTTTTTTGAAATAATGTAAAACATGCTACGTTAAACTAATTCAATTCTATTTAAAAAAACATTGTGTTTTACATAGTTAAAATATTGTGTTATCATTTGTTACTCTTACTTTTTGTTCAACCAACACCATCCCGAAATCATAACCTTCAACCAATCCTTCTTTTTCACTGCAATACAAAATATCCAGTTTTATTTAAATGAACAAAAAAATGTTGCTTGTAAGGTAAAACGTGTGTTATTTGTAGGGTAAAATATGTGTTATCATGTTACTTGTATCAAATCCTAATCGCCACCTTTCACCGAAGCATTGAGACCGTGTAAGCATCGCCACCGCCATCAAATTGTTCTACCATCGTCCCCCACCACGCCACCATAACACCATCTTGACTAGGGCCACATATGGTTCGATTTTTTTTAGAACTGAATCGAACCAGAATTTCTTGGTTTTTATTAAGTGGAACTGTCGAGTATAAAATTATGGAATCATTCGGTTCGGTTAAATGTTCTAAAAAAAATAGGTGAAATGTTATGCCCTAACATTCTCCCCATTATTTAACTTCTATATCGTTTTTGTGCACATTACATTTTAGTTTGAATTTTTTTTAGATTAAAAACAATCACCACACAAATTTCGGGTTTACTTTCATCAAATAAAAGTTGAAATAAATTAGGTTAGGTATTAAAGTATAGTCCTCGTGGGAACGATTATCCGGACTCTTTGGTCCACTATATTACTTGTTTGACATTGTACACTTGCAATAGAAAATTTCGCAACAAGTTTTTAAAAATTTGTTGTCGATTTTTATATCCCGCAAGTGTACGGATCGTAACAAGTAATATAGTGGACCTAAGAGTCCGGATATCGTTCCCACGAGGACTGTACTTTAGTACTTAATCTAATTTATTCCTAATTACTATTTGATTAAAGTAAACAAAAATATGGATGTGTTGAGAATATTTGAAATTAAACACGTGAAATTGAATTGAATGCAAACATACTTGATTGAGAATTCAAATAATAACGGATATTAGGGCGGAACAATTTCACCTATTGATCACATTTATTCTTTAAATCAAGATTCATACAATCTAAAGTAGTGTTCGATCGAATTCTCCTATTGTATTCAATTTACCCCTCTCGAGTTCTCATTGAGCCTATTTAACTAATTCAATTCCATATCTCTATGCAAATTGACATTTAGTTAAACGAAACATTGGTTCTAGGAATTCAATTATAACCGCAGCAATTAACATAGGTATCTCTACACGTTATGCCAATTTACCGGAATTTACTACTTGGTCTAAACAACAATTCGCATCTCTACGTAATTATTGTTCACGAAATCATTTAATTAGTGATCAAGTAATTAAATGCATTGAGAACATAGCAAAATCAACACATAAAATAAAAGCACAAGAATATCAAATTAAAGAAATAAAGGATCCCAATTCGGTTACATTGTTCGCCCTAAACTCGATTTAGCTACTCATAATCGTGAAAGAAAAATACAAAGTTATTATAGAATACATCACCGGATTTAGAAGAATGAGAAATCGATCTTGCACCAAGATCTTCTTCCCCCCAATTGATGCTTCAAAACGTGATTTGCGCGATATTTTTCTCCTTTGAATTCCGCCGTTGAATATTCAATTGTATGTATTTCCTTCAATGAGTAGAATAAATCCCTTTTTGTGTGTTCTTCCTTTTAATTCTCTCTCAAATCTTCAAAGTTTGAATGTGTTTTGTGATGTGAGGAATGTGTAGAATCCCCCCGCCCCCCGGTGTGAGAAAAATTGTATTTATAGTTACCCCCACGTTGGTGTAGAAAATAGGGTTTTTAGGGGCTTAAAAATTGACCAAAACGCGCCCTAGATCGTCCCAGGCGGCGCCACGGGAGCGGCGCTGCGGCGCCGCATACTCTGTTTACTTTCAGAATTCGTGGCGCTGCAGCGCCACTATTGTAGCGCCGCGGCGCCAACCTCCGGGTGAAATTCAGCATCGTGCTTCCTTCAGTATTTCAAGTATAATCTTCTCTCCCGATATCCGATTGATGTGATTTAAGTTGGGTTGTAAAGCCAACTCAAGGGGCTACAACTTTACGTGAAATAGCCTTTTTCCAGTTCGAATGTTTACTGTGTCAAAAATGGGTCTCAATCTATGACAAAAATCTGAAACATCCTTCCGCGGTTGAAACTTGATTTGTGAAAATGTTTTGGCCATATTTCACCCGTTTTGACTTCTAATTGCACCCAATTGAGCCCCGGCATTCTCGAATCTTCATTGTGAAGTTCGACACAACTTTTGAGTGTTTACACTTTGGCCCTCATACTATGGATCTTGTCCCCTTTTGCCAATTTTCCTCTTGTTTCTTTCAATTTCTTGCTCAATCATCGAGTTTCACCTATTCAACACCAAATGCAACAATTTAGACAATAATTCATCATATGAGCACTGAATATCATCGTTTAAGGCCTTAAATAAGTGTATAAAATACAGTTATCAAGTATAAAATTATGGAATCATTCGGTTCGGTTAAGTTCCGTACCATAATTAAATTTTTTTAATATTTATAACAACACCACATTAATCCAATTAATAACATGTTCAATTTTAACTTTTACAACAATTCTATATTAACACATACAAAATAATGTAGTTTAATTTTAAAAATATACAAATAACAAGTTTTCTAATAAAATTCATTCACCAATGTATACAAATTACCTTGATCAAAGTCATGAAATTTCAATGAAATAGGCAAAAAAAGTGGTAAGATGAAGAGAGACACAGTGATCAATTTCAATTATTTGAGAAACGACTAGGTATATAAAGTTATATATAATCTTTGTATTTTTCTCGAATTAGTATTCATATTGGCAGACAGAATGTGGTGGAGGTTGTTCGGTGGCTATTGTTATGGGGTGGTGGTCGGTGGCAAGTGGTTGGTGGAGGCGACGGAGGTTGAGTGGCTGAGGGATGCGGTCAAAGTTAATTTTATGGTCAACTGACAGAATTGTGGATGGAAAATCATCCAAAAGAGCCTCACCTGCAATGTTTGGAAAGGTTAGGAGTGATGGTTGCAGCAAATCAATTGTTTGAAAAAAGTTTGTTAGTGTTTCAAAAATTTGGGACTTTTGCTGCAATTATCCCAATTTAAATAGAATAAGGTTAGTTGGTGTTTAATACTCATTTACTTAAAATTACTGATATTAAAACTATAGATTCAACTAGGATATAATTTATTTTATTAGATCTAAAATGTGAAAAAATCTAATTTTTACATATTTTTGATATTTTATTTTGTGACTTAAGAGCCGTTGCGAGTCTAATTTTCATTAATAACATAAAAGAACTACTCAAACTCTTTGTGATGTGCGTACACACTAAATTGTATAAAACTCAACATTTTCAAAACTTGATTTGAGTTGTTTGATTACTAATTTTGCATTTTAAAATAGGGCTGAACATGATCCGACTCTGTTCGATTCTATTTCGAAAGAAGGCTGGATATAGTTCGATTCGAATCGATTTTAGAATCCACCCGAACCCAAATTTTCGAGTATTTAGTAAGTGGAATCTTCGAGTCCAAATTTAATTATAGAACCGTTCGGTTCGGACTGGTTCGGTTCTATTCGATTCCCGATTTACGTATAATAATTAATTTTTTTTAATATTTACAACAACTCTTTGTTAATTCAATTAATGATATGTTCAATTTTAGCTCTGACAAAGTAACGTAATCAAATCTCGTGATATCTTTTGCGCTACTCTTTGTTTAATTTTTCATAGATTTGACTGTTAAAATCACAATAAGTAAAAGATACCGAACTCACAATAATGAAGAGGGGGCACAAACGAGCTTCCATTTTGATTTTTACAGAATGGCATAAACGACACTATAGTAGAATACGAAATTTAGGTAAATTTTAGGTCAATTGGATTAAGTTAAACTTGTGCTGAAAATTAGAAATAAGGAAAATCAAATTTTGGGTTAGGACTAAATTAACTAGTTAGTAAATTTATTTGGAAAAATAAATATTTGGCTTATTTAAGATAAAAATTTAAGAAAATTCGGTTCTTCGACTTTTGGTCTAAAATGGAGAATGGAACTGAACCCGTTGGTTCTCGATTCAGATACTCATTCGGGTATTCAACTTATGAAGAACCACTCGATTCAGTTCAATTCAGTTCAATTTAGATCTGATTTGATTGGTTTGGGAGTTTTTTCTAGCCCTATCTCGAAGCGTGAGAAGACTAAACACGATGCTAACATAATCTCTCGGGTTGTGAGTGATAATTTATTTTACAATTCTATCTTTTAGAATGTACAAAATTTTCATTTAATTATAGATATATTTTTTATTTAAATATTGCAATACGTATGAAAAAAAAAAATTTATAGAGCCTCATAATAATTAGTTGCTTAGGACCTCAAAATTCTAAGGGCCGCCCTTTCTCTCCATCCTCAAGGTTACCGTGAACAAGTTTTTCATTAATTGCTTTCTTTATGTATATGTATGTTAACTTACAATTAATGAGTTTTGAAAGTTTTAGCACTGTTTATTATTATTATTATTATTATTATTATTATTATTATTATTATTATTATTATTATTAGGGGTGTGATTAATTAGCTTGTATTTTTTTTTTTTTAAAATATGGTTGAAAGAATTATCTCTTATTATTCATATCTAACTTTTTTCCTTGATAAAGTTATATAATAAGGTCGAGAAACATGAATTCGTGTAATTGTCGCTTGGAGTATTTGTGAATTGTTGCTTAAAGCAACTCAATCGACTTTAGTGCATAGCATACTTCATCTAACATCCAAGGTTTCAATTTGGAGAAGCTAGTACTTTTTTTTTCAACCGTTTGTTTGCATAGAATCTCATTACTGTTACACCATCCATGTTGGCCGCATCAATGGTCTTGGGTAAGTTTTTTTTTATGTAATTTGTTCTTGTTGGTTAATTTACAATTTTTTTTTTTTTTTTTTTTTTTTTTACATAATTGATGGCTTATAATTCTTTAATATACTTGTTCATTGCTACTCCCACCCGAAATAGAGGCACCTGTGTACCAACTCCTTACTAACTATGAAGACTTAGAGCATCTCCAAGAGACTTTTTAAAAGTGGAATACTCTCTATTTTAATGAGTCAATATTTAAAATTTTATTCCAAAAGATTCTTCAATTTAACATTTTAAAATAGAGAGTGTGTTTGGCTCTCCAAATTTGGAGAGCCAAACCCACCTCTCTATAATTTAATGCTTCAAAGATTATAACTTCCAATGCACATTTTATTGACTTAATTAAATAAATATACTTGAAAAATGATAAAATTATTGAAGGGAAGATGGTAAAAATAAAACAATAAAAAAAATAATAAATACATATTGAAAATGGTAAAATTAAATGTTAAAAATAAAGAGGTTATTGGAGCATTTTAAAAATTTTACTCTTTAAATTTATAGATACTCTTTAAATTATAGAATATGCTCTTTAAAAATAGAGAGCCATTTGGAGATGCTCTTATGAAGAGCAATTTGCAATGCACTTCTATAGGGAGAAACTCAATTGGTTCGGGCGATGAATCCAATGCAAAAATAAATGGAGTTGAAGCTAGTAGACATGTCACGGTAGACGACTTTGTGTTTGATGAAAGTCAAGAGGCATACATACAAACTTAACATGTTCAATCAAACAATGCTACATCATCTAATAATTATTTGTGTTTCCCACCTACTATGGAAAATAACAATGAATTTCCTGCAAAAAATAATGAACATAATAAGCAAACTAGAACTCAATATGAAGAGAATTCTAGCTCATGACTCGAGCTAATGTTCAAGCAAAAAGCTCTATTGGTACAGATTCTACTTTTGGAATTGCAACTGAATTCGGTGAATGTTTAACTGATGGCGTATTGGTAAGTGCATTTTATGCGCTTATTCGACTTTCTATTCTTATTTTGTTATATATAAATTGAGCAATTATCTATTTAATTTGTGTAAATTATGAAAATTGTAGGACAATTCTTATTTGGATACAATATATATATATATATATATATATATATATATATATATATATATATATATGGAGGTTAATTGGAGTTGATTTGAAAAACGGAGATTGGTCGGATTGTAAGAGATTAATTGAAAATATTAATGAAGCATTCCGTAAAAAAATCATACGTTTCGAGAGTTAAATTTGACATTTGAAAAGTTTGAGAACTAATTTGTAAACTTTGAAAAATTTCTCGGGTCGACTATTATGATTTTGGAATGAAGAGGACTTAATCAAAATAAAAAAGATGGAGAAATAAAGTTATATGGAGAAAAGGAGTTCAATTGAAAAATGAATTTGTTTCCTTTTATTTCTTAAACTCTTTGGTAGAAACCAATTTAAACTCTTTGTTAGAAATCAAGTTGAAAAAGGATTTTGTATAAATATTTTCTATAAATACATACCTTAATCTAGCAATTAAAGGGGCTTGTGGAGTTTCTTTATACACGTACATTCAAGCCAAGGCTTGAGAATATTTGTACATATATTATTCAAGTCAAAAGGAGAAAAAAAATTAAGAAATCAATCGATGATCTAGGGTTTCAAGGATTTTACAAGAAGAGATGGAATCTTGGTGCAACATCTTCATATTTTTATCATTTTTTCTAAATACCGGGTGCTGCACTTTAATTCCTTCTTGTTTTATTCTTCTCCCATGATGTGTAATTAAGTATTTTGTTAGGATGAATAATTGTAACCTAATTTTAACATTAATTTTAATTAAAAAAATTTAAATATCAAATTGTTTTTGTTTTTTGTTTTTTGTTTTTGTTTCTATTCTTAATGCCTGGACTAATTGGCCACTAATTTATTGATTTTGTGAATAATAATTACGTAGAGATGCGGAATATTTGCTTAGACCACGTAGTGAAATTCGGTAATTAGTATAAAATGTAGAGATACTTATGCTATTTATTGCAACTGTTTCATGAATTCTTTAAATATAAGTGCATTTAACTAAGATTGATTCACATAAAGATGTGTAATTGAATTAGTTAAATAAACTCAATGAGAACTCGAGAGAGAGTAAATTGAATACATTAGAAGAATTTGATCGAGTAAACACAATAAATTGTATAAAACTTAGTAATTAAGATTAAGGGGATAACTATGATAAATTCCTGAATCCTAACACTTAAACCATCATATTTAAAAAAAATCACTTTTATTTATTTTAGGATTTTTAAAATAGAAAATTAAAAAATATATATATATTTGTTTCCGATAAAACTCAAGTTAAGAATAATTGAACACGTTGTTAAATAGCAGTCCTCGTGAGAACGATATTCAAACTCATAAGCCCACTTTATTACTTGTAATGATCCGTACACTTGCGGGATATAAAAATCGACAACAAATTTTTGACATCATTCTTAGGGACTAATTTTATTTAATATTGTTTTTAATTATCTCTTGCTTTTTATTTTATTTATTTATTTTTTTTCAATTGATTTACTTATTTTTCTTTGTTTCATTGACCGTGAATGAAAAGAAGCAAGATGTCAAAAATTCACAATGATTGATTCCGACTTAAATGAAGGTGAATGCTATTTGAAAAATTCATGTTCAGATAAGAACTTAAAAAGTGGGATACAATCAACATATTGTATTTTATAATGATGGCTTCCCGAAGTGACTAAATATCAAATTAATTTATTGTTTATGGGGAGATTGTACCAATTTGTGAATATTGTGGTGCATTGTATTCTACTAAAAATTGTTTGTTATTGTCAACTCTAAAGGAAGTTAGGAAAGCTATTTTCGATGATCGATATGAAGAACAAGATGGTGACACTGAAATAGTTATTGGAGACATCATTATGCAAAAATATAAAAGGATTGAAGATCATATAATTTTGGACAAGACAAGTAACATGCTTATGGATGATCTCTTCATTATTCAACCCAAGGACCAACTAAGGAAGAAAAACGTCTAGAAATTGAGGAATTAATTATAAAGGAGCCAAACGAATTAGAGGTATTCAAAGAATATGGGATTAGCATGCAAACCTCAAATTTCATTGATTTTTTTATTAAAAATAATGAGAAGATCGAAATATTCGTAGTTGAATTCGAATCTGATAATTTCGACAAGTCATACCATATTCAAGAAGACAAAGCAATATATCGGATAACGTGATAAACGTGGTGCAACAACAATCTATACAAGCTAAACAATACCTCCAAATCTCTATTCAAAATTCCATGACAAATCGTTGTCCAAAGTCGAGTTTGAAACTATAAATCAAGAACCAATGTGAAGTAACCCATTTTTCTAACCCTTAACTCTTTGATTTTGGTTATTACGGTAGCATTTAGTAAATAGACACGTTTGAGTATTTTTTTAGTTGAAAAACTTTAGTTTAAAATTTTTTGTTACTTTTAGGGTCAACATTTTAACACTACTGCAAAAAAATAAATAATTTAAAAATTTAAAAAATAAAAAAATTTAAAAAATAAAAAATTTTAAATTTAAATTTTAAAAAAATTAAATCCAAAACTCGACGCTAGGGAGCCATAGGGCATGTGCTCCGACGCCAACCCACCCCACCCCACGCTACCCCCATCCCAACCCTCACGCCACCCCCTACTCTTTTTTCTTTTCTTTCTTTCATTCTTTCCTTCTCTTCTTTATTCTTTTCATTTTTTTTCTTTTTACTTTTCTTAAAAAAGAAATTGGAATTCTCTTTATTTTCTTTTTGTTTCTTTCTTTTCTTTATTCATTATTATTATTATTTTAATTTTTTAGGTCAAAACTAGCTTGATAATTGCTAAATTTATATATAAATAAATAAGAATAGAAGTCCAAATAAGAACATATGTATATATATATGAAAATAAACTATTTGGAGGTTAATTGGAGTTGATTTGAAGCAATTGGAGATTAATCGAATTGCAAGAGATCAATTGAAAATTTTAATGAAGCATTCGGTAAAAAAAATCATGAGTTTCCGGAGTTAAATTTGACATTTGAAAAGTTTGAGGATTGATTTGTAAACTTCAAAACTTGTCTTTGGTCAACTATTATGATTTTGGAATGAAGATGACTTAATTGCAAATTTTTTTTAAAAAAAATGAGGAATAAAGTCGCATGAGAAAATGAGCTCAATTGGAAAATGAATGCGTTTCCTTATATTTCTTAATTTTTTTTTTTTTGGTAGAAACTAATTTGAATTCTTTAGTAGAAACCAATTTAAACTCTTTGGTGAAAATCATGTTGAACAAAGACTTTACATAAATCTTTTCTACAAATACACATACCTTAGTCCAACAATAAAAGGGGTTTGTGGATAGGGACGGACCCAGCACCCAACCAGAGGACACGACTGCGTGTGTTGGGCTTCGTCGGACCGCTGGAGCAGTTTGGGATTGTCGGATTGGGAATTCACTTCACCAACAGCTACCTTGTTCGTCTTCTTCATCCCACCATCTACCTTCTTTTTTTATTTTTTGTTTTGAAATTGGGTCAATTTGACTGGGCCCAATCCTTTTTTTAAAAGGGAAGAATTCACAAACCATGTATTAAGTATGTAGAATTCAAAAATCAAGTTTTAAGTTTGGTTAATGCAAAAATCAGGTTTTTGTCCCACCATTTAACTATTAGTCACATATTGTCAAATTAATTTGTCACAAATTATTTCGAGGTCACAAATCTTTTTGCAAGTCACAGATTATCTCGAGGTTACAAACCAAAAAATTTATAGTCACAGATTATTTTATAGGTCACATGTTTTCAATTTTATGGTCATATATTATTTTTTAGGTCACATGTTTTCAATTTTGTGGTCACGGATTTTTTTTAGGTTTTGAAATTGGGCCAATTTGGCTGGGCCCAATCCTTAATTCATCTTTTTTTAAATAGGATTGGGCCATTTGTCTGGGCACAATCCTTAATTATATAATATATAGGCCCAACCCAAATCTCATTTTCCCTTTATTTGAAATCAATCCCTAAATTCCCAATTTTTCACCTTCTCCAATCTTTCGACTCTCGAGTTTCGCCTGTACCTACCGCCTGCTGGTGGGTAAATCGTCATTCGTCCACCAAGACCACCACTAGCAGTCCAGCCAGCCCGCCGTCAGGCTGCAATTGTCCATCACTCCATCTTTGGCAGCAAACTCAGACACTCAGCCCCTGGTCATGCCCGCGGCCAGCAAGATTTGGTGAAATCATAAGTTGTTTTTAATTGAGTATGCTGTCATTTTTTAATTTTTATGAATTATTTTGGTCTTGTGGCAATCATATTCAATGTTAAATCATGAAATTTAAGTGCAAATTGTGCAATGAAATGCAAAAAATTCATATTTGTTTGACTTCTTTGCTGATAGTTAAACTTGGTTCTTTTGCAATCAGTAAATTTGTTGTCTTGTGCATTGATTTGAAATTAGAAATTAGTTGATGATTGTGGTGATTGAGCTTTAATTTAAGGTTTAGGGTGATTGAGCTGTGATTTGTGATTTGGATTTCGGCCCATTTGCCATTTGGGACTTATGATCTCAATTCTCGATCCCTGATTATCAACATTGACTGGTCAACGTCCGCCTAGGCTGAGCTTCAATGCTGGGTCCGTCCCTGTTTGTCGAGTTTCATTATACACGTACATTAAAATCAGGACTTGTTTCTTCTTTGCTGATAGTTATACTTGGTTCTTCTGCAATCAGTAAATTTGTTGTCTTGTGCATTGATTTGAAATGAGAAATTAGTTGTATCATTATCATAAATTTGAAACGAGATTGTATCATATGAAATTATGAGAAATTAGTTGTGATTGTGGTGATTGAGCTTTAATTTAAGGTTTAGGGTGATTGAGCTGTGATTTGTGATTTGGATTTCGGCCCATTTGCCATTTGGGACTTATGATCTCAATTCTCGATCCTTGATTATCGACGTTGACTGGTCAACGTTCGCCTAGGCTGAACTTCAATGCTAGGTCCGTCCTTGTTTGTCGAGTTTCATTATACTTGTACATTAAAATCAAGACTTGGGGATCATTGTACATATATTATTCAAGTTAAAAAGAGGGGGAAAAAATCAAGAAATCAATCGATGAACTTAGGTTTCAATGATTTCACAAGAAAAGATGGAATCTTGGTGCAAAATCTTCATCTTTTTATCGTTTTTCTTTAATACCTGGTGATGTACTTTAATTCCTTCTTGTTTTATTCTTTTCATGTGATGTGTAATTAAGTATTTAGTTAGGATGAAGATTGTAACCTAGTTTTGAGCCGTAATTTTAATTAAAAAGTTTTAAATATCCAATTGATTTTGTGAATTGTTTTGCTTCTATTCTTAATGCTTGGATTATTTGGCCACTAATTGATTGATTTCGTGAACAACAATTACGTAGAGATGCAGATTATTTGTTTAGACCACATAGTAAAAGTCGGTAATTAGTATAAAACGTAGAGACACTTATGCTAATTATTATGATCGTTATATGAATTCTTTAAATATAAGTGTGTTGAACTAAAATTGATTCACACGGAGATATGAAATTGAATTAGTTAAATAGACTCAATGAGAATTTGAGATGAGTAAATTGAATACATTAGAGGAATTTAATTGTTTCAAGAATACATAAGAGTGATGATGGAATGAACTGGCCGGGCAAAATAGAGTAAAATGAAGTGAAAAAATTGTATTGAGTTTATTCACTTGTTTCAAAACTGTACATAATATCAGAGTATATATACACGTGATGGACAATTCTGAAAGAGCATATATACACAACAGAAAATGTAACTAATTTCCTAACTAATGCAGAGTTCCTCATTCTTCTAGAAATTTTTATTCTGTTATGGTTGCCAATTGCTGATGCATCTTAGCTCTCTGACTGTGCTGCTGATTCCTCAAGCCAGTTGCATGCTGTTTTTCCAACTCAGCTGTCCTGTCAACTTCCAATATGATCGGGTAAACACAATCAATTGTATAAAACTTGGTAATTGAGATTAAGGTGATAACTATGATGAAATCATGAATCCTAACACTTAAACCATCATATTTTTAAAAAATCACATTTATTTGTTTTAGTATATTTAAAATAGAAAATCAAAAAAGAAAAATAACTATTTTATTTGTTTTTGATGAAATTCAAGTTAGCAATAATTAAATCAATTGTTAAATAGTAGTTCTTGTGAGAGCGATATTCGGATTCATAGGTCCATTTTATTACTTTTAATGATCCGTACATTTGCGGAATATAAAAAATCGATAACACGTATTCGTTTGCAAGTCTGCAAAGAAAGATGCTTTTTGAAAATGTCACATGAAGAACGTTGAAGTTGATAAAATATAATGTGGAATCAAATGAAAATCCCTAAATGATCAAACAAATAACCCATTGAAGAACATAGCACTAATAAAGGAATTTTTTAAAGACAATATTTGCATCCATTTAGATACTGATAATTCCCGTGTTCTTCACACCTTTCACGACATCTTTTGTGTGTTTGTGTGTGTGTCATTTTCCTCCGCCCGTTGTCGGATATGTGCACTCCAACCTTGTTCGTCTCCTTGTCTTTCTAGGCCTTCATGCCCGCCTCTTGGATTTTGGACGAAAGATATCAATCTGCATCGATCATTGTCGATTTTCCATTATCTAAGTGGAATTATGAAACCGGAGGGCATCAACATATGACTCTTTTGTATGATACGTGGAACAATATTTATAAGATTGTTAGAAGTTATAACAGAGACGAAGATGCCAAACGCGTAGATGAAATCTTATAGCACGGAGAGGAGAATTCCAATTTTTTGGCAATGTTTGTTTATCTTGAATTTGAATTCGGCATTCTTTCTGCACCGACAATTGAAATGCATGATGTTTGCATTGTTTAATTTTTAGTTACAAAAAGAAAATTATGGAAATTCCCGAAAAAGTTATATCATTTTTGTTTTATTTTTTGAAAAAAAATATAAATCATACTAATTTGTGCACAATGAGTGTCCAAAGTAAAAAAATCACGAATATATGAACTACATTAACATTTAGAATTTAGAATTCTATTAAGTAATAAGCGTTTCGTTACTCATTTATAATAGTTAAAAGGTAAATCATATATATTGAGTCTTGGATTGAGAAATTGTCTTCCCAGCAAGCAAGACTTGTTAATCGAAAAATAATGAACTGGTCTAAAATCAATTTAAATATAAGAGGAATATCAAAAGAATTTAAAACCATTGAGATAATGACTACCTGGACCTGTTCACCTTTTTTTATTAGGTCCGTTTGATAGAATGATGAAATTTGGATGGAAAGAAAATAAATTATAGGGAATTGAATTGTTTAAAATTTATTTTACTGAGAATTTTAATTAAAAGTGTTTGATTGGTATAATTTTCCACCTGAAAAATATAATACTTTTGGTGTTCTTTTGACATTGTTTTTTCATGAAAATTGTCAATTAAATTAATAAATTTTCTTACCATTGAGGACAAAATTTGTTTAGATTGTCAAAAAAATAAAAAATTAAAAAAAAATTGGTGTTCATTTAGCTTTATTTTACATGAAATTTGTCAATTAAAAGGATAATTTTTTTACATTTCATCTTAAAATTTGTTTCTATTGCTAAAAAAAAAAGGTGGAATTTTAATTCCCACCAAAGTGATGAAAAAATGAATTCTTTAAAATCAAGAAAAATTTCAAAAATTGAAAAACGTTTTCCATGAAAAATTTGATCAATCAAATAATTCAAAAGTGAAAGTTAAAATTCGAATTTCAACTTTCAGAAAAAATAATATGTTATCAAATGGAGCCTAATTTAGGCCTTGTGGTTGTTTTTTTTTTTTTTTGGGCCCGTTAGGAAAGATTAGGCCAAGTGAAGTTGGTGTCAACTTCAAATGTTACCTCTTTCAACTACAAATTTCCATTTTTGTCGCGGACGCTTTCTTCTCGTCAAAAATTTCTAAGTATAAAGAATTTTTACAAATTTTATACAAGATATGTCCCCTTTTGATAGTCATTTTTAAAAATAAAAAAAAAAAAAAAATTATATATATATATATATATATATATTTTTTTTTTTTTACGAAATATTTTTCAATAAAATAATATTACACGCTAACTCAAAATTTTTTCTCAATTTTTAACCACACATTCTCCATCAATCAACTATTAAAAAATATATTTTCCCCCCAAAAATGATTACTAAACAGGGACATTAATGTGGCAACATCCTAGTCCTTAGTGGGTCACATACATAAGATGAAAATCAAATATAACGACTATATTTTCAATTAAAATTGAATTTTTATCCCAACCAAACAAGCTCTTAATCTTATTCATTCAGAGTGTGTTTGATAGGCATTATATAGGAAAAATGTATTTTGAAATAGTGATATGATGGAAAATATGTGGTTGAAAAAGAAAGAAAAGTTATTAATGTGATAAAAAATATTATTTTATTGAAGAATGTGTGGTTGAAAATGAGTAAAAGAATGAGAATGAGAATTGTAATGGGAATCAAAGAGGACCTCAATTTGAGAGCGTGTTCGGTAAAGATTAAAATCTGATTAAAATTGAAAAACTAGCCATTATTGTTAATATTTTATTAGACGAGTGAGACTCAATAACAACCATATTTTCAATTTTAATTGGATTTTAATCTCTACAACAATTCTCCATAAATTCCCAGTACCGTGACACCGTTTTTTCTCATTTCTAAGCCCTCTTCTAAACCCCAACAACCTACCGCCGCCGCCGCTGCCTCGTCCATCCGCCACCATGCAATCCTCCTTCTTACTATCCCCAGCACCACTACCTCACACCACCCTCAAAACCCACTTTCCCCCATATGCACCCTACCTCAGAACTACCCCCGCCTTCACCATCCGTGCCTCCTCCTCCACCACCACCACCACCACATCGCCTACTGCACCACCAAACCAAAGCTCCACTGCCACTAAACTCAACAAATACAGCTCAAGAATCACAGAACCCAAATCTCAGGGGGGCGCACAGGCCATTCTTTACGGTGTGGGTCTCTCCGATGATGACATGCATAAGCCCCAAGTGGGCATTTCCTCAGTGTGGTATGAGGGGAATACTTGTAATATGCATTTATTGAAGCTTGCTGAGGCGGTTAGGGAAGGTGTTAGAGATGCTGGAATGGTGGGATTCAGATTCAACACCATTGGTGTTAGTGATGCTATTTCAATGGGGACCAGAGGCATGTGCTATAGTTTGCAGTCAAGGGATTTGATTGCTGATAGCATTGAGACTGTCATGGCTGCTCAGTGGTATGATGGGAATATTTCGATCCCTGGTTGTGACAAAAATGTAATGCCCCTCTATCTTGCTCTGGCTGATTCAATTTTTTGCTGTTTGTTTTACTTTCTTTTTGTGTTTTTGTCATTCAGACTAAAAATTGAGTCTTTTTGGAGGAATGTTGAATGTTATGTGTGTCTGTGTGATGGCATTGCTCATTTTGGTAAAAGATTACATTTTTTTTTATCAACAAGTGAGCTTTTTAAATGTTTTGGGGTGTATTTCTGCATCTGTATTTAATTGTTCATAAACGAGCATTTGTAGCTTTTGACTGTCACATTCTTAGCCATGTGGCTCTCAAAGAAAGAAGAAGGTCTTGTACTGAATGTAGTGCATGGAACATTTTTTCACCTATAAAAATAGGCCAGTTAATTGCAGGAAATTCAATGGGAAGAGTTAAACTTCGATAGAGTTTTTTTGGTGAGTTTGACAACTGTGAAAAAAAGGATTTTCAGGCTTCAACTTGGATGTTAAAACATGAGGACGAGCAATATCCTTGCTGTTGCTTCCCTTATGAATTTAAGTTTACACACACAAGTATTCTTACCTTGAGACATGAAGGAGAAGGGGCCATCCATGGAAATTTTATGCATTGCTATTTCACATTAAATTGTTCAAATTGCCGTATTCTGCAATTCTACTTTTAACTGATGAAGGTTCTCAGAAATGAATGCACTCTTGTTCTTTTTCTTTGAAGAAGTTTATATATATGTACACAATCTCCTCTTTTAGTTGATGAAATACTTTCCATAGTTACTTTTGTTAAGGTCCTCAAATGTTGCAAATTACTTGTGTTATTGCAGATGCCAGGCACCATTATGGCAATGGGACGACTTAACCGGCCGAGTATCATGGTTTACGGTGGAACTATTAAGGTTAGACCAGGGTTGCTCCGATTACCTCCTTTCTTCTTTCATATGGTCGTCATATTTTTTCAGAAACAAGTTAGTACATATGAGATAAATCTTTTGTTGTTATCCAAATATGTGTAGATGGGTAAAATTATTCTGAAAAAATCTGCACTTTAAATAAGAGAATTCCACTAAGAACAAGAAATTTTGTGGGCCTGTCATTGATCAGCGTGAAATTAGTTTTCTATCCAACACATGTTTTACCATTGTCAAGTTGAATGATGGTCCTTTTCCTGAGGCTGATTCAACTTCTATATTTTTTTACATAATGGAAAAGATTTTGGCATTCTAGGATCCAGTGAAAATTATCTACAATACCAACTGTGCTTTTGTATTTCCTGTGTACAATTCATTTTTTGAGTTTGATATTAAATTATGTTTATTCACATGGAATCATATATACATTCTTTTTTTTCCCCCTGCAAACATCAATTTTCTGCAAATTGAGTAATAGTTTGAAGCAGTTGCGTTCAGGCAATTTTATTGATTTTGATACAAGCATTTACATCATCTATACACCTATAACTGGTGATTGTGGAGCAGAATTTATGAGACAGGCAATGCTATTTTTTTCACAGCGACGGTGAATGAAAAAATTTACTTTTTTAGTGATATAGAAGGATGTTAGTGAAGATCTTTGTATGTGTCGTACAAGATTTTGCCTCTGAAGAGACTAGTACTGATTCTTTGTAATGTTGGTCTCATGTGCAGCCTGGTCATTTTGGAGGTCACACATATGACATTATATCTGCCTTCCAGGTATGTGCGTTGATGAGAATATTGTTTACCAATATAATGTTGCCCTTCGCTTGCAATCATTTATTGGTGTTTGGAAGTACAATCAACACTCTAGTAATTAATATGTTGAAATTATCATCTTTTATAATTAATAAAATTCTTGAGGAATCTACTTCGTTCAAGTTTCAACATACCAAGACTGACGAATCTAGTTCTTCTACAATCAATGGCGGAGCTAGACATTTTCCATTGTGTGGTCAAAAAGTAAGTTGTAAATTTTTTTTTTCCCCGAAAACAGCGTAACTGTGGATTGAGGCTTGAGAGGTGAGGAGAGGTGGCTAAACATTTGTGGTTGCCATTGGCATCGGCGAGTTGAGCAGTGGCAAACATTAAATTTTGATGGAATTGACAAACTCTAGATTAAGAATGAGAAATTAACTAGTGATTTCAAAATTGGGCCTTTAGGGAAACTTTATGTGCAGTTAAAAAGAGGAGAGGAAAAAAAATGTAAATTTTGGAGAAGTAAAAAAAGAAAAAAGAAATTCCAAAATTTTGTGGGGGTCCAAGACACCATCTGGCTCCGCAACTGTCTGCGATCAATATCATTTATAAACTTCTTTTTATATTAGTATTGGTAAGTGTATTATATCAGGGTTTGTATTATAATATATTATGTGAATTGGAGACTGTCTACTTTATGTGAAATTTTTTAGCTTCATTTGAAATATTCTGAGCATTGAAATGCTCGACTCGAAAATTAAGAATTTATTAATGAAAAGTTATAATATACAGAAATTCTTGAACTTGGATGTTAACTTAAAATGAAAAGGATAACTAAAGGACATAGTGGACCTCTGAGCATCTGTCACTGTGAGTCTGTGTTGCTAAATGTTCGGGAAGCTTAAGATTCGATTATCCCTTTGAAGGATTACGAGCATTTCTAAGAGTGAAGCAGGTACAAGAAACTCAGTCTATTAATAGTTTCAAAGATATAACAGGCTTTCAAAAGAAAAATTAAGTTTAGCATATAAAACTTGATAGGTAAGATCTTTATATTAAGGTGATGACCAAGTTAATGTGATCCTAAATAGAAGTATAAGATTTAAACAAATCCTTGGCTAAACATGAGAAGCATAAAGCAATTACCCATAGGGGGCTCTAATGCCTTGTGGAAACAAATATGTTGCCCTTTATGCATTGTGCTCTTTTTGTAAATCTTTTGTTGCCTTCTTACTTCTTTTCTTATGGGCAAAAAGATAAAGACAATTTCTCAGTTTGTCCAAGATTCTGAAACTGAATAATTGGTAACAGTAAAAATAGACAAAAATTCATCTCCCAATGATATTAATCACCAGATAGTTGTTTGTAATTAGTTGAGCAAATTTGTCATTCCATTTCTCTGGCAAAGTATATTTGATGTTTGAGTAGTGAACACGAGTCCTCTTCTTCTTCTTCTTTTTTTTTTCTGGTATTTGTATTTGTTTTTTGCTGTCGGAGCTGCTCTTGTTATCTCTTTTGGTAGGTTACTACCTTCAATGACCATAGAAACTAATTATTGGAATTTTGTAACATGTAGGTATATGGAGAGTACGTGAGTGGTTCAATCAATGACGAAGAAAGAATGAATGTAGTTCGTAACTCATGCCCTGGAGCAGGAGCATGTGGTGGAATGTATACTGCAAATACTATGGCTTCTGCCATCGAGACAATGGGAATGTCTCTTCCTTACAGGTAGAATCATACAATTACAAAGTTGTTGAACCAGTTGATTGATCTCTGATGTTGATAATTGACATCATCTTTATTTTTTGTTGCCAAAAAGTTCTTCTACGCCTGCTGAAGACCCTTTGAAACTGGATGAGTGCCGCCTTGCCGGGAAGCATCTGCTAGATTTAATTAAGATGGACTTGAAACCTCAAGACATTATCACTCCAAAATCCCTACGCAACGCGATGGTCATGGTCATGGCACTTGGTGGTTCAACCAATGCTGTTTTACATTTAATTGCTATTGCAAGGTCAGTTATACCTTGTTCAAGATTATCACTATAATCATATGTGTATAAGTGGCTCATAGAGAATTTTGGGTAGGTCTGTTGGTTTGCAGTTAACACTTGATGATTTCCAAAAGGTCAGCGATAAGGTTCCATTCCTTGCAGATCTGAAGCCTAGTGGCAAATATGTAATGGAGGACATACACAAGGTATCCCCAGGTGTTTGTTTTCTATACTATCATAGTTCCATATAAATTTGGGAGTCATCATTCGCCATATATTTTGCTCAGTTTTTTAAATGTTCATATTATAGATTGGAGGTACACCTGCAATCATTAGGTATTTATTGGAGCTTGGGTTTTTAGATGGAGATTGTATTACGGGCAAGCACCCTGAATTTTTTTCCAAGAATGTGAATTTATATATATCCTTGCCTGAAGGCTAGCTCTAACACTTACCTTTTCTGTAGTTACGGGACAGACTTTGGCCGAGAATGCCAAACTATATCCATCCTTGCCTGAAGGTCAGGTAGGCTTGCTCTGCCTAGCCAATCTCACTGTGTTGGTGTAAAAGAAGTTCAATTTAACTTGCTAATGTATGCATTTGAGGCAAGAGTAAATGCTGTCATTTTTCTTTTGTTTCCAGCAAATAATAAGACCATTGACGAACCCCATCAAGGAAACGGGCCACATTCAGATCTTATATGGAAATCTTGCACCAGAGGGTTCTGTGGCAAAGATCACGGGGAAAGAAGGGTTATATTTCTCAGGTGATGTGTTTCACTTGATGGTTTTTTGTTTTTAGTTCAGATAATTCTGTCTTTAAACTTATCTGCAATATTTAGTGCGTAATGATTGTGAGAATTTTATTCAATAGGTCCTGCACTTGTCTTTGAAGGAGAAGAATCTATGATTGCAGCTATCTCAGAAAATCCTCAGAGTTTTAAGGTGAGACTAATTACCTCCTTTTCTCCATCTGTAATTTTGTTTTGTCTGCACCGATACATGGTTTTGATGATAATGTGAAATGGAAATCAGAC
This sequence comes from Osmanthus fragrans, assembly GCA_019395295.1. Lineage (NCBI taxonomy): Eukaryota > Viridiplantae > Streptophyta > Magnoliopsida > Lamiales > Oleaceae > Osmanthus > Osmanthus fragrans. Next base: position 23,790,456 of record CM033357.1, read on the forward strand.
CAGTCTCTGGCATATAATGAGTATCCCACAATATCCAGTAAATTTAAATCACTCATTCTTCCCTTAATTATCCTAGGGATTTAGCTTCTGATGTGGAAAATGGTGTACTGATGATGAATAAGTTTTCTCATCTGAGAATAGAAAAATTATGTGTTAGCAATTGTCATTATGAACTTAGTGGACTTCCTTTCTTGGGAAGTTTGTCTACTTAGCCTTCCATGTTTAGTAATGTAACACTCTGTTTCCTCTTCGTCTCTACTTTCATGGAAAACTTTGCTCGTGTTCCACACCTAAGTTTTTTGTCCTTCACTTCCAATTCAAAGGTGAAAGGCATTAGATGACAAATTTGGCAAGGAGTTTATGGTTATTCACAATACCAATATTTTCTCCCCTTTTATGAATGTTTGCCTCGGAAAAGGGATAGGAAAATCCCTTACCTATTCATATAATCAAGGGTTAACTATTACATTTAATAAACGCTTTATTTATAGAGCAAGAAACTAAAATCAAAAGAATTTCTACTAGTCTAGAACTTTATCAAAAATATTAAATCATTTAATCTAACTTGAATCAAACTCTATTTTAACTTCCTATCTAAAACTCTATCTTTATTCTTATATTTATCTCTATCTTGATCTCCAGCACCTAGCTTCTTGTTTCCTTTTGATGTTATTTTTAACATAGTTTAAAAGGTTTATATAATTTGAGTGCTAGCGGGCTTGAGATTTGGTTTGTGCAAATTAGGGAGAATAATTTCTGGATGGATTTACTGCTACTCAGTAAATGATATTGCAAAATTAGTTATGTCTGCATATTAAAAGGACAAAAAGGTTAATGCTCTCACTCACTTTCTTTCTCAAGTTACCCTCTTTATATCTAATATTCTAGTTGGCTGTATAATCTGAGAAGTGAGGTTGCCTTTTCTTGGTTTTGTGTTTCACAATACCAAATTCAACGCTGAGCTTATCTTTTGAATAGAATTTTTTTGTTGAATTTAATTAGAATCAGTATGAATGTTCTTTTGACTTAACATTTTTTAGGGAAAAGTAGTTGTTATTAGAGGAGAGGGGCCCAAAGGGGGACCAGGCATGCCTGAAATGCTGACTCCAACCAGTGCAATAATGGGAGCAGGTCTTGGAAAGGTATGTAATGTTCTGGTTTAGGTTCTTAGTTGTAATATTTCTTTTATTTCTTATTTTTATCCTATAATCTTTTCTTCTATATGATGTGTGTGATGTTTCAAGATAAATGTTGTTTATTACGATATTCTCTCTTGCAATGGCTTTCCAATTTATGTTTCATTGGTTTAAGTTGACAAATTTTTGCCAAAAAAATATTTTGTATATTTCATTGGCATGCAGGAGGTTGCTTTGCTGACTGATGGACGATTTTCTGGAGGCTCACATGGATATGTTGTAGGGCACATATGCCCCGAGGCACAGGTTTGTTGACCTCTATTCATCGTACAACGTTTTTCACTTTTATAGTTGTCCATGTATCATCAGATTGTTGCGTGTATCTTCTGATGAGATTTTGTTGCATCACCGTAGTGAATGAATCAAATGTTTTCTCTAGCCCCTGTTTGAGCCATATTATTTGGGAAAAAAAATGCATTTTTACTGTTGATGTGATGGAGAATATATGGCTGAAAAATAAAGAAAAGTTATAGATGTGATGAAAAATATTATTTTATTGAAAAAATGTGTGGTTGAAAATGAGTAGAAGAATGAGAATAAAAAAATATAATGTGGCTCAAACAGGGGCCTAAAAAATTGGATATGAAATGCTGGGGTTTATTTGGAGGCATCTAGGAAGCATTGACACGGATACGAGTGTTGGGCATGCTGACACAATTTTTCAAATAAGTACTAACACAACGTGTCTCAGACATGCTGATAAAATAATAATATTATTAATTTCTATTTTTTTTTTTTTTGTTTTTATTTTTATATTTGTAAAGTAAGTGTTTTTTTTTTTTTAACTCCAGTTACTCCAGCATGTCTAGAATGCATAGACATGTCGGCAACATATTTCTCAGCTTGTGGCAATGTGTCGGCAACATGTTGGGCAATACAAAACCGGAAAAAAAAACCTTTTGGACAATCCTTGTGGCAATTTCGACGCTGTGTATGTCGACAAAATGTTGTCGACCTGTCAAATTATGCAAACCAAAAAAAAAAAAAAAAAAAAAGGGGTATGAACCAAATAGGATACGCCATCAGACTATTTCGAATTGTGTCCGTGTCTGATACGACTCGCCGACACTGGGAGGCAGTCGGTTTTATTACAGAGGAATTTATGATATAAATTCGTGATTTTTTTTTAATTGGCAAGTGACCATATTCAAATAATCTCATCCAAAGCTATTTGGTTGAATGTGATCAAATTCATAGATCATATGTAAATGACGCTGAGAATTGAAATTTTCCTCACTCGTGAAATTTCAATATGACCAAGATCTTTGACCAAATACTGCATTTAATCTTTGGAATTGTCTATATTTCTGACTTAACTGACTTGGACAGCCAAAATTTAGTGATTGTCTAATTTCCAGGTGACTGGCTAATGTCTTGCCTGTATTGTAACGGTGTTATTGGTTGGTTTTTCTCTTTTAGGTTTAACTTTGTCCCATATCGGGTTTAGTCTTTGTATTGGCAGCAAATGATATTTGATTCCCTCTTGTATTTGCATTAATATTGTCCTGGGGTACGCTCCAATTATGTACGCTTTGGCTATCTAATGAAAGTTTTGTGTTCACTGTAAAATGAATTACAAATTTCAGGAAGGTGGTCCAATTGGTCTTATTGAAAATGGAGATGTAATCACCATAGACATTGAGAAGAGAAGAATGGATGTGCGTTTAACAGACGAGGAATTGAAGGAGCGAAGAAAGAAATGGACTCCCCCACCTTATAAGGCTGAACGAGGTGTTCTTTACAAGGTATGCAGAAAGTTCATTGCTATACACATTTTTCCAAAAGTTTGTAGTATCCAATTGAGCAGACCGGGATTTTCTTTATTTTCAGTACATCAAGAGCGTGCAAGCAGCTTCAAAGGGATGTGTTACCGATGAATAGTAGAGATAGGTTGGTAGAAGGCATAGAGAAACGCCAACTGTAGTACTTGGGGCATATTTCTTGCGGCTAATTAGAGTATCCGAATTTATGCTCGATTTTCCATTACGATCCTATTCTCTTAGAATTCGTAGTCACAATTTGGTTACGCATTGCATTTCTAGTCTTTTCCCAGCCTTCATTTGGTTGTTGAGTGAATTATATGGGAATTTCTTTGAATGATGCGGTGTTAAACAGATTTCTCTCAGCGCTTTTTTTTTTTTTTTTTTTTTTTTTTTTTTTTTTTTTTTTTTTTTTTTTTAAGTTGGGGTGTCTTTGGATGGTGTTTAAGGGTGAAATTTTAAAAATATCCACTACGAAGAAGTGCCTTTTTGTGGATCTCATGGATCTAGTGGTGGCAATAGACTGAGTCGAGCCGGCTCGGCTCGGCTCGTGGTCGTTTGTCCAATGAGCTCGTGGGTAACGAGTCAAGTCAGGTTCGGCTCTTTTAAAAAAAGGTGAGTTCGGCTCGTGAGCTCGCATATTTTTGTTTTTTAATTTTTTTTTATACACGTTTTCTAAATTTTTTTTAAAAAAATACAGTTTCGGTAAATTTTTATCTTATAAGTATTTTTATTTTGTAAACAATTTTTTTAGATAAAGTATTTTTTACTTATAACTTATAATTTATAAGTAATTTTAATTATAACGTATTTTTTTATGATTTTATCTTATAAGTTATAAATAATATTTACTTATAAGTTTTTTGTAATTATAATTTAATTTTTTTATTTGTAAATAATTTTGAGTTAATATATTTTTATTTTCAAATTTGTTTTGAAGAAAATATTTTGATTGAAAATAATTATTTTATAAATGATAAAATTAAAAAAAAAATGAGAAATTATCAAATGATTTTTCAAAATATTTTTCCTTTTTAAAATAATAAACATAATAAAAAATAAACCTTCCTCCTTTTTCCAAGTTTGAGATCGGTTAATTCAATAGTTCAATTTTGAGTAGGCGAATTTAAAAATTGTACACGAACAATTTGTTACGTGTACAATTTTTTTTAAAAAAATATAAAGGTATTAAAATAGAAATTCGTCATGAATATGGTTAAACTAAATACCAGTTGCTTGACTACATGCAATTTCGACATATTTATCTTGTCGTTGAAAATGAGCGTCTTATCAGTCATTCACGCACATTAATGCTTCCAAAACATCTTTTAGTCGATTTTTAACATCAGAGAGAATCCTAGACCCTGCACAAAAAGCAGACTCCAAAACTACAATGCTAACCGGAGGTGTTAGTAGATCTTTTGCCATTGCAAAAATTATTAGCCATCGACGTTCATACTTTCGTCAGAATTCAATTACTTCGTCTGAAATTTTCCTTAGTGCATTGTTACTAGGTCAATTATGATTAAAGTAATCAAGTAATTCAGCAGGCAACGCATTTGAACTATTACTCGATGTTTGAGTACATGCAGTGGAAGACAAACTATTACTATTGAAGGAATCACATGCATATCCAGTTTGACCATATCTATATGAGTTCATGCCTTCAAATGAATTAAAAATTTCAGCATTGTCATCTCCTAAATCAGTGGGAGGAGTATTGTAGAGTCGAAGGGTACACGAGTAATATGTGTACCCATTCGTGAAGCATATATTACATACATTTTAGATAAAGTTGCTTCCAAATTCCTATAGGTAATAAGTATGTTAAAAGTTAAAGATTTTGACATTCGATCAATTATAAATTTAGTACCCGATAAATTATATTGGGGATACATGACGCATGCTAACGGAAATAACATGGACAAGTTTTCACAATATTTTCTAAACTTTAATTCCATAACAATTATAATTGAACTAAAATTGAGGTCATCTTTAAATCTATCAAAATTCCTAACAATTAGATAAAGACATTGAAGGACCATACAACTAGTAAGATAATAAACATCCGACAAAATATTTGTAGAATCATAATTTTTTTTTTCAAAAAAGCTTTAATTTTAATAACTAAAGCTCAATCAGATTCATTCAAAATATTATCGTCGTCGTCCCTAATATGTCCACTGTTATAAAATTCAGTAATTAAATATTCGAAACCTTCGCATGATTTTAATAATAAATATATGGAGTTTCATCTATGCGCTACGTCACTAAAAAGGTTTTTGAATGCGATACCCCATTTTCGGCACAAAAGTCCTCAAATGCTTGTTTTATATACTAGGTGAAATAGTGATATAAATTATTGCATTCCTAATTCGTTGAATTTCATCCTTAACATATTTTAAACCGTTTTGTATTATTAAATTAAAAATATAGCATACACATCGAATATGAAATAAATAACCACTGAAATCAAGTTGAAGTACTCTATGCAATTTATCGATAACAGACTTATTTACATTAGCGTTATCGAACGTAAAAGAGCGAATTTTACTCTCACATTTATATTCTCTAATAATGTTTATAATAACATTAAATATATTGGTAACATTGTGCGAGTACTCAATAATTTTAAAAGCAATTATTTTTTATGCATGATCCAAAGTGGGTCTATATAGTGTGCAGTTGTAGCCATATAACCTCTTTTATTAATCATTTCCCATAAATCTGAAGTTAAAGATATCACATCCCTATATTTTTCTAGATCGGCAATCAATATTTTCTTTGCATTTTCAAAATATTTTATTTATCAGAACGAAGAGTATTTCGATTTACTCCAACGTACCTCGGTTGAAGACATTCTTTCACAAAGGTAACGAAATGTTGGTTGTCCGTTTGTGCTAGTGGCAACTCAACTCCGACAACGTACTTCACCATTTCTGTTCAAGTTCTTTCCTCCGAATACATCCACGTATTAAGTGGCATAGTAGTAACAACATTGCATGGACTACCAAATTATAGTTGCGTTTGACCAGCAGGAAGAAGACCATGTTTGACCGCACATGTTTTGTAGTGACGGTTGAGATGGGTAGTTCCCATGCCTTTTTGATGAGTCAATCGTTGTTGACAGTATTTACATACTGCTTTGGTTTTTGGGATTCCATCGATCACACGACTAGTTTGAACCAATTTAAAATGGTCCCAACATTTTGTCTGCTTCTTCCCCTTTTTCTTCTCTCTTGCATCAGGAATTTCTAACACATATTCATTATCCTGTTCCAAATCAATTGGATGACTATCATCAGCATCAACGTCATCCAAAACAATTGAATGACTACTTTCATGAGCATCGAATGTTGAATATTTTCTGGAATTAGTATTTCATTTAGACCGGTAAATTCATTCCCAAATTGATTGTGGGGCACATGTGCTTCACCCCCGACTCCGATATCGAACAAGTTTTCAATAAATGAGCGTGGATCCACTTGTGAATAATTGAAATTGAATGTTAAAGAAGAAGTGAAGTAGAATTGAGAAGTAAATGAAGATTATGTAGTAGTGTAAAAAATATATTGTAAAATCAATATTATAATTCAATGTTTTCAAAATAAAATGTAGAAAAGTATAGAAGTTAGAATGAATGAATGAATAATATTGATAAGATATTGATAGTAAGTTTGATGAGAAAAAAATGTTGTAACTGATGGGTATTTATAGGAAAAAAATAAAATAAAATGTAAGGACTAAAATGGTCACTGAAAACTTCAGTAACTGTTCTGGTCACTGAATTTTTTTTTTTTTTTTTTCAAAGCTCAAAAAAAGCTCGTTTACCTTTTTTTTTTTTTTTTTTTTTTTTTTTTAAAAAAAAATTGATGAGCCACGAGCCCAGGCTCGTGGGCTCGTCTACACGACGAGTCGAGCCTGGCTCGATTCGTGGCTCGGGTTTGTTTTTTACGAGTCCACGAGCTACTCGACTCGATTGTCATCACTACATCGATCGATCTTTTTACAGTCCTTGATGTTTGACGCAAAGGAGATGAGGACTCAATTCAGATCAGTAAAGATAGTGAGTGGGTAGCTGAAGATGCTTATGATAAGTCGAGAATGTGAAAATGACTGTATATATCATACTTATCGATGACCCGAGTCTGAACTTCTTGGCTATAAACACCAACACTGTCAATAAATAGATGACCACTATAACCAAGCTGATATGAAATAAGAATATAAATCCATGAGCCATTTTCAATTTTGGTTTTGCAATTGTGTTATTTCCTAAAAGTGTGGTGGAGGGACCAACATGCGCGCAAGTTACATTGAAGTCTAGAGTACGCGGTAATCGAGGTTTTAACTTTTATTTATTTATTTTCTTTAAGGTCCAGAAACTGCATCTCTCTTATTTACATTTCTTTATTTATAATTATTAATTGTTAATTTTGGAATTCTTATTTTTAATTTTCAAGCATTTGATGGTATTCTTCATCTTTTGTGTTAATATTGGGTTTTTCCCCTTTGACAACCCCTAGACGGCCGGGCGTTGTCACTGCACAAAACCCGTTAATATATCATACACTATATAATGGTAAGAAAGTAATTGTAATATTTATGATTTTGAAGGTTTTTTTTTTTTGGTTGATAACTTAAAAATTATATATGAAGCCCTATAAACTTTGAAGGTATGAAATATTTTATTTTATTCATTAGACTAAATTAATTGAAATAATATTATTTAAAAAAAAACATTTTATAACAGTTGGGCTCGTTGAGCTTGAGGTTTGATGGGTCTTATGTATTTTAAAATCTTGGCAAAAAGGGTAAGTACAATTGTTCGGCGGTGCAAATGTTGTCCCTGTTTGAACCTCGTTTCTTAAAAATCATTTTCTATAAACTTATTTTCAATCATACATTTTATTAGCTTTTATCAAAATCAAACGCAAAGACCATTCTATGAGATAAATAACTAAAAGGAAAAGGGAATAAAAGGGTCTACCAAACAACGAAAAGGAGAAAAATGAAGAAGTCAGTAGACCGACTCCCACCGGCAACAATCGTCACCACCACAGCCACAGGCAGTGAAGGCACAACCCGCCACCACTTGTTGCACATTCCTCACACTTGTACAATCTCCAACCATAAAGAAAAAATTTGCTTGAAATATAAAAAAAATAATAATATTTTGCCCCTGTTTGAATTACATTTTAACATAATTTTAAGAGAAAATGTATTTTGAAATGGTGATTTTTTTGGAGAATGTGTGATTAAAAATAAGAATTTTTTTTTATTTACTTGAAATATTATTTTATGGAAAAATGTGCGGTTGACAATGAATTTTGAAAATGTGTTAAATACTCGATTAGTTTATGTCCTTAAAAGGAGCTCGTAATATCTCTATGTTCAAATTTACGAGTCACATTATACATTTGAGGTAAAGGTACATCCAATGCGATTATGTACACTTCATTTCATGGAGTACACTAAGCCGGGTAGATAATGGTGAGGATGAACGACCAACTTTTAGGTAGTTGGACTCAATGCTGAGTGCAAGGGCTAAAAATTTATTTATAAAGATAAATAGAAAATTGTTGAATAATTTTGTGTATAGTGACGTCAAAAGATCAGAATATATTTGTAAGAATCCTTGTCGACCATTGGACAAAGTAACAACAAAGAAAACAGGAAAAGAAAATGAGATAGAAATGATTAATATGTAAGAAAATGCCTGAAAGCACAAAGTCGAGGCAAGTGTTGAATACTTTATCCTTAAATCGAATTTTCCCCGCAATAGTACCAATGGTTTATGGCAATCAACTCCCAATATACGATGACTACCACTTGTGTTTGTAGCACTTCAAACACAAGCACCACGAAGTAGAATATCGACTTTTGTACTGCAAAATAAAATGAATATGAAAATCAGAATTTATGCAACAAGAATATAAGAAATTGATTCAAGAGAAGAAGAGGAAAATATATTTATGTTTGCATATCATTGGTGTAAGGAATAGGATGTCCCTAGGGAACGAAGTGGTGTGGATCCAAATCGTGCAACACTTCAAAAGGACGTGACACTATTCTGTCGCTCTCTTTCCGCCAACCTCTCGCTTGAGCGAGAGTTGCAAAGATTTTGTCACTCGCTCTTTGCTCGATGTCGTTCGAGCGACAGTATTATCTAGAATTGTTAAACCAATTTTCAATGTTGACATCGAAGTTGACATTAAATCATACTTTTCAATATTTGATTTTTTTAATACTTGACCAATGTTCTTGAATTGTTAAACCAATTCCCAACAAATTTTATCTCACACGTGGATTAATTGAGTACGAGACGACGAAAGATTAACTTATTGCGATTTATTCGACACTGTCACTTCAATAAAGTATTTCAAGTAAAAAGAATAATAATAAAATGTTTAAAGCACTCAAGTGTTTAACGACTACAATGTTTCTCATTTTAATTGATCAACCATGCTATCTTACCACTTTGCTTGATCACTTGGATGACCTCGACCCCACCTCTTCCCTCACATGGGGGTCGAGTCCCATCTCATTAAATTTAATATTTTTGCCCCCATGTGAGGGGAGAGGTGGGACCGAGATCATCCAAGTGGTCAAACAAAGTGACAAAATAGATTAATCCTTAATTGATATGTGCGCAAAATATTTTAAGATCTATCTAAGTTCAAGGTAATATTAAATAAAATAATGTCCAACGTTAAATTTTGAGAAAAAAAAAACAAAAAACCAAAAAAGTGGACTTTAAACTAGTCGTTTCAAAAGGGAACACTACACAAACCCTACATATAAGAATCATTTTTCAAAATTAACAAACTTGTTAATTTATTTCAAAAATCAGGTGGTAAATAAATTTATTAAATATTAAATTATAATATAATACACATTAATTATTTCCACTTCATGCCACCTCATCCACCCATTCTATCATGATATCATCCCACTATACCACCTTTTCTCCACCTCTCCATTGACTTCGACGACGGCGACGGTGACCACTCTGGCAATAGCTCCGGCGACCACTTCGGTAACAACTCCGGCGACTTTTTATTTTTTATTTTTTTTTTACCGATGACCCATGATTAGTTTTATGACATTTCAAAACTAACAAACTTGTCAAATCATTTAATAATATATCCTCACCCACTCCCACCAATTTAATAATATATCAATTAATAATATTTCACCCCTACCATCTCAACCTCGTAGATCCCACACCACACCACCCAATTGTGACTGAGTGTGACTGTATGTGACCAATTCTGTGTTAATTGTAATCAATTGTGACTTGATAACAATTGGTCACAATCAGTTACAATTAGCACAAAATTGATCACAACCAGTCACAACTAACACATATTTGGTCACAGAAGATTACCACAAACAAATCTGCACACACCACCATCACCACCATCCCAACCTCCAAATCGCTTTTTGTTCAACTCATTCCGTCCCACCACCACCCTCATCACCACTATCAATTCCAAACCATCACCACAGCCTCCAAATGCACCACACACTCCTATTACCTTAAACACATACTTGGTCACAAAAGGTCACCACAAACAAATCTATACATACCAAAACCCAACACCACAATCCAGGACCACTTACCACTACCACCACTTCAATGTACAACTACTACCACCTTCAATTCAAGTCTACCTTCACCTTAAATCCTGAAAAGGACCAGTGACGAACCCAAATAATTTGTCATTGTGTACTCTATTAAAAAATTTTAGCTAAAGTTTTACAAATGTAATCTTTAAGGACTTGATACAAATCCCTTTTAAACCATTAACGATTGTTCATGAATACTATGGCATGAATACTAATTGTGTTTACCAGCACAGCTAACATCTTAAGCACCGCAGCCCACATCAAAACCACACCACCTAAACATCACCAAAAAATCATATTCAAAATTATCACTGCCACTGCCACAACCATACTGCCATCGTCGTCGCTGTAACTATCGCCACCACCACATCACAATCACACCATAACCACCACCTCGACCAAAACATCCCCAAATAGCCGTCGCCACCACGAACGCCAAAAGCACAGCAGACCAACCACCACACATTCACAAATTCACAATGAAAATAGGGTGGAAAATTTCACAAAACTATCCCTTACTACATTAAATTTCGCTCACGCTGCCACGACTGTGCCCTTTGTGAAGATGATTCAAAGAAGAAGAGGAGGGACGAGCAGCGAAGCACCTTGTGATGGCGAATCAATGTCTCCACAGTCGCGCTGCTCAGTCACATCGTTTTCACAGAGGCGCATGACTGCGACTCGCCGTCGCAATGAATGAGCTCAAATCAAGGTCAGTTGCTGCAGCAGCATCCGAGACGGCGGCGCGCGGGGGAGATCTGAGAGTAGAGAGATGGGGTGAAGAGAGAATGGAGAGGAGATGAGAGGGGGCGTCGGTGGTGACGGCGAGGGACGGTGGTGAAGAGAGTGGAGAGAAGAGAAGAGGAGAGAGAGAAAGAAGACGAGTTTAGGGGTGGGTAGAGTTGAATATGTGAATTAAATTTTAATTTTATAATATTATTATTAATATTTAAAAGATTAATTAACCCCTGATTTGTGAAAAGAAAAGCTTTAGAATTTGATATTTGAAATGTATAATTGAAAGGCAGGTTTTTGGGTAGTTTTCCCGTTCCCAAAAGAGGAAATTACAGTTAGGGAGGTATTTGAAGATCCAATTTCAAAAATAGGATAAAATGTTTAGTTATACAAAAATCAGGTTTAATTATAATATTTTAAAATATTTTAATATTAAATAATAATATTATAAAATTTAATTAATCATATATTTTTTAAAAACCATAATTTTCTCTTTCACTCTCTATCTCGTGCTCTCTCTCTCTAACCCATTGCTCTCTCGCCGCCACTGTTCTTTCTCTCGCTCTACCCACCGCTGTCTCGCCACACTACACTTCGATGACGTCATTACCTGCAGTGGCGACAGGCAGCGGTGGAGATTTGCAATAGAGATGGATTGCGATGTGTGGAAGTTTGAGATGGAGTTTTGCGATGGTTGGGGTGCGAGGCGACGATGGTGTTTTGCGAAGAGTGGTGACGGTGATTCGAAGACATTTTTTGGAATTTCTGCAATTTTCCGTCTCCAGATCTTCTCCGATGAACCATCGTCTTCTCCTATTTCGTGCCACTCGCAACACCCCTGCAACTCTGCTGTAGAAGCGAGACAGGGATGAGAGGGAGATGTGGGTTGGCTGTGGTGATACATGTGTTGGTGGTGGGACGGCAGTTCTGGTGGGGATGCAGGTTTCGGTGTGGGCTGTGGTGATGGAGGTGGTGGCGGTGACTGTTACTGTGTGTGTGAATGGCGACAGTCGTTTTGGGGCATGGTGGTTCTGTGATTTTCGCGTGTGTAGAATCGATTGTGTTGGTGCGATTTGGCTGTGGTCGGTGCAGTGTGGGCTGTGGTAATGGAGGTGGTGGCGGTGACTGTGCAGTGATGGAGGTGGTGGCGGTGATTGTGCGTGCGAATGGCTGTGGTGGTTTTGGGGTGGTGGGAGGGCGTGGGGTTAAGTTTTGAGGTGTTGATGTTGCTATTTGACGGCGACGGTGGTGGTGTGGCTGGTGGAGGCAGTGACGAAATCGTGGTCACATATGATTTGGTGGTGGTCACAATAGTATGACTTATATGTTAGGGAATTGTGATCTTATTGTTAAACTATTGGGCGGCGGCGACGGTGGTGGTGCCGTTGGTGGAGACAGGGACGAAGTGGTGGTCACTTATAATTTGGTGGCGGTCACAATAGTATGACTCATATGTTCTTGAATCGTGATCGAAATTAATCTGTGACCTATTAAAATTTTGATTTGTGACCTCGAAAACAATCTGTGACCTATTAAAATTTTATTTGTGACTTCGGAAATAAATTGTGACCTATTAAAATTTGAATCCGTGACTTCGAAAATAATTTGTGACCAATAAATTTTTTGATTTATGACCTCGTAATAATTTGTAATTAATTAATTTGATAATATGTGATCAATAAATGTATTTATGATCAAATTGTACAAATTTGTGATTTTTATATATTTAATTAATTTAATAATAAATCATAAATAAAATTTAATAGAAATCTGATTTTTGAATATTGAAATCTTTTACCTTATTATTGAATTTATCATACTAAAAACCTTATTTATGTATTGTTCCCTCCCCAACATCCCAATTTAAATAGGACCAGGATATGGCCCTGGCCCAAAAGCCCAAATCAGAAGTAATATCCAATTTTTTTTTTTTTAAATTATTATTTTGTGAATCACACTTCACTTTTGCGCTCTCTCTCTCTCTCTCTCTCGCATTGGATTTTTGAAGAATTCAAAGAAGAAGAAATCCCATTGAAGGTTTACCCTTTTGCCCAATAGTTATATACTTTTCTATTAATATTTTTTATTTTGTGTTTAGATTCAAATTCTCGTGTTGTTTTTGTTATGTTGGTATTTTTTTTTTTTAAATATTCGATTTCAACTTTATTTTTTTTGGCAGTTCTGATTATCCTATAGAGATATGAGGTTTTCTATTTAATTAAATAATTTTTAGATTTAAAATAAATTATAGAACTGAGTATGTTATTTATATGTTTTGTATTGATTCATTTCTATCCGTTTGATATTTTTCCTAATTTTAATTTTTTTCCTTGAAATTCAAAATCATGAATTGTTACTATAATATTTTTTTTTCTCCCGTTCTTTACCTTTTTTTTTTTAAAGGTTGATGAACATTTCCTAATTGTTTATTTATTTAGCTAATGTGATCATTAAAATTCAAAATGTTGAATTGGGTATATCATCTTGTTTTTATTCACTTTCCTTTCTTGGAAACATCTTAAAGGTTTCATCCCTTACCCAATCACTATTAGCAATTTTTACGGGAAAAAAAATTCTGCATTAAATGTTTTGTGCTAATGAAATTTGAAATCTTAAATTGGGCAAGCCTATTTTAATCACACTGATCGAAACCTTTAAAGGTTCATTTTTCTGAATCTTTTAAGTCTCATTTTTTGCATTATCTCATTTCTCTTGGAATTTGCTAAAATTAAACTCGAAAGGGTAGCAAATTCATGTATCCAACACAATGCTGTGTTATCTGAGTGTTGACATTCCTTAATTTGTTCTTCCAACGTGAGTTTGTTCATTTCTTGATTTTTCTCAAGTTCTCAAATGTCTACAAGATAGTATATTCCTTTTCTTTCATAATATTTTCATAATCTTGAAATAATCAATTCAGTGCTTTGTATTAAAATGCAGCATAGAATTGTTGCATGTCTCTTCCATTAGTTTCATGTGTCTTTGTATGTGCGAATTTGTGCCCAAGTTGCGTTGTTGCAAAGTTTGGAAGAAACTTTTGTAGTTTCTGGATTATGATGATAACTAGTATAATTACCTATAGTGTCAGTGTTTGCAACCAATGGTAAACATTTTATGTGCAAAATTGATGTCGTTTTCTGGACATCATTTGTAGAAGTTTCTGTGCTTTTTTATGTTGTAATCAGGCTTACAATTCTATTGTAAAATTATGCATTTTGATGTTGCTTGGACCCTTTTTCTTGATATAACTTGTGATTTATGCTTCTTGACCATTTGTTTTCTGATATTTTGAACTTGATATGATGTTAGATTGTTGAGATTATGTCTTGAAAATTGATCTGAATGTAATTGCTAAATTTTATTGAGAAGAGCTAACTTTGATGTAATTGAACCTTGCAGATCATGGATCACATGGACGGTGATCACATAGTAGATGTTCCTGACACTCCTGATAGATTAGCCAATCGTGCAGTTAATGAGAGGAGTGGTGTTAGGGAGGGAAAAAATAATCTTAATATGTCTTGTCATTCAGGAAAGCTGGAATTTTTTGATGAAGGGACTAATAATCAGCCAATGTTAATCGATAGTAGGACCAAAAAGCTGTCCAGCCATCCTCCAAATGGTAATAGCAGTTCTGGAGACACTTTACGCTGCAGTAATCATCCAGCTTTTATTGGAGGCAGTACATCCTCCTCTAGAAGTACTCCTATATTTCGGAAAGGGTTGGCTGATAATAACCCTAGTTATGAAAGCCATGATTCTATTCATATTTTGCATGTACAGAATGAAAAACCTTCATGTACTTCAAAATCAACTTCATCTGAAAATGGTTGTTTTGTTGATCCAACGAAAAGGAATGTGCCCAGTACTCTACTTGGAAAAGCTTTCTCTGGTGGGGAACCTAGGAGCAGTCAAGTTGATGATTTTAGAAAAAGACCAGGCTTAGGAAATGTGCCTTCTTCAAATAACATTGCAAAATTTTCAATGACGTCAGGAGAAGCCAGTGAAAGAATGGAAAATAAGTACAAAGTTGGTACAAGTATTGATGAT
The DNA here is from genome assembly GCA_019395295.1 of Osmanthus fragrans. Taxonomy (NCBI): domain Eukaryota; kingdom Viridiplantae; phylum Streptophyta; class Magnoliopsida; order Lamiales; family Oleaceae; genus Osmanthus; species Osmanthus fragrans. Next base: position 23,805,829 of record CM033357.1, read on the forward strand.
GGAGACAGGGTTGAATTCGTTGGTAATATTCAGAACAAACCTGGGCAATATGGTTTTCCAGCTCTTGATCCCAATTCCTCGCCTAGAATCACTAGGCAAAAGAGATTGGTGCGAAATGGATATATATCTCCACATAACATAGCTAAGGCCAAACAGTTGGCTGGAAAGGATGATAATGGTTTTGTGGCTGTTGCACATGCTGATACTACGTCTATGGCATCTACTGGCCCACCAGTTTGGAATGATATAAAGGAATTGGTTGCTGAAGACCACAATTCTCATAGAGGAAAGGGAAAGGGAGTGATGAATCATCCTTGTTCAGCAAAAGAACTTGATAAGAAAAACAAGCATTTGTTGAGCAGGTACTTATTGTGTTATGCAGTTTTTTTTTGTTTTTTTTAATGAACATTTCGAATTTATTGTTTGCATTAACAAACATGCAAATACTTTTAATAGAAAAACAGCATATCTGTAGTGATTGATCTTTAGCCAAATCTCTTTGTGTTGATTGAAAATATGTGCAATCCTTAAGTAAATCAACTGAATCAAGAAAAAGGATCACTTTCCTCGAGTAAATCAACTGACTCTACAAAAATAGATAATATCTGAATGCATTGAAAGTAAACCTCGATATGATATAAAATAAACAAACAATTTGACAAAACCAATCATATTCTTCACAAAAAGCAAGCAGAGCCATGTTGTATCATTGGTAGTGACAAGGAGAAAAGAAAAACTCAATCAACACAAAGGCATACTTTTTTTCCTCATATTTGTTAACATAAAATTTCCTTTTTGAAGTTTAGGATCCTAGTACATTGAGAAACCCTCTTAGTAAAAAATTAACACTAAAAGGACAGGAAAAATTGCCATTACTCGTAGACACTTAAAATGAAAAGAAAATATCTTCATGGGAAATTCATCAATTAATCCAAATTTGTTTCTTTTGCACATTTAGTAAGAAAATAAAAGTCCAGTTTACAGGTTTTGTTGGATTAAGTGTTAGGTTAGAATTTCAGAATTTATGACCTCTTTCCAGTAGCGGTTTATAACCTATAAAGTTTATGGTGTGTAGGGAGTCAAATATATGTGATTTTTATATCTACTAAACCGGAAATTTGAGCAACAGGGAGTGTTGATCCCTTTCATGCTTCATCGACAAAAGGAGTCCGCAAAGATTATATTTTATGTTCCTCATTGTATGTTGTTTTTAGCTCTTCAGAAGCTAACAAAATTTCTCATATTTAATCCAAGTTGCCCCTTTGGTTGACCTATTTTCTTGGACAAAGTTTCTTTATTGAAAATTTGAACACATTTTCACCTTCCACACCTGTCTTCCTGTATCATATGATGAGTCATCTTCTTCCTAGCTCTCCAGTCAAATTGTTCTCATCTGCCAACTTCTGATATGAATTTTAGACAATGGTATGAATGTCAAGTCTACAATGAGTTCGCTTCTATAGGCATGGGAGGAAATTTGATGGATAATTATTGTATGAAGTATCAATAGGAGAGGATAAACACGTGTTTGGGTATTTTATTTTCTAAAAATGAACCACAAAAATTGAAGAAAAGCGTAACTGACTGGGGTTAGGGGTCAATTTTATACTTCAAGTTGAACGAGAAGAATTGGGTGTTTGGTATATTCTATCAACAAGCAAGTTTCAACGTGATGAGAAAAAGAATAAAGGAGAATACTCTGCTTCTTAGATCTATGGATTTATGTTATGAAAATGTAAATGTTAATATGTGTGTATGCATATGTATATATATATTGGGTCCTTCGGGATTTTACTTGAAGATAGAGTTCCAAATAATTTCTTTGAAAATTTAGATTTTTGAATGAAGGGATTCATCATTCGAAGGGAAGTAGACTACTCAACTTGTAAGTTCGAACTATTATTATTTATTTATTAGCGTGTTTGTTTTAAATTTCTGGTGAATTCGTTTTCTGTTTGTGGTAAGGATTAGTTAAGCAGCCCCGAAAGCATTCCATTCCATTCCATCCTACCACTCTATTTGATGTCGATTCATCCACACTTCCATTCCTTGTAGAGGAAGGCTAACTGCTTGGCTGGCTGGGAGCTGTATGAGCGGTAACGTCCACGTACGTCTCCGTGAGAAGGGCGGAAGACTAAATTCTAACATATTGACGAATTATTCTAATGATGCCAGTGAGAAACATCCTGAGTTATGCCATTGGATTGGAGAAGATACAAACAAGTGTTGTTTACATGTTCCTTCTATAGACGTGCAAAGTTGTTTATGTCTGGTTGCTATGAATAATGAATCTCTAGTATGTTTTGCGTTGGTTTTATGTTGGTTGGATCAGGTTTATCATAATAGATGGTTCAAATTTGCTTCAATTGGTATAAAAGGTGTATTTACCATCCATCCTCTTGTCATGAGACATTCGTACAATTGTATACTTGCAGGAACTTCCTGAGTATCAATGAGAAGAATATGGAAACCACTGACAACATCAGTTGTGCATCCAAAAGCACTGAAAAATCAAGTGGATGGAGAAGTACACATAATCGGACTAGAAAAATGAATTTACGTTCATTTGATGAGGAAGGGTTTCTGTCTGGAGAAATAGATGCATCACAATGTGCTCGGAAACATCACGAGAATAGGTTATCAAGGAAGGAAAAAGGAAACAGTGTTGTGATTGATGGTGACTATCATAGGCATCCTGATTTAGTCTCTTCTCAGCCTGTTTCTGCTCAACCTGTTGGAGAAACATTATCACATCCTAGGCCTCGATTGGCCAAATTCAACGGGCATCGTTCTGCAGCCAACACACTGATGAAAAGGCAAAAGCAGGGATCTATCTCAATTAGTCTGGTGAAGGTTCAACATCAGCTAATGATGATTCAGAAATTGTGTTTCTTAGCTCGTCTGGGGAACCGTCAAATTCAAGATCAATCTCCAGTGGTGTAAGCCATTTGCAGTCAATAATTGAAATTGACGATTCTCCTGAACTGAAACGTGATGCATATGGCGAAGATGCTAGGGCAAGACAGCTTGAAGCTGATGAAATGTTGGCTCGGGAACTTCAAGAACAATTTTACAATGAAACGCCCGTTCTCGGAGTTGGCGAGGTTCTTTCTGCTTTTACAAATTCCTGCAGATTCTTATTAGTGTTTTTACCTATTATCAATCGCTTAAATTTCATCTTTCTTCTCATGCTTCCTCCAATATGATGATAGGTTGATGAGCATATAGCATTGGCCTTGCAGCAGGAGGAATCGGGTCGTGCTGTTTCTCGAGCCAGTAACCATGCATTGGATCCTGTAAGTGTCTCTCTTTGTGATTGATCTTGTTGTAATTTACAAGAAAGAGCATTCAGAATCTACTTCTTGTGTTCGTGAATAGTTGTTAGAGACTTTATTAAATGACAATACTCTAGTAACATGTTCTCTGCATTTCTTTTTCTTTGAGAATGTTATTTTGTATGTCCTTCTTGGCTCCATCTGGACAGTGTTGGTAATGAAAATTTCAGATATGTCATAAGTTGGACGTGTCAGACGTTGATTTTTCGTTGATGTAGGTGGGATATTGCAGCAGAGGAATACTGATTGTTATCTTTCATTTATTTTTCATTGAAAAATTCTGATATGTCATCTGTTCATCTTTAGAGGGAACTTTTGATATATTTAACATTTTGCAACAGAGGAATGTTCGCCTTTGTTTTTGCAAGTGTCAATTTGGTTTGTGGAGATAAATTATGATAGATAATTGCCTTTTCAGGTGACGACATTATGTGCTTCTCTAGTAATCTTATATCCCTGGATTTTTATGCATTTTGTTTTCGTGATGCTTTAGCTAGAAGGCATCTTAGTCCTCAAGCTCATGCCAAATGCACATTTCGAGTTGGAATTTTTTCAATTAATCATAAACATCTTGGTTTCAACAATTCATACTTGACTGTGTTTCTTTCTAAAATATTAACAGTTTTTTATTTGGGTCAATGTTTAGTTGCAACCAGCCGATTCTGATAATTTGCCTTATATATGAATAATTGGATGTATTATAGTTTGTTCCTTGGGCTGAATTTTTTTCTCTGAAATAGAAGCTGTAATGTTATTATGCAGAGAGACTCATTGATAGCCAATTTACGTGGACAATCACATTCTCGATCTTCGCCGAACCTTTCGCGTAGAGGATCTCAAGCTCGATCTTCCACATCTGGTAGAACAACAAGGTTCAGGGGTCGTTTTCCAGGACAACCTCGTACCCTATCATCACCATCAACAGGAAGAAATTCCCTGTTTCCAGCAAGCATGGATGTCGACATGGTATTATCTTAAATTTATCATTACTAATCTGTTATTTATATTTGATTTTGGAGTACTAGTTAAATTGATGCTTTTGTATTAAAATTATTTGAATAGTTGATGTTTTGATATTAAAACTACTTGGATTATGCCTTAATTATTTCCGGCAGTGGACCAGCTATGTATTTCTGCTTCTGTTAGTCATGTACTTGATGTTTCTATTATTATTTTTTTGTGAGAACGATCACCAGCTAACTACGTAGTTATGCTTCTATTAGTCGTGTACTTGATGTTTCTATTATTATTTTTTTGTGAGAACGATCCTCTCCAACTATACAATTCGATACAAGCTATTTGTACCATGTAAAGGTGGACTCAACCTATTTAAGGTATAAGATTATACGTGTGCCCATTATAATAACCAAAGCAATAAGTAAGAGAACCTATCAAGCATAGTTGATAGGTATAAGATTATACGTGTGCCCATTATAATAACCAAAGCAATAAATAAGAGAACCTATCAAGCATAGTTGGAAGCATCCAATTAAATAAAAAAGTTAGAAAATATGATAATCAAGAAATAAATAGCAACTTGCAAGAATTATATTTTAGGTTTTTGATAGGACCCTGTGAAGTAAGAAGAATTCAACTGAGAAATGAATTGTTAGTCCTCGAATGAAAATACTGAAATGAGGAAGAGATTCAAGGCATTCGAGAGGCCTGGTCTCTCCCCACTAGACTCAACAGGTGAATGAAAAATATAGCCCTCCCTCCCATTACATTTATTGACACATCCCGCCCAACTCAATTCCCTAATTTACCCTTTTGAACCAACTACCTTGGACTGCCTGCCTTTGTTCTGGTGCCCCAGCTAGGTTATTACTAACTACATTCTACCCTTTCTTCCTTCTCACGTATGTGAATTTAACCAGGGGTCTATCATTTACCCTCGGGGAACTGCTGTAAGAAGATGTTGAAAGGTTCCCACGTAGCTTCAAAGTCGGGTAAGTTCTTCCATTTGATCAACACCTCCCGCACTGAACCTGTACTAGACGAACCCTGCCTGACCTGTAACACTGCCTCCAGTTCAACCCGTATTTGTTCCTTTGCCTCAAGTTGTGGGGGAAGTTTCGAGATGACTGACTAGCTCCGATAGCCTTGCGGAGCTGAGAAACATGAAAAACTGTGTATAGATGCAGTAGGAGGGAGTTTTAGTTTGTATGCTACCTGCCCCACTCTTGCTTCCACTTCAAACGGCCCAGAGTATTTAGAGGACAACTTAGCATAAGGGCGAGTGGCCACAAATTTCTAGCGATAAGACCGTAATCTGAGATATACCAAGTCTCCCACTTCAAATTGCACATCACGCCGATGCCTGTCAACCACCAGTTTCATCCTTTGTTGAGCATGAGTTAGTTGTAGTTTTAGTTCCCGGAGAACGAAAAGTGCCTTCTCTACAGTGGAAACCACAGTCAGGCCCTTCTCAATAGGCAAAAGAGGGGGTGGATCGCGGCCATACACAATATGGAAGGGAGTGTGCTTCGTGGCTGTGTGGAAAGAAGTATTGTACCAAAACTCCACCCATAGTAACCATTGGCTCCAAGAATGTGGCTTGTGGGATGCGAAGCACCTCAAATACGTTTCTAAACACCGGTTTACGACCTCAGTCTGACCATCTGTTTGTGGATGGTTCGCCGTACTATGCTTGAGGCTAGGTCCTTGAGCCCTGACTAGTTTAGTCCAAAACTTGCTTATGAAAATTCGATCCCGGTCAGAAAGTATTGACTGTAGAATACCATGCAAGCAGACAATCTCTCTGACAAAGATGGCTGCCACTAGTGGAGCAGTGAATGGGTGCTTTAGACCAACGGCCATATTCCTATTTCTTCTTGTATCTCCCCCTTGATTCCATCCGTTCATGTTTCCAATGCATTCACTCGATGGGTAATCGTCACTCTCCCAAGATCAGTGCTCTGATACCAAATTTGATAGTGACCCTGTGAAGTGAGAAGAATTCAACCGAGAAATGATCTGTTATTCCTTGAATGAAAATACTGAAATGAGGGAGAGATCCAAGGCATTCGAGAGGCCTGGTCTCTCCCCACTTAGACTCAACAAAATCGTGAATGAAAAATATAGCCCTCCCTCCCATTACATTTATTGACACATCCCCCTAACTCAATTCCCTAATTTACTCTTTTGACCCTACTAACTGCCCTGGACTGCCTGCCTTTGCTCTGGTCCCCCAGCTGGGTTGTTACTAACTGCATTCTGCCCTTTCTTCCTTCTCACGTATGTGAATTTAACCGGGGGTCTATCAGTTTTAAGATGACATTCCCTCACTTTTAAATATCTTTAAGAAAAATGGAGAAGGGAAGAAACTATCCCTTTTAACAGACCAATTGTAGTTAAATCAATAATCGATTTATCAGAGGAACTCCTGCCTATAACTAAGGATTTGAGATCAATTTGGGTAGTGATTTTTTTTTATTTGAAGCACCAAAACTCCTTGGAAGAGCTATTGGATACAATATCTATGGTTGTAGAAATGACATTAGAAAGTTATGTTACATTGTGTATATATATGAAGTAATATTAAAAGGTGATTTTTATTTGTGGAAGAGGAACAATATCTATGTTATTTTTAGTTATTTTTAGTTATTCCATTGTGTATATATATGAAGTAATATTAAAAGGTGAAGATATTTCTTTTACCTTCTCGCTTTTACATGTAAGCCTGTAGGTTTTCTATTAAATATGCCTTTTTTTCCAGATGCAGATATAATCATAGACTAGTTTCTGATCACAACTTGTTCTGCTTTTCATGAATGCAGAGGATGCATATACTGGAAACATTGGAGGCTTTCAGCGACATGGGAGTGGATAGAAGTTCCCTTCAAATACATCGTGATTTCAACGAGTAAGATTTATTTGGTGCATATTTTGAAATGTTGCTAGTATATAGCATGTAATTTACATAACTAACCTTCAGGTTTGACAAGTATCTTATGTTGGTGGAGGAGGATGATTTATGGGTGTGAGAATCCATTAATTGCTGACATGTAATTTTTCTGTTAGAGTTCCACAAAATCGTTTTGGTTGTCTTCATGAAATACTGTTTTATGTCGTTTTCCTCATCTTCCTCGTTGTTTCATCTAAAGATGTAAATTGCAAGGTTTTTCAGGCTGTCTGCTGAAACCAACTCCATCTGTTTACCTTGTTAGGGTAATTTGAGATAAAATTTGGAATTAGCATGGAAAACCTGCTTGAGCCTATTATATTATTGTTTCCATACATAGCCCATATCATTACACCTTTCATGCGTGTTGATATTATGTGTCAGTCAGTTGGGTGAGATGTATTGACGGGGCTTGCAACAGTAGTAGAAAATTTCCTCTCACTATTTGCATGAACTTTTTTCCTCAAGTCCTTATGTTTTGTGTTTAGTCCTGGTCTCCTGGAGCTTACAAGACACATTCAGGATGAGGTCTTGCGTGTTTTATTCTCCAATGACATAATTTTAGTCGATAAGGTCACAAGGGTAGTTAATTTATGAGTGATATAAATTTGCACTAGTAGTTTGGAGCCAGCGTTTTAGGTTAAGTAGAATCAAGATGGAGTTCATGCAAAATATGAAATTTGAAGAAACTTCCTACTAGCATCTAATTTTTCTTGCTGGAATTTGATAGAACCGACTATGAAATGTTATTGGCTCTTGACGATAACAATGATCAGCATGGTGGTGCATCTACACACCTGATTAATGGCCTCCCACAATCAACAGTTCAGGTAATTTTCATGATTTTATCTGTTAAGAAATGAAGCTATCTGCAGATTATTGTTCATTACTTGCACGTTGTACTTATCCTCAATTACTTTGTTGAACTATTTGTGCAGAACGCTAATTTTGAAGAAGCTTGTGCAATATGTCTTGAAACTCCAACCATAGGAGATACTATTCGCCACCTCCCCTGTTTACACAAATTTCACAAAGATGTACGAAATTCTAAAATACATTTTTGTTATTAATCTACCTTGAAAAGTGCTACATGTCTTACATTTTTCTAAACACAACAGTGCATTGATCCATGGTTGAGGAGAAGAACATCTTGCCCAGTTTGCAAGTCGTCTATTACTTGATAGCTGCTGAGTCTTGGGTGGATTCGCTGTCACATTGCAAGCGGAATGAGGTTCTCAAGCAACAACTTGGTTTTCTGGAATCACATTTTACTTCTCTATTCTCAGAAGGAGCATACTTCATGTTTTTTGAATACTTCATGGTTATACTTACAACTGCTTGGTTATAGATGAGATATAAATTTTGAATAGGGGTGTAAAGTGTGTTGGGTGGCCTAGCTCTGACCACTAAAATCCCGCCCCTCTGGCGCATATTGGGATGTCGACTCCAGTCCCAGGTGCGCTTATTAGCAAAGCTAGTACCAATATAGTAGAGTTTTGAGACTTATTGGGTTTGAAATTGCTCTTTTTTGGAATTGTCATTACTCATTCTTTGAGTGTGGAAATATTGAAATGTAGATTTCAATAGATAGAAGTACGTGAACTTTGTCTACCAAGTGAACTTTGTCTACCAAAATTTGACAATTAGATGATGAGAAAGAACTATTAAAATATAGAAAAAAGCTTCTTGTACATCAATGACGCACATCATTGTACACACTCCTCTTACATGAGAGGGGACCCATGGTGATTAAAATATTCGCGGACCCTCTTTAATGTGAGAGGAATGTGTACAAAGCTGTGTACCATTGATGTACAAGAAGCCCCTCTCTAAAATATATCTGCAAGCAAAGGGAAAAGAAAGAAAGAAAGAGAAAAGTCTTTAACAGAAATTATAGGAATATTTTCTTTACTAGTTTGGTGCCTTGGATAGTTGGATTGTTTATTATAATTCGTGACACAGACATAGGCCCCGTTTGATACATATTTTTTGTAAAATGAGAATAAAAAATATAGTCGTTATGGGTCCCACACAAGAGATGTAAAGTCAAATATGGTGGCTGGATGTGATGGATAATGGTCATATTTTTCATTTTTATGGTGAAAAAATGGGAACAAAACGGGGGCATAGTATACATATAATTTAATATTGTGATTCATATATTTGTTACATATATGTTAATAATGCTTTGACCCTATTTCATATTTTCAATATTTGTACTAAATGTAAAAACATTAAAATAACAATTTTGTTCTTTTTTCAAATGTGTAGATGAACTAGGAGTCTAGGATTACTAACCTGAAAATGTATAATTCTTTTGGTCGTAGGAATATGACCCTTATTTCATTTTTTTATTTTATTTTATTTTTTAATTCTTTTTTTTCCTGAAATTTTCATTTTCTTAAAAAATTTAATTACAATTATCAATGGGACGATTTTGTCCTTTTCAATTTTGAATGTGTAGGTTAAAGGAAAGGGTAGCTATATTAGCACCACACCTTTTATTTGAGTGAGCAAAAAAACCAGCAATCAACTTTTCACTTTTGATGTCCCACGATTATGCTAGTTTAGAAACTAAGGAGAAGGATAGGAGTTGGTAGGTTAAAGTTTGAAAATGATCTAAATTTTCTCCAAGCAGGATTTGAACCGACCGGTTAGTTAACAATCAACCGCTTTATCACTAAGCTACAGAGGAACAACCGGCTTAAGGATATTGACTCTCGCTCTTTGGACCAATCTTCTGTTTGACTATTTTCATCTTGCTTTTGAGATTGATCTTAAACCTCTTAAGCATTATAATTGCATCACATATGAAATAAGTGTTGACTGCGCAAGTGAACAAGAAAGTTTACCATTTTGTTGTCAGTCAGTCAATTATTCAGTTAGACAAGTTATCAATGGTCTAAGTACGAAATCTTGATTGCAACGCTCGAACAAAGTAAAATGATGGCTATATTAGCAATATAGTTTTTATTTGTTACACCAGATTTTAATTGTAGTTTAACTATTTAATTTGTGCTCATTGTAGCAATTATGTTCTTAAATTTTTTGTCAAATTATTATTTTTAACCTCTAATAATTAGTATATATCGTCCTTGATGATGATTTATGGCACAATTTTTTTTTCCATGAAAAAATTTCATACTTTTTATTTATTTATTTTTTAAAATATGATAAAAATAAGTTGTTATACATTATTTCAATGGACTTTTTGGGCATCAATAGTTATTAGAAACAAAATGTGTTAACTAATGAAAAGTTCGAGGATAAGAATGTCATGAAAAATCGTTAGAGATATAAATGTATTATAATGCATAAAACTTCTAATTACAATTAAAATGTGATACAAGATAAAAAAAAAAAAAAAAAAAAATTATGGTGTGAATATAATTACCTTAAGGAAAATGCATAAAATTCGTCAATTAAGATGAATGACTCATAATTTTTAAAGATTAGAGATGTTTGTCCAGAGACTTGTCAGGAGCGAATTTACAAATAAAATGAAAAATAAAAATTGAGAACAAGTGTTGTCATTTTCTCTTTAAGAGCGTCTCTGATTTCGTTAAAAATCAGATTTTTAATAAATTATAATAAAAATTAATGAAAAATGTTATTGAAAAATTGATAAAAATAAAATAAAAAAGTGTAAATTTCATAAAATACATGAATGAAAACGAGCTAGAAAAAAAAAATTATTATTGAAAACGAGTTAGACAAAAAATGAATTTAGAAAAAATTAAAACCGAACTAGGGCTATCAATTTTCATTAATCGTAGTGTTGATTAAAGCCGGTTCAATCTGTGGCAAGCCAAGCTTCCTTTTATTTATTTATTTAGGTGGTCAGTCCAGACTCATCCACTCCCACCTTTTGGTCATTATCCGAAACTTCTTTTGTCAATGGTCTATTGCTCCTTCCCCCTGCCTAAGGCTCCTACTGTTGCCCGGTTCTTTTGTCATTTGAAACCGGAACAGGTACAATTGAATGAACCAAAAGGAAGTATACTATAAAATTAACTTCAAATGCCATAATAATTTCCTACAGAAATCCAGTCACCATGAAAAATGAAATGAAAGGCCAGAATACCAACTCAGAAAACACAAAAGTTTTTAACAGTACGTGTTTGATAAGACTCTTTTGCACACAATGGAAAATGATAATTGGCAGAGCACGACCCCTATAGATTGGTTCCATATTATCTCTACCTATATGAATCGGGACGCTTGGGCTTGCTCTGAACAACAGCCTCGATCTTCTCCAGCACCGCAGGTGTAAGCAGCGGAATGACATTAATAGCCTTCATGTTTTCTTGAATCTGTTTTAGTTAAAGACATAAATAGAGGTTAAAGGACTAAAATCTCTACAAAATAAAGATATTTATAGATTATTCTAATTTCTACCTACACTAAACTATTGAGTTTAATCTCCTAGAAAAGAGAGGATTTCCTATTTTTTCCTTTGAAGAAATGGAAATCTCTTTCATGTAGATCGATGAAACATGTGAACGGATGATTAAGCTGACCTGAGACTCTTTGGTGGCACCAGTAATAACGGAGGAGACATTGGGATTTGAAGCACACCACGCGATAGCAAGTTGAGATAAAGGCACACCCAGTTCTTCTGCAATTGGTTTCAACCCATTCACTTTCTTTAGCACGTCATCTACCAATGATCGGCTAGCTAGATTCTGCAAAGAACGAAATCACAATTTAGTTTGCACCAAAAAGATCTCAGCAAGTTGGGCTTGAGGCCACACGAGAGATTAATCCACATTAAGGTATGTCTATGGACAAACAGCAAACCTAACATGCCTTCAGGGAATCTAAGATCCTTCATGTATAATACTCCAGCAAGAAGTTAAGCTTCCGTTAATCATAAATGGTTTATGAATTCAATCAAAGTCAAAACATTAATTCAACCACGTCTTCGTAACTACTAATCATTAAAATCCCACTACTATTCCCCTTGATAAACCATTTATAAATTTGACAGATGGCTAGCTAGATTCTGTAAAGAACGAAATCACAATTTAGTTTGCACCAAAAGATCCCAGCAAGTTGGGCTAGGGGCCACACGAGATTAATCCACAAAAAAAGGTATGTCTATGGACAGACAGCAAACCTAACATGCCTTCAGAGAATCTAAGATCCTTCATGTATAAAACTCCAGTAAGAAGTTAAGCTTCCGTTAACCATAAATGGTTTTTAAATTAAATCAAAGTCAAACATTAATTCAACCACGTCTTCATAACTACTAATCATTATAATCTGAAAATTTTGTGAGACCCACTACTATTCCTCTTTATAAATCATTTATAAATTTGATAGACGGAGGCTAATCTCTAACATAGACAAAGAAATATTTCCACCGTTCATGAACTAAACTTTTAAGCGGTACATGTGAAGAAGAAAGGACAACTTCTCAAGGAAAGTCGATGCTAACTTCTCTAAAACGTATGAAGATAATACTTTGATTTTGTAAACAAATCAACTAAGGATGACTTTTAGCCCCTGTTTCGTTTGGCTAAAAAATAGATTTTTAGTAGATTTTGATAAAAGTTGATGAAATGTGTGGTTGAAAAGTTTTTGTGATTAAAGAATAAGTATCCATTTAAGTGTATTTTACGAGTCTCTAAGGCAGTTTTGAAACAAGCTACTTGAACAAGTTTTGACTCTATCCATGTGATTCATTAGAGGTAATCAAGTTTGATAGACCAATACAAGCAAATTAACATGATATCAATGGAAGTTGAAATTTTTGAACTTTTACACAAATATTGTGAAAATTAACTTCAAGATTCCATGACAAACAAAATGTCATTTAAATTATAAACCCGGAAATACAAAGTTTCAGATTCAAATTTTACCTTATAGTTTTCCAAGGCAAACCGACTATCAGGTGGAATATTTCCCGAGTTATACTTCCCAGTCAGAACGCCAGATGCAAGTGGACTCCATGTTGTAAGACCAATACCATAATTATTGTACAAAGGGAGATACTCCAACTCAACCTGCAGAGTCCAATCCAATGCAGAATTATATTTGACCGGAAACATTAGGAAAGAAATCATTTAGTAAACAGCTAGCAGAAGCCATAACAGAGTGAACTTTGATTCTAATATCACAAGCTAGTAATATTTACACAATTAGAAAACTCGGTTCCATAAAAATTCACACTAAAATGCTAGTTCAAAAATTCTACATGCCAAATTTTGTTATTAAAATCCTTAATTGATAAGTCAGCTTGCTCCCAAACACTTTTTCAGAAACAAGGTTCCCCTTAAAATGAGATTCGCAATCTATGGTTGGAAGATTAAATTTTGCATCACTGATAATATGTGTGAGAGAGAGAGAGAGAGTTCTAGAGTTCTTTTGTGCTTTATGTTTGAGATTCCAAATGCTAGAGCTTGTATCCACATGCAGCGCGGATCTTAAAATCTAGAAAGTTCGAGTTAAAAATGTAGACAAGATAACATTAGAAGAAAAAGGCTGCACACTATATAAGGTTCAAGGAATGTGAAAACATAATATTATTGGTCTACATTTCACCAAGCTCAGATCTTGTTTTTCCTTCTCACTGACGGAGGGATTAAAAATACAGTGAGCAGAAGTACATGGCTTGGGGAAGAGGAACTGAAAATAATTGATCCAGAGGTGTATTCTGAGTTGAAAATGTCTTCCCATAAAAACTGTAATTGCACCTTGAAAGAGACTATTCTGCCAACCACGAATCTAACTCTCTCTTTATTATGCGTTCGGGATCTTCAAATGTATGTCGTAAGTAATTTTCGAAATCGAAGGAGCGCCTGACCTCCAAGTTATTTAGAGTAACGAACAAATGTGCTTAAATGCATCGTCGTGTTTGTTTAACATTTCTGAAAGACCACCTATTTGTTCGTTTACTAGGTTCGGCATGAAATCATAAATAAGGTTGGCTCCACTGTATCCAATAGTAGTAGTCTCCGTCAAAGTCAGTGGTGAATGAAAAGTATATTCACCTAATGATCATAATACTTTTCCTATCCATATTCCAAGTAGGAATGAAGATACATTCATTCAGCATAATATTGCAACAAATTTCAAAGTTTTGACAGGAGAAAAATCTTTCTTAAGTCTCAGCTTTGAATTAAATGACATGTTAGACTCTAATATAAGATCATTATATCACATCAATGAAACTGATTCACATTAGAGAAAAAAAATATTGCAAAATGGAAGATCTCCAACAAAGTAATAAAAATGCACAAGGATAAGTAGCTTTAAAGCTTCAATGAGTATTAGTATCAATTATCAACAATCTACATCCTCCAATTAGTGTTTTAAATAGCGCGCCAAGGCGTAGCGTGCCCTTGGCGCCAAGCAAAGTTGTTTGGCGCGTAATATGACGGTCAACGCCTAGCGTGATAAGGCGCGCCTAGGCGCACATTATTTATTTATTTATTATTATTAAATGATTTTTTTATTAATTAAAAATTAAAATAAGAAAACGTCTTTTTACGCATTAGTCTCGTCTAAGCTCGCCTAATCCTTAGCTTGGCATCCACGCATCGCCACGCATTACGTTATTTAGAACCTTGCCTCCAATAAATCCCTCGAAAGGATACTTTAATTAATAAGTGCACACCCAAAATATATCTTCAAGAAGTTCGAGAAAAAGAACTTGTCAAACAGTAACCCTCTTAAATGATAGCATAAACTCCCAACAAATCTGTATAAACATTTCAAGAATTGCATTAAAGTAACAAATAAACTGCATCAAAATCTATGATTCTCAAAAATTATATCCCCAATTAATAAATTTACCTTGTGCCTAGATAAGAGATTATACTCAGGCTGCTCAACAATAGGGCCCACGAGGTCCAGCCTCTCCGCCACCGCCCAAGCCTCCGTGATCTGCTGAGCCGACCACTCGCTAGTTCCCCAATAGTAAGCCCAGCCCTTATCAATCACATAATTCATAGCCCTCACAGTCTCCTCAATGGGCGTCATTATATCGGGCCTGTGACAGTACAGAACATCAACATACTCCATATCAAGCCTCTTCAACGAATTCTTCGTCCCCTCTATGATATGTTTCCTCGATAGGCCCTTGTCATTCGGGCCCTGTCCACCCCAGAAAATCTTGGTGGAGATGACGAGGTCCGATCGCTTCCATCCCAGTTCCTTGATAGCCTGACCCATGATCTCCTCGGCCCGGCCATTAGCATAAACCTCGGCGTTATCAAAGAAGTTAACACCGTTATCCCTGCAACACTGGAGGATGGATTTAGCCTCCTTGACATCAAGCTGATTGCCGAAAGTCACCCAGGCGCCAAAGGAAAGTTGTGATACCTTCAGGCCCGATCTACCCAGATTCTTGTACTGCATTTTTTTTGATCTGGGATTTCGATAAACAAGATTGGAAGAATGCAGAAGCAGAATGTAGTGTACGATGAAAAGAGTGCCGAAGTAGGGTGAAAGTGACTAGGGTGTAAGGAATCGGTGCTGATTTTGTGATATTTGAGACGATACATTTTTCATTTTCAATTGATTTTTTTTTTTTTTTTTTTGGTAGATCAAATTGTGATGAATAATTAATTTCTCTTTTTTCATTTTCTTGAATTTTGCTCAAGAATATTTTGATGAATAATAATTGGGTTTACTTAGTCGAGTTTCTATGGGGTAAGAGTTCACATAGAAGTAATTATTCATCGTTGTTTAATTATATTGTTATTTTTCATCTTACAATTTTCCTTGCTAGTTTCACGAAATCAACAAAGGCGTAAAAAAAAAAAGGAGCAAGAACAATGTTTACAGGAACATATTTAGCATATCTTAATGTAAGTCATTAAGACGTTTTACTTACGAGTGTTCACTCGTACAAACCAGAAAAACTTTGAACAAATTTTGCATCGACTAATATAAACTATTAACTAGAACGAGCAATAATTCTTAACCTCAAAATTAAAGCCTTGTAAAAAAAATTTCTAGGGTTAGACATTTCCTAAATTTGAAAATAGGAGAATCAATCGTTAGTATATTAATGATGTATTTGGTAAGATTAGATCCAAAAGATCATCATATAACTTTACCCAAAAAAAAGAAGAAGAGTCATTATTATTATTCACCAAATATCTCTTAATTTATTAATTATTAAACTCACAATTATGTTTCCGAGGGAATATTTCAGGGTATTTTCATTTCATTAGTTGTAACTAAAATCCTTGCCGCAATGCCATTTTAAGTTGCACGATGTGATAAACTCAATAAGAGGTACCAACACTTTTTCGATCGAGACTATTGCACGCGAGCTTATTTAGTGTGATTAATCTAGCTGACGTAATTTACAGGCTATTACGTCATCCCGAATGTTTACCCAATACACACCCGAAATGGTAGCGACTACGAATTTTCCGTCATCAAAAAAATGAAAAGTAAGTTAATTAATTTTATTTCTCATTTAATGTCACATTGATGTCATGTAAACTGGCATCGATGATGCTAAATAGCATTAAGCTATTTTAAAATATATTGTTCTACATTTTGATCTAAATTTAATGATTTATTAACAAAAATTCCACTAAGTGATACAAAAAAAAAAAAGGTTCCATTTTTCCACAACTATTCTATTCTCGTATATGCATTGGAATCTTTGTTCAGTGGTAAAAGGTAAAAACTAAAACGTCCTCTTATCTCTACGTAATCTATAAAATTAAAATACCAATTTTAGAAGGAATTGTACCAATTAAAATACCTTCGAGATTAGACAGAGTAAGAAAGAACGAGAAAGAAGAGAAAATCAAGCATTGAGACTTGAGAGAGGGAGAGAGAACATGTCTGATTTTAATTGACGAATAATAAACTACAAAGTTGTCTTTACGTTAACATAAAAACTAATATAGAACAAGTCACTACAAGTCTTACCTAATTTTTTCAACACCCTCCTACAAGTGCAACTGGGAGGAATAAACGGTAAGCTTGGCGCCTATTTGGAGCTCATTTTCTTCTCTTTTGTAGAAATTTTTTTACCGTTGTACAGTAAACAATGCATTCTTTATTCAAGATTTCTGACATAACTTGACAAAAGTCCGTCAAAAGTTATTCCATTCTTCTAAAATTTACCAAATCTACTCATGAAATGCACCGTGATTTCTTTGCCATTAAACGGGTATAATTGGATAACAAAACAAAACCTGTAGCAAATACAAAAGTTATGAAACGATGGGCCAGGAATGATGTGACTGAAAAATGAATTCCCTCGAATTAAAATGGCTCCCAAACGGGGACTTGTTTCACAAATAAACAAATATGGTGCTCATCGAAAGCTTCATCAAAATATTCGCATCTTAGTCTTCAATTGTTTCATGCCAAACGTCAAACTCTTAGCTAGTTACTTTTTCATGTATAAATTGAATATCAGTGTTTGTTGCATTGGTGCTAAACCATATTCGCCACAGGAGAACCTAAATCATAGTTATAAAATTCGGTTTGGACCGGCCAGTTGGGCCGAAAAACTGGTGACCCAGGCTCGTGTTCAGGCCGGATAGATTAATTTAATAAGAATGTACAGGGTTAGTCAAAAATCGGCTTTGACCTAGAAAATCGCCGGCCCGATTTACCGGTTTTCAAAATTGCCTTTAAATATTTTGGGGGTCCTTGGAATTGAACCGGACCTCTAAGAAAAATGGTTAGCTCCTCACCATTAGAGTAGTAGAGTACTTTAATAATTTTTAAGTGCAATAACTTATATGTATGCAATGAATCATTAAAATGCTTTGGTCCAACCTTTTACTTTATTATATAGACCTAAATAGTAAAAAATAACTTTAAAAAATATAATTTTGCCTAAATTTTTTTTTATACTTTTAATCTTTTTTATAAATTTTTATGCAACGACCCACCGATTTGACCATTGATCCACCAGTTCAACTAGTAACCAGAGACCCAGTACCTTTTCCGAGTAGATGCTCGGGTCGGTTTAATAACTATGACCTAAACTGACATCATTACTCCAAATAATAGGACAAGTAGAAAAGGTTAGAAGTAACTCCTAATTTGATGAGCAGTGAATTGTGAAGTCGTCTTTATATTTACATAAAACCAGCAGCTATACTTAGGGAGGACAGCGAGTTGGGCCGGGCCAGGCCGGCTAGCGGGGCCAAATTCTAGGCTCGAGCTCGGAGAATTGGGCTTTTTTCAGGCCCGAGCCAAAGTTCGTTGGAAATTTTGGAGCTCGGCTCAGGCTTTTTCTGGGTCGAGCCCCGGCCAGCCCGAATTTTTATTTTTTTTAAAAAAAAAATTCAGTATTAATCTTTTTTTTTATATTTTTTTTGTCGCGGGCTGAAAAGTCGGCTTGGGCCGAGCCCAAAAAATGGGGCTTGGCCCGAGTCTTGGTTCGGTGTCCCGAGCTGGGCCCAGCTCGGATTTTTCACTAGTCGGGCCCGGACAGCCCGAGCCGCCAAACCTTTTTGCCACCCCTAGCTGCACTTCTGAATATAAGGTCAAATATTTCAACAATATAAACTCTCGACCATGTATTTGTATAGTAAATTACAAAACAAGTCAACTATTATCTTCAACATCCTTCGCTAAGAGAAGTCTAGATTTGGTGATTGAAGGTGGTGGTGCCTTTGGTAATGAAAATGATGAAGGTGGAGATGGAATGCAACCAAGAGATTACAGCGTAGTGGAGTTTGATTGGAGATTGACTTTTTTAGTGGTGTTGCAATGTAGATCTAGAGAATGTAAAGGTGGTGCTGTCCTTATTAGGTAATGGAGACGATGGTGTGGTGTTTTTAGTGGTGGAAATAAGTGCGTCGATGGTGGTGCCACATAGTAGGTCACAGGTGGTGGTGGTAGTGGTGACAGTAGTGGTAAATGTGGTGACGTAATAATAATAGTTACAAGGTTGTGTGATGTAACAATAAATGTTAGAATTGGAGGGCCATTGATAATGATGGTGTAATACTAAATGGTACAAGTAGTGGTATTGTTGACGATCACAATGACTATAACAATGAAAAAAAGACAAAATGTGTGTAACAAATTATGTTACAAATAATGACATTACAGGGTGAGCAATTGTAATGTTGAATGTGTAACATAATTTTAAGAATATATCGCACTGAGTTACAAAATTATTGTCAAAAATAAAATAAATACAGTGTTTTAAGAATTAAAAAAAAAAAAAAATTGAAAAGTAAATATGATATTAATAAATTTTATTAATATATTTGTGAATTGTTTCCCTTGTTACATTGAGAAATCAAGACCCAATTAACTGATGTTGGAATTTGAGCCCACATAATGTAAACCTTGTTGCCCATTGGGTCGCTCGCAAGTCCAATACATCCCCGGCCTTTATACAAACAATGTGGACTTCCCCTCTCCATTTCAATTTGCTCATTTTCTGGGCCATTTTGCAAGTAGAATATGATTATATACTTTACATTCATTTATGAGAAAATTACATCCACACATGATTTTTAAATTTTCAATTCAAAAATAAAGTTTAAAATTTTTTTTGTTCAAAAATCAGGTGATAATTCAATTTTAAATATTAATAATTGTTATGAAAAGAGAGAACATAAGTCAATATTTTTTTATTTTTTTTATGTATAATATAAGAATAAAAACCCTATATTTATAGGTAAGAATCATGGATACAATGATAATAATTTCTAGAGTCGCAAAGTTACAATTGTCATTCACTAATAAACTCTAATGAATTTAGCATTTACAATATTTTTCCTTAAATGACACATTACAAAATATATGTCTCGTTAAAACTTTGTTTGATAAAAATTCAATGGAAAAAAATCTAAACGAAGGAAAAATAGTACAGTTATTTTGGAGTATTAAAAATAAACGATGCCTTATTAAAATCTTGTTAGAAAAATCCAGTGAGATAAAACCTAAGAGAAGAAAAAATAGTATGGCTACTCCTCATGATATTGACCACGAAAAATCTTTGAGTCAACGCATTCCAATTTCTTGAATGTGGACGTCGCAGTGCTTTTGTGAATAAATCAGTCACATTGTCACTTGAGTGAATTTATTGAATATCGATAACGACATTCTTCTGAAACTCATGTGTATAAAAGAAATTTGGAGAAATATGTTTCGTCCTGTCACATTTGATATAGTCGCATTTGAGTTGTGCAATACTAGCAGGATTATTTTCATACAAAATTGTTAGACTATCTTTTATTGAAGTTAATCTACGTGATACTTGGATATGATGGATCATGTTCCTCAACCATACACATTCTCGGTTTACTTCATGGATTGCAATAATTTTAGAATGATTTGAGAATGTTGCTGTCAATGATTATTTCATAAATTTTCATGATATAGTTGTTCCTCCATGTGTAAACACATATCATGTTTATAATTTTACTTTATGTGGGTGGGATAGGTAACATGCATCTGCATATCCTATTAAACCAGATCCTGGTTTTGAGAATAAAATAATCTCAAATCAATGGTACCCTTTAGGTAACAAAAAATATGTCTAACATTATTCCAATATCTTTGAGTTGGTGTAGAGTTATATCTTGCGAGGAGATTTACAAAAACAAATATGTTGTGTTGAGTGTAATTTGCAAGATAAGTTAATGCCCCAATTACATTAAGATATGATATTTCAGGACCAAGAACATTTTCTCCATCTTCAAGTGGACGAAATAGATCATTTTTCACATCAAGTGATAGAACAACCATATGTGATGCCAATGGATGTGCATAATCCATATAAAAACGTTTTAAAACTTTTTTCTGTATATGTAGATTGATGAACAAATAATCTTTCTGCGTAATATTCAATCTGCAATCCGAGACAAAATTTGGTTTTTCTTAAATATTTCATCTCAAATTCATTTTTCAAATAATCAGCAATTTTGTTGAGCTTTTCAGGAGTTTCAATTAAGTTTAAATTACCAACATAAACTCCACAATTGTAAATCCAATATTTATTTTCTTTATAAAAATGTATAGGCAGATATCGTCATTTTTATAACATTCCTTCAACAACTATTTGCTGAGGCGATTATACCACATGCGTCCAGATTGTTACAATTCATATAATAATCTTTGCAATTTAATTGAGAATATGATTCTCAAGTATGTATCATTTGTTCCTGACACTTTAAGTTCCTTAGGGACTTTCATATATATGTCACTATCAAGTGAACCAAATAAATAGATAGTTATTACATTCATAGGGTGCATATAAAGCCTTGGTGATACAATCAAACTAAATAGGAATCTAAAAGTGATGATATCCGTTATGGGATAATATGTTTCATTGTAATCAATTTCTGGGAGAAACCTTGAGATACAGGGATTACATTTTCAAGTGTTCGAATTACTGGTTCAAACATTTTTCGATCATCTAAGGAATTCAATTTCATCTGTATGGTTTCTTTTCATTTTGACCAATCATTTCTCTTTTTGACATTTTTTAACATACTATGATTTAGGGTCATCATTTTGCATAATATCAAGAGTCAGGTTAAATGTGAAAATATTGTTTATAACATTATTCTGTTCCCATAATCTATGAGATAACATATAATTTATTAAAATTTCATTATTTTAAAAAACTTGTGGTTCTTCGGGAACTATATTTTCAATATTTGATAGATCAATTTTTTCTAATGTTACTTTTTAAAAAAAAATTGGTTAATTTTTTTTTTTGTACTTTTCTTTTTCGAGATACAGAGTCTTTTAAGCCAATTCTGACATGTGTGAGATTCATTTGTTATAGCAGATTGTCCTGCAGGAACGAAAATTTTTGCTAAAATATTTTCTGGTGGTATATATATGACTTTGTCACCTTTTTTGTGTCAACAAATATATAGATAATTGATTTGCAACTCTTTGCAAATAAATGATTTTTTCAACATCTTGCTCATATTGATTGTTGTGGGAATCAAAGTAATATATAATTATTTCATTCCAAAAAAATTTACATAGATTTTCAGGGTGTAGTTTTTCCCATCCCAAAGTTGGAAAAATTATTTCATCAAAATGACAATTTACAAAATGTGCAATAAATAAATTACATGTAAAATGTTTAAAATGTCTAATAATGAATGGTGAATCAAAACACATATAAATCTCAAAGTTTCGTTGGGAACCCATTTTAGTATGTTGGGGGGGTGAAATATGGACGTAGACGACACAATAAAAAATTTGTAGATGAGAAATATCAAATTGATGATCAAATGTCAGTTACAAAAGTGAATATTGATAATAAGCAGTTGGTCTAATACGAACCAATAACGCAACATATAATATGGCATAATCCCAAACAGAAGCTGTTAATTTTATTTTCAAAAGTAATGATCTAGCAATAAGTTGTAGACGTTTAATAAACGACTCCACTAAATCATTTTGTGTATGGACATGCGCAACTGAATGTTTAATTACAGTCTCAATTGACATACAATAATCATCGAATGCCCGTGATCTAAATTCACCATCATTGTTAAGACGAATAGTCTTGATTGAGTAATCGGGGAAATTGCGCTCGTAATTTTATGATTTGAGTAAGTAGTTTAGCAAAGACTACATTCTTAGTGGAAAGTAGGTAAACATGTGACTAACTAGTAGAAGAATCAATTAATATCATAAAATAACAGAATTGTCCATGTTAAAAATAAAAAGAAGAATTGACAGATTCTTCATTTGAATGCGGAAGTGTTGAGCTCAATGATATGAAGAATAAGATGGATCGAAAAGTGCAAGGAGCTGCTTTAAGCTCTACAAAATGAGTTTAATAACTCAACAAAAAGTGTGGCTTCATATAGGGTAGATAGCAGTGGTCGAGCAACATTAAAACATAAACATAAGCACATAAAACATAAACAATAAAATGCTCACTCTGCTGGTTTTTTCGATCAACAGAGGAGAGGAGGGAAACCTCCAAAGAACTACATTTTGATAGATTTCAAATATGTATTTTCTATTGATTTCCTTGTATGTACATCGAGCTCCACAATGGAGCATATATATATAGCAAATCAGGTAGAGATTCTACCAACCACTAGACCACTTGCCTAACTCCCTTTAGGCTTGTACAATAGCCTAATATTTTAACATTTTTCATCACAATATTAGTTGGACTACAACCAAACTAGACTTAACTTAGAAACCACAAAATACAATTGATTTGGTTGACAACAAAGTGTCACCAATACCCAACAAACTCCCCTTTGACACTTTGCTTGTAAACCAAATTTTTGTTGTGTCAAAGTTTTGATCCATTCTTCAACAATTTTTCATCAATTTCTTCATTTTATCTGGCCTTTGCTGCTGCTAAAATTGCTTGCTAAATGAGCCATTTAAATACCGATTTTCTTCAATTTTGAAAGTAATACTGGATTTACAGATTTTGACATACCGGATTTTGAACAATGCATACCGGATTTCACATTTGCAAGCATACCGAATTTTAATCATGCATACCTGATATTGGTTTTGGCTAACATACCAGATTTGAACTTACCGGATTTCAATTTGTTTTGGTAGCATATTGAATTTCATCAATACCGGATTTAGCGCATACCGTATTTCAGTTTTGCATACCAAATTTTAGCATTTGATGGCTTACCGGATTTCAACATTTTGCATACCATATTTGATGGTTGCATACCGGGTATGGAATTTTTAACTTACCATATATGGCTTATGCTTACCGGATTTCTCAAAAATCGGATTTTACAGCTGCATATCGGTTTTCAATCATTTTAAACACTAGGTTTGAGCTGATTTCAGCTTCTTCTTCATCATTTAACTCCCACTGTCTAGTTTCATCTCAACTTTGAACAATTCTTGCAAGATCCTCTGCAAGAACAACAATGGATCAATTCGATCCTTTTTTTTTTTTTTTAAAACGATCAGTCATTTAACCAATGAAGGCTGCTGGTACGCCTATGATTTTTCCAGCATTTTGCAACATTGAAACACAGGTTCTTCAGCTACTTTTTAAAACCACAAGGGAGAGCTTTCACCTGACTTTTTTCAATGGTCCTTGAGCTATATTTCAGACTGTCACTCCAAAGTTCCAATGGCCATTTGCACCACTTGAAACACAATACACTTAAATTGGTTTTATCCAAGGGTTCTTGAGCCATTTTTCAGGCTGTCATTAGAAGGTTCCAAGGGCTACTGTTGATCAAACGTGCTTCCAACCACCTTTAAAAACCACAAGTGGAGGGCATGGAGTAATTTGGTCACTTTTCCTCACTGTGAAAGTGTCGAAATACAGGTTGTTAGCTACTGTTAACTGGGCCTGATCATCTATGAATCTTCCTAGACCTTGAGTTGAAACAACAGATGTGGCAACTCTCCTAGAGAGTGCACTAAAAAAAGATAAAACACAAACTAAGGGGGTTTTGAAATCTTTTTTTTTGTTCAGAGTTTGCAGTATTTTTGAAACGTTTTTCTTGGCCCTTAAGATCATTTGTAGCTCTGATATTATGTTAAAAATAAAAAGAAGAATCGATAGATTCTTCATTTGAATGCGGAAGTGTTGAGCTCAATGATATGAAGAATAAGATGGATCGAGGGAGTGCAAGGAGCTGCTTTAAGCTCTACAAAATGAGTTTAATAACTCAACAAAAAGTGTGGCTTCATATAGGGTAGATGGCAGTGGTCGAGCAACATTAAAACATAAACATAAGCACATAAAACATAAACAATAAAATGCTCACTTTGCTGGTTTTTTCGATCAACAGAGGAGAGGAGGGAAACCTCCAAAGAACTACATTTTGATAGATTTCAAATATGTATTTTCTATTGATTTCCTTGTATGTACATCGAGCTCCACAATGGAGCATATATATATATATAGAAAATCAGGTAGAAATTCTACCAACCACTAGACCACTTGCCTAACTCCCCTTAGGCTTGTACAATAGCCTAATATTTTAACATTTTTCATCACAATACTAGTTGGACTACAACCAAACTAGACTTAACTTAGAATCCACAAAATACAATTGATTTGGTTGACAACAAAGTGTTAACAATACTCAACAGTCCACATGGTGGGTGTATTGTCCCACATATATCTCTATGAATTCTTTCTAAGAAAGTTGAAGATTCAATATTGACATTTGTAATCGAAGGTCTAATGACTAACTTGCCTTACGAACAAGTTACATGTGAATAATTATTAGGTAAAAGAATCTTCATGTTCTTTAAAGGATGTCCATGTGAGTTGTTTATTATTCGACGCATCATTATAGCTGCGAATGTCCAAGTAGATCATGTCAAAGTATAAAACGTTTTGGGTCAACGAACTTCTAACTCGTGACATTATTTGATTAAACTATTTTTATAAACGTATAATACATACCAGATGGGAGTGTATGGAATTTTTCTTTATCTGCTTCTTGCCAAATACAAAAAAAGTTATACAAAGATATTCAACATTATTTTCTTGTATTGTCTCAATATGATATCCGTCGCAACGGTTATCTTTAAAACTAAGCATTTTTTTTTTTAATTTGCTAGAATAAAGTGTATCATCAATGCATAATTTTGTAAAATAATATAAGCTCTTTCGGAGCTTTCAACGATATTCGATGAGCCTGATATCGTATTAACATTATTTTCTGCTAAAGTTAAGTCCAATTTTTATTTTTATTTTTGTCTTGAAAAATAATATGTGTAGTTGCACTATCAATCAAATAAGTATCTTGACAATTTATCACGAATATATCAATATGACAAAATAGAAATATTTAAAAATCTTGAGTTTAAATTTAAAAGGGTAAAATAATTCAATATTGTGAAATTAACGATACATAATAAAGTTTCAATTTTTTTTTTTTTTTTTTTTTTTTTTTTTGTGAAAAGTAAAGATATATTTCAAACTAAATTTCTAAAATAAAGAAAAATACTTGAACATAGAAAATATAATAATATATATCTCCATCACACCATCCCCAATCAAATGATCAATATTCTCATTTGGATCGGTAAAACAATTGAAGCATCAAAATGAGTCACGTCAATTAAACCATCATAATCAGCAAAAAAATTTCAACTTTTTCATTTCCCTTGATTGATTTTTGGTAAAGATTCACAAGATATTTTGTCGTACGATAGGTACGTGTCCAATGCCCTTTCATTCTATATCTAAAGCAACTTTCTTCGTACTCATTTTTGGATGTGCTACTCGTTTGCTTTGTGCCTTCTGAAATTGTTGTCTTGTAACTGATAGCTTTGTTGATTATTTTATCCATGATTTATTTCACGTACACGTCCGCGTCCGCGTCCACGTCCACGTCCTTATCTTGAGGTAATAACCTTTTTTTTTTATAATAGATAGATCTACGATTAATATTCTTCTGGAATATTAATTATAATATTGCACTATTTTAGAAGCAACAACATGATAATTATTAAGTTAAAGTTTGTAGAAGAATATCTAAAAATATTTAATTATCATATAGACATGATATGCATTTATATAGAAAAATTAATTACCAAAAATGTACAAGTATAAAAAAAAAAAAAAATATATCTTCCAAACATGCATGTGAATTGACTTCATTTATAGACATGCAAATAGAACAAAGTAATCATTATGCATATAATAAAATAATTTATTATAGATTTGCGTACAAGCAGAAAAAAGCATATAAGAAGTAGAAGAAGAAGTAGCCTCATTTTTATGCATACGTATGTATAAATTCATATGTCACCAAATTAATTTTGATACACGTAATAAATATTAATGTTTATAAAAAATTACTACCTCCACTAAATTTCGAAAAATTAAGCCGTCATGCGGATAACGTGTTATGAAAATAAAGAAAAATGGAAGAGATAATATAAGTCAATAAACCTTTTTTTTGTGTATTATTAAGAACAAAAGCCATATATTTATAGGTAAGAATTATGGATACAATTGTAATAATTTTTAGGGTTACAGGGGTACAATTATCATTCACTAATAAACCCTAATAAACTTACCATTTACAACAATAATAATATTATAAAATTAAATTAATCTATCCCTCCCATTACATCCACGCCAATCCAATCAAACTCTCAAATCCTAATTCATTTCCCTATATATTCTCTCTTTATCACTATCTCTCTACCCACTCCACACTTCTCTATTTCGGTACTGTAGCAAGATTGGTGTCACTCTTTTTACAGCGACGCCACATGACCCCTGACCGTGACCACCTCGCGCAATAGCCTTACTTTGGGCAGCACCATTGTACATAGCAATGCCTCGTTGCGAGGCGCTGCTGCTGCTTGCATCAACTGAATATAGATCGAATACAACGATGTCGTCACTGTCTCCTCTAGCATCGAATATAGATCGACTGTTTACACATGTACTGAATATAAATCGAGTTTGTTGTTTTTTTTATCCAATCTGTTGTGGGTGGTTTGCGCCAGGGACGGATTTGGCAGTGGGCTGCACTTGGCTGTAGCCCACTGCCAATCTGTGGAATTTTTTTTTTCAATGGAAATTAGTTTTAATTTTAATGTTTAGCCCACCAACAACCAATATCACTTAGCAAGCCCAGCCCTTTCTCCTCTCCCTTCCCATTCTTTCTCTCTCTTCTTCTGTTTTTTTCTTCTCTCTACACCCAAATCAGATCTCCCCAACTCCTCAATCAACTTCAATTTCTTAACCAAATCCCATTTCTCCCCTTGAATTCTTATTTTGTTCCCCACCTCTAATTTTCCTTCCCTTTTCCTCTGCCACAAACCCTAAAAAAAATCGATTATTGATACTTGTAATTGATATCTGCAACAGCCGCTTCCACTCCATACCACCATTGCTCATTAGAAAATCCAATTTCAGTCCAAAATAAGAATGCAATAAATGGGTCTCCTTTTTTCCACTTTTTGTTTCTTAGGTAACCTCTATGAATCTATTCGGTGATACATTGTAGATATATATAAGAGTACTCTACGCAAGAGCAATATGGGGTTTCCTTTTCAATTTTGTGAAAGATTTCTGTATTTCTTAACCCTTTTCTTGTTTTAATGTGAGTTTCTGTATTAATTGAGTGCTGTTTTCTAGATTCTTATTGACCAATTCGTTCTTTTTTCTGGGTTTGATTAATCAGACAAACTGGGAAGCTGATAAAATGTAATTTTGTGCGTGCATGTGTGTTATCTCACAGTTCTATCCCTTCTACTGTTTTTCTTTTGATATATTATGTTTGTGGTTCTCAGTTCCATGCCGGTAATTCTCCTGGGCAGTCTTTGCAGACAATGGGAACGATGGGACCGGATTGGGGCCCCTCAATTTAAGTTCTCAGCTTAGAGCAAGTGGGACGCTTGCTTATGCCTAGCAAAGGATTAACCCAGCGCAATTGAGGCAGCAATTATCGCAGCAAAATGCACTAACCAATAGTCATGCACACGATTTATTGTTTTTGGTCTCATATGTTCTTCATTTCATCTTCTTGTCTGAGTGATACACACAAGTGCCATGTCTATTGTTTTATTTATATCTGAGTCTGTCTTGTGGTAACTTAATTCGTCTCTATCATGACACAACCTAGATGAAAATTCAAATGCCACACCATGAAGAACTTGAGCAATAATTTCCAAGATTCGTCTTCATGGAGGGATGCACGAATAATTTTAAGCTTTATTATAATTTGTAGCCTTTAAGCGATATTCAATTTTATCTGTTTTGATGACAAGTATTGTGAGTGTGGATGAAAACACTGCTGCTGTAAATTATCGCCGGGTGCAACTATAATAGGTATATTGTTATATATAAATTTTATTCGTACATTAAATTTTTAACAAATTTAGCCCACCGTATCACTAATTCCTTGCGCCGCCCCTGGTTTGCGTTGTGGATAGTTTGTTGGTAGGTGGTTTTCTGATTAGACTACTGTTTAGCCAAAGTTTTGTGGTGGTTGTTGGTGTTTTGCAAATGATGGTTGTGGTGTGGGTGATGGCGGTGGCTGTGGTGGTTTTGGCAACAGGGTGCTGCAGTTGGTGGTGGTCGTAGTGCCTCTGGTGATGGTTTTAAGTTGTGAAGGTTCTGGTACTTGTTTCAGGTGGTGAGGTGACGTTCTATTGGTGTCTGTTGCGGAGTGGGGTGGAGTCGGATTTTGAGTGATTGTGACCATTAAGTAATCGTGACTCACAATTTGTTAAGTTGTGAAAAATTTATTTGATCATTTGTGATCAATTAATTTGATAAGTTGTGATCATGAAATAAGTTATGACTTATAAAGTCTGATCTTGTAATCAAAAAATAATACGCGACCTATTAATTTGATAATCTGTGACCGATAAAATAAATTGTGATATATAAAGTTTTTTATTTGTGATCGAAAAATAATACGTGACCTATTAATTTGATAGTCTGTGACCGATAAAGAAATTATGACCAATAAAAATTGTGATTTGTGATCGATGAATAAGTTGTGATCTATAAAATTTGTGATTTGTGATTGTGATTGGAACGTAATTGCGATCATAAATTGTATAATACTATGACCTTAATATATGTAATTAGTAAAATATTTATTTGATTAATAAATCTTAATTAATACCTAATTTTTGAAACTTTACAAAAAATATTAACTTTGAAATTGTGTATTATAACTACCTTAAATATTAGGATGAAACGAGGTCTTCATTAGTTGAAAATCTTGGACAGCTGACATTAAGAATGGTTATTAAATTAGTAGAAATCTCGACGTGTTATTATTCTATCACAATGTTTTGATAAAATTAAATCATCTGATTTTTTCAATAGTTTCAGTTATGATCCGTGTTCGGAAATTATTATTTTGAACAAAGGGGTGTTTTGGCATTATTGTCAGCCATTATCTGTGTCCTAAGTACATGGAAAATACGAAATGATTTGTTAAACTAACATTAAAAAAGTTCATGAAAGAAGTTTGATCACAGGAATTGTATGACATCTGCAAATTAAATTCGATAGTAAAAAATCAAAATCAACTAATAATTGTAATAAGAATGGAGTTAAATGAAATATGTTACTTTTACACATATTTTGATGAACCCTTCAACGGAAAATTTCGTATACATTCCAATTAGAAGAGGGAAGCTACGCCTCAATGCATCGCACTTGTGTTGTGGGCCGACCACTACTACATGAGCCACTAGTGGCTAAGAGAAAGCAAGCAACACCTTGTATAGATTGGACGGAGCTTGAAGAAGTGAGCCCCTATTAGAGAAAGTCATTGCGTGTTAGGCGAGTGAATAGAGACAAGCCAATATGGACACTATCCTGTAGGTTAAATCTTTGGTCTAACATACTTGGAACTTTAGGTCAAAATGATTTTTGATAACTTATTTCATCGTCTTACTCGACACTTTTGAATTTCTCCTGCTGAATCAAATAATTTAGTCCGATTTTAACAATGTTGCATTTGTAACATCCCTTTAATATAAAGGTGGAATCAAAAGTTAAAATAGAAAAAATTATAGTTCATATTTGATATTCTTAGTAGGTGGAACATTTGGCACATTAAATGTATTAAATCAATCTGTTATTCTCTGATTCTTACCTAACTGAAATATATACCAAAAGTAGGGACTCTCACATGCAAAATTTCTTTTTAATAAATTTCATATTTATCTAACTGGATAAGAACGGCTTTGTGGACCCTACATGGCCCTACTGTCACACATGTCTTTCAATTTACAAACTAATTCTAAAAGTAGTCCCCTGATTGGTGAAGGTTGCTCATTGGTTTTGGTCAATTTCATGTTACATATAATTTATTGGGGCAATTTTGGTTACGCTATCGTGAGATGTCGGGAGCTCTAGACATCAAGCAATCGCTATTTGATTATCCTTTCACTAATTGTGAGCAGCAATAAAATCCACCATATGGCCAAATATCCATCCTAAACCGTGATAAGGGTGAAATCCAACATTGATTGATTAAATGTTGAACTAATACCTATCTGGAATTCGTATCATATCCTAACCTAAATCGTGTTAAGAGCTTATTAAGAGTGTGTTTGGTGGAAATTTAAATTATATTTTAATTGAAAAAATAGCTGTTAGTGGGTCTCATACGTGAGATGAAAGTCAAGCATAATGACTATATTTTCAATTAAAATTGGATTTTAATCTCTACCGAACAAACCCTAAACTTCAAAAAACAATTCAATCCGTATAAAACTCAAACGAGTATTCAGATTTTGAAAGTTCTGAAACCAAATCATCATCGCGAGAGTATATTATGGGAAAAATCTAATGATAATTATAACAAACTGATAAACAACATATAAGAGTTTGGACTGATCCTCTTAATAAGGTGGATATTTTAAGATGAAACTCCAAATTCTAACAAACCGTAAGCTAAAACCTCAAAACCTTAAAATGGTGTTTTTAATTTAATTTTTGAATTATTTGTTATGAAAAGAGAGTAAAAGATAAGAGAGAATAAAAGGCAATAGATTTATGTGTGTTTTATAAAGAACCTTAGTTTTTGCCAAATATGCCAAGTGCAGGTGCAGCAAAATTAAATTTTGTAATATTTGTCATTTGATTAACTACATATTAGAAGAAATACAACTAATTTCGAATAATATGATTAAACATTACATAATAGTTAATGAAGTAGTCAATATCAACATAACATAAATTACGTATTTCCTTCAGGAGCAAACACTAATTTAAAATAATGTATTCTTCGAAACATGTGCTAATTCGAGAGCACATTATATTTTACTATTACTTTTTCAAGAGCAATATGTCAATATTATTCCAAGATATTGAAAATTATAATTTATGCTCTTCAGAGCAAGTAATATTCTTCAAAAACATTAACTATAATATTGTGTTACTTCAGAAGCAGTAACATGATGAATTATTAATTTAAAGTTTGTAAAAGAACATCTAAAAATATTTAATTACCATATAAATATGATATGAATTTATATAGAAAAATTAATTATAAAAAATGTATAAGTAAAAAACTCGTTCAAACATGTACGTGAATTGACTTCATAAATAGACATGCAAATATGACAAAGTAATCATTATGCATATAATGAACAAATCATTATAGATTTGCATACAAGCAAAAAAGTACAGAAAAAGTAAAAGCAAGAGCCTCGTTTTGATGCATATGTATGTAGAAAAATTCACATATCACCAAATTAATTTTGGTACACGTGACAAATATTTATACTTATAAAAAATTATTACATTTACTAAACTTTGAAAAATTAAGCACCGTGCAGATAACGTGCTATTAAAAGAGAGAATAAAAGTCAATAGATTGTGTGTGTTTTATTAAGAACAAAAGTCCTATATTTATAGAAAATAATTAAGGATACAATAGTAATAATTTTTAGAGATATATGGCTACAATTGTCATTCACTAATAAACTTATTATTTACAACATTATACATATTTTAAGGGTTTTTATAAAGACGCTTTTCAATCTTACCAAAAATCAGATTTTTAGTTGATTCTGTTAAAAGTTAATGAAATATGTAATTAAAAAGTTAATAAAAATTAAAACTTTCGGAAAATTTGTGGATAACTTAATTTTTTTTTATCAATTTTGTAGCGAAACTAAACAACCTAATGTCGACGTAGTTAGTGCCAGCCTAATGTCCACTCCAATATCTTATTGATTTATCTCGCATTAAAAAATTAAAAAATTGTTAAAGAAATAATAATGCTCATCTCGAATTCTTGTCTACGATAAAATGGTATATTATGTCACATTGCTTTAATTTTAAGTAAATGGGCGGGGAAGAGGATAAGAAGTGACAACATAGGTCAACTAATCAATTAGACCATCCTTATCCATCGGTAACGGCCATGTGACTATCTGTTGCAATTTGGTTGTTCACTCTGACTGGTCAACAGCTTGGGTCCGGACCTTGGCAAGACCCGATCCGTCACATGAAGCGGATCCACTTCCCAATTCAAATATTTCTCTAATTGGGATGTTTTGCTCTCTGTTATATAGGTTCTTTTTGTAGGACAAGTTATTCCAAAACGTAGGCCCGTCAGAGGGGCCAATTTTTTGTCAATCTGGTTCGACATTTGTGTGCGCAAGTTGCGCTCGTATACGAGTTCAAGGTTCGAAATCCATTTCGATTTCATGATTTACACCCCCCTGTGCGCGCACATGAAGAGAGTCTCTATGCTTCACTTGATCACATTCTTTTAAAATGCAATTCTTTATATAGTAATTTTTGCTTTCATATTTTTCTTATGTGGGATAACTACATTTCTCATTTCCCAACAACATAAACTCATTTCAAGTGGCACACTTTGAATCTTAATTTCTCATTCATTTGAGTATCAATTTTGGCAAGTAAGTATATGGTTTCGATGTACTCACGGAGGAGAACACAAACCAACTTTCATCTTCCAAAATAGTCAAGCGGGTCCCGCTCAAAACTCATGCCAAAGTCAGCCATTAACCCAATTTTTCCAACACTTTTTCCATAAAGATTTTCATATTATACAAGAATTATTTAAAATCATCTTAAGTTATCGGTTGTCTGTTGTAAAAATTACAAATGTCCCGACCGAGTTTAAAATTTGATGCAACTCCATACAAGAGAGAATAAACGAGCACAATATATTGTTAATAGCAACTTTCTCTAAGAGACCACTTTGTACACTCGAAACATTATAATCATAGGTGGACTATACAAATTCATACCATATACCTTCACAATGCAGATGAGATTTATTTTATTGTAATCATATTTATTCTACTGATTTGTACAATTTAATATTACTTGTCCAACATGTACAGATGTCGATAATTTATCAACGCGAAAGAGTGAACTCGTCCTTGTTGTATGACAATTGATTTGCCAATGCTATTAAATTGATCACATAATTTATATTTTTGCCTTTTTGTATGCCTAACTTGTATGAACATACAAATAATTTTCCTTATTTTGGCTTTGAAGTTCAATGTGTACATGCTGCCTAGCACAAGCTAAAAATAGGGACGTAATTGATTTTGTAAAGTACTTCTTATACGTGTTCATCGTAAAAAAAAAGTTGAATAAAATTTAAATACAAGAATCTTGTGACACTGTATATAAATTTGAGGATTTTTGTCTGTCGTGCGTCAGTGTCAAAATGAGGGAAATTTTTATTAGATTATTCTTGCTTAATTTTGGCAATTATTATGACGTGTCTTGATAAGAAATGAATTAAAATAAATGATGTGATGGATGGAGTGTCCT
The DNA here is from genome assembly GCA_019395295.1 of Osmanthus fragrans. Lineage (NCBI taxonomy): Eukaryota > Viridiplantae > Streptophyta > Magnoliopsida > Lamiales > Oleaceae > Osmanthus > Osmanthus fragrans. Next base: position 23,840,261 of record CM033357.1, read on the forward strand.
TATGGTTCCACTTTTCACATGGGGTGCACACATGGTGCAAGGTCGATTTTACATGAACCAACTAATTAAGTGGACTTTGCATGTGTATATGTATGTGTATGTATACATTAGTGGATTAGATCAACTCAAATATAAGCGTTCCAATGCATTTTTGATATTCTTGAGCAAATTGTATGGTTGAGTTACGTTGCATGTGCTTCATGCATATGGTAGGGGGACATGGAGTGGCCAAAGTGACATTTCCATTGCTTTTGTTGTGCCATCAACATAACCCTTTCAATTTATTTTCACTTCATCATCTTCTATATCTAGAGAATTCTAGCCTAAGTACCATATGATTAGGTACACAAGAGGGTAAGAGGTTGGAGGGGACACGGGACAGATGAAGAATATTGTTATCTAAAAATTTTAATCGTTGTGAAGTACCAACTAATAAAAATAAATCTGTTTTGGAGGAGGAGATAGCCAGATCTACTTGTTGTCAATTGAATTTATCTTGTTTGAATTATTAAAATATTCACAATGCCATTTCACAACTTTACACCAAATTTTGAGGTCCAATCAAGAAGAGTAAAACAAATGGGATCTCAACTATATCCCACTTTAGAAAAAAGGTAAGGAAAGTTATTTGTATGGCTTTGGCAAACATAGCCTACAAAATCTAGCTATCACTTTTCATAATGTAAAAACATGTCAGTTAAGTGAAAAGTAACTAAACCTCTCTCTCTCTCTCTCTCTCTCTCTCTCTCTCTCTCTCTCTCTGTGTGTAAAGCAAGCTAACCCCTCTCTCTATGTGTGTGTGTGTCCAAACCTAGAGGTTAGAAGCATAACATGATTAGTTTAGATACAAACGATCATAATAATTTAATTCATACACAAGATATTACGACGATGAACATATATATTACATGTACTAACTTACTATCATTTCTTTCACAACGACAAGATTGCATCTATATGAGGTAAAGAGGTGGAAAGCGACTTCCTTGAGTGTCTTCGAACATGAATTTTACTCATACATTGAAATTCAAGTATCCACTTATTAAAGACGGTCTATTATAAGTTGAATTTGAACAAGATTTTTTACTAAGAAGATGAAATTTATAACTATTAATGTAATTAACCATCATTGAATGGTGCAAGACATGGAATTGGATGAACCTTTTTGGGCATGTTAGGAAGAGTAAAAATATGGGAATATTTATGTAATATGTTACAAGCATGAAATATGGTTATGATGGAAGCCACTTTGTATTTGCATGGAACGAATAATATACAGTGCCCCAAAAGGTGTAATCCAATCCAATACATGGCTCTATAAAGTTATAAATCTCAACTTAATTTTGCTTATCTCACTTTTAGAAACTATAATCTCATTAATAAATTAAATCCTCCATCATATTTAGCGTTATACAACTTACATATAAGACCCAAAATTAATAATCCATTTGACAGGACTTTTGATTTTGCTTCAGCTTCAGCTTCAGTCTCTTAGCTCAGAAATAATTTCAAAAGCCTTGTCAAATGGGCCCTAAATGTGTATTGCATATTTGCACGGAATATTAGACCAAAACATGTAATAGAAATGACCAAAACACCTATTAGATAAAATTATTGGCTTTGTGGAGTCAAAGCCAATAATTTTGGTAAAGAGTCGCCCGAGCTAGATAATGACAAGCCCTTAGAAGATATCCATCAAGAAACAAAAATGTAACATGACAAGTTGATCCAAAAATTATCTTATTAAGCCATTGTTTGGTCCTCGTTATTTTCCAAATGTATTTGTTCCTCTTATTTTCTATCATATATTTTTTAATAAAATAATATTATGCGCAAACCCAATTTTTTTTTTCTATTTTTTAACCATACATTCTTTACCAAAATATTTTTCCAAAATGAATCTTGGGCAAAAAAGGGGTTTAAGTAAAATATTATTTGTTGAGTAATAAACGATTCTTAAGCTCCTGAGTTGAATAATTCAAATGATGCTAGTCAAATGTCATAAAGTTTTAGGAGAGTATCCGAAATTTTGATGGATTTTAAAAAATCCATTAAATTTAGGTGTTCACGTAATAAATTTTAGTGAAATCCATTAAAAATTAGGTGTCCCCAAATTAGATTTTAATGAATTTCAATTAAATTATTTAAAATCTAGGAATCATCAATAACTAGTCAGTTTATAAGGATTTTATTAATAGAAAGATTTTAAAAAGATTTAGATGAATTTCCAAATTAAAAATACATATAACACAATCTTTTAAAATTTCAACATTTTCAATGAGATTCTTATGAAATTTGTGGAAATATATTCATATCCAAGAAATTCAATAGGATTTGTAATCTTTTAAAAACTAAGATAGATTTACATAAATTTCATAAGAATCTCATTGAAAATGATAAAAAAAATTTAAAGATTTTGTTATATGTATTTTTAAATTTGAAATCCATCAAAAAAAATTAAAAATCTTCTATTAATAAAATTCTTATAAATTCACTAATTACTGGAGACACCTAAATTTTAATAAAATTTCATTAAAATTCATTAAAATCTAGGACATCTAAATTTAGAAGAATTTTAAAATTAATCAAAATTTCAGTTGAGGACACTCTCCAAATTCTTCATGGTCCAACGAAAAAATAAAATAATAATTAATTAAATGCGTAAAATTTTATAACACATACTTAAGGAACTTTTTACTTGACTTCTATTTTTTCAAATAAACTTTTTCTAAAAAATATATGAATAAAAGTTGCTTGCTTTTTCTTTATACTCCAATCGAACTCGTCCTCAAACCTAATTTTTTGCTATGCATTTATCACACTTGGTATATATTTTTTTGTCATTTTTTCTAAAGTAATTATTTAAGGTCGATTAAAAAAAATATTCATTTGTCGATAAATTAATAATTTTTACGGATCTCAAAATTTTTTTTTTATAGAGATTTTACTATGCCTAAAAGCCTAACAAAGGAATGGGGGCACATGACAAGGAACATACATCGGTTTGCAGCAGTTAGCACGTTGGTTAAAACCTTAATGGTGGAGTAAGTAAAATAGTAACCATAGTTAGCCAACCCTAACCATGGTCAATGGAAATTATTTAGTTAGTTAACGGTCGTTAATTTTAACGGTTTGCGAATTCACATTCTATAAAACGAGGCCGTTATGTTGCATCTGATACTTCGTCTCTCTCCCCTGTCCCTGCATTCTCTCTTGTCTCTTCTCTTATCGTAAGAATTTTCCATTTTTTCTCTTCAAATTTCTGCTCCATTATACATATATACACATACGTATATATAGATAGAGATATAGAGTTGTGGAATTGGCAATGGGATTTTCGAAGAAATGTGTGTCTCTTTGTTCTTTGCTGCTGTTAATGCTCTTCATTAGCGTCGTAGCCAGAGTTCAGAAAGATGAAGCCTCAAAAATGAGGTTTGCTTTCCTTTAAAGTTATTTGAATTTTCTGCATTTTGTTTGTGCAATGCATTCTCATAGTTCGGAATTTGCTGTTCTTAACCGAGTGTGAGTGTATGCACTTTATGCATTTGTTCTTTTGTGATCTTTGGTTGAATGTCATTTGTTATTTTTGCTAATATATTTCCCTCTCATGATCGAAATTCACCTGCATTTTATGCGTTTCCAGAATTTTAGGAAAAAAAAAAGATTCTAATTGAGCTCTGTTTTTTAACCTGATTTAACAGTGCTGTAGAAACAGAGCAGTTGCAGAGCTCGGAAAACTCAACAATGGCGGCAAGGTTAGGAAAAATCAGCATTTTTTTACTACTGAGTTGACACGGCACCTGATCATTTTCTTAACCTTCATTGGATTATTTCATTCTCCTCCAATCCTAGCCCTCCACTTTTATCTAGTAAGAACAACTTAAATGTAAGCTGTTGGATCTCTAATTCATTCAAAAAGAATGAATCCCAACCGTTCAGATCCAACATTTACCAGATCTCATCCGTTTATTCCGTAGTCTCCTCGGATTCCTCTGTATATAAAATCTTCATTGGCTCCCGAACCACCCTTTTCACATAATTGCCCTCTTACAATTCAGTTTATTCCATTTTATCATAGGAAATGCCGTATGGGCATTTTAGTACTTTCGCTACCCACGCCCCCTAAAGTCAGTTGGATATAGTTGACCCCTCTAGAAAAAAGCACTTTTTGACGGTTTAAACGATAAGTATTTGTATCTATAGATGTATGTATATATTACTCTTACCACTATTTTGAGCAGTGTACAGTACTCTGTGTGTGTGTTTTTGGCAGTGCTTTTACTTTTTGGTGTCAATGTGTCACCACCCCCACTTTTTCCTCCGCCAAATATTACTGAATTACAAGTGTCGGTGGCTGACATATCATGTGAAACAATATATACACTCTTGGATTTCAAACGCATAAATTGACGTAGACGATACAAATTTATTGAGAAAGAACTACGCTTAATTTGTTTGTTTATGTGATGAATATTTGATGGTTCAGGTTAGGAGAAAATGAAGAGGAGGCTTTGAATGAACATGCAGTGGATAACCCAGAAGAGGTTGCAGCATCAGTTGAAATGTGGGTTCAATCTGTCTCACTTTGTTTATTGTTCCTTCAATTTTTTCTTTTAAAAATTCTTCAATTTCACTTTATGTGCATTTAGTAGACAAGTACCATTAGTTGTTCTTGTTGTGGTCCATGAATTGAAAACCACCTCTCTTATAAAGCAGACCTACTGAACCTAACCCACATGGCCTAATAAGAACTGTTTGGTAAGGTCACAAGATGACTGTTCTAAGAAAGAAAAAGAAGCTAAAATTTTGTCAATGGTGGCGTTAGAGTTTCAGAATCATATTCTTAACTGATGCATTTTTGGTATTTCATGTGTTTAAGTTCAGTTCATCCACATGCTTCTGTAGTAAGATCCGTGTCGTACGCTAATTAGCATCTATCAATGATCCCATATTTTACTAATTTTTATTGAGTGGATGTTTTTCTATAATAGTTTAATGATCACGATTCTTTTGTTATGTGCAGTTTAACTTTTTCTACTACAGGTTAATATTGGTCTTGATTATGCAGTTTGTTAGAGCAGTGTGATACAGAACTTAACTTTTCCTTAAAATTGATAATTATAAATTCCTATTCTTTTTCCTTGACGTGTTAATCCATGTAGTTTAATAATGTGAAGTTATCATTTGATTGTTTTCTTGTGCACGTGTCTGTCATTTGAATATTGTAGTCGTGTATGTGCATGAGTGCGTGTGAAATACATGAAATGCTATTAATGAAAAGTTCTGTATTCACAGGATCACTAGAAACAGCACTGAGAGGAGAAAGCTCGGATTTTTCTCATGTGCAACGGGTAACCCTATTGATGATTGTTGGCGTTGTGACGCCCATTGGCAACAGAATCGTAAGCGCTTAGCTGACTGTGGTATCGGTTTTGGGCGCAATGCCATTGGTGGTCGGGATGGAAGATTCTATGTTGTCACTGATCCGGGCGATTACGACTCTGTTAACCCGAGGCCTGGCACTCTACGCCACGCTGTTATCCAAGATGAGCCTCTCTGGATTGTGTTCAAGCGCGACATGGTTATAACATTGAAGCAGGAACTCATAATGAATAGCTTTAAGACCATTGATGGGCGTGGAGTCAATGTGCACATTGCTAATGGAGGGTGTATTACGATTCAGTTTATTACTAATGTGATTATTCACGGCCTGCACATCCATGATTGTAAACCAACTGGAAATGCTATGGTAAGGAGTTCACCATCACATTATGGCTGGAGGACTATGGCTGATGGTGATGCCATTTCCATTTTCGGGTCAAGCCATATTTGGGTAGATCATAACTCACTCTCTAACTGCGCCGATGGCCTTGTAGACGCTGTCATGGGATCGACTGCCATTACCATCTCCAACAATTTTTTTACCCACCACAACGAGGTGTGTCAACTTGGGAACCCTCCCTCCATCCACCTCCTCGATCCTGGATTCTCTTCACTATTTGCTGTAATGTGTTGTGTGTTAATGGAAACAGGTTATACTGTTAGGTCACAGTGATACTTATGTGAGAGACAAGCAAATGCAAGTAACTATTGCCTACAACCATTTTGGAGAAGGTCTCATTCAGAGAATGCCAAGGTAATTAGTGAACTTTCATGTTTAATGGCATTGTTTTAGGCATCAATTGTGTTTAATGGCGTTGTAATCTAAAACGAGAACCATTATGGGAAATGCAGGTGCAGACACGGATACTTCCATGTGGTGAACAACGACTACACTCACTGGGAGATGTACGCCATTGGTGGGAGTGCAGAGCCGACCATCAACAGCCAGGGCAATAGATATCTTGCCCCAGTCAACCCTTTTGCAAAAGAGGTACTGCAACATCAAGATTCCTATTAATCAGCAAAAGATTATCAGTACTCAAACAATTTAATTAAAATTTATGTTGAACTGGTTTGATCAGGTGACAAAGAGAGTTGACACTGCTGAAAATCAATGGAAGGGTTGGAATTGGAGGTCAGAAGGTGATATGATGCTTAACGGGGCATATTTCACACCGTCCGGAGGTGGAGCTTCAGCCAGTTATGCCAGAGCTTCAAGCTTAGGTGCCAAGCCTTCATCACTGATTAGCTCTCTTACTTCTGGTGCTGGTGCCCTTACTTGCCACATGGGCCGCCAGTGCTAACAATCTTCGCCCAATTACAGAAAGAACGATTCCATTTCTACTACAAAGCATTATTACTCTATATCCATATTACATCCATTGTTTCTCTGCCATCTCCCTGTTTTACTTATTCTATTGGCAAGTGTATATTTTATATTCACTCATCAAGTTCATCTTTGTCCACTACTCCTTATCACATTATCGCTATTGTTGTGCAACCTCGGCCTGCTTCAGTCGAAAGATAAACAATTGTATCCAGGGAGCAGGCGCTGATGCGTTGTTCAAATCCTTATCGTTTTCTCCACATTCACCATATTCCTGTTATCTGTCTACATATGGTGCTAGCAAAGTCTTTTATAGAAACTTTAAGATGATTTTATAATTTCTTTCTTCTTCTTTCTCTTTTTTTTTTTTTTTTTTTTTTTTCTCAAGTATACAGTCCATAGTGTGAATGTCCAAACTTGAATTATCAAAAGTTAAAAGACTTTTGGAATAGATGATGCATAATGGCAAAGTTCATTGCCTGTTCTTATTTACTTTTTTGCAATCATGTACTTTTGGTTAAATGAATTATTGTGTCTGTACTGATTGTAGATACATACATATAGCTCCCTTCAGTATGAGTCTTACTCTTTTCTGCTGTTAATTTTGATAACTAATGCATGTGAAAACAGCATTAACCTTAATCATGAGTGTTTTTAATTTTTATGATCACATAGAAATGACAGATTAGCAGCAAATGCTATTCAACAATGATGATTAAAGATTCAGAATGGTAAATAATTTGATATTTTGCCTTGACTATCAATATCACTAGAGGGAGACGGGGGAAATAATAAGAAACAGGAGGGAAATGAGTCTCTAATGAGAAATATTTGTGTGGCTAAAGATGTAAAGGTTAATTTCGAAGTAACAGAAGAAAAGAAACTACAAACAGGGTTTAAGTTGAAAAGAGTATGTACTCACTCCTTTTATGGGTTGTTCTATGTATGAGAATTCGTATTTTATAAATTCTAATTTTGTACTATGCAAAATAAGGAATTTCCTTTAATCTTCATAGACATTATTCAATCAAACTTCATGTACTGGGTTTTTGTTCAATAGTTTGACAGATTGTCAGTTGGTACAATTTACAACTTCAAACCAATGAAACCAGTGTTGTCACCTATTTATTTGTAAAAAATCTTGTACATTTGATTTGTACAAAGAACTTAATTCAACATTATTTGTCACGCCATCCTAAAAAGATTCACTACAAGTCAAATCACATGTGCAACATTTCGCACAAAAGTACCATACACAAAGAATCAATACAGTACACTAATTGTGTACCTCACGAGATAAATGCTAACACCCATTGTTTGGTGGAGAAAATTATTCCCACCAAGAATCATTAATGATGGGTTTTTTTTCCTCTTATTTTTGCTTATTATTTCTACATGATATTCATATATCCAAGTATGCTCAAAGACATAAATTATTTCTACATGATATTCATATATCCAAGTATGCTCAAAGACATAAAACTCGTGAAGACATCTTTGGCACGATGGACAAGATTTTTAACTTTTTCTTAGTGAATAATATTATTCAGTGCTTCTTAATCTACCTTATCAAACATAAGTGCACCTAATAAAATGCTGACACTTAGGGATTGAAGGTGATCTGAGTATCCAACTCACGTGCAAAGATGGTTCAAACACAGTAATGCATGTGAGGTTGGGTCCACAAAGCATGTGAGGCAGCATTTGCTTTGGCCTCCCTTAACATTTGGGGGCCAATTCTTAATTCATTCACCAGCTAGCCCACACGCATATCCATGTTATATGTACATGTATATCAACACCCTAATGCAGTTGTCATACGCAGTGTAAGTGCACAAACCTAAGGTTCAGCATTTAGCTGCAGTATTCCTTCACTTTCACGGGAGTCGTTTCGTCTCTCACATAAATATTCAGCCTTTCTATCAATTCTTGATTAGTGGGTTGGGTTTTTCATACAGGTATTAGGTTGCAACAATGAACATACATAAGCAGTGGAAATCATTCTAGATATCAGACGACAGACAAGATGAGTGATTAATTTTAGTTTGGGTTGTGGGGTATGGTGGGGTAGGGATTATTTCCACGAGGGGAAATCTTGATAGTCATGAAGTTAAACGATAAATCTATTGAATCAAGACAATCCACGTAATCTTCATATAGCTACCAGATACTGAGAATAAGAAAATATCAGAAATTGCACAAGAATTTGCCATCAGAAATGAACGCCAGAGATTCATTTACATTTCACCAATATGATATAACAAAATCATAATCCCCGCATGTTTTTGAAGTTACCAGCAAAAGGAAAAATCAATTAACTGAATATTTTTTTTGAATGGCATGTAGTTTTTATAAATCAAAATATGAGGTTCCAGGAATGCATACACCTCACTGTTGGATACTTGGCTCCATCTCGAAAGTATATTTAGCCTCAGCAAATTGGGATTTCACCAAAGCAAGAGCCAGTGAACGGAGAGAAATTTTGTTCTTCTCTTACTTGGGCATTTCAGCATAACTGAAACAAGAATAATTAAGTCAGCTTGTTTTTGTTTTGTCATGTCACCAATAAACAAAACCATGTCTCATAACTCGCAGGAAATGAGCCAGAGAGTCGGGAGACGTACTTGCTGTACTTGCTACAATTTTGCTGTGGGGACATATTGATGGATGTCTGTCACCCCCTGATCAAGATAATGAAAGCAATCAAACACGCCTATACAAGGAAAGCTGTAAGAATCACGTAATCAATCACGCTTATACAAGGAAAGCTGTAAGAATCACGTAATCAATCATGCCTCTAAATTTCTAATACTTACATTTGGTCATAGCCATCAGGTTGAAAGATTGGATCCCTACCAAAATAGTTTGGTCCCCTAGGAGGAACTATTTTTCCCTGCAATTTATGCCACAAATTGTATCATTTCTGCTGTTAGTTACCTTTGTCCATCCACAATCCAGCTCTATGCACATAATACATGTGCACTTGGACACCCTCCAAAATGTAAGTAAATATCTGATTAGCAGTTTCAGAAAAATACTATATTACTTAACAATGAATCATTGACAGTAACTCAGTAAGATACTAAAATTACTGAAGACAAATTGCATAGAGATGTTACATAGCCCAACGAGTTCCTGTTTTATTTGATGAAAAGGTATGAGTATAAAGTCCAAGCATAGTCATGAACCATCTACTTACAGTAAAAATTTAAGCTATCTATAAGGGTTTGAAAGGCTTTCATTGGAACATCCTTTCTCAATCAACTGGACCAGTACCCAAATAGGACAAATTCTAATTCAGCTTGAGCTTATCCACATGGGACAGTATTGTCTGCTCCAAGAAGATGGATAGAGATGTGACAGTAGCATTTATATCAGAATGCAGAAGTTTTGCAGCCATAGGTAAATATCAGTTAGAATGCTTTATTTGCCCACCTTGTACTTCAGGATGTGTATTAACCTCTTCAGTATCTTCTGTTTAATTGTAGGGAGTATGAATGCTCCAAGTGAAAGTATAGTCATGAATAAGACAATTTCCCCACCCCTTTTAACATGTCTAAAAACAAACCTGTAGAAGCTTTTTTAATAACCAACAGCAACATATATATTTATACGAAAGACCATCTCTCATAAAAACCTTCAGTTAAATGACCTCCGTAATCAAGAGTGTCATGGTAAGGATGGCAAAAACTATAGCTTAAACAACCTGAGCTCAACTGGGTAAAAAAAAAAATATTGATGTCCAAACTTTCATTCTGGTTTAAGCTCAAAGAATAGACAATGGAAACTTCAAAGTTAAGCTCAAGTTCGATCAGATTGTACCTTTTGAAAATTAAGCTTGAGCTAGAAACAAGTCCATATATGGCTAATATGTAATGCTATAACGCAATTCTATTTGGAAATATGTTAGGAAATCATCCATGATGAAATCTTTTTGTGAACCATTATGTCAAAAATAAAGAATACTTCCATTACAGTTTCTAATTTAGCTTTCCTTTTCAGGATGTGACTGTATAATTTATTTATTTATTTATTTTTTGTTGTAGCACAATAGATAGAATGTGAAAAGTGAACAAATAAGAATTATTTTGACCTTTTCAGGTTGCAACTATTTTAAAATAAAAATCTACAATAAATAGTGGCAAGCAATTAAGGGAAAACAATATTGTTGGTCTCAAGATCAATATCCTTTAAGAAATAATTTGCAAAAAACACAAAAATGCAGTAAAGTAACAATGCCAAGATTTTTCGCCCTAAGGTCCTGGATGTTCAGCCAAAGGCCTACTTACCCGTTGATCATCTACAAAGTAGAATATGCTCGAATGCACTAAGAACCACAAAGAATCGATACAAAACGTATGAAGAAATCTCAGATTTCTTAACTTTGAGTTTTCTATTTGCCTTCTTTTACAGAAACATCTCTCTCACCACAATATCTACAACTGTACACTAAGTACAATCTAAACATCACAAAGATTTACAGAGATTAAGCCAAGAATACGAAGTAAGATGAAGAGAATGAAGAACACTCAAAGAAGACGAAGAGAAACCCCTAGAAATTGACTGCACTAAACACATGAAGAGTCAAGGGAGGCATTATATAGTCCATCCAAAAGATCAAGATCTAAATATCACGATGGTGCTAGATGTAGGGCCTGAATCAGTCACTCAATTTAAGAGAAGTCACATTTCCAACAAACATGTTTTAGTTTAAATGATAAAACCCAGTGGCCTAACACAGCAGAGCCCAATGACAATTAGATAGGCTTAATACAGAATAGAGAGGCAACCCACAACAAATATGTAGTGTCATTTCCATTAAATATAAAAGAATGCAATAGACAGGGCCATGTCCACCATGTTTAGCTAAGTTAGCATGCCTAATTCCATGAAAGATCTATTTTTGGGACAGAATATTCAAGGAAACTATTTGTGAAGAGAACAAAGGGCATCATGCACTCACTACAATTTTACCACAGTTAACTTTGAGAGGAGAGAGGGCAAAAGAAAGTCATAAACTAGATCATAACTAGTTTTCTAAACTAGATTACTACAGGAAGCTGGAAAGAAGGATAGACCGCAGCCAGAACAGGAAGTGGAATAGCAAGAAATGAAACTAAAGAAGTGCAAAATCAAAGCCAGACAGAATGCTCTGTGATGCATGGTCAGGGTCAGCATTCAGGAAGTGTAAAACTCAGTAGAACAGTTGAACTGTAAACATAGCCAGAGATCTTGATTTCTTTAATTTTGTACATCTTCACCCTAGAGGCTGTACAAGTGTTTCCATTAGTGGATGCTATCAGTACATATATTTTCTAATTTCCTTGGATGGATACTTGACACAATCAACAACTTCACATTAGAAATAATTGATAAATAAAATAGTTACATTATAACCATGACAATGTATATTTCAGTAGGGTGTATCACAATTAACAAATGATGACGAATGTGGATAACCCAATAAATGATTTCACATAAACATTAAAAACTTTATCGAGTCAAAAATCTGCATAATTTTATTATCGTTTTACAAATTGTTTTGAACAATTAGTAATACAAAACTCAAAAATCCCACTGAAAGGGAAGTTGTCTATTGTTTTAGCCAGCAAAAAAAAAAAAAAAAATCACAAACCCAACAAATCAAGATCGCTAATATAATTGTAAATCCATTGTCTAACAAAGATGATGTAAATCATGAACAAATTGCAAGTTCATCAAATATTCAATTCTCCGTCTGCCTTTATTAATACCTAAAATCTGTATATCGTAAAAAGGATCATATACAAGCAGGACTGCTAATCAAGAAAAAAAACTTTAGAATACTAATGAACACAACATTCTTTTAGTGAAATGAACACAAGCACTACATATAGTATACACTGAGTTAAAGAATATACTGCACAGAAGCTAAGTAAGTCATAAAAATAGAATGAACGTCAAGCTTTTGTTTCTTTATTTTTTATTTTTTAGTACTTTTCTTCAGGAAGAATCAATGAATACCATTATTAAAAGGTCTGCCGTCTACTCATTAATTACAGCTTCCATACTTCGTCAGATAAAGAAACCATCAGAACTTCTAAAAAAATAAATTTGATAGGTAATCCACTCATTTTATTAATAAAAAATAATGCACAAGGTGTGCATTATCACTTTAAACAGGATAAAAATAAAATAAAATTAGGCAGCTTCTCTATCGGGTTAGTAACCGCCGCATTGAACCAATTATACAAGATCACATAAAATAATTTCCTAAACTACTCTATTGATCGTGCTTAATCTTCAAAACATCGGTTGTTTCTTTCTCTCCACACACACACACCAGACAATGCAACCTGGAATGAGATCCCAAACGAGTTTTCTTATCACGAAATTTTCTCCTCCATGCTTGCACCGCATCCTCTATACGCCTTGGCAACACCCAATTCATCTGTTGAGCAGCCAGAATATCGTTCAACGACCAATGTACACCATCGCAATGAATAAACAAGTGGTCAATCGTCTTCCCATGCCCCCTTATACGTATAACATCATTCTGTAACATAACAATTTTTTTTTCAAAGATTATCCACTTTTAACACTTGTCCCCTTACAACTGTCCATAATAAAAATGTCACCCATGGAGGTAATTTACATTGTTATATCCTATTTCAAGGGAATGAATTCTCCACAGATTCTAATAAGGATCTAAAATATGTGCGAACAGAGAAAATACAATTTGCTGCCACCCTCCACCTGCTACAATCGTCTTGCACAGGTTCTAATAAGAATCTAAAATATGTGCGAACAGTGAAAATACAATTTGCTGCCACCCTCCACCTACTACAATCGTTCTCTCCTACCCGGATGTGCACCTCATGCAAGGAGGCCAATAACAAGTTTTTAAAAGTAAAAATTGGGAATTGATCCATAATCCATTAACAGTTGGAACTTCCAACTGGGACTACTCGACCAATCTCATCTATCTTGCATGCCTCCACCCCTTTTTCTAAGTTCAATCTCTTTCGAAAGAAGGTCATTTTTTTCTTTTAAGACCTCAAATTCGGTCTTTTAATCCCAGTGCTTCCACATAGTCTGCGTTTCGCCACTGCATTTCCATTTTGGCCTTGTGTTGCTGCTGCCATAACTGGTTTTTTCCTTCTGTTCTTTTTTTTTTTTTTCATTTTTTTTAAAAGGCAGATAGCTTCAAGAGTTGTTAAGGTTCAAGTTCTGAACACCTGGGATATATAAAAGAGCACTAAAAATCAGATTTTTCTGTGTCACAACAAAAGCTTTAAAGTGATTCTACATCAGCTTAAATAGATGGTTCTCAATTTTCAGATCAAGTTAAGAGCCTTATAAGGAAGCTCATGTACAGTTTGGGAGCCGCTCCGAGACAACTGATGAGACTTGTCCTAAATTATTTTATCCCAATGAAAGCTACACTTAATCCCTTGCCACTCCAAGAGTGGCTACTGCTTAGCAACAAAAAATTGTAATATTAGCATCATGTTGCTTATCAAAAACATCACTTGACAAAACCCCATATAAAGGGGCTTATGCGATGTAATTGACACAACCTTTGATAATGAAATAAATTGATATTTTCCTTTGCCCTCAATTATTCTCTTCTTGCCTCCCTTTCTTTCTCTTCTCTCCCCTTTCTCTTCTCCTATAATTGTTCCATAGCATCCTATGTCAAATAGTCATGGAATAAAGTTGAAGGTCAGCATGATAATGTTTCCAGAATAAATGAGGGCAGCATAGTCTTCACACATTTTCAGTTGACTCTAGTTGATGCACTTGGATAGCAACAAACACAGCTCTTGCACTCCACATTAGCAGCTCCATTTCATTTATTTGTAATTGCAAATCATTTTTATATTGTAATTGGGCTGGAACTGCAGCAAATTCAATATAGAAATGCATGTAAGAGGAACCTGCACTATATTTCCTGATACATTCCATGTTTACCTCTCAAATTTCTGACCTTCTCCCACTTCCGGTGTTTCCATCTATATAATCACTCAAATTGTAAATCTTATTCAGTACCGATTAACCAATTAGCAAGGAAAAGATCGGGTTGTGACATCTATTTCATTGGAACATAAAGTACATAACTATAATATTCTTTGTTCTGAAAGCACAGAATCATACCGATGTTTTTCCCAAAAATGTAATTGGGTCTGCATTTGGCCCAAGCGCAAGAGATTTACGCAGAGAGCATATGCAGATTTATCCTCATATGCCATCAATAAATTGTTCAGGCCTAAAAAAGAGTGTAAATAAGGAAATTTAAAATAAAGATATGGGGTGGGTGGGGTGGGGTGGGGTAAAATGATGAATTTACAATAATAGTACATAAAAAGAAACTAAGGGAAGTGACAATACCTTCATGACCAAGCTTTTGAAGAAACCACTTGCTGCAGATTTTCTTTTCCAATTAAGTAGGCTCAGAAAAACACATAAGAAACTGGGGCGTTTATACAATGTTGTGGAAAGATAAATACATACATACCATCTGGAGCCATCTTGCGCAGAGTTTTGGCATGATCAGAAAACATTAAACTTTAAAAAAGGACAAAGCTCGTTATGTAATTGATTCAATCCTTCTTGCAAATAAAAGTTTCTAGGATATCCTCCTAGTGAACATTACATTCGAGATCCTCATTGCCAATGTGGCAATGACAATTCTATCATACAAAGACGAAAGTGAATTTTTCTTTTCCATTTTTCATTTGTATACAAGCAAAGTATCTTAGACAGATTCTAGAAAAGATACCACAACTAGAGAAGAGGATGGTGAAAGAAGGAAAGTGAAATTATAGACTAGGTAATGAGATACAGAACAGAATTGAGTTCAAGTGTCCAAAATGTCTTTTAAATAATTAAACATCTTATGGGTTGTTACTATTTAAGCAGCTCAAGCTCAATAGAGATATTATCATGCTAAGCTTGAATGAAACAAATCAGACATGTCCAGACCATGAGCCTAACTTGGTCTATCAAACAGTAATAATCTCATTAACATTGTATTGTCAATCACCTAAAATGTAAATCATACCCTAGTAAAAGAAAAATCAATCAGAGCAGAGAAAGAAAAGGAAAAAAATTCATTTAGTGATGAATTTATCATTCTTCAATAATAATATGGTAAACTGCATCAACATAGTTTATTTAGATTCACAAACCATAGCTCGAAGAAGAAAACCCCGGTATCCAGATTTAATGTTGAAAACATAAAGTAAATTAGTGAGTTTATGATGCCTTTTAGCCCAGGGTGGGAGGGGAGGCGGTTGAACAGTATCCTAAGATGGAAAGGAAGTTCACCTCAGAAGAAGGATAAAGATGAAATAGGCAACTTACATGTAAGGCCCTGCAAAAAAAGAATACAACATGCAATAATTAGCCACAAAGCACAGAGAGAATCAAGTCGGCTACCTCATTATGAAATGAATCTAAATTTAACTACCCGGAAGACCCTTGAGGGCATTGAAACAGAGCAAGTATCCTCCACAAGCACCGGCCCACTCACCTTCCATTTACACAAAAATGACAGAATCAAATTCTCAGCATACACCTTTGTTTTACACCTATCTAATGCATATAAATTCGTAGTCATATAAAACAGCGCATGATCAAACATCATAGTAAAAATATATTGGGACACAGGAGCACCTATAAAAAGGGGGAAAATATAATAATAATAATAATAATAATTCTGTTGTGATTAATATTGCATATAAAACATAATATCTAGATTAAAATTAAAGTCATACCACTACTCTAAAGAGAGATTAATACAATTTTCACATGCACTGCATAAATATGGAAGGCAAATTGCAATGCTGCACTGTTATGATGTTTACTCTAGTATTCAATTTTCCTTCGTAGTTAAACTCATAGACATGATGCATAGATATATTACAGGTAGATTTTGAGGTCCATATGTAATGTGCCACACAAACAGGGGGAATGTCAGAGTACAAGTTTTTAATGCAGCACTTCTTTGTCATAATCCTAATGTGCCACACAAACAGGGGACATTCCCCCTGTTTTTGTGGCACATTAGGATTATGACAAAGAAGTGCTGCATTAAAAACTTGTACTCCATGCTTCAAGATTTTGTACCATACACTGGCATAGGAAATAAACATAATTACATAATACAATTGAGTGTCATATGAACGTCAATTACCTCTTTAGCTGCTAATCGAACCTTCGCTCTGGAAATGTTTTTAGGTTCCCCTTGCAGTTCCGGCACTGTTCATTTACACAAAATTGTATGAAAATACATATTAATCCGTAGATTCCGTACATACAAAAACATAGGCATACTGCCGCATACATAAACATAGACATATAATAACGTACGATCGAGCTTGAGGGAACGGAAGGGAATGGTATAGCCGTATAGCACGGACTTCTTCGAGTTCCTCGGCATTGCCAGTTACAAAGTTCATTAAGCAGACGTCTAGGTTTCGAATTGGAGGACCTAACAAAAAGTCGTTAGGGAGTACGTGGGCAAAGGCTCAATCAAAGCGAACACTACGTATGCTACACGATTTGCCATGCAAATAGGGAATAGGAGAAATAAAGTAATGAACAGTGTTATGATTCTTGGGGTTTTGGTTATGGATAGGGGTAGCAACGAGTCGGGTCGAGTCGAGCAGGGAAAAAAAGTTCGAGTTCGGCTCGAATTTTTTGGGCCCGAGCCGAGCTGGGCTAAGCTGGCAAAAAATAGGTGGCTTGGCCTGGGCCTTCGTGGGCCGAGCCGGCTCGGATTTTTTTTTTCCTTATTTTTTTTTTTTTTTTTGTAAAATATACAATTTTTTACTACTTACACTAGTCTCAATGAACTCTTGACAAAAAAGAGAGCATTCATGTGTTTGTTTGGAAAGATTATTTAAAGTAAAAATGATTTTTTTTTAAGAATATGTGATCAAAAAGTATGAAAAAAATTATGAATTCACCTACAAAATTATTTTATTAAAAAATGTTTGATTACAAATGAGTTTCGAGAATAATAAATTTAAATGAATGTGCAAAATCAACAGGAATCAACACAGCATGCAACTAATTTAAAAAAAAATATTATTATTATTTTTTTTTAAATTTTACAAGGGCCGCCCGAGCTCGGACCTAAGCCCCAAAAATGGGGCTCGGCCCTAACCTTGGCTCAAGTTTTTTCCGAGCCGTCCGAGTTTTCGAGATTTATTGTCACCCTTAGTTATGAACTTTGCTAGGTGTACATAATAAATTATACATATGGGTGCTACACTCACGTAATTATAGACAGGGGTGTATTATGTACACTTAAAATTTTCCTTTGGTTATTCACCGTAGCCGAAAAAACTCTGAACCGAACCGAACCAATAGAATTGAATCCGATTCATTGGATCTGATTCAAATTGAGTGATTCTTTTTAAATTAAATATTCGAATGAGTATCTATATCGAAAATTGACTGGTTTCGATTTGATTCTCAGTTCTAAATTAAGAATCGAATCTCTCTAATTTTTGAAATTTATTTATTTTAAATAAGTTAAATTTTTTTTTTTTTTTTAAATTGCTAACTAATTAATTTAGATCAAACAAAAAAATATGATTTTTCTATTTCTAATTTTCAATTCAAACTCAACTTAATCAAACTGTCTTAAGTTTTACCCAAACCATTTTTCTATCGTAATGTCGTTTCTACCATTCTAAAGAAATCGAATTGAAACCCGACAACGCCTCTTTTAATTATTGTGAACTTGCTATCTTTTTTTCCTGTGATTTTAACAATTAAATATATAAAAAAACTCATCAATGAGAGATGTAAAAGACACATAAGATTGAATTACGTTTATTTTGTAAGAATTAAGATTGAACATGTTATTAGTTGAATTAATATAGTTTTGTAAATATTAAAAAAATTTAATTATAGTACTGAACTCGAGAATCTACTGGAACCGAAACGAACTGAACTAAATGAAAACGAACTCGAATGATTCCATAATTAAATTTGGACCAGACGATTCCACTTACTAAATATAAAAAAAAAAATTGTATCTAGTTCGACTCTCGTTAGAATCTAATTGAACTGAGTCATGTCCAACCCTATTATTGGCCATTTTTAGGAATTTAGTCGACGAGGATCTTGACAAAATTTGAGCACTTTGTAGTCCTGAGTGATAGTAGGGATGTGTGCAACAAGCGGTTGGTTGATTAACAATTTGATCGTATCGACTCCTTAAATTGAAAAATATGTAATATTAGTAAAATAGAAAAAAAAAATAATATAATAAAAAAAATATATATATATATATATATATACGACGAGCCGTGAGCATTCTCATCTCATCCCATCTCATCAAGGAACGAGCTCGAGGGATGAGCAAGACCAAGTGACATTTTTGTTGAGCGAGTTAGTTTGCACTTGTCTCATCCAATTTAACATCTCTAAGGGTCCGTTTGATATAAAGATGAAAAATGGATGACAAATAAAATATTTGGCAGGAAAGTAATTTGCCTGGAATTTGTTTGAGAGGAAAGATGTTTGATTGGTATAATTTTTTACCTGTCAAATTTTTCGTTTGGCTTTGTTTTTTAAAGCAAATTGTCAATTAAATGGATAAATTTTTTTTACCATTGACTTTGAAATGTGTTCCAATTGCTTAAAAAAAAATATTTTGGTCAAAAAGCTGAAAAATATTTTTCCACCAAAATAGTAGAAAAATATTTTCCAATTTTTGTGCATCAACAACTTGTACCTAACAAATATTTTCCATGGCAAATAAAACGTATCAAATAGCCAAAAGTAGGAACTAGGAAAATATTTTCCTAGTTCCATGACAAATAAATGGTATCAAACACAGCCTAAATAATAGTATATTGTCTACTCTTTGATTTCCTTCCATGCTAATTTTTTGTGCTTTTATTTACACCACATTATTGTAGCAATATAGAAATTACAATGCATAAGAAATTTGTAAGGTGAGATGCTACAGGAATTGAAAGTTGAAGATTCAAACGTTAATAAACTTTAAGGGTCCGTTTGATTGCAAGATTGAAAAATAGGTGGAAAGAAAATGAATGACAAAAAATTGAATTGCCTAAGGGTCTATTTAATTGGCGTAGTTTTCCGTGGAAGGTGAAAAACATTTTCCTATTTTTTACTATTCACCTGTTTGATTGTACTAATTTTTCAGGGAAAACGTTTTCCAACGTTTTTCAAGGTACAAGCGGTTGATGCACAAAAACTAGAAAACGTTTTTCATCATAGTGGTGGAAAAAAAAATTTCAGATTTTTGACAATTTTTTTTTTTTTTTTTAGCAATTGGAACACATTCCAAAGTCAATGGTAAAAAAATTATCCATTTAATTGACAATTTGCGTAAAAAACAAAGTCAAACGAAAAATTTGTCAGGTGAAAAATTATACCAATCAAACAACATTAATTATAATTCCCAGTAAAACGTTTTCTAGGCAATTCAATTCTTTATCATTCATTTTTTTTCCACCTGTTTTTCACCCCTTGTAATCAAACAGGCTCAAAAATTTTGTTTTACAGGAAATTGTAATTAATGGTGTTTGATTGGTATAATTTTTCACATGGCAAATTTTTCGTTTGACTTTGTTTTTTTACACAAATTGTCAATTAAATGAATAAATTTTTTTATCATTGACTTTGAAATGTGTTCCAATTGTTAAAAAAAAAAAAAAAAAAACTGAAAAACGTTTTCTCATCAATATGGTGAAAAAAACGTTTTCTAGCTTTTGTGCATCAACCGCTTGTATCTTGGAAAACGTTTTCCCTGAAAAATTAGTGCAATCAAACAGGTGAATAGTAAAAAGTAGGAAAATATTTTCCACCTTTCACGAAAAACTTGACCAATCAAACAGGTCCTAATTAAATTTTCGAAAAATTGACAGCTCAACGAGTCAAAAATTAAGACAATACATCGATACGTTCAAATTCAATACAGATTGGGTCTCTTTCTGCTGTAATTTTAAGGAACCTGAGACGGGTCATGACAACCATAGATTACAACGGTTCCCTAGGTCCAATAAATACACTTTTTTTTTTTTTTTTGCAATATAAAAAAAAAAAAAAAAAAAAAAAATATATATATATATATATATATATATATATATATATATACACATACACACACACACATTTACATATATATACACACACACATTAAGTGATGGATTAATTAAAAATTAATTTGAGCAGCCTTGTTAAATATTTGTTTCAACCAATTAACTATTAAGTATTATTCTCGATATATTTGCATTCAGTTAAATTAGTTCTTTATTATGATTAATTTTGTTCGTTTATTATAATTTCAATTGAAATATTCAATATTATAGTGGTGTTTAGTGTTTACTACATTTGATTTCTCTCATGAATCGAGCACACCTTTATGAAATGTACAGAAAAAAAATTATGTTATTAGACTTAAATGTGTCATTTAAAAAGATTTCAATATGAAATAAAATTTGTAACCATAATCATGAGATGTGGCATGGCATGCATATCAGCAGATGTATATTTTCATAAATTTACATTTTTTTTTTGTCAACATTTATTAATTGAATTAGGCTGAATGTACAACTTAATTCTTACACTGTTGTTGACAGTGTAGAGACGGCATGTATTGCTTGCAATTATTTTAATCGCAGGCCCCACTTTTGCATGTGTGTAGGCTGTCAAAAAAATTGTACATGAACCAAAACTGTTATTAATTTGATATTTTTACCAATTTATACTCGTAATATCAATTTAAGGTTAGAGTCCATTCAATTTTAAGTAAAATTATTAACAAAACAAACTCCAATATTTCCCATAAAATAAGTATTTCAAAATCAAGACAAAATTCGACAAAAACGTGTATAGGAACATTTATTTTGCATGGCAAAATCCTAACTAGTGTAAGCAATACAACTTGCATGGCATGACATAACATTCAAGTTCGGCGAATGAATTGATGGACATTAATGTTATATTTGTGGCTCCATTAGACACAATACTATAATATATTTCAAAGAATAATCATATAATAATATTTTTGTTCTCCAATTGATCGATACAACTTTATTCAATATATAATAACAAAAATAAGTTAATTGATGCGACTCAAAGCATTTGTGTTGAACCAGCTAGCTCTAGATTCGAGTGACATTTTCATCCATAATCAAGGCTCATCTATTGATTCTTGCAAAGAAGTCAGTCCAGACCTTCACTAATTAGTTTCACCATGGTCTTGAATACATTACTCGACCTAGGTCCATGAGCAGTAGCGGAGCTAGCACCCGACGAGGGGCGCGCGATTGCATGTGCTGACTTCGTCGGAGTTTACAGTCATCGTCGACGCTGGGTGAAAGTTTACAGTGATCGCCTGGTAGAAGAAGTGAAAGGAAGAAGATTAACAGTTTGGCCGTTTGGACTTTGGGCCTTTTTTGTATTTTTTTTATTATTAATTTTGAGGCTCTTGTTTTAAAAATAAAATCAGGCCCAATTGTCAAATGATTCAAATCCATTCAATTTACAAATCCATTTCAATATACAAATCATTTCATTTTGCATACCTGGCTCTCCCTTATGCGC
Organism: Osmanthus fragrans; assembly: GCA_019395295.1. Taxonomy (NCBI): domain Eukaryota; kingdom Viridiplantae; phylum Streptophyta; class Magnoliopsida; order Lamiales; family Oleaceae; genus Osmanthus; species Osmanthus fragrans. Next base: position 23,862,546 of record CM033357.1, read on the forward strand.
CGCCCTTCTGCTTTTTTCCCTGTGAGGAGCCTCTATTTTTGGCCTCAACTAATTGGAAGAAAAGAAGGTCTCTCTCTCTCTCTCTCTCTCAACTAATTGGAAGAAAAGAAGGTATCTCTCTCTCTCTCTCTCTTTTTATAACCTTAAATACATTTAAATTGAAATGCTTGATAATGAGTTTTGTTGACCTCAAAAAATATACTTATAAGCTGTCAATAGATCTCAGGGTCTCTCACGTTCAGTTCAGCCTTTATTCCTGCACACTAGGACAAACCGTCAGTTGCAAGTAGCCTTCTTCAAAGAGGGGGAGAGTCAGTTGCGTGCACTCGGACAATCAAGTCAGTTGGAGTGGAAATATATATGAGTGTAAGGAAAGATAAAACGTGAGCCTCCAAAAAATATAAGGGGTCGGCTTTGGGGAGATAAATAGAACAGTGAAATATAAAAAGAATTGTTAAGTAGTATTGAGAGTCCAATTTAGCATTATCTTCAAATGATACAATGTGTGAGATTTTATAGTAAGAGAGGGTGACTAAGAACCATTGGATGAACAAACACGTGGCCTTATCCCAGCGGCTGGACCTCTTGTCATAAACTTTCAATGCATTTAATGCTCTGATTACCCATATCTGAACTCTGACATGCGGGATTGACATAGCCGTCATTGCAGCGTGTTGTCACATCAATCATTTGTCAAAAGATCTTTCCATGAAATCTTCCATAGGATAGCCATACTGCATATTGTTCACGTGATAAGAGTTCGGCATGACACGTAGGTTCGAACACAAGAGGTTCGTCACTACTGGTTCGATATTATGGGTTCGGACCGTAACGCAGATTGTGGGTTCGACCACGTGGCTCGTGGGCTTCGGCCACACGTTGCCTGCTGTGATCCTTTTGTAGTTGCCCGTAACAAGCTTTGTCCTTGAAACACAGGAAGCAAAATACTTAAGTTCCTCAATTTTATATGGAATTCACTTTCTGATTTCATGACTCTCATCTCTCAGTGTAAGTCCTTGAAACACAGGAAGCAAAATACTTAAGTTCCTCAGTTTTATTTGAAATTCACTTTTTGATTTCATGACTCTCTCTCTCTCTCTCTCTCTCTCTCTCTCTCTCTCTCTCTCTCTAGGTATGTTATGACTTATGACTTGAGTTATTATGATTGTGAGAGAAGAAGCTATACAATAATATGTGGATAAAGGATAATGTGTAGAAGAATTAAGAAAGGTATTAAGTGACTACTTGATAATGTGGTATGTGGGGTGAGAAAAGAAAGTAGAAGAATAAGAAGGCCTCTAGAAGGGGGGGAAAATAATGTAGGGTCTGTTTGATTGCAAGGGTGAAAAATGGGTGGAAAGAAAATGAATAGCAGGGAATTGAATTGCCTAGAAAACGTTTTACAGATAATTGTAATTATTGGTGTTTGATTGATATAATTTTTCACCTGACAAATTTTTCGTTTGGTTTTGTTTTTTTTACACAAATTGTCAATTAAATGGATAAATTTTTTTACCATTGACTTTGGAATGTGTTCCAATTGCTAAAAAAAAATTTAAAAAAAAAAAAAAATTTGTCAAAAAATTGGAAAACGTTTTCCCACCACTATGGTGAAAAAACGTTTTCTAGCTTTTGTGCATCAATCGCTTGTACCTTGGAAAACGTTGGAAAACGTTTTCCCTAGAAAATTAGTGCAATCAAACAGGTGAATAGTAAAAAGTAGGAAAACGTTTTCCACCTTCCACAGAAAACTTGGTCAATCAAACAGGGCCGTAGTTGAATAAGAAGGGAAAACAGATAATGTAGTTGTCTTAATTGATTTTCATTTTAGTGTATTTTCGAATAAACTGAAGGATTTTAATATTATTTAATTAAATATTAATAAATGACATCGTTATTATGGATGTTAACTATTGATGGTCGACGGTCAACTTCCGCCCTAACTGACATTCAATTCTAGATTCGCTATTGTCCATGAGCAGTACTAATTACTCGATGAAGGCTCGCTTTTGCTACAACTCTGGTGAATTCCTTTAACAAGTCACTTTTCATGAATCGCCACCTCGGTCTAATTGGCTCCTCTCCTTGCTTAAGAGTTTACGGCTTCATGTTCTATTTCGGTCCTCCATAAGGGTTCTTTTCACATTTTAAAATGAGAAACGATAAATGCTTAACCCTAACTCAAACTTTACTTACTATCCTTATTTTATTTTATTTTTTTTGCAGTGGGTTGACAATATAATTCACTCTACTTCTGTTCCCATAGAAATGCTACTATCGAGACGGTTTGAGCAGAAGTTTAATGCCGACATTTATTTACTATACTCCATCAACTCTCTCAACTGTTTTCCACTCAATTCAGCCTCGAAAATGCCCTTAAATACCCCATCCTTCTCAACATTCATTCTCACTCTGTTCTCTGTGTGTGTGTGTGTGTGATATATAGAGAGAAGATAGATAAAGAGAGAGAGAGATGGCAAAATTGTACGTAATGTTTGTGCTTGCAATTGTATTTGTGCATGCAACTGCACGAAACATTCCTGTCGAAACACAAGGCACAAACCCTAATGATAACACTCTAAGCCATGTTCAAAACAAACAAAATGATGCTGCCGGCGTTGATGATGAGAAAAACTTCATCACTTACGGAGGCGTTGGCGGATGCGCCGGTATTGGTGGCGTTGCTGGGGTGTTGCCAGCACTACCAATTCTTGGTGGTGTTGGAGGAGCCAGTGGCCTTGGAGGTGCTGGCGGTGTTGGAGGGCTGGGCGGCGAGACTGGAAAAGTTGGTGGTGTGGGTGTCAAAGGCGCCGGAATTGGTGGTGGAGTTGCTGGTGCAGCCGGCGCCGGCGGCATTTTGCCTTGAGAAGTTTGTTTATCTTATTAGTGTATTTTCCATGTTTATTCTGGGGTCTAAAATTGTTTGCATGCATGGTGTCATTAATATTCGGTATAATTAGGTTGTTGTTGTTTGAAGTTTTATTTCCAAGGTCTTGTGTTCCGAATTCTGTAATTTTTAGTACGTAAGTTTATTTCTTGTCTATTTTATCTCCCTCGTGTTATTTTTCAACATTCTATAATCCAACTATTATTCTATTAATCTTCTTAGTATTATGTACAGTTACGGATTCAATATCAGACTAAAAAATATTTTAAGCTAGGATAATATATATTATAAAAAATTACACACACACACACACACACACACATATATATATATATATATATATATATATATATTGGATTTTGCTATCTGTACATCAAAATAGTACATAAGCGATTACCGAAAATGATGTGAAGAGAAAATATTGAATGAAAAATTTAACTGTATTTTAAACAAAAAAATAGTAAAATATTATGTGGATATTATGTAATCTTTTATGTACACATTGATGTACATATAGTAAGGTCCATTGTATTTTTAACTACCATAAAAATTGGAAATACAAAAGGCCCACCCCCAAAGAGCTAATAGTGCTCTGGTTTTCACGAGTATCGCCACGCGAATCCCGATCACTCCACCCCACACCCCAAAATCCGCTACTGATTATGTATCATCATCATATGATAAGAGAGAAAAAATTTCAAAGCTGAATAAAGAAAAAAATTGTTTGCACATTAGTGTCTAAAATTGCAAATTTGAGGGCTCGATTAGCCCTATACATAGTCGTTTGAGCATTAAGATTGCTGAAATTTGAACTAAATTATGGTGTTAAAAATGTTGAGGAAATTACACCCAACCAGGTGTTTCAAGACTAGAAATCAAAAATCAGGGACTAAGTTTTAAAATTCACAAATCAGGTATGAATATTAATTAATATTAATAATAAAATCAAAATTATCAAAACCCTAATCATCTCTCTTTCATTTTCGAACCGTTGCCTCCTCCTCCTCCTCCTCCTCCTCTTCGTCTCACTCTCTCTCTCTCTCTCTCTCTCTCTCTCTCTCTCTACATTTCTTCCACCAACCCGTCTCATCCATCCAACCGTTCTATCTCTACCACTTGCTTATTGTGGGTTGTGATTTGAGGCGGTGTTATGGTGGTGGCGGATCTACGGTTTCGGTGTGGTGGTGAGTACAGGTGGTCGTTGGCGAGGTGGTGATGGTGAGTACAGGTGGTCGTCGACGAGATGGTGGTTGCTAGAGATCTGATTGTGGTGGTGGTGGCTAGAGATTTGATTGTGATTTTGGGGGTGATTGGTGGCTCCAAGACTGGAGAAGCTCCGCCACTACTTATTGTGATTTGAGGCGGTGTTATGGTGGTGGCGGATATGCAGTTTCGGTGTGGTGGTGAGTACAGGTGGTCGTTGGCGAGGTGGTGGTGGTGAGTACAGGTGGTAGTCGACGAGGTGGTGGTTGCTAGAGATCTGATTGTGGTGGTGGTGGCTAGAGATCTGATTGTGATTTTGGGGGTGATTGGTGGCTCCAAGGCTGGAGAAGCTCCACCACTGCTTATTGTGATTTGAGGCAGTGTTATGGTGGTGGCGGTCGTGGTGGTTTTGGCGGCGGTCATGGTGGTTTCTGGTGACAGAGGTGGTGGTTGGTGGACTGTGATCGTCCTGATTTTTGTTGACATTCAATTTGAATGGTGTTGGTGGTCTTTTTTTTTTCGCGGTGATCGTGGGGGTGTTTTGGCGGATTGTGACCAGCTATTTGGCTACTCTGTGACCAAATATTGGTGGTAGGATTGTGATATGAAGTGAAGTGTTTGGTATATCTGACCAATGAATTGGTTTATGACTTTAAAATTTGATAATGTGTGACTAAAAAGTAATCTGTGACCTTAAAATTTGATAATCTGTGATATAAATTTTTTGATTTGTGACCTCAAAATAATCTGTGACCTACAAAATTTTTGATCTGTGACTTCAAAATAATCTGTGACCAATAAATTTGACGATATGTGACCTGTAAATAAATCTGTAACTTATAATTATGAATATGTGACTATTAATCACAAACTGTGACTTTATTATTTTTATTTAATAAATATTTTTAATTAATTAAATACATACCTGATTTTTAAAATTTTTTAATTATTTACCTTATTTTTGAATTGAGGTAAAGAATACACCTTAGATATGAATTTTTCCCAAAAATGTTTAAGAAAAAACACTTGTTTTGGGCCAAAAAGTACACTTGTTAGGCCGTTGGTTCATTCTCAAACAGTTAGATCCAGCTAGAGCCTTTTCACATGAAGAATTTATATGTGGAAATTACATGGAGATAGACTTTTTAAGATTCAACTTCATAAATAAGATTTTAAATTTCATCTTTCAGATTTCGGGTGATAATTAATTATTTAATATTTATTAAATAAAAACTATATTAAAAAGCAATCAAAATTAAAAACAACATTATCTCTCTCTCATCGCCTTTGACATTCTTTCTACTGGTGGCACAGTCATGCACCATCATCGTGAGAAGCAATTGTATCACTGCACAAATTGGCCTATACCGTCGTCATTGCCCATGCTTTTACTCGAATCGGCAACGAAAAAATGAGAATCAAATTTTTTGAACATCAATTGAGGGCAATTTTGGTTGATGTTTGTCCATGGTTGAGGTCGTCTACGTGTGGATTAACCACCGTTATTGGTGTGCGATTATGGACATCACCTTGGAGGCTGGATTTTGCAAAAATTATGTTCGTTTCTTGTGGCTAATTTTGGTCGGAATGCTATTTTGGCTGATATATGGTTGAAGTCGTCTAAGTGTGGATTAACCACCTGTAGTGGTGCGCGATCATGGGCATCACTGTGGAGGTTGGATTTTGCACAAATTCCATTATGTTCTTTGTGGCTGATTTTGGTCGAAATCTCTTGCAGTTTGGATCAATTGTTGCTTTGGTAGTTTGCTTGGTTGTTTTGTTGTTTCAGTTGATTTGCTTTGGTCACTGGTGGTTTGCTTGTTCGCAATTTCGCAAATGGTGGTTGCGGTGGTGCAATAGTGGTGGAGTTTTGGTGGTAGAGGTGGTTGTTGGTGGTTTTTTGATTCGATGTGACTGTGACGATGGTAGTGGTGGTGTTGGATTTGAGTTGAATTGGGGTTGCATAAACACGGCTTGTGACCAAAGTCAAAGGTTCATTGTGCGTAAGACACTAATAAATTTCCTCGAGTCACAGATCAAAGAGAGTTGGATTGGACTGGATTGTGGTTGTATAAAGAAGGTTTGTGACAAATTATTTAGGTCATTGGTGTCCATGGTGGTGATAGGTCACAAATCACATGTCATTGTCCATAGATTACATATCAAAATTAGCTGGTCACAGATCATATGTCACAAGTCTTTGTACACTAATAACAGGTCACATATTCAAGTTTACAAGTCACAGTTTATATATTACAGGTCATAGGTCATTGGATCAATATTACATGTAATAGTCAAAGTGCATAGGCCACATGTCACAAATTCAAGAAAATTGGTCACATGCCATTGATTTCTCCGGCCTCAATAATTCAAACTAGTCAAAAATTTAATTAACCAGATTTTGGATATGAGAATTAAAGTTATTTGCTCCGATAAGTACTATGTAGATTACATCAGTGGCTGTTTTTCAATTTTCAATTTTTTAAAATAGATTTAAATTACACTAGCGTTGCTCAATCACCGCCTGGTGATACTCAGTCGATGTTCTTCAACGACCACTATATTTCTTCCTCTATCTCTACTATCTGAGCTGGCAATGCTCAGCTGCCACTAAGCAACGATTAGTTCACAATTGAAGAAGACATTCAGTCACTAGCAATCTCTGTAGATTCTATCTTTACTTCGACCAAGTTATTTGGATGTCGGTGACTGTGAGAGTGGATGCCGGCAACAATAAGAAATGATGATGACGGGCAGATACCAGTGATGGTACCCCAGACTCAAGAGAAATTAAAATTATTTTATACATAATTTTTTATTTAATTAATAGAATTCAATTACGACAAGAGTTTTGAAAATGTAAGTTTGTTCTCTTAAAATTGAATTATTCTAAATTTTGGACCTGGAATATGAATTTTTCCCTTGATCTATTCAAAAATTAGATAAATACTAAAGGAGTTGACAGCATGAACACACTTTCTATAAACACAAAGAAAGAGTTCAGTCCACTTATAACTTGTTCTAATGATTTCTTTTTGATACAATATAGAAAGAAAAATATATCATGAAAAATAGGATTGGAGTCGAAAGAAGTAATTTTTCGGGGTGTCCATTTTTGAAGAATTTTGTGTCTATTTTGGACGGAAATGGCCCATTGAGTAAAATTCAGAGAGTTTGCCCTTGACATATGGTCCAGTTTGGTCAAAGTTTATTGTTTAGGGCTTCGAAAATGCGCTTTTCATTTCTTTAGATAATTTTTTTAGTTTTAATTAAATAAAAACTTTAGTTTCGTTTAGAGTAAGTCATTATCTTTTATTCTTATCATTATTTAGAGTTAGTCATTATTTGAAAATTTAGTCATTATCCAAATTTTAATTATTGCATTAAATATAAATTGTAACCTTAATAACCTTAGTTGATTTTTTATTATAATAAATTTCGTGAAAAGTTTCTCTCAAATATTGTCTCTTTTTTGACATTCATGACCGAATCAACGAGTTAGAATTTTCAAGTGAGATTTTTTTTTCTTTCCTATAAGCTTCCGGTACATTATTTGATAGCTAAATTTGCTATAAGCTCGATTTTGTCGTGGAGGAAGATGGAGTGGTTCACGACTCGTGAGCCACTGGCCACATCCAAGATCCAACCTTTTTGTCTATGAAATCAACATGGGACAAAATCTTTTGTTACTTTATTCCCTTTTTTCTTCTTTCCTTCCTTCAAACAAGCTCGAAAAAAGACAATTTATTCATTCACCATTCTAAGAGAATTGTGATTAGAAAAAGTGGAATAAACGTTCGCAACAACTTATTTTGTAACAATAAAATGAGAAAGGTTGTACGACATTATAAGCATTAAGGGTACATTTGGTACACTACTATAACGAAAAAAAGTTCATCTTATTTTCTTTTTTAACATTAATTGCATATCAGTAGTGTACAACCCTAAACTTATCCGACAAGACATTAGTGTATATAACAAAAAATGAGAGAGCGATTTTGCCTTCAAGGAGAAGATAATTGTAGGCAAAGAAGGCAAGTGGGCTGATGGCAGATTCAGCCACGCCATGGTGTGGCCACCCTGTTGGAGGCAATAGGAACCGTGACATCATGGCGCCAACCGGCTGCTATATATACACCAGATTTCTGCCTACTTTAGTGTCCAGAAATTAGAGGAAAAAATTGAGTGAGCTTAGGAGAGATTTTTACAAGATTGAGGTTATTCTATCTTGAGTCATAAATCTAAAACTCTATTTCTTTTCTTGGTGATTAATTTGAGGCTTGTTCAAGTAATCACAAGTTCTTCATATATATTGAATTCTCATTCCCCAAAATCTCATATCTTCCTAAATACTTTTTTATTGGATTTTCATAACAATTGATTTGCTTCCTATACCGGTTAAGGTATTATTCTATGAGTGTTATCCTACAATTTGGTATCGGAGCTTCTTCTCAAATCAAGGTGGTAAAGTTTCGATTTTTGGTGGTTGGCTTGAACTTTGTTATGCACACAAGGTGTTTGTGAAAATTTTCGAGAGAACTTTGTTTAAATATTTCCGTTAATCAAGTAGATAAATGTCGTCTACTAGTGGAACGGTGAAAGTTGGGAAGTATGAGATAGAGAAATTCAATGGGAAGAACGATTTCTCCTTTTGGAGAATGGAAATGAAAAATTTGTTAATTTCGCAAAAGTTGCACAAAGGTTTGGAGGGTAAAGAGAAGAAGCACAAAGACATGTCCGATGAGGATTGGAAAGAGCTAGACTTGAAGCTCGAGCATCGATCATTTATACCTTGAAAGAGATGTTGCTTTCTTGGTTGATGGTGAAGCGACGACTTCGAAGGTGTGGACAAAGTTGGAGACGAATTTAATGACAAAGACTCTAACTAATCGGATTTACTTGAAGTCCAAATTGTATACTTGCAAGATGGATGAAGGTACACCAATTCGAGAGTACGTCAACAAGTTTGATAGGTGCATATCAAATTTTAAGGACATTGATGTGAAAGTAGATGATGAGGAACAAGACTTCTACTACTTCTTTCTTTGCCAAAGTTTTATTAGAATCTAGTACAAACATTGATATTTGTATGTGATAAACTTGTGATGGAGGACACTAGAACGTCACTTCTAGCGGATGATCTTCGAAAGATTGCAATTAGTGGCATGTCTACTAGTGATCACAAGGAGCAGATTTAAGAGTTGTTTGTAAGAGGTAGAAGCAATGAGCGAGCAAAAAGTAAGGGAAGAAAGTCTAGATCGAGTTCTAGACCTCTTGCAGAAAGGCCTTGTTTCAAATGTGGCGAGTTTGGGCATTTTTAAGACAAATTGTACTAACAAAAGAGAGGGATGGAAGAAGAACAATAAGAACAACAAAAACAACAATGGGAAGGTGCAAGTCAAGCAAGAGGTTAGTTATGCCTCGGAAGAAGGAGACATCGATGAGTATTACTTCATCTCTTGTGATGAAGAAATCTCCAGTAAGTGGATTCTTGATTCTGGTTACTCTTACCATATGTGTCCAATAAGAAGTGGTTTACTACCTATAGAAGCACTGATGGTGGAACCGTGTTGATGGGGAATAACCATTCTTATAAAACGGTGGGGTTTGGTTCAATTAAAATCAAGATGCATGATGGAGTGGTTAGAACATTGATGGATGTTAGACATGTTCCTGATTTGCGGAAGAACCTTATTTCTATTGCTGTTTTGGACTCCGGTGGTTGCAAGATTGTGACATGGAATGGAGTTAAGAAGGTTGTTCAGGGCTTTGGTAGTGATGAAGGGTATTCGCCAAGGCAACCTTTATGCTCTTCAGGGTACCACAGTTATAGGAGATGTAGCGTTTGGAATAAGTGGAAGTGGTGGAGACCCATGTGAGTGCACTCGGCTATGGCATAGGTGGCTTGGGCATATGTCAGAAAAGGGTCTAGATTTCCTAGTCAATGAAGGTTTACTGAAGAACTTGAAGAAGTTTTGCATGAATTTTTGCGAGCATTGTGTGTACAGTAAAGCACACCGAGTTCAGTTCCAGTCAAGCAAACATAGAAGCAAAGGGATACTAGACTATGTGCATACAAATGTTTGGGGTCCGACTTCGGTCACTTCCAAAGGCGGTTCCAGGTATTTTGTCACGTTTGTTGATGATTATTCTAGATATGCTTGGATTTATTTCTTGAAGCATAAGAATGAGGTATTCGACACTCTCAAGAAGTGGAAAGCAATGGTTGAAAAAAGAACAGGAAAAAAATTGAAGACGCTGCGATCTGATAACGGTACAGAGTATACAAATGATGCTTTCAAGGAGTTCTGTGATAAAGAAGGCATTGCGAGAAACTGGAAAAACAAAAACACCACAGCAGAATGGGGTTACAGAAAGACTGAACTGCACATTTCGAGAGAGATCAATGTGTATGCGATCTTATGCTGGTTTGGACAGAGAATGGTGGGCAGAGTTGATTGCTACTGCTTGTTACATAGTGAACCAATCTCCACATTCAAAGTTAGATGGAGATGTACTCTACAGGGTATGTTCAGGAGAACATGCAGATTATAAGAGATAAGAAGGTAATATTCTTGGGCTGTGGAACTGATGTAAAAGGATGGCCTTTGGTGTGTAGAGGATTCTAAGTTCATAACCAGCAGGGAAGTTACTTTTGATGAGAACTCCATGATAGTTTCGTTGAAAGCTACGGTGCCCGATGATGATGGTGTTGAGACTTCAAAGTCTCAAGTAGTTGACATAGAACCTAAAGATCAACCTGGTTCTAGTCGTGTTCAAGAGAAGTATCATGCAGATACTCAAGATGAGAGTGATGATGATCTTGAACACGAGACGGCTCAGCAAGAGAATGTACATGCACTACAGCAACAGCAGCTCGAAGACAGTTTGGCCTTCACTACGCCAAGGCGTACCTAGAGCAAGTTCTGAAGTTGGGGTCAAACGAACATTTGAGGCACTATGGACAGACAAATTTGGTTGAGTATGCACTCTCAATGAAGGATGATGAGTTTACCACTTTCAAGGAAGCTATTCTTAACAGCAATAATAAGAGTTGGTTGGCTGCGATGGAAGAAGAGATGGAATCCCTTCACAAAAACCAAACATGGATGGTTGTTTCATTACCCATAGGTAAGAAAGCTATTGGTTGCAAGTGGTTGTACAAAAAGAAAAAGGATCCTTCCAAGCTCGGTGGTACAAGGTACAAAGCAAGGCTAGTAGCTAAGGGGTTTGTACAAAGAGAGGGAGTCGACTACAATGAGATCTTTTCTCCGGTGGTCAAGCACACTTCCATTTGGGTGCTATTGAGTATTGTTGCTCATGGTGATCTTGAGTTGGAACAACTTAATGTCAAAATGGCCTTCTTACACGGAACTTGGATGAGGAAATCTATATGCATCAATCTGAGGGCTACAAGGTTGAGGATAAGGAACGTTAGGTATGTCGCTTGAGAAAATCACTATATGGATTGAAGCAATCTCCCCAACAGTGGTACAAGCGATTTGACTCATTCATGCTAAAGCATGGTTTCTTCATAAGTGAGTATGACTGTTGTGTTTATATTTGAAAACTTTGTGGAGGTAATTATATCTATCTTCTCTTGTATGTGGATGACATGCTTATCACTTCGAAAAGCAAGATGGAGATAGATAGACTGAAATCTCAACTTGGTAAAGAGTTTGAGATGAAGGACATAGGAGCTGCTAAGAAAATACTGGGTATGGAGATTAGAAGAGAGAGGTCGAATCGACGAATGTTCTTGAGTCAGAAAGGCTACATTGAGCGGGTTATTGCTAGGTTCAGGTTACAAGGTGCTAAGTCAGTGGTGATTCCATTGGCTCTACATTTTAGGCTATCTGGTAAACAATCTCCCACTATAGCAGAAGAGAAGGTACGCATGGATCGTGTACCTTATGCTAGTGCAGTTGGCAGTTTGATGTATGTCATGGTGTGTACACGTCCAGATATTTTACAGGCAGTCACTGCAGTCAGTAGGTTCATGGCGAATCCGGGGAAGACACATTGGGAAGCTGTGAAGTAGATTCTGAGGTACTTAATGTACCGCGGATACGGGTTTGTACTTTGGTGGAGATACTTGTCATATTAGTGGGTTTGTGGACTCAAATTATGCAGGTGATCTAGATAGACGAAGATCTACTACTGGTTATGTGTTCAGTCTACACGGTGCTCCAGTTAGTTGGCGATCGATGTTACAGGCTACAATGGCACTTTCTACTACAGAGGTCGAGCATATGGTCATGACAGAGAGAGTGAAGGAAGCATTGTGGCTATAGGGTCTTCTAGATGATTTGGGGATTAAATAGGATTGTGTGAACTTGTGGTATGATAGTCAGAGTGCGATTTACTTGGCTAAGAATTAGGTTCATCGTGTTCGTACCAAGCATATTGATGTCAGGTATCATTTTGTGCGAGATATCATAGAGGAATGTGATATTTCTCTTATGAAGGTACACACAAATGAGAACCCAATAGACATGTTAACCAAAGTGATAACGGGTAGTAAGCTCCAACATTGCTTAGACTTGCTTCATATCAGACCTATTGATATGCCCAAGAGGGCATGGCCCTTCGGGGCGGGGTTGAAATGAGGTGGAGAGTATATGGAGGTGAGATTAACTACGGTGGCTTGATCTCGAGTCCGGGTACATAGGCAACCATGGAATGGTGCAGCCAGTTGGTGCTACAAATTTTTCCTGTTGAGGTACAGTTCTTGGTGCTTGCAGCTTCTTCTGGTGTTCATCCAAAATTTGAGGTCTATCAAATGATGTACGAGGTGGAGAATTGTGGGCAAAGAAGGCAAGTGGGCTGGTGGTAGATTCAGCCACGCCATGGCACCCAACAGATTGCTGGGAAATTCATGGATACCATGGCGTGGCCACCCGGTTGGAGGAAACAAGAACCGTGGCGCCATGACGCCATTCTTGGGTGCCATGGCGCCACCCGGCTACAATATATACACCAGATTTCTGCCTATTTTAGTGTCCGAAAATTAGAGGAAATTTTGAGTGAGCTTAGGAGAGATTTTTACAAAATTGATGTTGTTCTATCTTGGGTCATAAATCTAAAGCTCCATTTCTTTTCTTGGTGATTAACTTGAGACTTGTTCAAATAATCATAAGTTCTTCATATATATTGAATTCTCATTCCCCAAAATCTCATATCTTCCTAAATACTTTTTTATTGGATTTTCATAACAAGTGATTTGCTTCCTATACCGGTTAAGGTATTATTCTAGGAGTGTTTTCCTACAATAACCTAGACGTATATCAAAGATTGCCACAATATATAGCTTTTGGGATTTAGGACACGATAAAGAACATAATATAAATAATTCACTTGCTTCTATTGTGCTTAGCATTCTTTCTTGTGATGATCATTTCTCTTGCTCAATATCAAGCCCTTCACAACCCTATAATCCCCCACCATCTCCTATTAGGTGTGCTCCACCTGCTCCTTATGTGGGTGGCGAAGGTGGTGATGGAGGAGGAGTGAAAGTGGTGGTGGAGGTGGAGGTATAGGAATTGGTAGTGAGGAGGCTCAGGAGGAGGATCTGGTTGGGGAAGAACGAGTGGCTGAGGAGGGAAAAATGGTCAAAGTGGTAGAAGTGGAGATGGCTTAGGTTCGGGAAGTGGTAGCGTTGGTGGAATCAATGGTGATGGTCAGGCCATGGAAAGCTAGGAAGACTCCATACTGCAAGACTCTCTGCTCCTCCTGCTCCTATTTCACTCCCATTTCTTAAAATTCATTTTCGGCAACACACTTCATGGAATCCACAACTTTTATCAAGTTTTCAATCACACATTTCATCAACTTTTATCAAAATTTACTAAAATTTAATTTATAAATCTATCGTTTAGTGAATAAAAAGTATATTGCTTATATTTTAAGCAATCAGTGCTTTGGTAGTGGTGTATAATTGATAAGAATTAGCCATTGTTAAATGTATTGCGTTTTCTTCACTTTCATGTGGAAGTTGAAATCTGCTATCCAAATTTTGCTGTTGAATTTGTTGTTCATCCAATAAATGATTGACACGTCATTTTTAATTAGCATATCTAACTTTTCTATCACTACTAATTGTGCTTAAAATTAGATGACACCTTAATGTAAAATGAAAGTTAATCATTCATCGGTGGATTGTAAATTTTGGACATCAGATCTCCACTCTTCATATGGAGGAGATATTTTTAGTACTCTACTCGATAGTCATCATAACATGTTTAAAATATTGTGTTTAATAAGATTAGAAAAGATAACAGATAAATTTTTATTACATCCTTAATTATGTATCATATTTTCATAAATCCTACATTCCAACTTAACTCACAAGTTTTTATGCATATAGTACTTCGACAAAAAAAAATATTGACTTGAATGACTTCAAATCAAGCGATAGTAATCGTAATTAAGATATTAATTCCTTTATATTGTTGGGCAAAATTTTGATGTCATTTTCTTTGATCATGTTTGTGCAAAGTGGATAATGTATGGATTTTCCCTTGTACACCTACTAACTAGAAGCATATGATTTCTTGAAAATTTTGTGTGATTTTTAATTTAATGATATAATGTAGGCAATTAATTAATTGAAATTATACTGTAATGGTCATGTTTAGCCCTCTTCCTAAGTTGTACTTTTTGTTTTTCAGTTTAATAAATTTCCTGTTATTGCAAGAAAGTTTCAACTGCTTTAACCTTTTGTAGGAAATCCATTAGTGTCGCGACTCAATATTGGAACTTCACTGTGTATGCGAAAAGAAAAAGAATGCCTTAACATTGTTGTTTAGTACTGCATACTACACATACCTCAATAGATTATATGATTATCAAACGACCCACGTAATTTCATGACCAAAGTAACACAATATAACCATAACACTTCAACAATCCAAAGGAGAAAAAAAGGCTCATCCTCACCTAGGTGAAGGCTAAGATCCAGCTAGTTGAAGGCTAAGATCCAGCAACTTCATGTTTAAAGTAATTTCCAGTAGAGGCATGAGCACAACACAGATCATATTTAATCCCAGCAAAGACACTTTACATTACATATTCCTTACCCCCTACTATAATGTTATTCGTAGTCAATGGTTGTAGCAGTTATTTTGTTGCCTCAAATAACAATTTACCACATAAGATGACTATTACAGTCGCTTTACTAAGTCAATTGAGAAACATTTCTTAGCTTGTCAAATGATAGTAAGTATAACGAATCAGTAACAATGCTTGTTCTCCTCCCACGGCATTATTGGTATGCTGAACTGGATAGTGTAGTACCATGGGCAATATTGAGTCATGTACAATCCACCATACCAAACATGTCTCATTAGTTCGACTTCTAAAACATCTAATCACACAAAACTAATCCAACCTTCACCATCTATGCAAATCAAATCTGAAAAAGCAAACAAACAAAAAGAAGGGTAAAGGACTTTGCATGCTTCCAGCATCATCTTAGATAACATGAGGACTGGTGACGGTATTCAGAAAATATCTATGATGGCACAGAGGGATAGTTTCGTATCCAAGCTCTTACTCAATGACCAGAAAAAGCAACCTTAACATCCTGCAAGTGATGAGCAAAATACAGGGAGACACATACTGCTTCACGGAGGGACGGAGGGGAAACACAAAATGTACAGGAAAATTTCTTCAACGCCACTCACAAAGTAAAACTGCCTCGGTTAATACATGACATATTGGCCAAAGTTCCGACTCCCATGCTTCATAACCACAAAAATATCATCCCATGACAAACTGTAGTGAACTCAGAGAACGGTAACTCTTCAACTAGCTATTATGGTAAAAGTAAAACCATCGAGGTATCCCTTCATTTAGAATGCTATCAAAACCAATATTCCAATAACTACACATTTAGCATTTCCAACTCATGCAAATGAAGAAATAGGTATCATGAATAAGAAAAACCCAAGAGTACTTCGTTAATGAAACTTCCATTGCTGAATGAACACATGCATTCCATAGCATTAACCGACAAGAACAATGATTTAACACATGACATCTTGGCAAAGTTCAAGTCCATAGGCCACAAAAAGATCATCCCACTTCAGACTTCAGTGAATTAGAATTTTAAGCCTCATATCAACGGTAACTCTTCAACAAGTCATTACAATAAAATTATCGAAATATCCCTTCAATTAGAACATCAAAACCAATATTCTAAGATCTAGGAATTAATCATTGCCAACCCATGCAAACGAAGGAGTCATTTATAAGAAAAAACAAATGCATTTCCTACATAAAACTTCTATTCTGACGAATTACCAAACACGCTAAAGCAAAAATTCCCCAATAGATTTTGATAAAGACAGAACAAATACAGTTCGCTACCCTTAAGACCATTAAAACAAACCTTAAATGCTAATCTAACTATACTAAAAAACTACCTAAACTAATCAATGCTATCCTACCCTATATATCCACAAGCCCCACTCACTGTAATAACCCCTCCAGTTGATAGCTGCTTCTGCCTTCTCATCTCAATCACCTTTCTATGAGAATTTGAGTGCAAGGCGTTTGAGAATGTCGGACTACTAGCAGGACGGTACTCAGGGAAGAGGCGACCAGACTTGTATCGAACCCCACAAGCGTTGCAAAGCGTCTTCGGCCCCATGGGTCCAGCCCGCCACTGTGGCGTTTTGTCCACTTGGCAATGCAGGCACTTCCTCCCCATAGTAGCACCATTATTTGTCGTCATTGGTGAGGGTGGCAATGCCACTGGTGATTCTTGTCTGCTTTTCTTAACATTCACTTGGTCCAACCACAAGCATTGCTGGCTTGTCATATTGCCCAAGGCTACTCTTCTCTTTCTATTGCTCCGTGCACGAACTGGGTAATTTTTAGGGACTTTGAAGTTGCCGCAACAGCTTACAACGGTACTGCCACTGTTATTACCAGTAGCATTTTTACTACTGCTACTGTTCGCAAGCACCGATACCGGGCTCTGACGGTTCAACATAAGTTCAGCTTCGTTGCGTAAAATACTAAAGCAAGTCTCCACCTCAGGGAACGCTTCCTTGTTTGACAACCACTCCAATTCTTCCTCATATTCCTGAAAACCCAATGCATATCTCAGTCAAAACTTGTCTATACCAATATGTTTGCTCCGTTTAAGAACATTATCAGCTAAGAATTGCGCATAAAAGATCTAACTTTACTACTCCTAATTCTTTAATCAACAAGCAGGCAGTTAAGTTTTGGATACACAACTCAGTCACGCCCCCATCGAAACACCACTAATGGTGACTCTAAATCTCTAATGTCCATTTATAAAAACAGTTTTATAGCACTCATATCTTTCCAATAACAATAGATACCATTTTACAATTGAATAAAGAAACGCCATATTCGATGTTTTCCACCAAAAGAGTACAATAAAGTCAAATATTCCAAGTGGGCAATTTAAAAGAATATTTATCAAGATAAACATTGTCTTTGCAACTTTGCAAATTAGGAAAATGAATATGCCCTCATATTAGAGTGTCAAAAGCAATGGACCTCAACATTTAATTTTACAGCTCA
Source organism: Osmanthus fragrans (assembly GCA_019395295.1). NCBI lineage: Eukaryota > Viridiplantae > Streptophyta > Magnoliopsida > Lamiales > Oleaceae > Osmanthus > Osmanthus fragrans. Next base: position 23,880,196 of record CM033357.1, read on the forward strand.
TTGACACCAAATGCTCGGATGGTAATAAAGAAGATGAAGACACGGTTCGAAAAAAAATTAAATTCCGAAAATGCCCAAGGGCAAAATCGTCTGTGGAGTAAAAGCTTAGAATTTTTCATGACTACAAAAATGGCGGTATCATGAATTCCTAGGAAACACAAAAAAAAATAAAAGGAACTGAAAACGGCAAGGCAGGCCGCGACCAGACTCAGTAACCCATTTTCGTTATCACACGCACTCAGTAAGAAACCAGACTTACAGGAAATGAACCGGATTGAGTCTCAGGGTTAATGACGGTTGATTGGTTCGATGATTCCAAGGAAGATGAAGAAGAAGCAAAAGGGGCTTTAAAAATGGTTTTTGTTTCTTCATTTTCATCATCCAAAGCGAAGTTGAGAATGTCATCATCCACCATGAAATTGACCTCTGTTATATCCAAAGTCTCCATTTCAGAAATCCTCTTGGTTTGGGTTTTCTTTTAGAAATGGTAAAGAGAGAAGAAAGTAGTACACTAGAGAGAAAAAAGAGTCCCTCTTTCCTGTTTTTCTTATTGAGCGAATGATACTAACGAGGCTTTTTGGATGGCAATGAATATATGTGGATTTTTCATATTTTTGGCTTTGCTATTTGAAATTTTTTGAAAAATAAATAATTAAATAAAGGAAGAAAAGTCAGTAAAAGAGCTGTATAGAACATGTTTGGCTAAGCATGTTTACTTTGACTTATTTACAAATAACATCGTCGAAGAAGTTCAGAGCACATTTCATCGAATCTATCAAAACTTTCGTTAGAGATTTGTCAATACAACCGCTTTAACTAAACTCTTTGCGGCCATGGTATTTAGCATTGAGTTCAACGATCTTAAAAGATTTGTCGTAGAACCCCTGAACTCTTTGAGATCATGAAATCCAGCATTGAGTCAACATTAACCTCACTTGTAACAATTAAAGTCGTATAAAACAAAGATAAAGTTTAATGCAATACATTGGAAAAAAAATGGATTTTACGATATTTAGTTACCAAATCTTTTAGCAATACTTTTTTCCTTATTTTATTCAACATTTATTTCAAGATATTCCTTGAAATTCCCAATATGAAAATTAAAATAAATTTTCCATCTATTTCATTCCATTCAAAATTTGAATTCAAATCGACTAAGTACGCATTTGGTAGAGCTTTTGAAAAATAAAAATTGTTTCTAAAATTAAGATGTTTTTAGCCCCTGTTTGGTACCCATTTTTATTCTCATTCTCATTCTCATTTTCATTTTCAACCACACATTCTTCAATAAAATAATATTTTTCATCACATCAATAACTTTTCCTTCTTTTTCAATCACATATTCACCATCACATCAACCCAAAAAATGCATTTTCTCCAACAAAATGAGTATCAAACAAGCCCTTAAACTTGTTTTGATAATTTCTTTCATGTGTTTTGTTTGAACAAAGGAAATTTTAGGGAAATCAACATATAGAAGTTTTCTCAAAAAATTCTTCTATAAAAAATAAAAATAAATAAAGTCTTGACAAACATGCTGAAGGTCGATCCTATATTTTCTCTTTCTTATTTTTTTTTTCTTCCCTAGAGGAAAATTCAAGGAAATTCTCAGAAAATTGGGGGCGTTCTCTTTCCTATTTTCGGGCCGTTTTCTGTTTTTGATTTTTCAAAACATTGAAAACGCGTTCTTTTCCCATTTTCGAAAACGAGTTTTTGAAAACGGTCGAAAATTTTGTGAAGAAAACAGAAAATAATTTTTTACGTTTTGACTGTTTTGTTCACAAATCTGTCAAAACTCAAAAAATAAGGGTTAAGAAATATTTTTTCAAAACGACAAAAAGAACGAGTTTTCAACATTCTCAAAATGGACACCCAAAATACAAAATGAATTCAAAACTCAAAATACAAAACTGAAATACGAAGAGAACGCCGATTTCTGTTTGATGGGAATTAAAATTAAATTTTTAGTAGATTTTGATAAAAATTAATAAAATGTGTGGTTAAAAAGTTATAGATATTATAAAATATGTGATTAAAATTAATTGTTAACTTTAATTTAGATTTAAATTAAAATCTGAATTTTAATTCTTATCGTAGGCTAATTTACAATTCTAAAATAGATTCTTATAGAAACATATAGACCCCATTTGATTCTTATTTTAGGGAAAATAATACATTTTGAATAAATGATTTATGGAAAATTTGTGGTAAAAAATTAAGGAAAAATTTATTATTTTATTGAAAAATGTGTAATTAAAAAAATAAAGAAAAAATGAATTTTGAAAAAAAAAAAAAAAGAGAGATTTCAACTGGGCATAAATTACAAAATATTTTTTTTTTCTTAAATAAATGAGATTCTCAGGGTCAATTATGTCATGTCAGATGAGTTTCCTAGGCGTTAACGAAAAATGCATTGCCACGTCCCGCCAACCACATCGACGCTCCACGTCAGTTAACCAATTACAGACTGCCACGTATCAAATTCAAAATTCAAAATTTTTTAGAAATCTTTGACTTGCCAAACACAAGCACGTGCAGCTGGGTGATCATATCCGACCACGTGTTAGGTACAGTAAGACTGACCATACAATAGAAATTCTTGTACCTTCATTCATCCCACCAAGCCAAACAGGGCGCGAGGACTTATCTGGGGTCCACAATGCATGTTATGTGGGGTCCACCCACGTTTTCCATTTTCAAAGAGATTTGGAAGTTTGCATGTGCAAAACCACGTGCAGTAGAAGGAAAAAAATGAAAAATATGATCGTTATTCATCACATTCAGTCATCATATTTGACTTTACATCTCTTGTGTAGGGCCTATAACGACTATATTTTTCATTCTCATTTTAAAAAAAATGTGTATCAAACGAGACGTAAAGTTTAAGAGAAGTCATATGTATATGATTCATGGGTTATGGTTGATTCCATAGGTGAAGAGCCACTTGCATGTTTGGAAAGTCACAGGGATTCGTTTGATAGCATTGAATTCCATAAAAATGTCACATCCAAGGAATTCTACTTCGATTGTTTGATACGAGAGTAAAAATAAAGTTTGAATTCTAACGTACAATCATTTTAAACTTATTTTTAACTAATTTCATGAAAATTTATTTCATATTATGTGAGTTTTTATTTTCCAACTTATATAGAATTTGTTTGTCTTTCCACCATTGCCAATCAAACAGACCATAAATTTGAATGAAAAATTGTAGCAACAGTCCTTAACCTTTTCATTTTTTGTAGATTGTGTCATAACTTTCAATTTGTGTCAATGAAAGTCCTTAACATTAACAGCTGAGGTCCAAAACATCCATTTGACTATTAGTTGATTAAGAATGATAGAATTTGATCAATTTAAAAGGGTAGGATGGTAACTTTTCATTTATCCCCATTTTATCCTTTAAAATAATAAAATCAAAATAAAAGGAAGAAAAATAATAAAATTGTTCAATAATCTCTTCACCCCTCACCCTCCCACCCAAAATAAAAAATGAGAAAATCAACCACCACCACCCCCAATCAAACCAAACCAAAACACACCCTACCCACAATTGCCCGCCTCTGTCACCCACCACTACTATTGCCACATCCAAACAATGATGAATCTAAAAATGTAACTTTGGAACTAATAGCATCAACACATCTCTGAACAATGCCCAGGGCTTTTGCTACAGGTGAAAAAAAAAAAAAACACATAAATTATTTTGTATAACATGTGTTCAATGCCGCCAATATATATTGGCGAATGAGACCTCAGCCACTCGGTCAGCACGCGGTTATCTGCTCTCGCCATGGAAGCAACTCAAGAAGTCCATTGACAGTCGTCAGGTTCAAGAAAAATTGGCAAAAAATGTGAAAAAATCCCACAAAATCACAGAATGTATGTTATTATGAAATACTTGAGGAGCACTTGCTTTTTTATCAAAAATAATTTCAGGCATTTTTAGGCACACAAAAGCAGCATTGCGTGCAGACCATGACAGGAACGTAAGCACACTTTTAGACATTTTCAGGCACAAGAAGACATCTATCGTTGGATGGAAAACTTTGTTATGGCCAGCCAGTGCCGGTCTCCAAGGCTTCGCAATTAGTAGGGACTCAGGTCACCCGTATGTAGTTGAGCCAAAATATTCGTTGTATAGAGTCATTTTAGATTCGACGCATGCCTGATCACAAAGTGCACACTGCAAACGTGACATCGAGGGACAAGCAATGTTTTGAGTATTCCTTAACGCTTTTTCGTGTCAGTACGATGGGTACACATGCGGACGTCTCTTACTCGTTACCTTCTTGTGCCTGCGATGTCCAATCGTGTGCATGATGTTCTTTGGTTGCCGCATTTGTGCGAGGGATGCAACTGTCTACGGGTGGCCTATGTCCTTGCCAACTTCGAAACCTAGGGGATCAACACCGGCCTATTTCATAACTTCAAGCATAAATTATCTAAAAAATCAGACAAATGTCTATATTTTTGCTTTAAATCGATGTGGCGGCTTTTAACTTCTACAGTTTGATTTAAATCGATGTTGTGACTTTGATTCTATAACATAGAGTTTAGGAATAAGGTTTGTGGGGTTTGAAGAATATAGAAAAAAAAATGGTGAATGAAAATGAAGAATTGAAGAGGTAGCCACTGATGAGATTTTGGACGATTTTTTTTTTAAAATTATTTCACCTACTATTTGTGTCTGATTAGCTCCACGATCTTAGACATGAGTGCCACGTAACCTTGTTTAGTCATATTGAGCAATGCACTCCATGATGTACATGTTTGTGTACATTTTTTGAGAAAAAATGTTGGACGGAAAAGCGTGTTTTTTTTAACTATCCAATTATGTATTGTCACGTGACACAATATAGAAAATGATGTAAAAAAATATGTACTCATTATTTTGTTATTTTGTAATGTTCGATAATGTTTAAACATGTTACGTGAAGAAAATTAAAATAAAATTTATTATATATCCTAATGCATAATGTGCTATATGCAGTGCACCAAACATTATTTGACTATACGAGTGGCAATGTGGAATTATCGGTGGAAACAAAAATTGAATTGGATAGTATCACATCACGCTACACTACTTATGATCTGTTTTTGTGGAGTGACAATGACGACGATGAACAACAACAATAACAATAACAATAATAGATGTTATAGATAATGTAAAATCGATTGTAACTAACACATGAAGTAGAATTTGTAAAATTGTTATCAAATATTGAAATTAGATGTAAATAGACTATTTATTTTATCTGTTTGACTTTCTATATCGTGTGATTCAAACTCACATTTTATTTGTATTTTATTCGTGATTGCATTTAGCTCATGTTTGGCTTCCATTAAAATTATAATTCATTTTTTTCTTCTTATAAATCACACATTCTCTAATAAAATAATATTATACGTAATTTCAATTTTTTTTTTTTTTTTGACTAAACATTCTTTAAGAAAACACAATTTCAAACCATTAAAATTTTAAATAATATAAAATTGTAACTCTCATTGCTCAACTATGGGCTTGTTTGGGTCTCCTTTTTCTTCAAAAAAATGCATTTTGCAATAGTGTTACGATGGAGAATGTGTGGTTAAAAAATTTTTAAAAAAAAAAAGATTTACGTGTAATATTATTTTATTAAAAATGTGATTGAAACGTGGTCAAATGACTGCTGAAGAATGTATTTTGATAAAAAAAAAATGCGGCTTAAACAAATATAAAATTATTCATACATCCGTTATGCTACATGTAGATAATGATTTACAAAATACACATAAATACGATGAAATATAATTAGTCAAAATTTCTTCAACAAAATAAAAAAAAAATTACTATTTTTTTGACACATTATCTATAAGTAAATCATTATTACAAGTAGTATCATCCTTCGTCTATTTAAGAATCATGCTATGAAGATAAATAAAGGAATTGCACTACACGTACAGATACAAAATACGTACAAACACACACATGCATGAGCTGGTGGGTTTTTTTTTTTTTTTTTGTGAATATAAAATACACATGAGGCCCACCCCATGTGTTTATTTTGTTTTTGTTTTGTACATGAATAGTTATGTTAAAGTGGAATAATTGTAAATAAAGTGTCGAGAGTTTTTTTTTTTTTTTTTTTTTTTGTGAGCTACATGTTACATATTAATTTACATAATGGTTTACCAACAAATGATGTGGTGAGATTTAATTAGATCAAAATCTCATCAATCAAATAATTTCTTCACTTATATTTTAACATCTCGTCATTATGCAAAATATTATGTAAATGTAGAAGAATGATTTTCCTCTTTTTATTTGATTGAAGAAATTTTGATCCAACCATATCTTATGCATCATGTGTATGTACACAAATTCGTAAGTGGTGATATACATGTAGTACAATCGTATATTTAAAAAGATATTAACATCTAAAAATATATATTAATTGAAAAATAATAAATACTAATATATGATTGTTGAAAAAATGTCAAATAAAGGGCAAAAAAAAAAGGTGAGTTTGGTTTGCTGTTTTTAATTTTTCAAAGCATCCAAAATTTGTTTGACTTGATATTTTTAAAAATATATTTCGAAAATAAGATTAAACTTATAGTATAAGGCTTTGTTTGAGCCCCATTTTGGAGGTGGAGGGAATGTATTATTGAATAATGATTTTTTGAAAATATATGGTTAAAAATTAAGTATTTGTTTGATTTTCTTTAAAATTTTGATACATTTTTCTCTCTATCCTTTTTAATCACATTTTTTAATAAAATAATATTACTAGTCAATAAAAAAAAAAAAAAATTCTTTCTTTTTTAACCACACATTTTTTCAAAAATTACTATTCCAAAATACATTTTACTTAAATTTCTCATGATAATGGTTGTCTAACATCTGCTGAGGAATTTTTTTTTTTTTTATTTATTTACGTGTAAAATTATTTTATTGGAAAATGTGTGATAGGAAATGAATTTTAAAAAAAATGAAACTCAAACAAGTCCTAAAACTCAAAACACTTTTTTTTTATTATATAATTTTAATGTTTTTAGTGAAAATTTTGAAAACATTCAAAACATGAAAAACGGTCATTTACGTAAATTTTATTTAAATAAAATTCTGGAAATTCAAATTTAAAAAAAAAATTAAAAATTTAAAAAACTGAATTAAAAAAAATAAATTAAAAAAAAATTAAAAAAAAATAAAATTTTGAAAAAAAATAAAATTATAAAAAATTCTAAAAAAATAAAAAATTCTAAGAAATTTTTTTTATAAAAGATTCTAGAAAAATAAAAAAATGTTAAAAATTCTTGGATGAATACAGATAAAAATAATCTGAATCCACGTCATTAATTTTTACTTGTATTTCCTATGTTTTGCCAACATAATTTTTTATTTTATTTTATTTTTTTGGTAAGATTCATCAACTTTAAAATGCATATATTACTTGATAATATATTAACTTAACATAAATTCTTTCCATTTAACTGAACAGTCAAATTTAATGGAATAAAATGACATAAAACAGTTTTTTCAAAATTTCAAACTAAACATATATTCGAGTTTTCCTTTTTATAAAATAGTTTTTTAAAATGAAAAACCAAATGCATTTTTGGCAATCTTAAAATAGATACTCGAAATATTAAACTGAAAATGAACTCAAAAGCAAAAATTTGCAATTAGAAGAAGGGATTTGCAGGGTTCTTCATTTTTTTGGGGGGCAAAATTTGGATTCATGACAAACAAAATTCAAGAAGTACAAGACATTACAGACACATTCCATCATATATATTATCTGCTTTTACGACAAAAATATGAGTAAAAACTCAGTTACATGGAGTACTGAATTAAACCGTATTGCAGTTTACAGCAATCTTACTGAGCTAAACATAAAACTACACTTACCAGTATAATGAATGGCTAAATGCTGTTAATACATGACAAATTTCAGAACCGGGCTGCAGACAACTTTTTTCTATTCCTTGTCTAAGAATTGGAGGTAGAAACTATTCATCTACACAATGACGAGATCGAATTGTTTCCTTCGATATTAGTTCAACAAGACGTTTTTCAAGCCTTTTGGCTCCCGGACCAGGCTTCAAAACATCAGAATCTCCCCAAACTGAACATTTCTCGTTTTCAGATTCACCTAAACACCAGCCACCAGGTACCAGTTTGCCCGGTTTTCGTTCCAGAACATCCAGGTCGATGCGGTCGAGAATAGGATCATTTGGGAGAAATGGTGAGGCAAAGGCTGCTCCACTTTGGATCAGATCATCAAATGTACTAGAATTCAGCGGTAGGGCCTCCTGTCTGGAGTCGTAAGAAACATACTGCAGGCTGTGGTTGATAGTAGTTCGATTGAATAGCCGTGAATTGCATAGAATGGTCGGGAAATAGACAAGATTTGATGCTGGCGTATTCGAAAAGTACATTAGTAGAGTTCTGGGAAGATTGTCCACACCCAAGATGCAGAACTCAACAAACTTGCGAGTTAAAATAACAGACGATGAACCTGTAAGCAAAAGAACCAATGATTCAATTCTACTGTCCCTCTTTTTCTACTTATCTACTTAAATGTCCATACTGGAAGAATAAAAGAAGATAATAAACTACCATATAACACCAGCAAGCGCAACAAGCAGATGGAAAGATACATACATACATACATACCACTATCGCCCTATGTGGCACACATATGACGGTTATTAATTTGATGCATGAGACTAAAAAAAAAATATATATATATATATATAAAGAATAATGTTATTTGCAGTCGCTCACTACCGCTATCGCCCTATGTGGCACACATGTGACAGGTTATTAATTTGATGCATAAGACTAAAAAAAAAAACCATCAACTAACACATTAATATATCAAATTACAAGCTACAAGCCACCATGTAAGATGTCACGTTGGGCGACTACCGCGTAAAAAAAAATTCTTATTCTTCATAACTGGTATCACTAAGATCAAGGATTCAAAGTACACTTGGAAAGAAATAGACTTAAATGCCAAATAACAACTGGCAATATTGTGACCAAGAGTGTTAGTTGTTTGTTTTGGGAATATAGGTAGTTAATCACAACTTTCAAAAGCATAAAATTAAGAGGAAAAATGAAATGAGACAACAATAGGTAATATATAGTTTACATTTGTAACGAAATAAAAGAAGTGCAAAGGGAAGCAAGATAAGGATACTGTTCGTCTCTGTTATAAAGCTTTATGTAGTTCGAAAATGATGTGCACTCCAGAAATTGTCTTTTTTATAAGTAATCTAAATCACAGAACTTCACTCACAATAACTTTGCCCCTTGTTTTCAAGAAATGTCCTCTATGTAAAGAGTTGGAATCCTAATCCACATCCTCTCAATATGAGATGAATAAGAAACTAAAAGCTTGTTTGTGAAGTGTTTAAAAATAGTTTAAATTATAATTAGACAGAAACCAATGGTGGATAAGTGAATAATACTTATGGATCACACAGAATATGTGATAGTGAGTAATTTGACCGTTAGTAAACAGTTTATAAACATTAGCCAAACATTGGCTAAATTGATATATGAATTTTCTTTTGGGATGAGATCAAAAGCTGCAAAATTAAACCTCCTCCTTTCTATATGGCTTAGGTTCCATGTTAAGCTTTTATATTCATGGGAACAGAGACGGTAAAGTAAGCACATCAGGTGTCAAATGCCTGAAAATTTATATCCCAATTTGCAGGATTTTTTGCCTTCTACATGCATGTTCTATATTACTTTCAGATGGATCTTAATATAAAATTTGGAACTTAGGTGCCATTAACTACATTGGAATTTGATTACTTGATATCATTCTACCAGTGGGATTTAAAATAAATTTTCACAGAATATATCTAGGACCAATGAATTTTTTATTTTACTATTTTGAAGTTAAGCCCTTTCACTTTTTCACCAAACATTGGTTGTGAAAACCCAAATCTACTTTAAAATTTGACAACTCTCGCACTTCTATTTGACTGTTTCACTAGAGAAAATGAAAATGGATACTAGTTGCATCTAAATTTTATGTCAAGCTAGAGCAGTGACATCGATTTTGATTCACCGAATCAAGCATAAATATAAGAAATATTGGTTTTTAAAATCAAGATATTCACTATTCAAGTTTTGTACTCATTTTACTGTCAAATTGGAAAAGTTACGATTTTAGATTCTGGTCCCTTAAACGTAACAGATAGAATGACAAAGATGCACAGAACAGGTTCCTCGACCATTTTCCAAATCATGTTCAAAACCCTGGCTCTAGAGAACATCTTGGGACAAACAGAAAAAAATGATGTTATGTACTCGTGCTTTATCTCGAACCTCTCTATGGAAGATCTTCCCAGTCTCTCTACTGCAATAATCCAATATTCACTCCAAAAATAGACTGAACTGTAGAAAGTCGTCTAGAACTACTTCATTCTCCTTTCCACCACCCGGAAAAGAAAGGAATATGATGAAATAAACTGCTATATATATATATATATATTTTCATTTCTCTCCAAGCTAAAGGCTTCATCAATACCATACAACTTTTTGTATCAAAACTTGATCATATATCGATCAGCTCTTCTTTTTTCCCATTACACAGAACAAGGATACAAAAAATTAATATAAGCACGAAATACTGAAGCTTAGTGAGTTTGCTAGTTTTGCAACTGTCATAGCAGACTACCTTCTAAGATTGCACTCATCTAAAATGCATCTCGGAATAATTGATCTTTAGGCGCAATTTTTCTAACATTATTTGTGTGGATCGGCTGTACATGATACAACTACCAATGCTTTTACAATCTTCACTTTCATGATGTTGTTATTAATTATATATCTATCTATATCTAGAACTACAAATCAAGTCCTGCTTAAATGTAAAACTAGTAAACCTCATTGGTTCTGATATTGATCTTATGGACAATGAATGGAATGGAGAAATATACGGACTTGTAATGAACATCCATATAGTAGTTTATATAGGGCAATTTTTTACCTACATCTTTCCCGTGGCCCTGGGGCTTTACTTGATGACAAGTGTGAAATCTAAGAGACTAGTTCGTATGGAGATTTCCCGTGGTCTAATTCCATGCCTTATTATACTAGTAGAGAAAATTCCCTTCTGTGCTAGTGGGAATGCTATGCCAAAAGGAGAAGGATATGCTTTTATCAGGTTTAGTTTTCTTAGTTGGGTTGGGCAGGTCTGACCAGAAATACGCTTTGCACACAATATTTCCAATGCACTAAGCTTCTTGCTGAATTTTTCCTGTTGATTTGGGTTATAATTAAACTATTTATACACATTTTTTTGGAAAAAAGGTAAAGCTAGCAAGTATACAGAAATTGTCTATTGTGGCTACACCTCTAATTTGTCTAGTATACCACTAAAAATTGCATGGATCATATGGAAATATACTATTCTGGCACGATATGAAGTAGGATGGGTATCGGATTAGCATCAGGATGGAGATGAATACTAATTAACTACCGAGGAATTGCTAGGCTCTTCCTCCCAACAAAAACTAATCAATCATGTTATTTCAGGACTTCAATCAAGCTCTGTTGAAGCTTCACATTGAATAATTATTTCTCCCACTAAACAACTCTGAATGAATACATTATCGTGTCAAAAACATTGATGGCAATTTGGTAGGGAGGAATAGATAGCACTCAAGACTATTACGGAAGAAAAAGAAACAGAAATATTATTCATCATAATGTTGAGTCATGTACAGTACTTCGTTCCAAACAGGCACCAGACTTCATTAGCATTAAAGAAGCTATCATCTTTATTATTTTCCCAGAATCTGAAGAAATTATATATGCCAAACAGTCTTTCTGTATTCACCATTCACAACTGTATGGATTAAATGCTAATCGTGTATCGTGGAGAGCGATAATACCATGAAACAGAGAAAATAGAAAGCAAGTATGAACATATGTTTTGTAGTGTTTCGTTTCTTAATGCCACGATTTCACTATAAATTTAAAAAATACGCTCTAAGACAGTTTTCCATCACGCTACCTAACATTTTTTAGAGTGTATTTGTACTTAAATTTTCTCAGAAACAATGAGAGTGCAGTGGCAGTTCAATATCACTTTCAGCTATTTCACTAAAAGAAGCCTGGAGCAACGCCTATCTTTATATGAATTTGGTTTACACTTCAAAATATTTAATTGCCCACTAGCATCCTATAGAAAACAAATAAAAGTACTGTAAAACTGACCTATAAATAACCGGAAAGCATCCGGCAGCTGTCTCTTTTCAGTTGCATAAAACGTCTCACTATTTTCCGCAAGGTAGAGCGCAGGATCTACTATTATTGGTTTCAGTTTCCGAGATCTAAAATCGACAAACAAAATAAACTTATATTTTTACATAAGTTCATAACAAGATTGCTCCTCATTAGCTCTTTCCATATCAGCATATATAAGAGAACATAAATGAGAAAAAATGGAAGTTCATACTCTCTCCATCCAATATAGCTTGAGTGATTCACAAAATTAAGATCCTTAGGCAGATATGACAAAATGTGTAAAAGATCTGAAAAGCAACAAAATCCCCATGTCAGTTTACTCGGATGATATTAATACAGAAAAATTATTATCAATCTATTTATTACAGGCACCAACAAACATTCACACGCGCACAGATGCAGAGCATGCCAATAACAACACATGCATCGTGTTCAGCAATATGTAATTGGGATTTCAAACTTCAACAGGAACTACATTGCTGAATCTATTCCCAAACAAGAACGCACATACTTATTGCTTGTACAAAATGATGTAAATAAGAAAAAAAAAAACACTCGAATAAACTTAAAAACACGCATGGAAAAAGAGTTAAAAGATGCTCTTTTGAGAAATAAGCAATAGAAATCTTAACATCGTCAAAAACCTCATCTTAATATATAGAAACATTATAAGATCAACAAACTTCCAATCAAATTGCTCTCTTTCTCCCCTCAAGCATAACTTATGCATAAATATATATACAAAGCTACCATCTTGACTGAGAAGTAGGATAAGCAGCAAAGACATCAATAAACCAACTCCAATTATATACATCATGAATGCGCAGAAGACAAAATCGCATTTTTATACACGCACAAACACATTTGACATACTCAACAAACCACAGAAAAAAGAATTATAGAAACCATTATGGAAAAATGTAATAGAAATCACAGCATCCAAATAACTGATACATGGAAAAATCTCCGAAAATGGGCACAAGAAAATACAGATATGAAGATACCATCTTGGGTAACAAGGGGGTAATCATTTGCCGAGAGATTGATAAACCAATCCCAATCTGCCGCAACACGGAGCAGAATGGACGCGCCGTGAAGTGTGGAGGAAAGAGATGAAGGACCAGCGGGGAACACATAGTCAGCCTTGCCAATTACTTGCACATTCTGAGCAGCCCTGAAGACGGGCATTGATTGAACTCTGAGGGCCAGCGTATCACGGTCAGCCTGAGGAGCTGCCCGGTCCAGGTTCAGCAAGTAGTGGTTCCTGGGATGATAGATAGAGTAGAGGAGTCGGATGATCCGATCCGAATCATTGGCGGATCCGGATAAGAGGTATGCTATGGAGGGAGGGGTTGGAGGGAGCCGCGGTGCAGCTGAAGGGGTGTTTTGGTTTTGGGTGGTGTTGGGGTTGGGGTTGGGGAAAAGGAGGCGGTGGTGGTGGGGGAAGAGGGATGGGTGGGGTTGGGTGAGGGGAGGTGGAGGTGGAGGAGAAGGAGAAATAGTGAAGGAAAGTACGAGGAGAAAGAAGAAAAGGGTTGTCGCTAATAGAATGCAAGGGGTAGTAATGGCGGCGCCGGTGTTGGTGGTGATGGGCGGCGAATGGTGGTGGTGGAGCATTATATGAAGGAATTTGATTCTTTTCTTTCTTGTGAATGTTTTTCTTGGGTTCACACTTCACAGTGCTCTGATTTTGTCGAAATAGGATTAATGTTGTTTGTGAATTCTTGTCGAAGACGGAAACAGGGTAGATAAATGGGCTACAGATGATTTGTCTGAACTTCCAATTGATTCGTACAGAAGACGGAAACAGCGAGGGCCCCATTTCCTTTTTTGGGCTTTTTTTATTCACATGAACCTATTCACATGTGATTTTCTGTCACTCTTCTGTCAACCTAACAATAACAATAAGAATAACAATAAGAATTGTCAAACAGTGGATTTAGTTGCAATTTTCACTAGTTGAAAAGAATCTCCTACATTTTTTTTCCTTTAAATAATATCATTTTTCTATGGTTAAGCATATGTTTATTGGTGGCATGATCATAAAGGAAGTAGACTATCCACCATTCCTCTTCTCTAAACACTCTCACACCTACCCAAACTTTTGTCACACATGCATGATGCGGGTAAAGAAAAAATGCATTATTATGATCACATATGCGGCCTGAATTTTGAAATTCTAATTAAGGTAACAGTGAATTCAATTTGTCCTCATTTCTCACGAACTCGATAAGATGAGACAAACATAGCTTTGCAGCTCATAGACTTCATGATCCAGCCCAAGATTTTGTCAATGAGCCAAGCCAAGCTCACTTAATGGGACTAGCTATCCCTACATGGCTACATCTAGTCCAATCGTCAAAATTAGACTTTGTTTCCAAGTCGTCTCTAAGAGATTCTTTCCCAAATTACTCTTATCTTATTAGAAATGATCGATTTTTTATTTTTATCTTTTTTTTTACCAGAGCTTCTTCTAATCTTTTGTTTTGCACCTATGTATTGCTCTGTCAAAGGAAGCACAATCAAAGCATGTAAACAAGAAGATCAACTCATCAAGGGATGAAAAAGCAACTCTGCTCGACTCTTGAGTCACTAGAGGGAGCTATTCCTGCATTTGTATACGAAGTTCCAGGATCCAGCTCCATTGTAGTTGAAAAGCATGAAATGTTGGACTAGACTTTCTTTTGTTCCTTTGGTTCTTCTCAATTAAATTTTGTTGGGTATCCACCCAAGACAGATCAAGGGCTGAAGGCCAACAAATTGGTTCAATTAAAAAGATAATGGTAATTATGGGTTGGGAAGGGAAGGACTATAGTGGTAAATATTGTCACTTCTTAATTCTATTGTCCCTCACCTGGTAAATCTTATCACCTCATAATTCTATCGTCCAAATGCAATATCAGAAATCCAATTCTTGAAGAGGGAACAGGCAAGCTCCGATAAAGCGGGCTATTTCTATTTTGTTCAATTTGACATAAAAGGGGCTTTTTTATTTTGTGTAATGAAGAAATTGAAAATGATAGCAACCCAAAATTTGTGGTTTTAATTTCAATACACCCATAATTATGCATTAATACATACATACGGATACATACCGATCTAGTGGCAACGGTATGGGTTGAGATTTTGTCTGGATTTTTGGGTTGGGGGGTTGGAATGGGGGAGTGGAGTGGGGTGGGGTGAGGGAAGAAGATGAAATTTGATTTTTTATTTTAATTATTTTATGATATAAAATATAAAGTTATCATTTTATCCTCGCCTATTTTGGTTGAAAGTGGTCAATTTTTTTTAATTTTGTGGTCAACTGACGGCATCTTGGCTGGAAACTGCCCATAAGGGCCTCACCTGCGACATTTGAAAATGTTAGGAGTGATGATTGCAACAAATCAAAAGTTTGAGAAAAGTTGGTTAATGTTTCAAATATTTGGAGCTTTTGCTGCAATTATCTCATTTTTTTATTGTTGGTTTTGACATATTTCATCTTTGACAGCGAAGATTTATTACAATTGTGCCAAGATTTTGTTGAATTCTCGATGTTAGTTGTATCTCTAGTATTGACAGTTGACTAGAGAGAAATTATGGATTTTCATTTTTGTTATATGATGGTTTATTGTTGTTGTCAAGAGATGCTTTCTTGATGTATAACTGCTTGACATGAATTTTGAGAAGTTAAAATGATTTTTTGAGATCCAAAAATTGTTTTTGAACCCATTTTGATTAATTTTATAAAAATATTTCTTCTATATATAATAGTTTTTTTGAGGAAGTTAGTTTAATATAATTTTTTCTAAAAGCGCTTTCAAAATTGGAAACTCTTGTAGGATTTAGTTTCCAAACAAAAATCGAGGTAGCTTTTATAAAAAATTCTTCTAACAAAATCAAAAGTAAAAACAAAATTTAAGTCAAACGATAATTGGGTCTAGCTTTTAATCAATACAAGGGAATAAAACATTGTATCACGGGCAGAGTTAGGAATTTATGTTGTGGGGGCAAATTTTTTTTAAAAAATTAATGAACGAATAAAATTTATATGTAACAAAAAAAAGTCATAATATTACATTACCTATTAAAGTCGTGTTCATCGTAGATTTATAGCATAAAATTCATCTATAGTAGAATTTACATCTAATGTCATAATAAATTCTTGTTCATTGTAGACTGTTATATAACTACGAAGAAAATCATCATTCATTTTGTTATGAATTACCGTCATCACATGTTTCATTTTCTTCCATTTTGAAAAATGCATAAAAAACAAAAACATTTAAATATCCCTAATCCAAAAACAAATACATGAAGTAGTGGGATGAACTCTGAAGAGCAACATTATATATAGAAAAAAAAAAAAAATGTTCGAAAAAGGATACTCACTTAGCTATCAAAATTATAAAAGGGGTGCATTCATTGGCCGGTTTAGAGAATGATATATTATATTTCTACGAATCCAACATTATATGGAGAAGGATTTTCCACTTGTACATTCCTCCTACATCATTCTTGACATTCCTTTTGTTTTCAAAATTGTGTGTGCGAGAAAACCTTTTTTTTTTTTTTATAAATAAATGAGCGAATGATAGTTTTTCATGTGGCAAACTATTAAAGTTGATGTACACCAAGCATGATTGTATGGAGAATGATATATATTATTTCTATTAACCCAAGAAACTTCGCTATTTAGAGATGTCAACGAGTCGAGTCGAGTCAAGTCAGTTCACGAGTCAAAATTTGAGGCTCGGGCTTTTTTTCTAGCCAAGCCAAACTTTTACTCAACCAAAAAATTAAGATTTTTTCTTCCTGTTTATTGCCTTAAAAGGCAGCATTTGCTGCTCTCTCTCTTCTTCTTTTTTTTCCCTCAAGTTCGTGGGTTGGTTCGGGCTTGGCCCGAGCCTCAAGTTGGGCCAGCTCAGACTTTTTTTCGAGCCGAACCATAGATGGTCCGAGTTGGTGAGTTAAATTGTCATCCCTATCGCTATTATGGTCACTAAGAAAGCTATAAATGTTTGAACTATCAAATATAATTTAATGCCTATCTGATGTTGATCCAACGATTTAGAAATTGATTGGAAGTAATCTTCTTCAAATTAGGTTTTTATTTAAATACGTTTTTTGTGTTGCATGTTAGATCATAGAATGAATTCAATAGTTATAAGATTATGAATATACCATTATTAAAAAACAAGGAGAAAAATGAAAACAAGTTATTGCTTTCTTAATCACGGACGTTTGCCTTTTCTTTCTTTACAACATAAAGAGTGTTCTCTATAACACCAATGAAATAAATGGGTTTTTGAGTTTGGGCTAAAAATAGGGGGAAAAAATGATGTGGAAATTACACTACACCCTACTTTTAGAGATCTCATTTCCTAATTCAGGTTTAAGGTTTTTAATTTCCGAAATCAGGTTTGTAATTTCCGAAATCAGATGATTTGTTAATTAAAATATGATTATTAAATAAATATATTATTAGATTAAATTAATTTATAACCTAACCCTACGTCCCACCACCCCCACCTCATTTCCACCATCGACATCTCTCTCTCTAACTCTCCTCTCTCTCTCTCTCTCCATTTCTACCCCCGTCTCTCTCCACAGACCAATGCCTTCTCCTCCTTCAACCTTTGTCTCTCCTTCTCCTCCGTTCCTCGCTGCAGACGGCCCAACCAAAGGAGTTGAGACGGCGCCGCGCGAGGCTCAGCGACCCCAGCGCTGCTGCTACCCCCAATCTGCGTTTTTTATGGTGGGCGACAGTGGTGCTGCCCCGATCTGCCTTTTTTTATGTTGGTTGGCAGTGGTGCTACCCCGATCTGTATTTTTTGTTTACGCCGCTTTTTGGAATCTGGTTTGTGGAGTAGTGAAGGTGGGAACGGCTACGGTGGCGATGTTGGCGGTGGTAATGAGTTGGTGAAGGTAGGAACAGCCTTGGGCTACTGCAATGGTTGCGTGGTGGTGATGGTCGTGCATCTGGGGATCTGGGTTTTGGTTTTTATTCGATCTGCTGTGCGGTGGTGGGTGTTTACGACGGGTGATTTGTTTGTGTTTGGTTTGGTGAGGTTGTGGTGGTGGTGTTTGGGTGACCTGTGACCTATGTAGCGGCTGCGGTGGTGGTGGTGGGGGGTTGTTGAGTCGTTGGTGGGGGTGGTGTAAATGGAGATGGTGATGGTGGTTTTGTTGTGGTGGTGGTGGTCTGTAAATCTGCAGTGGCTGTGGTGATCGTGAGGTGGAAGTGGCGGTTGTGTGTTGGTGTTGACTGTGGTGGTGGTGGCATCCGACTTCGTGGTGGCTTTGGCGATTGTGAGGGTGGCGGTGGTGATTGTGAGGTGGTGGCGAGGCGGCGATGGTTGTCGGTGCGGTGGTCACAGATTATTTGGTTAACTGTAACCATTAAATTGGCTAATCTGTGATCAATTGTAACTTATTAAAATTCACATCTGTGACCTCGAAAAATATCTGTGACCTAATAAATTTTGACATGTGACCTTGAAAATAAATTTTGACTTATTAAAATTTCGATCCGTGACCTCGAAAAAAATCTGTAACCTAATAAATTTCTATTTGTGACCTTGAAAAAAATATGTGACCTAATAAATTTTGATCCATGATCTCGAAAAAAATTTGTGACCTAATAAATTTCTATCTGTGACCAAACTTGGAATTTGTGACCAAATTGTGTAAATATGTGACCTTAGTTTGTTTAATGAATAAATTATATAATTAATTGAATAAATTATAAATATTTTTTAAATGAATATCTGATTTTAGAAATTTGAAACTTAATTTCTGATTTTGGAAATACCCTATAAATAAAGTAGGATTTAGGAAATTTTCCCAAAAATGATTTTGATGATTGGACTGGACCATTTAAATTGGGTTGTTGGGTGTTGGTGGGCTGTGTTCTAATTTTATTTGGGAAAATTTCATAAATAAGATATTAAATATGATCCAAAACAAAATTCAAATTTCAAAATTCAAAATTCAAAAATAAGATTTTTATTAAAATTTATCTATATTTTAATTAATTAATTAAATATATAAATGTCACATATCTATACAATTTGGTCACAAATTCACTTATTTGTCACATATTATAAATTAATTAATCAAAAATTATTTCGAAGTCACAAATCAAAAATTTTATAAGTCACAGATTACTTTTGAGGTCACAAATCAGAATTTTAATAAATCACAATTTATTTTACAGTCACGATTCAAAAATTTCATCATCACGAATCACAATTTATTATATAGTCACATATTATTAAATTATTAGTCACAAATTAATAATTTTTTAGGTCACCTAATATTTTTTAGAAATAAATTATCTTTATCATTAGTCACATATTATTTATTGGTCACAGATTAACCAATTTAATGGTCATAGTAGACCAAATAATATGTGACCACCACCTCATCACTGCCTCTTCCAGCATCACCACCAAACAACCACCACCACCTCAAAAAATCAACAGGAAAAAACCACGATACCAGATCCATCACCACAACCATCGCCACCATACCCACTACCACGACCACCATCGTCGACTACCACACCCATCGCCAAAAACACCATTTTCTATTTGGGAGTGAAAGCGAGGCTATAAAGAGAGATTTTCCAACGAACACCCCACCACCACCTCTATACAGCAGCAGTTCACATAGTGACTCACCTCTCTGCACTGCCGTCGAGCCGCCACTAGATCCACTGTCGCTGTCCTACCATACAACCAACCACTATCAATGTCGTCGAGCCGCCGGCACCAACACCACATCACCAAAACCAACACCACCAGCTTTGCCGAACACCCCACATCACCGCACATAGGTCGAACTAATCAAAAACAAAAAAAAAAAAAGTCCCAAAAATTCGAGGCGCGTTGCAGATCAAAAACAAAAAAAAAATCTCATATATCGCCACTGCCTGTTGTCATCGGTAAAGAGGGTGGGGCGGAGACGCCATAGAGGGCGGTGTAGAGAGAGAGAGATATCGTAGAGGACGATAGTGTAGAAAAAGAGAGAGACGCCGTAGAGGCTGTAGTAGAGAGAGAGGCAGAGAAGAATAAATTTGAATTAGGGTTGATAATATGTATAATTAATTAAATTTAATAATATTAAAAACAATTATAATATTAATATTAATATTAATATCTAATTTTCGTATAACCAAACTTTGTCTCTTATTTTTTAAATTGAATCTTGAAAAATAGGGTCTCGTGTAATTTTCACATTTTATTTATTATTATTTTTTTCAAATTCTTTACTTATTGGCAGCACTGAGCTACAACACAGTGTTGCTCCCCCATATCCGTCTCTGCATTGCAATTATCAGTGTTCTAAAAAGTGTAAAACGTAGTTAAACATGAATGCCAAGCGCTGAGTTTTACGATTCTAGAGGAGATCTAAGCGTAAAAAAGCTATTTGTTATTTTTAATACTATTTTAAAAATTTTAATCATTTTAAAACTTATTTAATAATTAAAATTATATATACCAGACATTTAAAATTATAAATTAATATATTTACTTAATAATTTTTACAATTAGTCAATTATACAATTAATCAAATTTTCGAAATGCAACTAAATAAGTCATATTTGAAATTTTTTAACGTATTTTCCTTGTTGATTTTTGTATAGTTAAAATCATTTAAAATTTTGAAATTAAAATCAAATAAAAGACTTTAAAAAAGAAAAAAAATTAATAAAACGCCACTAGGCGTTCATTTGTCAAGATGTTACGTGTCGCTCGAGTATCAAGTCCAAGCGTTGCCTTGACGTCACTTAGACAGACTTTTTAGAACATTAATATTTACATTATTGTTTACAGTCATCGCTATGTTTGAGTCTTTTAGCTATTCCCATGCATTCATTAGCACTTATGTAATGTGAACACTTTTGTTAGAGTTAAAAACTTACTGCATTGAATTGAGCTTAGTGAATCTTTTTTTGCGTTGTTCGGATTGTATATACCTTTTGGGTTTTCCGACTCACTTGTATTGGTGTAATTGTTTCACCCTTGTTGCGGGAGAACAAGGAGTATAAGGATTTTAAAGGCGAAAATGTAAGTGAGATTTACATTCGGTATCGTCAACTATTCAGCGACAGTTATGACGACGACAGGTACGCAGTCACCCCGACAAAGTTGTGTAGGACAGACTTCTATTTGTTCTAGGACAGTGCAGTTGAAGACTATGGGATGCAATTCTTGTCGATGGGAAGAGCAACGGTTCAAGTACTAAGGGAGATAATGAAAAAAGTAAATCAAGCATAAACGTTTCCAACATTAGAAGCGGGAAAAAAAGGAAGTCATCCACGAAAAAAAAAAGGGGAAGAAAAATAAAATTTCTATGCGTGAGTTGTCGTTCTTCATTGATCGGGCCAACAGTGCTTCCGAGGAAGTGGTGGCAAAGACCAACACCCTTATGGCTCCGACCGACAACGCTGAAGTTGTCTGTGTCGAAGAGTTACTTGCGATTGGATGACTTGAGTGTCGAGCACCTTTGTACTTTTACACATGTACACTCGTGGCGCAAAAGCATTATTGAGATATGCTTGGTGTCATAAGAGATGCAAACGAAAAAATTGAATGAATTGAGTGACAATTTAATGAGCATAATAAATCATTCCATTAGTGAGATTACAAAATTCGAGTACTTGTGTATTTTTTTATTTTTTTTTGGAACATTTGCCTTTTCTTTGTACCTTTTCGATGATCTGAACATTAAATGTTTCGGTTTGTATGTGATTATGTTGTTAACGTTTTCTCCTAATGTATTGGTTACCTTCTGACCACATATTGTTCACGTGCATATTACACTTTTTGAAGTGGTTGTACATCTTTTTTGGGGGATCTTTCAGCATTTGCAAATATATTATGACATGTCTATAGTCTTGCGGTACAGTAGTTAGTTGGGAAAACTTGCAGTGAAGAGTCACTCAGTGCAAAAATGTACTAACTTTGCACACTTTTCTATAAATTTCTTGCTCCAAACAAGGAAGAAAAATATGTGAAGTTGCAAGGTTATTTAATACAACTTTCTCATTTGGTCGAAGGTGAAGCTTCTTGCGTAGAATAAAAAAATTGACTTCAGTTATACAATGGATGATCTGAACTTCAATTGTGCGCTACTATCAAGCTTCGACGCGAAATAAGATCTCGGTGAAAAAGAGTTTTTTAATCTTTGACAGTTGACATAACGACGTAGTTTAAGTATTGCAGAATCGTAGACAGCAACGCGAGGAACTACTATTGCAGGCAATGACGTCATTTTCGAAGATTTCATTTTTCCACAAATGGACATATGTTTATGATGGAGGTAATTGGCGGGAACGTACAAATGTGCTATCAAGAATTTCGAATGTACCCATCAATGATGCGACATCTTGCACATATCCTACGTGTCGAATATGGCTTACACAATAGCCAGCAATTAGATATCTACGAGTAAGTTGGAATGTTCTTGTGCATATTAGCGCATGGAAAAAGATACCAGCATGTGACAATGATATTCAATCATTCGTTGCAAACAGTATGTCACTACTTCAAAGAGATGTTTTGTATCATTGTTGCATTATCAACACGTTTGATACAACTGAGTCCGAATTATATAACAACAATGTGGAGCCCTATAGGCCGGACCTAAATAAACATCCACTATTTCAGGACTGCGTAGGTGCTATTGACGAAACACATAGGAAAGTTGTGTTACCGCGTCACGAATGTGTGAACTTTATAGGCCGGAAAGGAGTACCGACATAAAATGTGTTGGCCACATGTGATTTTAATTTATGTTTCACGTTTAAGCTGGTTGGCACCACCGAGAATACACATGATGCTCGAATACCAGCTCGTGCTATACACAATCTAGAAATACATTTTCCCCCAGTAAGTATTATTTAGTTGACTCCAATTTTGCTCATCGACTGAGATATATGTTCCCATGCAAAAGTTCAGATATATTGTACCACTTCCAACAGTTCCATGGCGAACGAACAAATAATCGTCATAGGTTTTTGAAATGTTCATGAGAGGTTTAACTTTAGACATTCTTCGTGTAAAAACGTCATTGAACGTGCCTTTGGTGTGTGGAAATAAAGATGAAAAATCATTGATTGTATGCCCAACTATACCTTTCCAACACAAGTTACAGTTGTCGTAGCTACGATGGGTATTTATAATTTCCTATATCATTCTAGACAAGTGGACGATGCGTTCATGAGAGATGGATGATGATGCAGTCAAGGTGGAGCTACCTAATGCTAAAGACGAAAAGCATGTCGAAATGAACCCACTTGAAATGCAGCGAAGTGAGTGGGACAGACTTCGCGATTATATGGCACAACAACAATGATGATATATTGTTTTAAGAATTTCACATTCTGCACATATCTAGTAGTATGTTTGAACGATGACAAATGTATTGATATATTTGTCGACGTCGCGGTTTTTAAGCATTGGTACAATGAAATTGTTTGCGTGTACAGAAAGCAAAATAATTGTGTCCAACAATTTTAAAATATCGATGGTTCATTGGGGACATCGTTGATCGACAGGTAAGCATGAATTTGGTGATTTCAAAAGTTGTCGCATGCTCACACACTTCTGTAACCAATAAATAAGGACAAAATGATCCTAAAATATGGATTTAGCTCTTGGATAGGTGCAAGCGTACAAGCAACCTTTCACCATGTATTCTTGGAGGCATAACCTGCGATTTACCTCCTTCATCAAAGTCCAAAACAGGGCAGGTGAGGATGCCAGTAATGAGGCGTAATCCCAAAATAATAATAATAATAATAATAAGGACAAAAGGGAAAAATGGAAAATTGGTGAGAATTTAAAACTTTAAATGAAAGGAGGTCGCGTGTGATGTAGGTGGTCCCACGGTGATTTTAATGTGCAAAATGCATTATGGGGACAAAAATTGGTGGGCTAAATATTGCATCGTCAATTTCGTGCATTACATCTAGTTCGAACTTGAAAAGGTGCCGAATTTCAATCCTTATTTTTGTCACTTCGATAGGATAGAGTTGCAGCGTTGAATTTAAGCCAACAATCTAATAGCATCTCCAATAGGTTCTTTAAAAGTGGAATGCTCTCTATTTTAAAGAGTCAATCTTTAAAATTTTACTCCAAGAGTCTCTTTAATTTAATTTGGAGAGTCAAATTCACCTCTCTATAATTTAATACTTCAAAGATTCCAACTTTCAACATACATTTTATTGATTTAATTAAATAAAGTGATATATTTACAGCCTGTTTGATTCCCATTTTTAAGAAAATGCATTTTTCTCTCTCTTCTTTTCAACCACACATTCTTTATTAAAATAATATTTCACGTAAATCAAAAACTAAAACACATTCTCCATCAATTTAATATTCTAAAATGTATTTTTTCATAAAAATGGGAATCAAACGGGCTCTTATTGAAGGAAAGATAGTAAAAATAAAAGAATGAAAAAAAATAAATAAATACATATTAAGAATGATAAAAATAAATTTTTTTTTTACTCTTTAAATTTATAAATGCTTTTAAAATTATGAAATATGCTCTTGACTCTATTGAATATGCGGTCTCTGTGCAGGCCGACGTGACAAGAACTCTTTTATCTCTTAGAACATTCCGGCGAGGAAAAACGGCCATGGAAGATAAAACTAACGACCTTCCGAAACAAGAACAACGAAATCTACAATGGGCCCGACAAGCATGGGCCCACTTATCAACAGTGCGCCAGCAGTCTCCTTTAATCCAGTGCATAACCAACTTCGTGTCAATGGATCTCGTCGCCAATGTTATGCTCGCCGCCGGCGCGTCGCCGGCGATGATTCATTCAATTGAAGAGATCCCGGACTTCACTCCGAAGGCTCACGCACTTTACATTAACGTTGGAACACTCACAAACGACTGGCTACCGGCAATGAAGCTTGCAATTCAGGTGGCGAACGAGAACAAAAAGCCCTGGGTTCTGGACCCGGTGGCGGCGGGAGCTTCAGGTTTCCGGTTGAAGGCTTGTCTTGAGCTTCTGGGGATGAAGCCTGCTGTTGTCAGGGGTAATGGGTCTGAAATTATTGCTCTTTTCAAGGGGTCCGAGGATTCCAATTCTAAGGTAAATTTCTTAGTTTTTTAATTAATGTTTTTGTGGCATTTAAGTTAAAGAGCTTACGAAATTTGGTTGTTAACTGGAAATTTTAGATAGAACTCACTCTTAAAGCTAGCTAGCTTGAGTAGTTATAAACTAAGCAGTAATTTCACAATTTAAGATTCTATTAGTCATTACAATCCATTGTCACGAGCTCTTTGTTAGAACTGATTCTTAGAATTCAATGGTAAGTGGCTTGTAAATTTTGGTTTGGTTGAACATGAAGTTTTCATATAAACTAGTTGTTTTGTATATCTTGAATTGGTATTTCAAATAATTTCAATTGGTTTAATCTGCCGAAGTCTAAAGTATGCATTTGTTTTCCATTCAATCGATACAAGTTCAAGTTTTATCTAATAAGTGTGGTGATGAAATAGATGACGCTGATATGCTACGAAATACTCAAAATCCCAATACTTGTTCACACTTTGCTTACATTTTATCCATACAATTTAATAGCTCTGTATTTTCATTTCTTTGCAGTACTAATCTAAACCATTTGATCTGAGATAATTATATCACAGTGCACGATTCATTTCGTAACTGGGAAGTTTATTGTAATTCCTTAATTTCAGCACAGAACCAAAGGTTGTAATGCCTCAGTGCAAAGTGTCACTTGTGAAGGGAAAAGCTTTAGTTAATGACATAAAACTCATCTCTTAAGGGGGAGGGAAAGGCCTCTTGATTCTTATTTGGGTTTTCTTCAGTTGGCCTGTCTCTTAACGCTGGTACACGACTGAAATAACAAAACCGAATATTCTGTTGAATTTATTTGCCTAAATCATGTTAGCGTGAATAAGTTGAGTTCACCACTCAGATCTTGTCATCACTATGATTTTTTGAAAATTGATGATCTTTAAATCTCATCCTTTTTTTACGATATTTGATTTTCCTGTACCGTCCTTGAAGTCGATAAATTTGTAGTCGTATTATCTCTGCTTGATCAAAACATTTAAGTAGTTGATAGACACACGCCTGTGGTGGCACTCATGTCATTACTGGCTAATCATAATTTTCCAGTGGTTAAAGTGAGACTTGTATTCGGCGCTAGAGAACAAACATCACCTTTGTGTTTCATATGCAGTGCCAACCCCACTAAAGTAGAAGGGTTATAGTAGGTTAACAGCCAACATAAAACTTTGTCAAATATTACATCATGAACCTGAATACATATTTTGTTGGACGTCCCCTACTCGTGAAGTGTCGCATCAATCCCAGGTGTAGTGAAAAGTGGGCAAGGGTTAGCAAGGTCCTGCTCCATAAGAAACATGGCATTTTTGGCTAAGGAGGTGTCAAAAAATAGTAAGCAACGGGTTCTTGTGATCTACTAGGTGGAGACGGGTAAAGAGGCTAGTCCAAGGTAAAGTGGAATGCCGAAGAAAGATTCATGTGGGCTGTCCAAAATTTTTAGAAAATAAGGCTTTGTTTGTTGCTATTGTTGTTTGCTTATAAAGAAAGTGAAGCACATTATCTTATTTCATTTTTCCTTTTCCTATTCCTTTTGCAGGGGGTAGACAGCATGCATGAATCAACAGATGCTGTTGAAGCAGCAAAATCCCTGGCTCAAGTAAGTGGAAGTATAGTTGCTGTATCCGGAGCTGTTGATATTGTTACAGACGGTCAACGGGTCGTTGGCGCCAAAAACGGCGTTTCTATGTTGCAAAAGATTACAGCAACGGGATGCTCTGTCACCGCCCTAATTGCTGCATTTGTAGCAATCGATCCATCACGAGCATTTGAAGCCACTGCGTCTGCATTTTCTGTGTTTGGTGTTGCCAGTGAAATAGGTATGGACATGGCTAAAGGTCCAGCTTCATTGCGAGTGCACATGATCGATTCACTTTATGGGATAGATCAAGCTACTCTGCTTCATCGTGTGAACATCAACGCCATCTGATCCGTTAATTGGCAATCGTGTAAATGGCGTGTCCCGGTCACACCCCCCTCGAGTTTGTATATCTTATTCTTCTGTTCTTTATTAAGGCTACATAAGCTATGTTTTTCTTGACGCTGATGTTTGACGCTTGAGAGCGGATGAGAATGTTCATTACTTGGCAACCTTTGTGCAATGACAATATGCATAAACAAATATTTATTAAAATATGCTTTTCACAAAATGGACATATTCATTGGCCTGCAGATTGAAAGCTTGACCACCTCATCATCATCAATGGAAAAAAAAAAAAAAAATAGATAGAATGTTTGGCTAAGCTTATAAGCACTGCTTCTTGGTTTATTTATTGCCAAAGTAAAAAGGTAAATGAGCAGCTTAAAAACGTTAGCCAAACATGCAATGGAGGGACAACTAGATGGCATTGTACATCTCATTAACAAAATCATGCTGCGGCAGACTTATTCACTTCCTCCATGGACACTTCATGGTACATGATCTTGTTCTGCCTCTCAACGGGAGAAATCAGTTTCCACACTGCATTTAGAGATTTACATGTTAATCGGATTTAAACGTCATTTTGAATTAGATGGTTCAACAATGGCAGAGTCTTGAACTTACAGTATATGGTGGTTGCAACCCTCTCATTAATGATCTTCACCCAAATACTAGCCCAGCCAACGTCAATGCTCCATCTGATATATAGAACAGGTTAATAAAGGAACTATACAGCAAGTTTTAAAAGGGTTTTAAGAACATTTATGACGTACTTTCTTGTTGAGCTTGCTAAATTTAAATTCCAACTGATGAATAACATCGCGAAATACATTGCCCCCAAGGAAAACACGACGTGAAAGAATCCATATTTATATGTATGTCATCCTTGTTGGGTATGCGACCAAAGTCCCACATCGGATAAAAATGGGGATGATCATGGGTTTATAAGTGTGGAAATATATCTCATTGGTATGAGGCCTTTTGGGGTAAAGCCCAAAAGCAAATCCATTTTAAAGTGGACAATATCATACCAATGTGGAGATATGTGTGGGTCCATACTTATAACAAGTCGGATATTGGTCTTAAATATCCCTAACAGTGGTATCAGAGCCAAGCCCCAAAAAAATTGAATCCTTGGAATGCCGAACGAACATCCTCGGTTAGCTCGCGATGGGAATGAGCTCTATTGGACAGGCGGTGTGCTCCGGATGCTTCACGTAAGGCGTGTGCCAGAACGCGGTGGAGAGGAGTTGATCTGGATAGAGCAAGCTCTTGGTGAGGAAGATGGACGGATAGATGATCGTTTGAGGGGAGGCTCGGTGGTCCTTTGTTCGAGGGAGGATTGTTGTTGGGTATGCGACCAAAGTCCCACATCGGATAAAAATGGGATGATCATGGGTTTATAAGTGTGGAAATAATCCATTGGTATGAGGCCTTTTCGGTAAGTCCAAAAGCAAATCCATGTATAGGCCCAAAGTGGACAATATCATATCAATGTGGAGATATGTGTGAGCCCATACTTATAACAAGTGGAATATGTGGTGGTACATATTCCTAACAATCCTCTTAACTGAACTTCATCTTTTCGAAACTGGAAATGTAACAAGAAAAGACTCCACTGTGTCTTAGGAAATAAACATGATACATCTCCATCAAGCAAAATGATGATAATGAAAAATTTATCACTCTTTGTTTTGCATTTAATTTTTTCTTTTATCTTTCTCGGAAGAAGCTTAAATCACCTGAAATGTTTGCGAATCAATCCCTGTGGAAAATGTAGCCATGACAATTGCACATACAGCAATTAGGAAGCCCTGCAGGCAGAAGCAGAATCAAAGATAGCAAGGAACAGAGTACAGATGAGTCCTTGTGAAAGAATTACACAAACTCGAGAAAAGACATGAACCAATAGAAACACCTTCATAAGCTGGTAATTTTGATAATCATAAAAAAGAAAAAGGAAAATCGCAAAAGTTTTCGTAAATTGTTTGAATGATAGATGAAGAAAATGAAAATCAAAGAGAGTGAATTCTTACAATTACAGTGGTCCAACCACCATGTGCATTCTCTCGTCTCTGAGGGCTGAATTTTTCACTGGCCGGCTCGCTGTCATTAAATTTTACCAAATGGGAAAAAAATTAGAACTCGTAAAAGTATACTTTCAAGTTCAATGGAGAAATTGCTTTACAAGAAAAATTAAGCATTCAACTGCTATGTTTTGTGTAAGGTAAGCTTTCAAGATATAACAAACGAGTAACATGAATTTTGTGTTGATAGACCTCAAAAAGTAATTAAAGAAATGTTTATATTTATCGGTTGGGGATGGACATTGGACAGGGAGAGTAAAAAAAGTTATTTAAGGATAGATATACGAGTTTCCTAATGAAAGCATTTGGCGATTTCATCAAGTTCTCACGTGATCTTTTGATGACATTGAACATATATATAGTGTCTGTTTTCTACGTAGTACAAGAGAAGACTCGATAGAGAATACAAATATACGAGTTTTCATTACCTTCTGATAGCATTCCAACAAAGGAACACGACGTAAGATGCCACGATCCCTGAAGAGAGAAGGCCTCTATTCACCTGTCTTGATCATGCCAACAGTCACTTATGAGATGCAAAATACTTCATGATAGGTATAAAAATCATCTAGATGATTTTTTATTTTTTATTTTTGTTCTTTTTTCATAAAATAAATTTACCTTAGAATGCAAGGATATAATCATCATTACAAGAAGCAAAATCACAGTCCAGGTGATGAAGAATATGCTATGCACGATGGTTTTGAGGTGTAAAGCATGTACATCACGACCAGGCCACAGATAGAGGCTATATAAAATAGTGTCGACATGAATAATCCAAGGGAACAGCTGCCATAGAAAATTTTAAGAAAAGGGTAAATGAGCCAAAATACTGTTCTTTTATGTGTCATGTCTTCAATGAATTATCAAAGTACATAGTTTTAAGAAATGAAAAGAGTGTACCTTGATTTATTTCTTTCATCAGGCATCCAATAGTTATTCAACCATGTGATAAACTCAATGACACTTATGAGCTGGAGAATAAAAATTAAAAAAAACCTGCACCATGAGTTAATAAAAATTGACTCATTCTTCTTCATTTATCATTTACTTTTTATGCAATGTAACGCGAGACAATTCTTTCGAGTCTTGAATATCAGTAATGCTGATAAAGGGATATATCAAGAACTTGATTGATGGAATTTTTCAGGGATGAAAAGAAGTTTTCAAGGATTTGAAGGTTACCCTGCACCAACAGGTCCAACACGAGCAAGTTCACCTGCAATGTGGTAGAAGTCTGACTTACAATGTAATAACAGTAAAGCGATTGGTTATCATGAAAATCATGCCATAAGAATAACGGGCTCGTAAAGACTTCTTCTTTTCAATTAAACACTGAACCCTTTTCTGAACTGATAATTCGGGTAACTCTTCCCATTGAGCAGCTTCAGTGTCGCTTAATTTAATTTCTACTATTGTAGGTTCATCAGTTCCACCATGCTCCCCGATCCTGTAGATTCCATCAACAAGCCAAAATTTATTTATTGTCACTAGACAATACACTACATAAACATTTTTGTTTGTAAACCTTGAAGCACAATGTGTGATTGTCCTTTACATTATATACGGTCAATGACCAGTTTCAAACCCCAGAAATTGGATACTTTAAAAAATGCATTCAGCTGCTTTTAAGAACAGATCCGCCAAAAAGGATAATCTGGAAAAATCTGTCAAATCTTGTTCATGTACCTAAGTACCAAGCAAGCAATAGGAGTCATTTCTCCTCATGGATAAAAGTACACCTCAAGGATTAACATCAAAAAACCCTATAAAGAATTTGACAATGTACAATACTTGTAGATCACCCTCAATGTAGAAGCTACGTACATCCACTCAACGCTGAAGATTTTCACCGTATTTCCTCACACCTCTCTTGCACACTATTAATGGCTCCCTAATAAGTTATTTATTTAGTCAGAATATTAAGTCGATCTGCAGTCGACTGAAAAAAGTGTATATATCGGCCTAAGAATCAAGAATCCTCAGAAAAGCGTAGAAATTGGTAAAAATTGGCAATGTCTTCTAGCTAACTAAACCACCAAACCAGCTTCTTCATCACATTGTTCACAACAAATGCAATTCAGAACATAAAATTTATTCAAGAATCACAACAATGTGAGAATTAAATTATACAAATAGCTAAAAAAAAAAAAAAAAAATCCAACTGAATAGCTGTAATTAACTGACCTTTTCTTTCTTGCTCCTGGAGCAGCGACTGGAGAGTTCAAACTTGGGAGTGGCACGCACCACAGCAAGAAAGAGAAGCTCCTTGTGTGTTAAAATAAACTACGACAGCACCTCACTTTTGAATTTTCAAATTTTCAAAGAAAGAATTAATTAAACTATTTTTCATTATTATTTAACATCTGTTTTTTCTTGTGATACTAAGCACGTTTTGTGAAAATTAAAATCTGGATTTTAATTTTAAGTCAAATCAAAATCATCAACGACTTCTCATCGGTGAATGAAGCACTTATAGTGATTCCTAATAATATCATTGATTACAGTGTCATCGATTTTATTTTTATTACCATATATTTCGATTACAATAAGAATCATTAACATTTATATTGCGATAATCATCAACGGCTTTTTGTCGATTACTAAAGCACCGTTGGTAATTCTTGACAACATTATTGGTGACGTTGATGTTGATAATTGTTAACAAATGTATATCAATGATCACCAACATTAATCGCTCTTAGTAATTCTCTACTAAATTGCAAATAGATATTTATTTCTATTAGAATCACTATCATGCCATCAGTTCACGGATAGAATTATCTTTTGCTCTATTTATTTTTATATTATTATTCTCGAAAAGACTCCATTGACAATTTTCCCAAGGCCCCAAATTGCTAATGCTTGAGCCGCATCGGAGGATTTATCATACTCTAGGCCTAGGGGAGTAATCTTTTCGTGTCGAGGTAGGATAACATATGCATGGACTTCTTGTAGCATTACGACACTGGCTAGGCATGACATCCCATTAACACCACTGAACATCTCCTGCATAACAATTGTACATATTTTAGTTCCTCATATTTTCGAACATTCTCATTTACAAACTCCAATAGCAATAACATATTTTGGTTTGGACATTTGGTCGAGCATTGAACATTCAAAATACTATGTACAAGGAACTGAAAAAGAGAGAAGAATAATGGAAACGCAAACCATTGTAATAGAAAAGTTTGTTGGCGTGAGAGGTGCTTTTGAGTGTTGATAAAGATTGAAGCAATGGGACAAACATGTGAAGACAAAATTGGGTTGAACCAGTTCTCTTGGATTCTAGAAAGAATGGGCTGGTTACCGTTGAAGAAAACTGGGCGGTGCTCGAGGTCATTTTCAATTGATTATACTTAGTTTTCTCTTATAATTTTCTTTCTCATGACACCAATATTTTACTGATATGAATTAGTGGTTTACATTTGTAAGGTAAGAGAGTGACTTTGTGGGTTGTGGCTATTGGATTTGGTGAAAGTTGGCAAGAAAGTATGCTGGAAAGTGTCCAGGGTAAACTTGTGTACTCATTGTTGAACTTCAAGCTTCGCTATATTATGAGCCGTTTACGTGGAAAGTAGTTAGTTAGATACTTATGAATCAATTAGTGAAATACGACATATATCCCTCCACTGCATCCATCTGAAAATCTTGGCTCAAACTCTTAACTATTGAGTAAAAGATGTCTCTACTTTGCATTGATTACAATTCTTTCTTCACGAGTATTATAATTGAAATAGTTTTATTACTCCAAAAACAGCCTTAGAATTAAGATCAAAATCCACCCGAAGCACTAATGTTTAAACCTT
The DNA here is from genome assembly GCA_019395295.1 of Osmanthus fragrans. Lineage (NCBI taxonomy): Eukaryota > Viridiplantae > Streptophyta > Magnoliopsida > Lamiales > Oleaceae > Osmanthus > Osmanthus fragrans. The sequence goes on from CM033357.1 coordinate 23,913,374, forward strand.
CACTTAAAAATACCAGTGGGCCTAACCAATGTTTAGGGACGCTCTACATCATTCTCCCCGCAAGCAAACAATTAAACACAGGACCTTCAATTTTGATATCAATTGATACAATCACATACTCTCAAAAAGTTACAACTGACATAGGAGAGTAAATCTTGCCCTATATACCCAAATAAGGTCCCAAACCCCACTCATTTACACCTTTACTTCAAACTATCCTATACAAAAATAAGCGCACACCATGTTCATGGATGCTCTACATCACAAGCATTTTCCTTTTGTTTTCAAGTCAGTTTATTTCAGTTTACTTTCAAGCAAGCCCCTAAACTTGCTTTTAATAACAAACAAGTCTTATGGATCACTTTGCAGCCCAAAAACTAAAAATATGGTAAACCAGATGCAGTTCAATGATCTGAGAGCCATTGAGAAAATCAAATTAGAATAGCAAAACAAGAGGATTTTCTCACATAAAGACGTCAATGTGTGACATCAAAATCAAGAAAAACGAGTCTTGTTGATTTCCACCACAAACAATTCATAATCAAGATTCCTAATCCGATGCTTCTTGTTGGTTTCTCATTATGATTACAGACTACGGAGTCATCAAAAAATCGTAATAACTTGATTTTTTATTTGGTTTTCTAAATTTTTAGTAGTCCATTCCACCCATGCCACCACCCATTTCAGGGGCAGCCTTCTCGTCCTTAGGTTGCTCAACCACAATCGCTTCTGTTGTCGTCATTAAAGAAGACACACTGCAGATGACAGAATAACAGTCAATATGTGTATACACGCACGCATGCACATACCTATTTCTTAGATTATGAAATGGACAGAAAATGATTTGCTTCACTGCTGTTTCAGCTCACCTGGCAGCATCAGTCAGTGCAGTTCTGATGACTTTCAATGGATCGATAATTCCTGCCTTGACCATATCAACATATTCACCTGTTTACACGGGAAAAGGAGCATGAACAATCATAAAACAAATTCTGGAGTCACCTGCAAAATATACACGAATTATGCATGTAAAGTGAACCTTTAGCAGCATCATAGCCAAGATCAGGGTTATCCTGCTCCAACAACTTGCCAACAACAACAGCACCCTCCACTCCTGCATTTGCGGCAATTGTATGTACTGGTGTCTGCAATTACAAGTTCACAATGCATTAGTTAGCGGAAAAATGAGCTCGTGTATATACAAGAGGATAATTGAAAATTGACGAAAACGCCTAATCACTATGCCACGCAAAAGATTCATGACCAGATTTCAATCATAAAATTTGAGAATGGATGTTCAGACCTTCAATGCATTTTGGATAATTTGTACACCAATCTTCTGGTCAAAGTTAGCTGTTGGCAATTTATCGAGTTCTTTTGATGCATACAAAAGAGCAACGCCACCACCTGCATTATTATAATTGCTTTAGCATAATCATCGCTGATAATAGCAAAGGCCAAAAGAAACAATATGAGACATGAATATATGAATGTACCTGGTACAATTCCCTCTTCAACAGCTGCCTTTGTGGCATTTAGTGCATCTGTAACTCTGTCTTTCTTCTCACTAACTTCTACTTCACTAGCTCCTCCAATCTGCAGGAGAAAATTGGTATGTTTGATTAACACACTAAATCACATATCATAAAAGACAGATATATAAAACTTTACCACGTGAAGTACTAAAAATGCTTGTAGAAACTGCTATAGGAAATTATACCTTTAATACAGCTACACCACCAGACAGCTTAGCAAGTCGTTCTTGCAACTTCTCCTTGTCGTAGTCGGAAGTACTCAATTCAATTGTTGACCTAATCTGAAAGTATAGATAACAGTATAATTTAAATATCATCATAACTAATTACCACTAGGTTTGGAGATCAGTCCTAAAATGCTAAAATTAGTTCTGTGAATGAAGCAACACAAACCTGTTCGCATCTTTCCTCTATGGCTTTCTTCTCACCAGCTCCATCAAGAATAACAGTGTCGTCCTTAGATATTGTGACCTAGAACATGAACAGCAGAAAAGAAACGTCAATCACATAAAGGAAAAGCTTTTTCATCTCTAAAAGCTCAACAGTAGATCCATAATAAGAGAATGAAATGAATTATCATCCAAGTTCAACAAATGGCAATATAGTTTACCTTTTTACAAGAGCCGAGCATATCTAACTCTACATTTTCCAGATTCAATCCTAGCTCTTCTGTTATGACCTAAAAAGGCAAAATAACCAATTAACAAGCGTTGTGGGAAAAGTAAAAATGTGTAGAAGCAGTAAATAGCGTACTACACTCATGACTCACCTGGCCTCCAGTTAAAGCAGCGAGATCCTGCAAACTAGCCTTCCTATTTTCACCAAACCCAGGAGCTTTTATAGCACAAACCTGAACATATTTCAGATGTATTACTAAAATAAAGCTTAAATCAACATGACTGCCTGGAAAGCCAATTTTCCATGATAAACGCAATAGAGGTACCTTTATTCCAGCACGGAGCTTGTTAAGGATAAGAGTTGCAAGTGCTTCACTTTCCAAATCTTCAGCAACTATCACTAGAGGTCTTTGCCTCTGTACAGATATGGCAACTTAGAATCAATCACACAACTGCAAAATAATATTGATTTAAAATATTGATGGCTCAGATCAAGGGCCTTGAAAGATTTACCTTCAAAGCTAACTCCAGTACTTTAACAACAGCATTTAAGTTTGAAATTTTCTTCTCATGTATAAGAATGAGAGGGTCGTCTAGCTCCTGCAGTTGTTAGAGAGATTGTTAATAGACCTTCATCCAGCAAGGATTCCATTTTTTCAATAATAAACATTTTATTGGCAGTAACAGCAGCAAAGGTACTTACACATTTCTGGTTCTTCTGATTTGTGATGAAATACGGGGAGATATAGCCTCTGTCCAACTTCATTCCCTCAACTACTTCCAATTCATTGAACAGCGTCTTTCCATCCTACAACATCATATAAACACCTTGGTTTACAGATTGTACATTAAAATTTAAGCCTTGTTTTAGCCTCATTTTTCCATCAAAATACATTCTTCAACAGTGATTCCACCCCACTTCAGCTACACATTCTTCAATTAAATAATATTACACGCAAATCCAAAACTTATCTTTATTTTTTAACCACATATTTTCCATCAATACACTATTAAAAAATGCATTTTTTGATAAGAATGGGGCTCAAACAAGAGCTAAGATACAGACTGAATGCTTGTAAGCTATCGATCCTGAGGAATGTGGGAAATACAAGTGGGTCCTAACAAGTATGTTTTGCAAGCTAAATTATAATTAAGCTTTCTCAAACATGTCTGAGGAAAGAGAGTTATCTTTGCCCATAAAAAGCAATGTCAAGAGGCGCAGAACGTATGAAACATTGAATTTAACACCAAATGTCAACTTATAAGACCAGCAATATAGTCAATTCGACATTAGTAAATTTCAGAATTTAGGCCTTTGTACGAACAAGAATACTACGAAAAACCACCATATCTACAGATAACATGACAGTAAAAATTATCATAGCAAAAAATAGCTAATTAAATCTCACTTCAAATCTGAAAAATAGAAGAAGAAGAAGAAAAAGATATATATGTATACTTCCATATTCATAGTATGCATATTCCCCATCAAAAAGCAATTATTATTTTATAGCTATCAGCCAATGAAAGATTGTTTAACTACTGATCAGTGCACCCCGGGAACACATAAATCTAATGCATTTTGGTTGAGAATTTGATGACACATTTTGTTCCCAATTAGACCTTGCCTAGATACCAAACACAAAGACCTTTAGATGGTTTCTCTTTCTCCCAGCCACTGAATAATTTTTTCTAAATGACCATGGGGAGACCACTGGAGTTGGTAGGTCATAGATGACTCCCTCGATGTAACAAATCAAATGACAGAGGTCACCCAGGCTCGATAATTTGAACATATATAATTAATTCTTACTTGAATGGTGATGACACCCTCTTTGCCAACTCTTTCCATGGCCTTTGCAATCAGCTCTCCAATTTCTCTTTCTCCATTTGCCGAGATTGTCCCGACCTACAATTGCATAATTAGATTAGTAGCCAATAAGGAGAAACTTACCATTACTTTTTATACAGAAGTAACTTCAACATAAAGACAATACTTCATTCGTTTTCCCTTTACATCTTCTGTAGCTCACTGGGTAGACTCAATTTTAACAGTGGGGTCTAACTTTCAATAACATTAATTTAAGTAACATTAAATGATACCATCCTCATAAGACCATTATGCAAATCATTAACATTAATTAAGCAAGTAGGAAACATAAAGAGTAGACAAACCTGAGCAATTTCCTCAGATGTACTTATCATCCGTGCTCTGCTCTTTAAGTTTGTAACCACAGCATCAACAGCCATGGACATACCTCGTCTAAGATCCATTGAATTCATGCCAGCTGCAACCGACTTGCAGCCCTCAGTAAATATTGCGCGGGTAAGGACAGTAGCACAAGTAGTACCTGAACGTAGTTTACAGAACCATGTTGAATTGGATCCAGAAGCATCATTATGGAGTTCTTATATATATTTACAGTAACCAAATTAAGTTGAAAACTCACCATCACCAGCAACGTCGTTGGTGGCATTTGCAACCTGCTTTACAAGGCTCGCACCAATGTTCTTGACTTTGTCCTTGAACTCAATGCTTTTTGCCACCGTGACACCATCCTTTGTCACTTTAGGGGCACCCCAACTTTGCTCAATCACTACATTACGCCCCTTCACCAATTTAAACAATCAAAACTTTAGTCAGCTGCAACATTGATAACCCAGAGAAAGAGGACTTAAAGTAGAGATAAACAGCTACAAAATTGACAAGAAAAAAGTTGAAATAATATGAAAACTACATACAAGTGTCCCTATATATTTTTCAAACCAGTAGTATTCATTAGAAGGCTAAACGGAAACATGAATACATAGATACCACTGGAATGTAAACTAAAATTAATTGCTATTAAATGAGCAGTAGCAGGATCATTGAAGTACCTTCGGGCCCATGGTAACTTTAACTGCCTCAGCAAGCTCTTCAACACCTTTGAGCATCAAGGCTCTGGCCTCCACTCCAAATCTAATGTCTTTTGCTGCATAGTTTCTGCTCCAACCCAACCGACTAACAATCTGCATTAAACCCACCAAAACACGATATTCACACCCATCACATACGCATTTATTAAGTGAAAACAATTAAAATAACGAAACCCCTTGGAAGTCTCAATTACCTGCTGACTGCTATTTCTTGCAACCCTGTAAAGTCAAGAAGTAGACGAGTTTTTCATCAAATCGAAATTGAACAATTAAAACATGAAAAACGAGTTGTAGACACTGTGTATTGATGAATTTTGTAGAGTACCTGGCTTTAGAGGCAAGATTTGCCGCAAAACGATACATGTTTCGATCTAGTGATGAAACCGGAAACTGAAAAAAAAAAAAAATGCGAAAGATAATGAAACTGAAGAATCGCTAATGTCGAGAAATGAAGTAGAAATAGGGTCAATATTGGTGCCGACGGAGTATGGGTGTGCGGTTGTGTAAATGAAGATGCGAAGAAGAGTCTAGAAGAAGTGGCTTCTAGGGTTTTAGGGCTTTAACATTTTAGCATTTTATGATAAGGGTTTAAGCTGTTCTTTCATTTTGTTTTATTATTTTTTTATAATTACAATAATACTTTCGGGAAATTTTACCTGGGACCCAGAACCTTTGTTTTTTCTGACAATAGGATCCCTAAAACCTTGAATTTCTAGTACTTGTGTCCCAACCTTAGAAACGACTATGACTAAGGGTCCGTTTAATTGCAGGGTGGAAAATGGGTGAAAAAGGAATTGGATTCCAGGGAATTGAATTGTCTGAAATTGTTTTATCGGGAATGGAATTAAAGGTGTTTGATTGGTATAATTTTCCACCTTTCTATCATAATACGTTTGACTTTATTTTTCATGCAAATTGTCAATTAAATGGATAAATTTTTTTACCATTAGGAACAAAATATGTTTAGATTGCCAAAAAAAATTAAAAAATAATAAAATAATAAAAAAATTATTTTTTATTTTTACGTTTGGCTCTATTTTGCATAGAATTTGTCAATTAAATGGATAAATTTTTTTACACTTTATCTTAGAATTTGTTTCTATTGCCAAAAAAAAAAAAAAAAAAAAGGTGGAAATCAATTCCCACCTATATAGCAAGTTTATTGATTTCCACGGAATCACGCTTCAAGTGGTTGTACCTTGGAAAATGTTGGAAACCGATTCCATGGAAAATAAAGGCTGTCAAACAGCGCAAAAGCAGGAAGATGAAAAACGATTCCTAATTCCCGGGAAAATTTTGGTTATCAAACACACCCTAAGATCCTTTCGTCAAATAACCGTCAATTTGACCATTAAAATGTCAAATTATGAGTAAAGTGATCATTTTTTTTTTTCATTAATTTAATTTATTGATAAATTGCACTGTGAGGAGACGTGATTTTAAAATGGTTTTTCTAAAATTGCAACTAAAGCTGGGAATATTCCGATTTGTCCATTTTAAGTCACAAGAATTTGTGTTTCTTTAGCACTCTTGTGGGTCGTAGGATCTTGTGGATGGCTGGGATTTAACTAGACTTTTAATCAGTCTTGGGCTCTCTCTCACCTCTACTCAGATGGTTCATTTGGTTAGTTTTGCAAGATTTATTTTCTCTCTCAAAAAGGGCGATTCTCTTCTACTCGGTAGAATCTAAAATGAATTTCCAGTGTGTTTAGTTGGTTGCATTTCTTGTAAATTGGTGGTGCTACAGTAACTAGTAGGTTGTGTATTTCGCTATATAGTTGGAGTCTTTTTTACAATTTCGGTGTGAAGTAATCTTGCATTCAGTTTGGAGATCCTTAAGGATCGATGATCGAACTGTATTTTTTGAGTGGTTTTCTGTACTGTACTCTCTCTGGGAGATAGTGTTTTGTACATAGTGGACGAGCTGGTCTAAGCCCCCCAGATTAAGCCTTTTTGGCCGAACTGGGTGAACATCTTTTGTGTTGTTTACTTTCTTGCTTTGTGCGAGTGGTTTGTGTTTGCGTTTATTCCGCGATTTGGGTCAAAATACCCAACATGCACCTATGTCCCATAACTTTAAAGGTTCTGACCATCAATCCCGAATCTTTGATTTCTACCATCTTGAGTCCATAACCTATAAAACTTTTGCTACTACGTCCTTTTAATTACAGATCGTCATTTTGATCACTATATGATCAATATATTAAGCAAAATATCATACCATTTATTTAGTCATTATTTGATTCTCATTATTTTAAAACTCAATTTTCTCAAACTTTTTTCAACTACACATTCTCACAATAAAATATTTTGCACGTAAATTCACAATTTTTTAACTTTTTAATTTCATATTCTCCAAGAATTCACTATTATAAAACTCATTTTGATATAATAATATACATGAAACAGGGGCTTAAGTACATAAAAACAAAAGAAAAACAAATAAAAATAAAATCCAAAGTGAACATTAAGCCCCGTTTGAGTCCCTATCATATAATATTATATCCTATTCTCTCTCTCTCTCTCTCTCTCTCTCTCTACTTTCAACTACACAATATTCCATAAAATAATACTACACATATACCGAAAACTTTATCTTCTTTTTCAACCACACATTCTCCAAAAAACACTATTCCAAAAACTCTTTTTTGAAAAAAAAGAGGCTCAAACAAGGCCTAAAATCAGTTTGTAATTCCTCTCTCGCCTTATTATCGACGATGAAATGCATCAAAACCCATCGCTGACCACACCTGCCCAACCAATCAACACACCACAAACCAATGGCGTAATAACCTAGAAGTGCGTGCACCATCCAACTGCAATACGAAACTTCAATTTTCATCGATTTCTTGAACGAGAGATCGAACTACACATGAAATCCCACCTATCAACAGCCATCACGACCACCATTTTCACCATCTCAATCACCATTTCGACCTTTACTTCTCCAATTCTCAAGTGGCGACTGCTGGGCAGATAGGAGTTCATATATAGATCATTCTTCAGCTAAGGAAATCAATGAAAATTAAAAATTTGTAATACGGTAGGAAGGTGCATGCGGGCGGGCGGGCGGTTTCAGTGCTGGTTATCATGGGTTGATTGGCTAGGTTAAGTGTGGCCAGCTATAGGTTTAGATGGACACCGTCGGTGATGGGATATGCAAAGAATTACAAATTGGTTTTGTATTCTCTTTGAATTTTATTTTTTATTTTTATGTGTTATTGAAGGATGATCATTTTACTTTAGACCATAAAACGATCAAAATGATGATTTTTGTCACAAAAGGATGTTTATCAAAAAGGTTAAAAAATATAGGGTGCTAGAAATTAAAGATTGAGGACCACATTTGATGAGGTCCCGAGTAAGGTAATTGCATGGAACTCGCGGAATTAATTTGAAAACATCGAGAAGCCCAAATTTTGGTTGTAAACGATAGGAACTCAACCCGATACTTCACGAATCAAGAACCTAAAGTATATTAAACCTTAAACCCGTCGATGTGCGGAAACATGAACCTCGGTTTGCAAACGTCACAAATGGTGCTTAATCCTTTGATAAGTTCTAAGGTTGAACGCCACAAATATAACAATATATTTGATAAGTTTGAAAAATGTTCATTCAAAAATAAGAGAGAAAATCACAATTTAATTCATATCAAAAGTCTTGAATACAATGCAATAATAAAACCTATTTTTATGGAAAACCCTAAGACCTAGTTTAATATGGAAATAACTCTAAAAGATTACAATAAAATCCTAATTAAACGAAATTAACTTGAAAAGATTACAAAAGACATAATAGGAAAATAATTCTAGTGTATTTAGGACTTTCAAAAAATTAGCAAAACCCAGATCATATGAGACTTCTCCTCTTCAAAATGATTAGTCCTCGAATCCGTGCCTTTAATGTTCAGATTATAGCTCTTGCTTCCAATCATAGCAAGAACATGAAATGGCCTATCTCCCCTATAATGCAGTTTGGACCTCTTCTAAATTCGGACCCGCCTCTTTCATAAGAACACCCAATAACCAGCACTTAGATCAAAGTATACTCGTCCCAATGGCTTCATTCTGCAAGTTTGTGATACTCCAAAGACTGAATAACTGTGTTTCCTCCATGTCCTACCTTGCCCTTGTGATTGTAGTAATGACACTGTAAATAGACTCATCTCTCTCTTCACTTCACCTTGGTAATTCAACCCACCGCATATAAATTCCGTCCATGGCGACTTCTTTACCTCTTCAAGGATCACAAAGTCAACCTTCGGTAATAGAGATATTTTCAAGCTAATATAGGCTTGGTTAGCTTCTTCCACAAGTTGTTGTTGAATATGCTTGTTTTCATGAACCAAGTCTTTAAAATCCTACAAAACAGAAGTAGCAAAACTAGGGAGGGAATTGCTAGTTCTCAATAAAACCCTCTCAACTTCACTTTTGTTCTCTTGCAAGCTCACCTCTAACTTTTCTTTCCTCTCTTCCTCTTGTGGCTCTTTTTTTTCTTTTTGCCACCTCTCCACTCTCATATTCACTTTCTATTTCTTTCCTCTCCTGTGGAGTCTCCTTTCTTTTAACCACCACTTCACTCTCATTTTCTTTTTCACTATTTTGTGGTTGTATTATTTTTTCATCACACTTAGTCACCTCACTATTTTCTCTCTTTTTTCTCCCTTCCTTAGCTCTCACTGTGAGTTGATCTGCAAGGAACTGTTCTAGCATCAAGCCAGTCAGAGTGATTTTTTTTCCGTCCTGAAGAAACATATACATGTTCCTCCCCTTATCATAAACAACTTTAATCTCTTTCCTCCAAGATCTCCCAAACAAAATATAAAAAGATTTCAATGGCACTACGTCACACTAAACCTCATCACTATAGCTCTTAAGGGTAAAATTCACTCGAACATATTTAGTCACTTCTATCTTTCTACACCCTTTCAACCAAATCATCCTATAAGGATTAGGGTGTTGTTGTAAAGGTAATCTTAATTTTTTAACCATCGTGACACTAGCCAAATTTGATATGTAATCCCTATCAATAGCCATATTGCATACTTTACTACTTACAAAACACCGAGTTTGAAAAATATATCATCAATCACCGTCCATCCTTATATATATTTACTCAAAAATAGAAAATTGAAAAGTGTTGGAAATTCTCAAATTTTATAATAATTTTTTTTCGAATTTTTTTTAATTCCGATTTTTTTTATTCCGAAATTCAACTACAAATCCACCGAAACAAACGAAAACTGATTTGGATTCTTAAATAACCCGAAGAACAACTTTGACTTTTTTTGTAATTTTTTGGATCAAAACTCAAAAATTATATTACTGGACACAAGAATATGAAGAACAAAACAAAAGAAGAAAAAAGATAGAATCTGAATCTGGTACCCAAACTTTGATATCAAATGATGAGATCTCGGGTAGGATAATCTCATGGAACTCGCGGAATTAATTTTAAAATGCTGAAAAAACCCAATTTCAGGTTGTAGACGATAGGATATCGACCCGATATTTCACGTACCAAGAACTTAAGGTATATTAAACATTAAACTCGTTGATGTGCGGAAACATGAACCTCGATTTGTGAACGTCACAAATGGTGCCTAATCATTTGATAAGTTCTAATGTTGAATGCCACAAATATAACAATATATTTGATAAGTTCGAAAAATGTTCATTCAAGAATAAGAGAGAAAATCTCAATTTAATTCATATCAAAAATCTTGAATACAATACAATAGTAAAACTTATTTATACGGAAAAACCCTAAGACCTAGTTTAATATGGAAATAATTCTAAAAGATTACAATAAAATCTTAATTAAACGAAATTAATTTGAAAATATTACAAAAGAAATAATAGGAAAAAAAATTCTAGTGTATTTAGAACTTCTCAAAAATTGGCAAAGCCCAGATCATATCAACATTTGTCACAACCTTCAAAAGTTGGGACTTCAAATGAAATTTAATTATTTGGTTAAATCAAACTCGGTAAAAATAAAATGGTTATTTACTCAAAAATTTAGTCTTTTAAGAGTTAAATAAAATGGCAGTTTTGGATCTCAATGCTAAAAATTCAAGGTTCGAAGGTTGGAGACCCTAGATTAACCTATACATTTCCCTTAATTACAATCATTATACTTTGATTATAATTTCAAATAGATAAATATACCCTAATTTGTGTTGAGTTGCTGTAATTTAATTTGGGTCAATTTAAGTTCCTGTGAACCCATGTAGCAATTGTACTTACGAAATCAACACGAGATTCGATCGAACCCAAGAAAATAAAATAAATCAAAGTTTTAGATTTGACCCAAAAACAATAAATCAAGCAACTAACACAATCGTTTACGATATATTGACCTCTTAATCACAAAATTTGTGAATCTCACCCGATTGTTTGAACGCCACAAGAATTAATATTGATAAATTCAATAATTTGCTAAATGGGGAACAAAGGATTAGAAAACAAAATTGTCTCTGACTAATCTCTCAATAGTGTCTAAGTTGGACCGTTTTACAATGAAAAAAATAAGTCTCTTATATATGAAACTCAATAAAAACCTAATTTAAACCGAATATAAGTCTAAAAATAAAAAAAGATACCAAAATTAAGAATTTTAGTATAAATAAAAAATTTCGCGAAATTTGAAAAATTGTGTCCCAGGAATGTACTATGTGGTATCATAGTTCATTTCAATGCAGTCGCATAAAATATTTGTCAGCCTTCAATTTTGTCTCGAAAATAGTCTATGCAGTCGCATGCCTTCTATGTTATGCGGTCACATAGCTTTAAATTTGACACTTTTTTTTTCTTGTGCAGAATTTCGTGACGATTCCTGATTGTATTCATGGGTGAAAATTCGACACCAAACTTAAAGTTATGCCCATTTTTATTTACGCTGCTTTTTTTTCCATATATCTTCCAAACCTTGAATCTAACGCACCAAACTTGATCCCGCCTCTATGCCCAACATGTAAGTTGTTATTTGGCTTGTTGCACTCGAGTTCTTGGTCTCCCATCTTGGACAACTTATTCCATGGCCTCCTTGATTCCCCGTAGCTCTTGATCTATCCTCCGAAACCATTGATTTTGTCTTTAACTCCCCTTGAAGTTAAGTCGGATCTTTGTAAATTTATTGTTTTCCTCAGATCACATCACTTTATCAAAATTTTATTCCATCACATTGACTAAAAGTAATATAGCCGCTAATTACTAAGGGTCCGTTTGATTGTAAATGTGAAATTTGGGTGAAAAAAAATGAATTGCAGGAAATTGAATTGTTTAGAATTTGTTTTATTGAGAATTGTAGTTAATTATGTTTGATTGGTATAATTTTTCACCTAATCCGTTTGGTTTTGTTTTCCATGCAAATTGTTAATTTTTGGGATAAATTTTTTTACAATTGAAGATAAAATTTGTTTGGATTGCCAAAAAATAAAAAAATAAAACAAAATTCGCAAATTTTTTTATGTTCGTTTGACTTTTTTTTTCATGCAAATTGTCGATTAAATGGATTTTTTTTTTTTTTACCATTAAACCTAAAATGTGTTCTAATTGCCAAAAAAAAAAAAAAAGCAGAAGGTGGAAAATGAATTTCCACCAAAATGGTGGAAATTTGTTTTCAATCAAATCAAGGAAAAAATTGTCAAGTGGCAAAAGGTGGAAAAACAATTGCCAGTAAAATATATCCTATCAAACACCACATTTTGTGAAAGTTGGAAAAAAAATTTCATTTTTCATGAAAAATATGTCCAATCAAACAATGCCTAAATGTAATCTTATGAGGTTGTTATTGTGACGTCAACTCGACACGTCCAGAAAAATCCACTATTCTCTTATTTTCAATAAATAAAGTACCACACTACCACAGTAGTCGCCACCACTAACATTCAAACACTATGAATCTATGATTAATTGAAGAACATTATAAACCCAAACTTATACGATATTAAATTTTAATGTTGGTGTGGCTATCAATAATGATTGTTACATTTTGAAATACAATTTTTACTAAATATTTTACAAGTCCAGAAATTTGATGCAATTCAACTTGATAATTAAATAAAGCCAAACAAAATTCAAGGTCTTTACCCTCCATCTTCGAGGTGTAAGCTTGATCGATCAACGATGTCATTTTGTGTTCGATTTGTGGTGTCTTTGCACATTCCTCGTGAAAGGTAAAATCCTATTTATACTTAAAAAAAATAAAATTGAATTCTCTATGTAAGGCTCCGTTTGAAATTGTTCAGAATTTATTAAATGAGACCATTATAATGAATGTCTAGCTTATTAATTTTATATGGGTAGAATAATAAATCACTTTTGTTCACCAAATTAAACATATATTTTTTCGGATTTGTGCTATGTTTAAATAATATTTATAAACTGTTTATGGTCAATCAAATCACTTTTATTCATATGTTTTGTGGCTCGATCAAATTATTGATGGATGCATATAGCACCAAACCAACATTTTTGAAAAGATGGATTCGATATGGTTTGACAATCTTACTTACAATCTTAGAGAACTGTTTTTGTATGCTGAACTGGACATAGAACAAATTAGCATTTCAGGTAGAAGACACTTGGGGATGGAAAGAAAGGAAATAAAAGAGGCTTAATGAGTTCCTATCAAGTGTTTGAAAAATTGGTACATAATTTACATTAGTACTATTAAAAATGTGTACATAATTTACATTACGAATATTTAAAATGTGCATTGAAATAAGAGTGAAAATAGCAACTTACAAAATGTAGGAAAAAGAGACATAAAATTAATTATGCCGAGGTAAGAATTTGACAACAAATGTTATCCATTTTTTGATGCTCGTCCCCCAAAATAAAACGGTTATGCCTGTAATAAGGGCATTCCAAATTACGTTGAACAACAAACTTCCTAATGTTTTGAACTCTCTTTATATGGGATATGAGCTCAAAATAAAAGGGAAAATATCATGAAGTGAATATGCAACAACATGATAATGCAAAGATGAAATGAATTGTAATTTATGAATTTTACAAATGGAAGTGTCCTTGCATAAATGTTGGAGATTTGTGTCTCAAAAAGACACAACATTTGAAATTTGTCTCTAATTGAAGTGTAACAACCCAAATTTTTATATGATTTTTAGAAATTTTCTGAGAAGAATATTTTGGAGCTTTAAAAACTACTGGGGCTAAAATGATTTTATAAATATTTTTTAGGGATTAAAGTTACAAATATAGGAAGTATTTTAATTGTACTCAAGTCCCTACTGTAATCTATAATGGGCAATTAGAAGGGGGAAAAAGAAGAAAGAGTTATAGCATGGGTTTCAGGGATGGGGTCGACTCCCTACCACAGTAGTCGACCTCAAGTGTTAGCTATGCAGTCCACATGGAAACGTACGTAACTTTTGGCATAGAGCTCAAAATTAAGATAGTTAAAGTGTGTTGGACTACAAACTCAATAAGTTTTTCAATGGTATATTTTATGCAATGTGCAGATCTTTATGTCAATTTTGAGAGACTGATTTTTTCAGTATCAATTCCTTACCCCTACCTTCACTTAGGAACCCATTATTTGTACTTTTAGCTAGGTAGACTTTATTTTGATGGTATTTAATCCTATTTTTTATGCATAGGATGATCTTTAGTTGTTGTCTTCCAAGTGAACAATTTGTACAAAATGCTTAGAAACAAAAAAAAGGGTACTAATGAAAATGGGAGATAACTAACGATTTAACTACAATGCAAAATATTGGTATTATATATAGATTAATCTTGTTGTACATAATTATTATATATACGGGTGTCCACACCCCTATATATAATAATTATATACCCCTAGCATCACTCATTATATATTATAATGTGCTCCCACGTGATTATGTAAATATACTATTGGTGCAATCTACGTGAAATATTATATTGTAGCAAAATATTTGTATATATTGAATAGTTGGAATATATAGTTACCAGGGTAAATGAGTTTTTATAAGAATACCATCATACATATTTTTAACTTATAAGTGGTCCTCGAGATATGTTATGACATTCACATGCTCGTGTATTGCATGGACTTGAAAGATGTGGTCCTTCATAACTTGTAAAAATGAGATAACTAGAGTGAAAATATGATTATTGATACTAAACTTTGACATTTGGAATTTAGAAGATAATAATGAAATTGCCTTATGGGGTGTACCATACTATACTTTGCATTCAGGTAGATATACCACTAGAGGTTTTCGATAGTCATCAAGGATAATTAATGATAGGAGCATTGACAGTCCATTACCTATATACATACAGTGTTGGGAGGTCCTTTAGTAGCATTGGGACTGCAGTCAGCACAACGAACACTGTATATGTAAGTATGGCCTAAATTGGATTTATTGTAATTCCCAATGCAGTATCCCGACACTTAGTGGGCTGCGACAGATACAACTTTGATGTTTTGAGTCGTGGTGCGTGATTATGAATCCACAAGTACTAGAAGGTGTACATGTTAATTGGCCATATTGATTTTTGAACTTATAAGTACACTGTAATGAGATTCGGGCCCAAAGAATTAAAGATGAATTAATTGAGTTATTGAGAAAATGCCAGAACTTTGAGAATGAGATTGTAATTGAAGGAGGATAGGAAATAATGTACATGATATGCATATCGTTAATTGTTAAGCATTCGCTCATACAATTTTGCATTGTAGTGACACTAAATGTAATAGATATTGATGCCAACTTTGAAATGACGGGACGACTAAGGTACTTGACTTTGGTTCGATAGGTTTATCTCCAAGGTTACTCAAAAAATGTCACAACGGTTTCTAAAGGTATTTAACTTTTAAAAATAACCAACTATATTTTTTAATGTTACTTTCCAATTGTCTTCCGCTATCTATTTTAAGCTCTTGTTTGGTTTTCATTATTTTCAAAATATTTTTTTATCAATTTTATTTTTAACCACATACTCTTCAATAAAATAATATTGCACGCAAATCCAAATTTTTTCTTATTTTTTAATTCCACATTCTTCATCAAAATAATATTTCAAAATGTATTTTTGGCCAAAAAATGGCTCAAACAAGCTCTAAGTATATATATATATATATATATATATATATATATATATATATATCAATTAGAGTAAATTAAATAACTATAGAATAATATTAAAAATATACTATAAGGATATCTATTAGTGTTGGATAAGTGATTTCAGAATCGAATTCCCAATTCCTGTACACTTTTATAATATTGTTATGTTAAATGATTTGAAAGTCGTCTTGAGGGGAAAAAAAAGGAGCATTTTGATATAAAATTATTATATTATTTCAAATATTTTGATAGTAAAAATTATTATATATATAAAAATAAATTTTAAAGTTTGAGGGTCACATGAAGAAATACACTGGTTAGAAAAAGACAAATTCAAAAGACAATAATTTCAACAATTTTCATGTCCAATCGGCTAACTTTTGAAATTAATTTCTCATTCAATTGAAACTAAATGGTGCCCAAACATGGGCTAAATATATTACAATAGTCAAGGAGTAAATATATATGTACATATTTGTACAAAATATGTTACTCATTTTCACAAAAAATATGGACCCCACGTGAATTCAAAAATGTCGATGTAGGAATTAATCCTTGAGAAACTTTTGATTCGGGCTCAAAAATCAATCAAACGAACACCAAATGACTCAACTCGACCCAAGACTTTACCTTCACTTTGGTTGCTCCAAGTTTCACTCAAACTATAAATTTTAAAGTTTGAGGGTCACATGAAGAAATACACTGGTTAGAAAAAGACAAATTCATAAGACAATAATTTCAACAATTTTCATGTCCAATCGGCTAACTTTTGAAATTAATTTCTCATTCAATTAAAATTAAATGGTTCCCAAACATGGGCTAAATATATTACAATAGTCAAGGAGTAAATATATATGTACATATGTAACACACACACACACACACACACACACACACATATAGGATAAAGATATATGTACAAATATATTTGTACAAAATGTGTTACTCCTTCTCACAAAAAATGCGGACCCCACGTGAATTCA
Source organism: Osmanthus fragrans (assembly GCA_019395295.1). Taxonomy (NCBI): domain Eukaryota; kingdom Viridiplantae; phylum Streptophyta; class Magnoliopsida; order Lamiales; family Oleaceae; genus Osmanthus; species Osmanthus fragrans. The sequence goes on from CM033357.1 coordinate 23,930,511, forward strand.
AAAATATTGATGTAGGAATTAATCCTCGAGAAATTTTTGATTCGGGCTCAGAAATCAACCAAATGAACACCACATAACTCAACACGACCCAAGACTTTACTTTTACTTTGGTTGCTCTGAGTTTCACTCAAACCCCACAAAGAGGAATGGATGGTGGTGGTAATTGCAAGAATAGAAAGAAGAAGATGCAACAATGGTGAAAAGTCTCTCCCTTTCTCCCCCAAGTCGACTGCCTTTCTATCATCTCTTTCCCTCATTCTCTCGCGTGCGCGCGCGCACACACACACCCCATGAAAAAACTGCTGGAACTAGAGATAAGGATATATAGACATAGGTTAGATACAAAATACTTGGTCCAAAGACTTTCTTCTCTCTAAATGGGCCAAGATCAAGTAGCCCAACTAATCAAAGAAATGGGTTACCAATTAATCTACAACCTACAATCTAATAACCCAATTATTACTTGGACCATTCACAAGTGTAGGCTATTTTCGAGTCGAGTCAAGTTTATGATGTCGATATTATCCGACATCGATTTTTCATCATCGCCTGGATTATTAGATATCAAAAAACCCAACAGCCGGCTGTGTGGTCCTCACCCCTATTGTATTTAGCATGTAAGAGATTTTATAAATGATTTTGTACGTCTAACATGATCTATATATATATATATATATATAATTTAAGAAATTGATTTTTACAAAGTTAACTACATATGACAATTTTAACATGGTGTAAAAAAATTTTAAAAAATAAAAAATTATTGTTCGTTTCACCAAATTTTTTTCCTTATTTTCTTTATTAATAATGACTTCACATATTAATTTAAAATGTTGCTTCAAATTAAACAGGAATGTATTAACTAATCAAGATTATTATTTTAGCAACTTCCTATATTATCTTGAATCCAAGCTATGTGCCCCCAGCAAGAAAAGTTATGTACAAAAAAAAAAAAAAAAAAAAATTCGAAGCTCACTTCAAAATGGCTATTTGTGTACAAATTTAGGTCAAACCCGAAATAATTATACATCCTCAAGATAAAGTTGGTTAAATTCCGAAGTGCGATAGCCTCGACTAGTAGTCGAATATAAAAATCATGCTTATACAAAATAAATTCTCTACTATAATTTATCTTTAGTCTAAGTTAGTCGATACATAACATTTGACAAAATGAAGTTTTGAATAGTAATTTTTTAAGAATGTATGATTAAAAAGTACGGAAAATTTTTAGGTTTACGTGAAATTTTTTTATTTTTTATTTTTGGATTACTCACTATTACTGACGTCCTCATCTGTCCTACCCTGAACCTTGGTGAATGAGGTAAATGACAGGTTATGCTTCTTAGGGTACATGGCGAAAGATTGCTTGTATACTTGCACTTACCCAAGAGTCAAATCCATATTTTAGGATTCGAACTTTTGACGCGACTGTCTCAAACAAAGCTGAATTTTTTCACCTTCTTTTTTTTACCACTTGGAGATGTGCCTTGGGGGCTATGTGAAATTTTTTTATTGTGTAAATGTGTGGTTGAAAAATGAAAATGAGTATGAGAATTAAAGAGTTTTGAAATAATGACTGTCAAATAGGAGTTTAAAATGTAAGCCCCTGTTTGATATCCGTTAAAAAGAGTGTTTTTTTTTTAATAGGAAAATGAGTTTTAGTATATTGATTTTTTGGAGAATATGCTGTTAAAAAGTAAGAATTTTTTTTTTGAGTTTATACGTAAAATATTTTATTATAAGCATGTATAATTAAAAATAATTTTTTTTTTTTTAAAAAAAAGACGGAACTTTTGAAGAGTGAGAGACAAACAAAAACTTAAAAAGAAAATCTAACTATGTCCCGTTTGTTTTTTATTATTCATCTGTAAAAATAAAAAATATGATTGTTGTTTATCATATTCAGCTAATATTTTTTGATTTTACATCTCTTATATGAGATCCATAACCATTATATTTTTCATTCTCATTTTACAAAAAAAAAAATTAAGAATTAAACGGTGCCTATATTAAAAATTTTAAAACTAAAAACAAACAAAATAACATAAAACACGTTAATATTGCTATTTGTGCCCATTGACTTAGTCGACCTTTATCAATTGCCCAACGGTCCAAATCCCTTCCTACGTGTCACGTCAAATCAATGGACAGATCAACGGCCCAAATCCCTCCCTACGTGTCACCACAACAGCGCACTGTACGTTCGTTTTTATTTTTTATTTTTGGATTACGTTTCATTATTGACGGCTTGACGCTCCACGTGTCTTGTCCTAAATTTTGATGAAAGAAATAAATCGTAGGTTATGTCTGCAAATGTACAAGGTGAAAGACTGATTGTATATTTACACTTATCCAAAAGTCAAATTCATATTTCAGAATTCGAACTTTTGACGTGACAATCTCAAACAAAATTGAATTTTTTCATTTTTTTCTTTTATCATTTGAAGATGTGTTTTTGGTGGGGTGAAGGGCGGGGGGCAGGGGGGGGGGGGGACACTGTGCGTTCGTTTGCTGCTGTAGCAAGTGGTTCAACTCTCATTTCATACCAAACTCATTACTTTTATATGTTAATAATAAATTTGGACTGGATGAGTGTTTAACTTGTTTGAATTTGTGAACTTCAATACCCATGTAATGAAAATAGTCTATTTTGATATTAAATTTGAAAGCGATTTTTAGTTGAGTATGAGATATAGATGTTAAGTAATTTGATAATTTTGCCTTTTAATTTATGTATTATGAAAGTCATTTGTAATTTTAACAATATTGATGGTTTCAATCTCTTGGATATCTAGATTTATCAGTTAAGTGATTTGATAATTTTGCCTTTTAATTTATGTATTATGAAAGTCACGTGTAATTTTAACAATATTAATGGTTTCAATTAGTGTCGGTCCTATAATTTTCGAGATTTGAGGCGAATTTCATAAATTAGGTCACTTAAAAAGAGAAGACTAAGTTTTCATTTTGCAGACTACAGTGTTTACTTAATAATTTTTTTTAATTTGGGTCAAAAAAGGTCCTCTCATATTTTGGACTCGAGACGACGAACTCATCTGCTTCTATGCTGATCCGGCTCTAATCTCTTCGAGATCTAGATTCATCAATTTAAATAAGTTCATAACTTAAAAGTATGATGTTTGCACGTTGATAACAGATAAGTCATGACTATAAATTTGGAATGTCCATTTACACTGATTATTTCTCCCAATAAATTTAACAATTTTATTTTGAATCACTCTAATTATGCCCCTTTTGGCAGTGCTTTTGAAAGCTCAAAAGTTACTATGAGATTAACATTTGTTTTTTTTAAACATATTTAAATAATTTCTTAAAATTGCTTATGGTTAAAAAGTACGAAATTTTTTATATTTAAATGTAAAAAATTATTTTTGAAAAAATATATAATTAAAAATAAATTTGAGAAAAAAATGTATTTTTAAAGAATGAAACTAAACAACTCCTATTTCAAATTGTTTAGGAAGCAACTCGATTCTTTTTTTTTTAAATTTATTTTTAATCATATATTTTTTTAATAAAATATTTTGATCCCATTTGAATTTCATTTTTTATGTTCAAATGCATTTTAAAATAATATTTTCTTGAAAAATATGTGATTAAAAAATAATTTTTTTTAAATTTTTGTGTAATATTAGTTTATTAAATGATGCGTTTCATATTTTTAAACAATACAAATTAAAAAAAAAAACTCTTTTAAAAAATAAATTTCAAATAAAAATTTAAATAATACTTCATTTAAAACAGTGCGGGTAAGAGAGAGATCTGTTTAAACAAAATTACAGAAAAAACATCACTCAGAAAATCTCTCTCTCTCTCTCTCTCACCCCAATTTTCTCCGATCCGATTGGACCCGTTTTTTTCTATTTTCTTCAAATTTAAAATTTTTATTCTGACCGTTTGATTACTGGAGCAAAATTTCATTTGCCTTCATTTCTATTATATTTATGTAGACATACAATAAAGATCGATACGTTGCATTTGTATATATATCTTGAAATTGATATGTGTTTATCTGATTGTTAGCGGGGATTTCTTTTTGTGGGGGGGTTTGTAGATGGGGATTTATTAAGGGTTTAGAATTTTTCTGTGAAGGAATTTTCGAATGGCGTCGGCGCAAGTGTTGAAAAAGCAAGAACATTTGGAAGCTGGCAGAAAAAAGGTATTCGATTATGTTTCTTATTAATTTTTATCAGCTAACAGTTTTTTTTTTTTTTTTCGTTTGCATTTTTCTCATTTTATTGGATTGCCCTTTCTTGCAATTATTTGTTGTGATTAATGAATTTGGAGGGGGGAGCGGGGGGGGGGGGGGGGGGGGGAACATATGGAATCTAATACTGCAAGAAAAAAATTGTGAAATTTGATACATTCACGTGTGTGTAGGAGTTGCTGGGAATAAAGGATGCCGATAATCTGGACACCCGCTAAGATTTTTACGTTGTTTAATCACTTTTTTTTTTTGGGGCCAAATTTAGTGTTCCTTGTTAAGCTACATCACAAGCTCTATTAGAAATTTAGAATCACCCTAGCCTTTAACCTGATAGCAATGACTTGTATTTTTTCTTTTTGCTAGAAAACAAAGACTTGTCTGGATGGCTGGGGTGGATTTAGGATCAGTGGCGGATCTAGGATATCGAGTGAGCTAGGACAGCCGTTGATTGTTGACCAGCGACTGCCGCAATAGGAAATGTGATACATCGCGATGTAAAGAAACAATGGGTTAATTACATTGAAGATCATTGAACTCTTTCTTAATTGTAATTGGGTTCTTTGAACCTCAATTTGAAGCAATTGAGCTATTAAACTTTAATTTTAAAGCGATCAAGCCACTCTGTTTGGATTCTATTAATATTTCCATCTTGGTCATTATATCAATAACACTAGATGTTGCTGAACTTCCACCTTTGTTGCAATCGAGTCATTGATCTTTTCAACCTAGTTCGATTGAGTCACTAAACTTCAATTTGGAGCAATAAAGCCACTATACTTTAACTGGATCAATTGCTTGCTTCACTTGGATCACCGTTTTATCTAGGCTCCATGTCAAGTTTTGTTTAGTTCGTCCAATAAAATCTCAAATCGCTTTAATCTCATTTATTACATCATATTTTTTCCTAGGTTTTGGCCTTCTAAAGAATCTATATTGAGGTATCATTTTGGTTTATTTGTATTCCATTTGGGTATCTTATGTTAGATGTTTTTCTATAATGTTGGATAAAATGATTTTTTGTTTATTCATCTGAAATTGAGTTGTTTTTACTACGATTGAATTTGGAAAATTATTGAATCTTATTATTTTCTACTAGTTTGTGTTGTGCTTAAATTGATAAAGGCTAAAATGAATGTTTATATGGTAAGGATGTAATGAAATGACAGTAATGGAAATGATGATATAAATCCCCACATTCAAGCCTTTTTCCATAATGCATAACCGCACCTTTATCACCATCCATTTCCACCGTATTCCCACAAAGAAAAGATGGAACAAGAGCTTCAAAATCTCTCCACTGCAATCGACGAATTTTCTACAGCTTCTGTTCCACTCCCTACGTCAGTGCACCTTCTAGGCCAGTCCACATAACCTCCTCTCTTGGTAGCTTTTATTATAGTGCACCATATATATATATTTTTGAAAAGGACAAAAAAAAAAAAAAAAAAACTATACAGGCAGAGCCAATTCGGGCGGCCACTGAAGCTTGTCGGGTGTTGGCTCCACCACTGTTTAGGATCATATTTTTCTTGTTAGGATCATACATTCACGTGTGTGTAGGAGTTGCTGGGAATAAAGGATGCCGATAATCTGGACACCCGCTAAGATTTTTACGTTGTTTAATCACTTTTTTTTTTTTTTGGGGGCCAAATTTAGTGTTCCTTGTTAAGCTACATCACAAGCTCTATTAGAAATTTAGAATCACCCTAGCCTTTAACCTGATAGCAATGACTTGTATTTTTTCTTTTTGCTAGAAAACAAAGACTTGTCTGGATGGCTGGGGTGGATTTAGGATCAGTGGCGGATCTAGGATATCGAGTGAGCTAGGACAGCCGTTGATTGTTGACCAGCGACTGCCGCAATAGGAAATGTGATACATCGCGATGTAAAGAAACAATGGGTTAATTACATTGAAGATCATTGAACTCTTTCTTAATTGTAATTGGGTTCTTTGAACCTCAATTTGAAGCAATTGAGCTATTAAACTTTAATTTTAAAGCGATCAAGCCACTCTGTTTGGATTCTATTAATATTTCCATCTTGGTCATTATATCAATAACACTAGATGTTGCTGAACTTCCACCTTTGTTGCAATCGAGTCATTGATCTTTTCAACCTAGTTCGATTGAGTCACTAAACTTCAATTTGGAGCAATAAAGCCACTATACTTTAACTGGATCAATTGCTTGCTTCACTTGGATCACCGTTTTATCTAGGCTCCATGTCAAGTTTTGTTTAGTTCGTCCAATAAAATCTCAAATCGCTTTAATCTCATTTATTACATCATATTTTTTCCTAGGTTTTGGCCTTCTAAAGAATCTATATTGAGGTATCATTTTGGTTTATTTGTATTCCATTTGGGTATCTTATGTTAGATGTTTTTTCTATAATGTTGGATAAAATGATTTTTTGTTTATTCATCTGAAATTGAGTTGTTTTTACTACGATTGAATTTGGAAAAATTATTGAATCTTATTATTTTCTACTAGTTTGTGTTGTGCTTAAATTGATAAAGGCTAAAATGAATGTTTATATGGTAAGGATGTAATGAAATGACAGTAATGGAAATGATGATATAAATCCCCACATTCAAGCCTTTTTCCATAATGCATAACCGCACCTTTATCACCATCCATTTCCACCGTATTCCCACAAAGAAAAGATGGAAGCAATCGACGAATTTTCTACAGCTTCTGTTCCACTCCCTACGTCAGTGCACCTTCTAGGCCAGTCCACATAACCTCCTCTCTTGGTAGCTTTTATTATAGTGCACCATATATATATATTTTTGAAAAGGACAAAAAAAAAAAAAAAAAACTATACAGGCAGAGCCAATTCGGGCGGCCACTGAAGCTTGTCGGGTGTTGGCTCCACCACTGTTTAGGATCATATTTTTCTTTGTCTATAGGGAGAAGGGGAGATCGGGTGATGTGTACGTATACATATGAGGGAGGAAAATGTATTTAGTTCCAAATATCACACAAACGTCTCCCATTATCAAATTTATTGATTTTTACCATGGGACCTTGATGTTAATAAGTGCCTTGAGCTAGAAAATGATGTCAACTATGCATTGGAAACACTCTCTTTCTTTTTAACACGTACGGATACTAGTTTGTTACCAATAATAATGTACCCAAACCATCGTGTTATTTATGGAAATTGTAAGGTAGTTTAAGCCTTAAGGTGCTCTCAACATTGTAGCAAGTGAGGGATGCTCACAACATTCTATATTGCAAAAGTGGGCAAGATAAAGTTCTTAAGGATTCAAAATTTAAAATATTAATGGCATCTAACAAAATTTTCTAAATTTTGGAGGCAACCGAAAGTTACCCTCACTGAAAGGCTATGCAAATGTCAGGTGCAATTTGGTGGAATGATTTTTAATGTCCCCAACAACGTGTAGACGTACTTAGATGGTTTGTTAGATCAATTATATAGTATTATTATATAGTTTGCAGAAGGATTATGTTGATCTGCAATGCTAGAAAGAATAACAGTTGTAGCATACTTGTTAGTTGCAAGGATGAGCGAGCTCATACAATTCAGAAATTTGTAGTTGTTGCAATAGGATGTTGTTGGGCCTAGTGTGCAAGGAGAAGTCCAAATTGTGACATTATGTCTGTGTGGTTCATTAATGAAGTGCAAATCAAATGATAGGCTTTGTGAACCATTTAGTTTCTGTTGAATTACAGTGCCAGGAAAAATAACAATTTTGCATCCATGTTAGGTACAAGGATACAAAAGTCACAAGTTAAGGGCTTGCTTGAGAGTTTCAGTGTATGGGTTATGAGCATATTTTAAATTACTTGAACTTTTATGAGCGGATTAATTTTGAGTGGTTCTAGTAGCAGTTTTTAAAATTGTTCAACCTATGTTTGAAAGTTTATTATTCACCGGTTTTGAATGTTTTTTAAAATAATAAAATTATATATGTCTATTAATAAATTTTTTAATTTATAGTTTCTTAAATGAATTTTTTTACCCATGAGTGATTTTTTACATATAGATATTTTTTTTATATATAAGTTAATGTTTAACTTAAAAAATTAAATAAAGTTAAATATTTACTTAAAATTTTAATTTAATATTTCTTACTTAAGTAAATCTTACAATTATAAGCTAATTTTATACTTTTAAATTAACTTTTTTTTTTTTAACTTATAAGTAGTATATTTATTTTATAAACAAAATTTTTATATAAAAGTTAATTTTTTTTTTTTTACTTATAAGTAATTTTTACTTATAATTTAATTTTTTTTAATCTTTACTTATAACGATATTTTAATTATAATTTAATTTTTTTTACTATTATTTATAAGTAAATTTTTAGTTTATATATTTATATTCACAAGTTAGCTTTGAAGAAAATATGTTAGTTGAAAATAATTATTTTATAAAGGGTAAAATTAGAAGAGAATATGAGAGATACGGCCAAAACCGCCTCCGATTTGGTGAGTTGAGTGAACCGGTCAAGATTAAACTACATCGATTTTGGGTGGTTTTTGAACCATCCAAAATTGGTGTCCAAAAAAACCAGCAAGCACCAATTATTCCGGCCCCTCATAAATGATGCAACATAAAACCGATCAAAATTGGTAAAAAAAAAAAAAAAAAGAAAAAGAAAAAAAAAACTCCCAAGCAGGCCCTACGTGTTACACCTGTGATGCATATTGCATGAGCTACAAGTGATGCACTTTGCAAACCACTCACTGTCCAATACCAAGAAGAATAACATGTGTAGCTTATACGTTCGGTCCAAAGATTTTAGAAACCATCTAAAGGTGCATTTTATTTGAAGCGTATGATAGGCCTTACTAGCCTTTTTTGCAGTTAGTATGAAAGTCGGAAGCTTGTACTTCTTACCCTTACGCCATTTTCTTCATTCATCACCTTCTAAAAGGTTTTAAGATCAGACTATTATGAGGCAAAATGTTGCATTGAAATCTTTTAATTGAATCATAAAATAACCTTTTCAGTGAAGATTGGTAGGTGCTGCCTTTATTTTGTCAACGATTTAGATTACAGACATCATTATATAGAAAATTTAATAGCTCATCTAGCATGGTAATATAAAGAACCGGACTCATGGTGTACCCCATCTTTTGCTAGGTAGATATTTTGAATTGTAGTTATTTATGGACTGAGTAATACTGAACTGCTCTTTTTTCATACGTATAAATTTGGTAGTTCATTTTCGATTATTAGAAGTGGTTTCTGGAATGCAAGTTCAAGGTTGAATACACAGACAATTATATTTTAAATCGGGATGGAGAAAGGAGAAAAATATTGTTTCTATATGAGTGTGTTTGATAGAGATTATTGGGGAAGAATGTATTTTGAAATAGTGATATGATGGGAAATATGTGGTTGGAAAAGAATGAAAAGTTATTGATGTGATGAAAAATATTATTTTATTGAAGAATGTGTGGTTGAAAATGAGTAGAAGAATGAAAATGAAAATAAGAATGTGGATCAAACGGAGCCTATATCTTAATTGACTGTTTAGTTTCAATTAAAGAAATTTTTAATGTGGTGGTTCATTAAGTGTTTTACTGCCATTATTAAGAGCATGTTTGGCTATGCCTAAAATAAAATTTACTTGCTTAGCCAAATATGTTTGCAGCTTTAAAAGTTATAAGTAACTTTCTATCCAGACATGTTTGGCTTTGCTTTAAAAGTTTTTTTAGAATGTTTAGTACAAAATGTTGCCGTTCTAAAAGGCTACCGGCTTCTTTCTTAGGCTTAGCCAAACATGCTCTAAATAGGAAAATGAATTTAACTTCAAAGTTTGGGAAAAACATAATTGTTGCTGAAGGATGTTATTTGGAAGAGTGCCTAGAGAAGTCACAAATGTTTTGGTATGTCTGAGGTCCATTTGGTATTCAGCGCAAAGTAATAGGGTTTGCAAGCCATCGGTGACATTCAGTATTTATTGAAAACTCTGAAATTTCTGCTCTCCACCTTTCTCCCCCCTTTTTGTCAACCTCTTAAAGGTACTTATATTAGGCAAAATTATTCACATACAAGAGCTACCTTGAGTTATTAGAAATACATTTCGATTAAATTGGAAATCGGTATGATCATTCTGTCATTTGACACTTATCGGAACAATTAATATGGTGATCCAAATCCAAGTCATTCTTTACGATGCCCTGTTAACTATCATGAGGCAAAAGTTGAAATAAGAATGACAATTTTTAATAATAAAAAGCAACAACCTATGTGAAGATTAGTAGGTGCTGTATTTATATTGTCTACATCTTAGATTACGAACACCATTATTCAGAAAGTTTAACAAGACATATAGTAAAATAATCTAAGGCAGTGTACTCTTGGTGGTCCTGTCTTGTCCTTGATAGAGAATGTGCACTGACTATTACTGATCGACCCTTATATTCATGCAATTGAATTTGGTAGGTTATTTTCGATAATTAAGAACAGTTTTTGAGATGCAAGTTGGAGGTTGGAATATTTGGTTGCGTCAATTTTCCTATTTGCTGATTTTTCTTTCATTAGCTGAGTTTCTCTGCTCCCGGAAAATGACCCATTATTTGTGTTGGTTTACTTCTCTAGTGATTTAATGCATACTGTTTATTTGCTGTTGTTTTCACATTCAGTGCAAACTATTACTTTATTTATATCATCATTACAATGCTGATGATTTTTACTACTACTACTACTATATCATCATCATCATTCTTGGTATAAAATTTTGAATTCTGTTCTTCTCAGCTAGAAGAGTTTCGCCGAAAGAAAGCAGCAGAGAAGGCTAAGAAAGCTACAACCACGAGTCAACTTGATGTTCCTAATGGTGTCCTAAATGAGAAGCAACCTTCGGAAACAGAATTTGTTCGGCCTACAGATTTAAATGGAGCCAACACTTCTGACACAGCTGGTGCAGGTGTTTTAGAATCGTTGACAGTTGTTACAAAGAATGAGACCAAGGAATCTGATAATGTCCAGAAAAGCCGTTTTATTTCTACTAACAATACACTTGCCAATTCTTCTTTTTCGGAGAACAATGATGTCAAATTGTCTGTTCTTCCACAGTCTCATTTAATTGGTACAGAGTTTAAGGGTGATACTTCTCACCATTCTACTTACTATGGGGTAGACGAGCAGTCAAATACCAGTGAAGGCCTTCAGAAGGCTCTTTCACTTAATAATTTTGGTACCTCTGTTGTTTTAGAAACAAATATGTTTCCCGCAAATTCAGTCAGTACTTTCCTGCAAGACAAGTCGGGTTATGATGACCGCGTGGCTAGCAACATGACATCATCATCTTACCAAGGTAATATCGGTATTTTAGACCAATATATCTGTTATTCATATTTCCCTTGCCCTCCTGCTGTCCTTTCAGAAATTACTAGTGATTTGTCTGTTGGTTTTTATCCCATATTCTTATGTTTATTCGGTTTTTATCTTTTGCTCTTACTGTAATGGCATAGATTCTGTTCACTCTGCTGCAAACGTTAGAAATTCTACCTTTGGAGTTGGGCAAAAGTTTCCATTAATGGGGGAAAACAAGTTTAGTGACTCTATTTCTCATGTGGGTAGCACAAACAACGTATCTCCGTGGGCCGAAAGCCCTGAATATGCTGGTTTTAGTTCTGATACCCAGACCTCATCTAATCACGCACCACCATCTCCACCTGCTACTTCGAGGAGATCCCGTCCATCTTTCCTTGATTCCATCAACATCTCAAGAGGTCCTTCAGCATCCCCTCCCATCTTTGCAGCAGCAAAAATTGACTCTAGTTCAAAGGTTTATCCTGTGGACTCTTTGGGGTCATCTTTTCCTCAGAACATTGCTAATTCCTTCGTTGGTTCTGGTAATGGGGTTGACCTATTCAATCATGTCATGGAAAATAGCATGGAGAACAAACATGATTTTTATTCACGGAAACAGAATGAAGATTTTGCTGCTTTGGAACAGGTTTTTTACTGCTATTTTCTGTTGCCCTTTCTCTGGTACTTTTATATCAGGATGTTCTCCCATTAAGCTGTAATTTGGTAATAGAGTAAATGCTGGAGATTTTTTTTTTTTTTTTAGCTTATTGGTTTATAATTAAGATGAAGTTGAGATTTTTGATAATTGTGCTGTATTTCTTAACAAGGTTTTGTAAGTGGTGATTTAAAAAAAAAAAAAATTATTGCTAATATTAACATAATCCCTGGTGTTTTCCATTAACTGCTCTTCTAGAATTTTTATGTTTTATGATATTGTTGTTTGGTAAGGGGAGGATTAATAATGTGTCGGATGATATGGAATATGAGAATTTTAGGCTTATCAATGTTTTGAATCCTTTTATTGGGTCGGCATTTAGCGTATTTATTTGCCTAGGAAATGTAATAGAACTCTGTATGCTGCTTCTGAATGACTAATTCCAATTCATGATATCTAGAGCATGTTTGTGCTGATTTTACTGTCAAAATTAAAGATTGGTGGCCTGATGGTCAGTTTCTTGCAACTTTATGCATCTATAGCAAGATATTCAGAGTTTCACAATTTCAAATATGTTGTGGTCATATGTTTCTGTACTAAGATATCAGAATCACAGAAAATCATTTAAGGAGCATAATCTTTTTGTGATTGATCATCCTGTCAAAAATATTTTAGCTCCTCTTGAGAGGGTGATTTTGAGCTATCAACCTTATATTTATTTATTAAGATGTCTTTCTAACAATGGCAAGAAGTGCTTGTTGCACTTGGATCAAAATATTTAAGTACCATATGTAAAAGTTGTTAACCCCGTGTCCTTTGATATTTGTTGGGTGCATAATGCTAAAACTATCCTGATAGAAGTTCTGTCTTTTCCTGTTTAGCCACAGGTTGACCAAAATAACTCGAAATAGTTCATCTGTTGTAGTTTCCAATCCTAAGCATTGTTCCCATTTATTTGCATGAACTGCTAATCTAGAGTATAGGATAATATATCTGTAAAATCCAAGCAATAGTTTGCATGGTTTTTAATAATGCCATGGAATTGTATTAATATGTGATTCATGTACTGGAACATTTCACTTCTATTTAACATTGAGCGAGCTCTATTTATCCAAATTATATTGGGATAATTTATTTATTTATTATTATTTTTTTTATGAGTATTTTTAGGTGGATTTAGGTGTGAATGCTTGTAGCAGGGTTTTGAAAAGTGGCAAAGTGCTTCTAAGATAGTATCCGTGAAAATGATTTCGTCTGTGCTTTTTTTGGTTTTGCAGCATATTGAAGATTTAACGCAAGAGAAATTTTCTTTGCAACGAACTCTGGAAGCTTCACGAACTTTAGCAGAGTCTTTGGCTGCTGAAAATTCAGCTTTGACTGATAGCTATAATCAGCAGGTTCGTAATGCTTAATATGTTTACAACTGTCATGGTTTCTGAACTTTAAAAAGATGGACATAAATCGTAAATTGATAGTTGCAATTGCATATCTTGGAATTTTTTTGGACAGTACTGATGTCAATTTCTTAATATTGTTGTTTTGGGGATGCTTTCTTATCCTGGGTTTTTCAATATTACATTTGAAAATGGGTGGAATGCTAATATTGAAGTCTAAAAAACATATTGCTGACATCAATTGGCTAATTTTATGTCTTCTTTTTGGTTGTGTTCAGAACTGGCTGACAACTAAAATATTACATGTAATCATTTTTCTTTCTTTTGCTGGCATGGCAACTTGGTTTTTACAGTTCATTTCATTTTCATCAGGGAAGCATTGTCAACCAGCTAAAGTTTGAGCTGGAAAAGTTACAGGTGGAAATCAAAGCACAAGTGGTTAGTGTTGTGCAATTAGACCTGCTATTATCAAGGTTTAGATGGTTGCATGGTTAAATAGTGTTTTCGGTAGTTATTTTCTTTATTTATTTCAGTATAGTCCACTTGTTTCCGTTCTGTTTTGATAATTTGGCGGCCTGACTTAACACTTATTTCATACTATCTGCAGAAGGAACTTGAAACTGTCAAAATCGAATATGCTAATGCCCAGCTTGAATGTAATGCGGCTGATGAACGTGCAAAGCTGTTGGCCTCTGAAGTTATTGGTTTGGAAGAGAAGGTAATTCATAACCAAATATTTTGTTGAGTTGTTATCAATGGTAGGAAATTGTACAGGGGAGAATGCTGACAATTATCGGTTCATTGATGTAATTATCTCAGTCCAGTTGAGAAGGTTCCAGGGGCAGACTATAAATTAAACTGAGGCATCATTTGTGAATGTTTCTCTGTGTGTTATGTATGTATACTTTTAAGTTGGTTGATAGGGATGCAATCCAGTTTTACTGAAATTTATTGTTTCTATTGAGAATATATATATTCATACTTGCAAACTGGGTTCTAAATAGCATATGACTCATTCCTGGCCATTTTGACCACATATTGGAGTATTTACTGTTTAGCTAAACTAAGGACAATATTTTCTGAGTTTTTGTGCACAGCCTGTGGCAATAAAGTGCCACTCTTGAAGCAATCACTGTTCAATCACAGATACTTATCTTAGAATGGAACGTCGGTGTTCGACACGCATCAAACAAGCCTCGGACATGTGTTCGACATGCCTTGGTGTATCATTTTTTTATATAACCTTTTGGCACTTGAGGGATATGCAGCTGCCACTCCACGTTGCTTGTCCTATTTTTACAATATTTATTCTGTTCCTAACATGGGAGTGACAATTTAATTGAAATTATATTTGTAAAAAGTCAAAATAATGTGAGAAAAATTGAATTACTCCATGTCAAGTTTGTTTTATATTTACAAAAATGCACTTTTTTGATACATGAAATACCGTTACTTTTAGATGCAAACGACATGGAATTTTCATCATATTTTCAAATACTAAGAAAGCATCATAATTTGCACGTCTCATGAAATATCATCTGAATTGTGATATTACTGGAGTTACATCTTGCTTTCTTCCTGACCTCCCATCAGTTAGCAGATGATTTATTGCTGTCAGATGTCAGATGCACTTTGAACGTGTACTTATCCTTTGTGGTGGGAAGTGGGCTTCCTGTAAGCGAACTTTAAGAGAACAAGAGCGGCTTTTTAGGAAACATGCTTATGTACATAAAAATATTATCGCATCCTGGTCACACAGGAAAACATGTACATAAAATGAATGGTATCACTAGTTGTCGCTGAGGAAATAGTTCGTGATGTATCTGAAATCATTAGTTTTAATAACTTTACATAGAAGATTAGCATCAGTATTGGGCCTTTTTCTATATACTTGCTGTACGTTACTCTGATGGAGATAGAGCTATGTTGCCACTTACACCCGGAAAGCAGACCTTGCGTGTTTCAGATGCTTGGCTGCCTCTCTTCTCTTCTTTTTGATAGCTCATTTGAACCAATAGCTCATTTGAACCGAATTTTGTATTTGTTCTTATCCTTTCCTCATGTATTTTTTGATCTCATCTGTTTCTGTAGGCATTACGACTGAGGTCTAATGAGCTAAAATTAGAGAGGCAGTTGGAGAATTCACAAGCTGAAATTTCTTCTTACAGGTTTTATTATTTGATTGTCAATAGATCTGTGACACCAATTCTTTAACTCTTTATTTTATTTTTTTAATTCTGAGTTTACCTCAACTTTTCCTCTCCTTTGGGCTTCATTCCTTTCCTAACGTCATCGAATGGGGGAATGGGATACAAATTAATCAAATTAGCTGGAAAGGCATGTATATTTTGTGAACTTTCTTTGAGTTGAATTTTCTATATGATAATAAACATTTTCATTGCTGCTTACAGGACGAAAATGTCAAGTCTTCAGAAAGATCGCCAAGATCTGCAGTCAACCATTGATGCTTTACAGGAAGGTTAGTGTTTACTGTGCTCTCACAATACATTGTTTTGTTTACGGTGAATTTTATCTGGGAACTGACCACAGAGAAGGATATGAATATAATTAGGAAAATGCTGTAAACATCTTAGTTGCAAATCCATTAAAGTCTTACTTTTTTGTTAAAAATTCGGATACCAACTGATTTCCCTGTGTACATTGTTGAAAATTGTTAACAAGGGATATAAACAAATATCTTCTCATGCCCAAAACCAAAAGTATCTTGAAAGTTGGAGTCCCGATATATAGTAATCTGATGTATTAGCTACTTGTCCAAAGAGAGAAAATAGGGTGGCAAGATATCTATGGAGTATCACAGATTAAAAGATGGTCTTATTTGCTAGGATATGTCGTTGCTTGTTGGTGATCCTCCTGAGTCAGAGATATTAAGGAATTTGTCTTTGGGAAATGGATTTATAATGTATCAGCTTCTTGGATCAGAAATTTCATCCAATGGATGAAAGCATAAGTGTCTTGTGACTTTCTTCAATGTTCCTATCAGAAGTCATGCTTCCTTTTTTCACTCTTAGTCATTTTTCACTCACCTTCTTTCACTCTTTGGAGATCTGCTACTTTATAATATAATAATCAATCAATTCATGCTTCATTGGGACTTAGGAAAGAAAACAAAAACACATTATTTCTAACCTTAAAATTGAAAAACAAGAAATTTAGGCAAGTGATCTTATTTATTCAAGTTTCCCACCTTAGTTTATTGATTAAGAATTTCTGAAGTTTTATTGACCTTGGCATTTCAACATTGATTATTATTTCCTTCTTGATCTTGATAGGTCTTCTTGTCCTAGGGGACTCTTAGATTTCTCCTTCAACATATATGATAGACCGTTTCTTCTTGATTTCTCTTGCATTACTGGTTGGTTTGGTACTGGATGCAAATATGTAGACATTTCGCAGGACATATATGACGTAATCAACATTTTAAGTTTTGTTTCTTTCATGTTGCACAGAGAAGAAGCTCTTACAGTCCAAACTAAGGAAAGTTCCTGCGAGTGGGAAATCATTGGACAATAAGAGTCCATCTAATACAACAGATGTATCAACTTCCACAGAGGATCTTGGTATGCAATTTTTACATTTCTCTCAGGATATTATCATGTGATATGAGTTCATACATCTTTTGTAGACACAGTCATTTGTTGGAGTCAATATCATTTCACGCAAACGACTTATTAGACATTTTTACTGTTGCTGTTTTCAAATCAGACTGGACCGGCCAGTTCAACCGGTAAAACCTGGAATGAACCAGAAACCTATCCGATCATGTCATGTCATGTCATTTAACTGTTCATTTTAAAATCAACCGGTAACAAACTGACTCTAATAAATGGTTTAACTGTGTGACCCCGGTAAACCAGCCATGGTTTTCTTGAGTTTCCTAGTTCTCACAATTTAAAAAAAAAAAATTGAACTGACCACCCTACAGGGCTAAGGATGCAAATTCTTGAACCTAATGCGCTGGCTTATATAATAGACATTTTCTCTCACACCCTAACTCTCCACTTTCAATGTGGGACTACACAAAATCCCAGCAATTGCATTCCAGCGGAACACCACCATTTAAGTGTAACGACCCGACCTTTTTGCCTAAGCCATTATATCCTACGTACTGTTCGTTTTTGGTGGACATCTGTTCACTTTCTATCGCATTTTTCAAGGTTCAACTTAAGTTTCTAATTAGGCAGAAGTCTTGAGTTCGAGTTCTGAGAATACAATAGAAAAATTTTAGAGGGCAAGTGGGCAGACGTCCACCAAAAGCGGACAGTACGTAGGATATAACGGTTTGGGCAAAGAGGTCGGGTCTTTACAAAAAAGACGCATTTTTTTTTATAACAGCCTGGGCCTCATGCCCAAACCGTAGTATCATACGTACTATTAGCTTTGGGAGGGCATCTAACTCTCTTATCCTTCACGGCTTTCTATCGCGTTCCCCAAGATTCAAACAAATGACATTTCCTTAAGAGACTTAGATTGAATCTTGAAGGAAATGATAGAAAGTCGTGAGGGGATAAGTGACAGATGCCCACCCAAAACGGACAGTATGTAGGATAGAATGGCTTGGGCACATAGGCCGAGTCGTTACATTAAGTCTTCACTAACCAATTTGGTTGAAATCACTCGTTTTCTACCGCTTTAAATATATACTTTATTTTTTATTTTTATTGAGGTAAATCAATTGGACGATTGAATTTAAATTTTGATCTATTCAACCGAATTGCAAAATAATCACATTTCTATGAACAAACATGAATTTGTACTTAATTTGAAATAGTGATGTGAAAATTTAACCATAATATTATTCTTAAATTGTAGTTATGTATATAAGTATTTAATTAATTATTTTTTGACTGCTGATTCAATCCTATTCGACTCTTTGACCCTTGACCGTTACCTTTTTAGGGTCAATGTCCGGTTCGGTTTTGATAACATAGGTTGCAAAATTGATGAATTAAATACCAAGTATTGGAAAATAACACTTTTGAATTTACCTATGCAATTATTGATTTTGCTCGTTACTACTAGCAGGGTTCTCCTTCAATAGAGGGGTTATGTGTGGAGACATAAGTTTGTTGGTTTTGGTGTTTTTCTCCCCCCTCCCAATCAATATTTACATTACATCTTTAGAAATTGATACAGAAAATTATGGTAATGAATGATTTGGTTGGTGACCTTGTGGCATGGATGTATGCAAATGTAAGCATATGAGACATATATACAAGTGCTCCTAAAATTCTATATCCCATGCATGATGCATTGGTTACTATACTCTGAAAAATTGGGGTTATGTTTCCTTGGGCTTATAGAATATCTATTATGTTTAAAGGTGTGTAAAGATATATCAATAAACTCGACCTAATGAGTGGGTTTTCGAAAACATACAACTATTCACATTTCTTTCTTTATCTGATTGAGCTCTTTCTTTCTTCATTCATTCTTATGCTTGGACAACCCCACCTTCGTAAGATCCTATTACGTTCCCATGGTTCTAATTTTAGATAATATTGTCGAGTCAGCTGACGAGAGAGATGCTGATACTACCATAGAAGCCTTAAACATGGAAAGTTATGGTGCTGCTTCTCTTGGAGACGATGCCTCCAGTTATCAATATCTCCATGAAAATGGACCAATCAACATTGATGGTCTATCTTTGAGTATTCCTTCTGACCAGATGAGAATGATCCAGAACATTAATACACTAGTTGCCGAGGTAGCTTCTGTGTCTTGGAATTACGGAACTTATTATTCCTACTTTATCCTGTTTATCTTTTTCTCGATGCATTAGTTCATTGCATTTTAGTATGTTTCGCATTTATTTTTCAAGAACTAAAATTGGCTCTGGATAATTCCGTAACTGCAGTTGGCATTGGAGAAAGATCAGGTGACACAAGCATTGTTGGCAGAATCATCTCAAAGCTCTAAGCTAATGGTATTTTCACCTTTAGTGATCCTTTGTTGTGAAATTTTCCTTAAGTCTCTCTACTTTTCTGAGAGAGTCTTGATTTTTGGAAGAATCACCCCAAAGCTCCCTAAGATTATGGTATTTTCATCTTGAGTGGTCCTTATTGTGAACTTTTCCTCTTAGTCTCTACTATGCTGAGAGGAGAAATTGATTTTTGATACAAGTTGCCATTAGGGAAGCTAAATAATTGATTGGCACATTTGCATCAGAGGACTTTCAGTTTCTTGTGTTCCTATATTTTTTGAGAAACATTAAATTTAACTTTCACCTCGCTTGCACACGGACTACTCCAAAATGAAGTAGCTCCATGAGGGAAAAAATGTTTTATTGAATTTGTGGTTCACACTTTTGAATGCGTTGCTGCATTCCTGGACGGAGCTGTAATCTTAAAAATCCATTGTTGGATGAGTTTCGAAATATTTTTTTTAAAAAAAAATTCAGGGAATTATGAAGAGAGAAAAAAGGGGAAGGAAAATGACATGTTACCTATTCGGTGGGAGTTTTTGGTGCATAGCCCATTAGTGAGAAAGGTTTGGAAGAAGGAAAGAAAAATGTAGTTAACTTCTGTGAATGGAAATTTTGCTTCCATTTTCTTTCTTCTTTCAGAAACGTGAGATGTGTGTCTCGAGAATTCTGGAGGACATGTTATATATCATGCTTTTACCAACATTATATCAGTATGCTTTATAAAATAAAGCAATAAACACTATCCACACTAACCACGTGGTGCCTGTTTATGCCACTTCTGTGTTTTGCTACTTTATTTTAGCTGAAGTTATTTTATATATACACCTTGTATTTTCTGGATGAAGGAATTGAACAAGGAATTGACCCGAAAGCTTGAAGCTCAAACGCAGAGATTAGAGCTCTTGACAGCTCAAACTATGGCAAATGATAATATCCCGGTGAGACAGTCTGATACTCGCATTGCACATGATGAAACTCCATATGCAGATGAAGGGGACGAGGTAATGAACCAATTGGAATTCTGTCTTTCAAACATCTAAACTTGGGCCATGGTTGGCTAAGCTTATAAATTTTACTTACAAGTTGTGCAAGTAGACAAGTTTTTAAATATATAGTTCTTTTTATTGGTCAAAATTGGAAATGAGCAAGTACTTATTTGTCCCATTTGCCTTTGAGATCATTAGTCTCAACATTATTTCCATTGTTTAGTTAGTTCTTTCTACTAATCAAATTAAATGATTTTCCCGATTTTCCCACTTAATAATTATTCGTTTCTCCCTGAATAGGTGGTGGAAAGGGTGTTGGGATGGATCATGAAGCTCTTCCCAGGAGGGCCGTCGAGGCGGAGAACCAGCAAGCTTCTTTGATTTTACTGTTGAGGATTTCTCGACCAAAGCTTTTTGAAGATCTTCCTTTGTACTTCCGACCCTATTTTCTGGTGGCTGCTAGATGGAGGCTGCAGTCTGTATATTTTGAGTGATCCATTATTATCCATTCTTTTTCCCAGAAGAAAAAAAAAAAAGAGTTGTTTTCTCAAGAGGCCTAATTCCTTGAAGACGACATGATAACAAATGGTTGCAGATTTTGCAATAAAGATAGTCCTGCATCAAACAATTTTTAGCCTGTGAAATGTTAGGAGACATTGGTTATCTGTGAGAAGGGAAAATTTGAAGAACTCTAGTTTACTGGTGGGGTGGGTGTTTATCATGCAATTTTAGTTTCATTTTTATTTTATGTGGAAGTATGGGTGTATTTACCCATTATATTAAAAGAATTATGTTTTGGTTTTAATGGTCTATCTTGTCCTAGTGTACATATGCAACTGTAACTTCTATGAGGCTATATGTATTGGATAAGAAAAAAGAAAAAAAAAGCTAAATGTTAAATTTTTGTAATGTTCAATGTTATCGAGTGCTATATGCTAAAAATGGGATTAAAAATTCAAACGGTCATTGAACTTTGCACAATGTACCTTTTGTACTTATCAAATTATTATCTCATTTATCGTTCAATAATTCACCGTCAAAAAATTTTTGACGGATTTACAATAAGCAAATGCGATTAACCAGAAAAAGCAATGAAAAATAATGCTAAATGAAAATATGTATAAATAAAAGAAAACATGCAAAGGTTAAAATTTAATTGCAGTTTTTATAAAAGTTTTTAATAGATGAAAGTGCATTTTTAGCTGATTTGATGTAAACTAATGATAATAATGTGTCATGTCATCGTTTTTGCTTGTCACTCTAGCAAGCCCATTGAATTTTTAACCGATGAGTTATTTAATGATGAATGAGATTACGTTTTGATAAGTTCGGTGACTATTCGAAAAACTTTGAAAGTATAATAAAATTTGATAAGTTCGGTAATCATTCGAAATTTTTTTAAAGTTCAGTGGCCAATGTAACAACGATTTCATAAGTTCGACGACCATTCAAAAACCTTGTAAAATTTAATAACCATTTGAATTTTTAACCACTAAACATGCAAGTATGTGTCTATGAAGAAAATTGTATTGATCATTTCATTTCACTCTATGCAGTGGCGGATCCAGCTAGAGCGGCCGCTCTAGCTGGATCTGCTCTAGCTGGATTCGTC